>JARHVA010003721.1:642500-1863791 GCA_037957365.1 Torreya grandis
ATTGCACACTGCCCCAGCTGCTCTTTCTACATTACAGTAGTCTACAATTTCAAAGATTTTCAACACAAATCTCAGAATAAAAAGGAGCAACCCAAAATGCGGAGTTTAGTTTTAGTTTTGCTCAATTAATTGTGATTCATATTTGCAATGTTAGATTGTTCATTTAAATCTTGAACAATATTATTTCGAATTTTACTGAAACTGTCTTTGTATAATTGTGATCTATCCCCTTAAAAACTAGTGGTTTCGTTGTAGTAGGTGGCAGGGGTTTAGGTTGTACGGTAAATGCCAAACCATCTATTAGTTGGTAGTCACCTGTTTTTGAATGGTGCACTTGTCACAGAACAATTTAAAAAGAAATGCTCTTCTTTTTTAATGGAGAATATCTACATCTCTGCTTGTCTGTCCGTCTGTCCATCTGTCCATGTATTACATATAGCAGATTATAATGGTTAAGTAAATGAATGTATAAATTAAAACCTTCCTTGGTTTAGAACTCATTGATTAGTATTATCTGATTTTCTACTCTCCTAAAAAAATTTCCTCAGCAAGTATTTGTACAAAAAAGTTTTCCATTAACAATTTTTGTAGTACAAAATATTAGATATTTATTATTTTTCATTTATATTGAATACAATTTATAATGCATTTAAAATTATTCACAAATCGTTTTTATTATTAACCAATGATAAATATACATCGACATCTAACGACAATAGCAATCTCTTGTTAATATTCAATGTTTATTGTACTAATTTAGAATTTAGTAATTCAACATAATTGATATGACAAATTTTAATACAATTGATACAATAATGGCAAGGACTAACTGCTATGAGATCCTTGTTTTAAGATAATTTTTATAAATGATTATTGTTTTTATAAATGATTTTTATTTTTTATTAATAATAATTATTTTTTAAAATATTTTTAATTTTTTATAAATAATTTTATATAATATACAAGTAAGTAAAGGTTTCATGAATTATTATTTATTGGGCTTTTCCAATAAATTCTTTAAAGGTAATATATATTGAAACAATCACTTTGTATGTTTGTTACTTCTTTTTCCTACCAATTTGAGTTTAATTAAACAAAAAATTAAATGAATTCTTGTACTATCTCATTTATAATTTCACCAATCACATCCTTATAAAATTCTTCATTTTCTTTCAAACTCTGAAACAACTCACTGTATAAACTTAATGATATTGATTGTAATTATGTGGCAAACTAATTAAAGCTTTAAAATTTACAATTTTACAACTTCACTTTTCAAATGTATCCTACGTGGGGGAAATTAACCACATGAAAGGAATAAGATGCCTTGTTAAAAGTACATGCTAAAGGAAGTGCCCTATGTACACCACTATGGCAAACAAATTGCTCACATTCAAAAGTGGGGGGATGAGGCTGTGCTCAAAGAATACCATAAAATATCCTCCTCCTTAAGTGAAACCAAATTTACTTGTAGTTGAAAACCTATGCTACTTCTCTCAAAAATAAACTCAAATTTGCATACAATCATGCTACCAAATGGGCACAACTTTCTGCTTGCCTTAATTAGATCAAAATTGGCGGTAAGGCTTCAAAGGACTTTTTCAATTCTCTTAGATAAAAACAAGTTTGAGACAAGAACAAGGCAATCGTGTCAGCCCAATTGAGACTCACTACTCTTCCTAACATATCCTCTACCTTTATGTACCACTATAAATTAGTGTTTCAATCTCTGGAGGAAACAATCAAGAGGACTCAAGCTTTAATATAATGCCTTTATGTGGCTCCTCATAAACTCAATCCTACTGACCAAAAGCTATGTGATGCACCTTTGTCTCTTCATGCGCTCTCTGAGGCTCTTCATTGCATGAACAATGAAAAATCCTTGGGTGTTGATGGATTTAATTGTGAAATTTATATAGCCACCATGGAATTTATCAGTCCCAACTTACTTCAAGTTTACAAATAATCTCTACAAAAAAATGTTAGGTTCCCTCATTAGTTAAGGAAACATTAAATTCACATCTAAAATGAGTGACCCAAAACTTATCACTAGTTGGCATCCAATCACCCTCTTAATTATTTATTACTATATGATCACTAAAGCTCTTGCTAACCACCTCCAATTCATATTGCCCACCATTATTAGAATTTAACAAACTAGGTTTATCAAAAGTAGGTATATTATTGAAAACATTATTGCTATGTGGTGAGGTATGGAATGGTGATGGATTCTCATTAGATAACCATATTTCTATAGTTAAATTTGATAAATATTATGATATGATCAAATGGCCTTTCATTTTGACCATGATCTAGGCTCTTAGATTCAACAAATTATTTATTTCAACTATCTAAACCTTATTTTTAAATGTATTAGTCTATCTCACTATCAACGCCCTCAAATATTAGTATATTGGCCTCTATCACTCCATATTAAAGGTTTCATTCGTTGACCCAACATTATATTTCTTTGTAATGGATGCTTTGGGATATATGTTGGCTCATAGAGCTAAGTAGGTGTCTCATTTAGGGTATTTTTATTCTTGGCCAATGCTCTCAACTCATCAATGGCCACTTTGCATAGGATACTTTACTCACTCTTCAAGAGCAATAAAAATATTTCAAGGAGGCTATGTAGTGTCTCAATATTTTTTGCCTAGCTTTTACATCTAGCTTGCAATGGAGTAAAACCTAATGCTTCAGATAGAGTATGATGCCCATGCTCGATTTGTTGCACCAATACAAGTGGAAATGGATTCATAGAAGGGATTAATTTAAGTGTTTACGAATTCCATCTAATTTTTAAATTCCCCCATGGATTTGTGGCAATATGTCATAAACAAAGTGGGAAAAAAGGTGGAATACTAGGTCACCAAACTCCTCTCTTTGGTGGGAAAAATTCCAAGTTTGCACTAAAATTTGGGACGCAATTAATTATGTATATTATCCCTCCTATTGACTTCCTTCAAAACCTCATTATTCAAACTATCTTATATTCTTAAATAATTTATTTAAACTAATGCTAACCAAATGTAGGGGTTCTATATAATTGCTTGGGATATTTGTTATCTTCCTCATGATTAAGGAGTTATGTGAATTATTGACATGTGCAAATAGAGAAATTCACTATGTGCTAAATGGCTGGTTAGATCCATTGGGAGCAATGAGTCTTGTAAAATCCTATCATGTCTTTGTATTTCATTTGGATCTCCTTGCAATAAATCCAATTGGAAAAACACTAGTTTCCATACTCTTTTTATCCCTTCTACTCTTGTCAAAATTGAAGGCTCTTTAGTGTTTAAAAACATCTATAAATACTTTTGAGGTAGTTAAGCCTCATTTAAAATGGGTTAGTGATGGATTTGATAGTGATCTCTCCTTCAATGGCAATAATCTCGAGTGTTCTCCTATGATGACCAATACTAGTTGTAGACACCTGAAATTGGAAACTTTTTTATCGATTTTAAGTACTCCTAAATTTCTACTAACATCATCCTAAAATCATCTAATCAATATTATATCCACCATATCATCCCTATTTAAATCATTATTCATCCCCTAACCAATAATCCCTTTTTCCACAACCTTATAAAAAATGTACAAAAATCATATCACATCACATTAGTTAATTATACTCTTTAATTAGATAATATTATCCTAATGGAAAAACCATGGAATGTGAAATATCATTATTTTCATAAATAAACAAATCCAATCAATTCTCACATCATGACACCATCTTGATTTTTCAATGTAAATTCAATGCAAAAACACAATTGTGAAAAAAATATCAATGACATGTTCTTACACACTACAAGCCTTCATCATTGCATCATCTTACACACTCCAACCTTATTCTTACACACTCAATCCTCCTCATTTATTAGGAGTAATACCAATCTTCCACTTTTGATCTCAAACCAAGATCAATGACTCTCATCAATCAACCAAAGCTATAAATAGAAGGCTCCTACTCCAATCTTAACAAGTCTTGATAACACAATGAAGTTATGCCATTTTATAGAGTAAATATTACATCAAGCCAAGCATTATCGATCCAAATCATCCATTTTTAGTGGGTTTATTCTATCTATTTTATCACACACATCCACTAATAATTGTAACTATAGCCATCACTTATGTGCACATTCAATTGACAAGAGGAGAAGCAAGGTTGTCTTCGACAAGTGAAGATAATCACATGTTTCTTTCATTCTCTTATTTCAAAAATTTGAGGACACTTATTTAATAAGCTAGAATTTCATTCATTTTGATTTTTTAACAAATTAACCCCAATTTTACATTATATAACACTAGTCTTTTAATTACAAAAATGCATGGTACAAAAGTTCTAGGAATCTTCAAAAAATAAATTCAAATTATAAAATATTTGGTTTCTCCTCAGGATTAGGATGCTTGGCCATTTTTAAAAGTGAAATTAAATTTAAGTAATTCAAATTTACTATTATACTCTCTATATTCAAGAGTTGATGAGATATGTCATGTTTAACAAGTGGGTATACAACTTCCATGCTCATGGTCGAAATAGTTGAGGTGGTAATGTGATGTACTCACTTCAAAAATCACTCTACATGCATCTTTTATCAAGTTATTAGCCCCTTTTCGTCAATACTTAGCAAGCTCAATAGGGATTGGAGCATCAATTCCTCGCCTAGGATGTGGTTTGCATGGCTAAGCTAAATTTGGAAGGCCTAGATTGAACCCAAGTTATCTCATTGCCTTTGGTGTCTAGTCTATGAAGACCTTCTATTTGGGGAGTGTCTTTCTCACTTTGGAATTACTCAACCCAAGCATCCAACCTATAGTAGACCTGGATCTTTCAAGCACACCTTTTGGACAAATATTATTGAAATTGAATACACAATCTCTTTCAGCCCTACTATCTTGAACCTTTCTCATAGTTCTTGACCCTTCTTGAGATTCTACTAATTGGCCATCTTCTATATATTTTATATGAAATTTTTTAAAATTTATTATTTTATTTCAATTATAGAAAAATATAAATTATGAACTATTTAATAATGAGGAATCTTCTTATCAACTATTTATTGTGTTTATTAACAATAAAGTATATTTATTATCTTTGACTTACATATGTATTCAAATCTAATAATAAAAAATGCTCATAAAATTCATGAATTTTTAAGAGTTGTATGAAATGGTCCCTATATTGTAACTCACATCCTCGTAGATCATCCACCACACACCATTCCACCTCCAACACCTATACACCAATGGAATTAATTTCCCATCCATATAAATCTCTTTTGTTTATTTTTAAACTTAAGGATAAAAACACATAGGTGAGTCCCACTTGGTGTCTAAATAGAGGCAAGCTAACAAATGAAAAGGGGATTTCAAAGAAAACACATTTTTCACACGTGTTTCAAATAAACATGTTTTGTTTGATACGACACTTATACCTTTTTATTGGCTTTCGAACAAAACACGTTTGTTAAAAATATGTTCAAACAAACATGATTTTCCGAAACCTAGAAAAATATTATAAGATTGTGTTATCCATTCCATCACTTTTGTTCGACAATTATTTTGGTAGACATTTGTTCAAATGAGCTTTGGGAAAAAGGAAACTTAGGGTAGCTTGTTTGTAGACGTTGGCACATTAAGTTAAAGACAAAACCATCACGACACTGAAGTTTGTTTGGAGCCTTTATTAGATCGGATTTTTTGGGTGTGCATTTTATAAAATTTGAAATGGTGGTTTTAATAGCAGTCATTAAGGTTAAGTTATATTGTTATTACTAATTTATTTAATTAGTCTCAATGTTTTTAAATAAAAAATATCGGGTTAGGGTTAGGGTTAGGGTTAGGATTAGGTTTTTAATTTTTAATTTTTAATTGTATATAAAAAAAATTGTTAATTTTATTTTTATATTTTAAAAAAAAGAAAAAAAGAAAATGTTAATTTAATTGAATTTTTGTAAATGTTTTAGAAAAAATTGAAACTTGTATTTATTTTTGTTTTTATGTATATATAAAATGGTAAACCGATAGATTTGTATAGCAGACTAATATTGAAATTGTAAAACTTGAAAAAATACTACAAGATCCCACCACTCAAGGAGTTTACCAAAGTTATTGAGAAAGCATTTTAGCAACCCTAGGTTTTTTTAATAAACCTAAAAATTAAAAAACCCCTTTAACTTATAAAATCTTAATATTTTCATGTAATAGTTAAAATACAGTGTGTTTAAGACATAGTAAGTTACAAAGAGGCACTAAATTTTGTACCTAAATAATTGATTAAGTTATTTTTTTCCAACTTATATTGACAAATCTAGGGTACTTGGGTACTCATAATCCAAATGTAAATGTCCACATATATAACCCTTGACATCCCACAAGTTTTGTATTTAAACAATACTAGTTATTGTAATACTATTTATTAGTTATTTAAAAATATAATAGTATTAGTGTATATTAGTATTGTACACTATATAATCGATTGTATTTATAATAATACACTATAGTACTATTATACTAATATATTATAATAGATATTATACTATACTAGTATACTAATGCTAATATACGAGGACAATATCCAAACAATTACTAGACTTTTATATATTTTTCTTAGATGGTGTACATTGAGGTTTGTCTAGGCCTCAACATAAATTATTGTGATGTGCTTAAATATTGTAGGTAGGGGAAGGGTAGACTTAGAGATATAAAAGCATATTGATCTAAGGGAGTACCCAAACCCATTGATACTTGTGAGCTTGTCAGAGAAAACTAATTTGAATTTTTAATTGGTTTTGACCATGTAGCAACACCATTTATTACCATAAAATAACATTAAGGAATAGAGAGTATGGCTAAAATAGATCACCACACAATGTAAGAAATTTAGCATGATCATGTAGGCATATTTTTACTACGACAAAAAAATACCAACACCATAATAGGAGATGAGACCTATGTGAAAGCACATATAATGTTACATAATGACATCAATTATACTGATGATATGATTTATATGAGTAAGTTTTCTTAGGTTCTTTCCAATAATTTATTTCACACTTACCATATCATTAGAACTAATCATTGCATACATCTTTCTTCTGTGATTGGATATGTGAAAGATACTACAAGTACTTTTTGTAGCATATATGAGACAATAGACTTAGTGTTTATTGATTTGAGCATTACACAACCCAAGACTCATGGTGCACATGATCAAGGCACATGACGTCCATCGTCAACATTTTATGCTAATGACAAGAGTTTAAGAGTCCTCATACCAATGTTGATCAACATGCGAGTGCTGGTGATATTCACCTATTTTATATGGTATAAAAATAAAGTTTAATTTAAGTTTTTGAATGTTGAATAAGATAGAACGCATGAAATAAAATATATTGTGTTATGCATAGGAAATGATAACTGCACAAGTTCAATATGGAGCTCAACTAGGGTCACAACAAGAGGCAAAGAGGTAGCAGAATATATATATTCTGCTACCTCTTTGCCTCTTGTTGTGACCCTAGTTGAGCTCCATATTGAACTTGTGCAGTTATCATTTCCTATGCATAACACAATATATTTTATTTCATGTGTTATATATATATATATATATATTCTGCTACCTCTTTGCCTCTTGTTGTGACCCCAGTTGAGCTCCATATTGAACTTGTGCAGTTATCATTTCCTATGCATAACACACAGAGTTAGTTAGACTTTCGGCATATTCAACACCTCCATGCATACACAATGTTTTTTATGGATGATTTGACTACTTTTTATTTGAGGTTGTTTACACGGGAGTTCAATTTATATTAAGATGTTATAGATAAGAGAGGGGAAATTGTTGTTAGTCATGTTGTTGAGCCTAATGATCTACATGTCGTTGAGCCTATTATTCAAGTAGTCAATGAATCACATCTTCATTATGGCATTTATATTAGCTCATTAAATTTATATATAGATTTGTATATTTAACTTAGATTATAACTTAGTTATAAACATATTATGATATAGTCATTTGGTTAGATATCCCATGTGACTCCTCTAAAACACAATCAAAACCCAAGGAGATACCATAATATGATTGACAAACATGTGTATTGAGTATATCATTTAAAGGATGATGTTAGTCCCTATAAAATGTGTGCCACCTTCACATTCAAGAGTCCCAATGGTTGAATTCATCAATTGAGTCTACTTGTCAATTTTTTTTTTATGACAATAAAGATTCAACATTGTCAAACAAGTCAGAATTACATAAAGAAACATCAAAGATTTAATATAATTTTATCTTTCATAATCTTTTCATTTAAGAAACTTTCAAATAATTTTGACAATATTTTAATAAAAATATTGTAAATAAAATTATAAATTAAAAAAAAACAAAAAAAAAAATTTAAAAAAAACAAAAAAAAAACAAACAACTCATACTAAAAACAAACTTCAACATAATCATAGAGATATCTAGATTTATTCTTAATATAAAATTATAATAAGAAGTATTGAAGTTTGAATTGCACAAAAACAACACACAATATTTGATAAAATCTCTTTCTCATATATCTTTTCTAATAAAATTGTTAAAAATCCTAATAACAATAAATAAATAAAAAATCTTAATTTATTATTAAAATTATTTAATTTATAAAGAATGTAACAAATATTATTTTTTACCATTAAAAAAATAAAAGATAAAAGTCAGATTAGATTCATTAACCCTAACCAAAACCAAAGACCCGGTCATTAAACCCAAACAAAAAAAAACAGTAAAGACAAGAAAATACTCTTTCCGCCACCCTAAAAAATAGGATAGGAATACTGTTGGACGAGTCAAAGATTTGACAAGGCAATATTAGAAAGGCATCGTTGCCAGGTCAACGAGAGTATTTTATCGTTCACAAACGGCTGCCCCTAAGGCTTCCGCGGGCCCAAACAACCCCGTCCCATCTCTTTTAACGTCTTTCTCTAAATGCTGTAAACAACCAAAAAAAAAAATACGTCCAATTGTCTGCAATTATCTGCTAAGGTCTTGTAGACGTTACAAAAACAAGAGTCCTAAAAGGCTGCAACTAATCCATAGATTCAAGTTTCTGAGTGCTTATTAATACATATGCATCTCACGTTTTTGGCAGATCTATTCCACTGTATATTTACAGATATTCTACACCCACAAGGCCTTATTGTTAGCAAAGCACCAAAACTCGGGCCTTTTTTTTGCATATTACTGTATTTAGTCCTTATTCTTATCAGAGACTCCAAACTACAAACATGGTCTTTACACATTGTCATTGAAAAGCCTTATTGTGAGCAAGAAGCTACAAACTTGGTGTTTTTAAGAATGTTATATGTATGTGTGTTTGAGACTGTGCTGTTCAGTGTTGTGGGTGTTTGAATCTGCAGAGGAACAACAGATATGTCTTGCATTGCAGCTCTGGTTAGATCCCCTGTATTGGGTTCATGCAGATCCCCATCCTTGAAGACTTACCATTATATTGATTCCAGTACAGAGATGATGCATTCAGGATCACCACTCCTGAGATCATCCCCAACAAACCATGCATGTTCTCCAAGTTTGAATCTGAACATGAGCAATGTGAACGACCAACACCACCATTCTCCTTCAAGGAACTCAATACATGCATCTAGGATTCGTCCACACATTTATGATGAGAATCACCCTCCATTTCAAGGGGATCATAGTAATAACAGGAGTGTTTTGGGGCAGAGTTTGAAGTTTTTGCAGAGAGGGATCTGGCAGAGATTTCCCAAGGTGAAAGACGAACATGCTGAAGGAGGAGTTTTGATAGAGATCAATCATAAGCTGGAAGGCGGTGACAGCTGTATCTGTTCACTTTCTTCTTCTCCAGTCAAAAAAAAAAACGCCCGCCAAAGCTTGATATTTCTAAGTCTCCCAGAGAGCTTAACATGATCAAGCTTAATGAGAAAACTCCCAAAGAAGAAAGCATAAATTTTGAAGGGGATTACTATGGGTTTTACTGTAAGAAGGGAAGAAAGATAATCATGGAAGATAACCACAAGGTCACTACAAACATTAATGGGGATGATCAGCAGGTAAGAGAAGCCCTTAATTATTATCAAATATTCCTTTATTTAAGGCCATTTCTGAAAGCTTGAAATATTGTAGTCTTTTTTCCACCAAATATGCTATTACAGCTATGGATGCAGAAACAAAGAGATTTCCAATATCGATTCTTTTTATATTTATATAAACTGATTTTGTTTTATAACAATTGTATTAAAAAGGTATGTATCATTTGGATACTTAGACAGGTATATCGTGCATCTCTGTTTCTATAAAACAAGTCCCCTGCATACTTATCATACAAAAAGAACCTGCTGGGCTATTCATTTTGACCTTGTCAGACTGAATGTTTATGTGCTTGTAGAAAGTAGTAAAGCTGCTGGTTACATGGAACTGTTCTATCCTCATTATTGAAGGTCGTGGAAATGAGCAAAGTTCCAGCTATATTGCGATTCCTGATGCCCTAAATCTTGGTTGCTCAGTTAATCTTCTAGTTGGCCATATTGAATCAATGTAACGAACATAGGGTTCACATGTGAATCCCTGCTAAGAACGCTCCATTCGACCACAGTGTTCAAAATGAATCATGCATAGGACTGCCTCTCTAAGCATTTCCTGCATGCATGCTTGTTCAAATGGATCGATCTCTACCCTGGGCTCTTCATTTACTTATTGATAATTTTCGACAGCTTTTTGTGTTTGAAGAGACTAGAGATTCAAATGTTTTCCTGCACTTAGGTGCACACTTTGGAATAGACACCCAATCAGGCAGGGAAGTGCCTCTTGTTGGGTATGTAGAGGTGAGACTATTGGGCTTCAGCTATTAGCACAGATGGGGCGATTCTTCGTGCAATCAGCTGGTGCATATTCCTTCATAGGGTATTGCTTTCAGTCCCCAAATAAACATGAGTTACTGTTTGAGTCCCTAGCTTCATTATCTCTTGTAAGGTATTAATATAAAAAATATAATAAAATAATAATATTAATATCTATGAAAGGCTACAATTGGTTTATGAGATTGAAAATGGTTCAGGACTGAAAAAATATAATATAAAATAAGGAATGGAATAAGGAATGGAAAATGTGAATGTAACTCCAACAAACCTAAATATTAAAAAGGCCATGCATCGCCCCGAGAAAAAGGTAAAAGCAAACCAGATCCTCCTAGGCCTCACTGATATCTACAAGCCTAAACATTGCACCTCTCCGTGCCTGTTCAAATAAGTCAACATAATTATCTAATCAAACTTGTCCCTCTGACCTGAAATAAGCAACAAAACGGATTGGATCCAGAACGCAACCGAACAATCTATTATAAAAGAATATTCAGTCAATACATTCTATAAACCATCATTTTTTTAAAAATTATTATTATATTATTATAAGCTCAGAGCGTTATGCTTGCTCATTGATGCATTGATGCATTCATATTGAAAACATTTAAGATGCTTATTCTTGCTATTTTGAGGAAAAATTGAGTTCTTTTTTATTTATGGGGTTGTTGGGGTTTGTTTGGTGTTTATGATGGGCATGGAGGCCGCAAAGCTGCAGATTTTGTTGCAGAGAAACTTGGACAAAAGATCGTGGATTTGCTGATCAATCCAGGAGGGCAAGACGGAAAGCTAGAGCAGGCAGTTAAAGATGGCTATTTAGCAACAGACAATGAGTTTCTAGAGCAGGTAAACTACAAGAAGCTTGTAAAGTTTGGGTACTAATATCTGCTTGGATTGAATAAGTTGGGCTTATGAAGAGACACAGAGTACTGTTTTTTATTGAAGCTTATTTGGTTGCAGGACAGTTCTTAAAAATAATTCATTTGAGGCCTAATATTTCTAGATTGAGGCATTTTAGGTTGTCCGACTATGGGAATAGGAATTTCTTCTCCCTGTTTTTTTTGAATCTTTTGATTTTTTAAGCAATGAATGGTAACTTCCTTTGAATTGAATCTTATTGGTTTGATCTAACAAGCAGGGTGTAAGCAGTGGGGCTTGTTGTGTAAATGCTTTGATTAAGGATGAGTGTTTAGTTGTTGGCAATGCCAGGGATTGCCGTGCAGTGCTGAGCAGAAGTGGAAATGCTGAAGCCCTTACCTGCGATCACAAACCAGGAACAGAGAGAGAGAGAGAAAAAGGATTGAGAATTTGGTAACCAATAGCTCAAACGCAGTCTACATGATTGATTTTCCCCACCTTTTCCAGTAATGGGATTACTGATTTTGTTTGATGGTTTACTGCAGGGTGGGTATGTAAATATTCATCATGGAGCCTGGAGAGTACAGGGAACTTTAGCTGTATCTAGAAGCATAGGAGATTTGCACCTGAAACAATGGGTATCGGCTGAACCAGACACCAGAAAGTTGCGTATTACCTCTGATTGTGAATTTATGATAACGGCTTCTGATGGCCTTTTGGAGAAGGTAGGCTTGAGTTTTCAAGTGACTTTGGCACTCTTGTCTGTTTAAATTCAAATTTTCACTGTATAGCTATTAATCTGTGGTAAAAAGATAGATCAGGATGTTTTTTATGGATTTTTTCTATTTCTTGTATTAGCTTGTATACTCTGATTAAGAGTGGCGTCCTTCATATATGTATGTTCATCTAAATTATTAGGATTTTGTCTCAGCAACTTATTCTTGCTATCCTTTTGTGCTTTTCTCAGGTCAGTAATCAAGAGGCAGTGGACATTGCAAGGTCTTTTTGTATGGAAGAAAAACAAGAACACAATAGCCCTCTTAAACTTCTTCACCTAGGAGAAGCATGGAATGAGAACAGTAGCCCCCCATCCAGGCAAAGAAAATTTCTTTGTAAAGTGTACCAAAGGTAATGAAATTCAGGAGCGTGAATGACAACTTTACCAATATAAGGAACTATGAGGAAGACCTTAAAGAGAATCCAAAAGGCTTTGGGTCACAGCAAGTGCATATGAGAGGTCTTATGTTAGCTTGCAAGAAGCTTGTGGAGCTTTCTGCATCTAGGGGCACACTTGATGATGCTAGTGTTTTGATTATTGATCTCAGACATTTCTGCAGAAGAGGCTGTTAATGTAATCACCTCAGATTACATGGCTGGTGTAGATACGACCTTAACGCTATGTAGGAGAATCCAATAGGCCTTAACACCATTTTTGGTACAATCTATTGGCTCATAGCTTTCAACAAAAAGTTTAACTATTGGATTGAATATAGTCAACTCATAGAACTGGCTTTTAGCCAGAGTTTCAGTGTCTTTTAGCCCCACTTCTAGGTTTAATGTTGTTAGTTTTATGATCAAAATTGAAACAATCAGAAATTGCAACACAATGAATAATGAACACAACAAGATAAATCTGATTTACTCTTTAGAACTCTGCTCTGTCTTATAAATTATACTTATAATTGAATATCTATTTCTTTTGAACAATGAGGAATCATTATAAATACAAGTGAGAGGAAAGAGACACATCTCTTCAATCTCCCTGTCGGCCTCCACCAAAAGTGCAAGACGTTGGGCTGGAAGTGGGAGCCCGATGCTGCTACTCCAACATTAACACTCTCTCAGCTAGGGAGGACACTTCCAGCTATATAAGACATATTACCTCATCATGATGCCAACCACAATGGATGACATCCATCATGGCTCTCCTAGAGTGTGGAATCAAGGGATTTCACCTCAAACTTCTCTCACAGAGAAGAACTCATTATCAAGGGCTTTCACCTCGAACTTCTCTCACAGAGAAGAACTCGTTATCAAGGGATTTCACCTCAAACTTCTCTCATAGAGAAGAACTCGTTATCAAGGGATTACGGATATTGAGACTCTTTCTCAGTTAAGGCTGTATTCTCCACTATACCAAGCTTATCTCGAAAGTACACAAACTTTAACTTGGAGAGAGGCTTGGTGAGAATGTCTGCCGTCTACTTATCAGTGTTGATATACCTCAACTCAATAGCTTTCCTCAATACCATATCTCTGATATAATGGTATTTGATCTCAACATGCTTGGTTCTATCATGAAACACTGGATTGACAGAAATATTCACACAGCTCTGGTTATCACAATGAATGATGGTAGGCTCCATTGATTGTTCAAACAATACTGCAAGGAGCTTATGAAGCCATACTGCTTCTCGAGCTGCCATACAAGCTACAATATGCTCTTCCTCTACTGTACTCAATGCTATAGATGATTGTTTCCTATTGCACTAGGAAATCATAGCAGATCCCAAACTGAAGAAACATCCAGAGGTGCTCTTCAGATCAGAGACACACCCTGCCCAATTAGAATCAGTATATCCATGCAGTTTCAAGTCTACACTAGAAGAATATATCAAGCCATATCCAATTGTGCCACACAAGTATCTTAGGATATGCTTCACTGCAACTAGATGTATTTGTCTTAGTTCACACATGAACTGACTAAGTGCACTCACTGCATAGCAAATATCTGGTCTAGTATTAACTAGATACATCAATGAACCAATCATTTGTCTGTACATGGTAGGATCCACCAGATCTGAACTAGTTACAGCCTCTTTTAACTTCAACAAATTTGACTCCATCAGTGTAGACATCAGTTTGCAATTCATCATACCAAATCTCTTCAATATGCCAATAGAATACTTCCCTTGACTTAGAATGATCTCATCTGGTTTCTACCATACTTCTAAACCAAGGAAGTAATGTAAGAGATCAAGATCCTTCATTTCAAACTCTAAAGCTAACTCCTTCTTACATTTGAAAATGAGGTGATCTTCTCCGGTAATAAGAAGATCATCAACATAGGGAACCAAGATTAATGCTTCGCCATCAATTACCTTGAAGTATAGGTTTGAATCAACATCATTCTTGGAGAAATCCAAGCTCATCAAATATCGATCAATTCTTTCGTACCAAGGATGAGGAGCCTACTTAAGGCCGTACAAAGCCTTCTTTAGCTTGCAAACATGAGACTCCTTCCCATGAACCTCAAAACCATCAAGTTGCTCAATATATACCTCTTCCTTGATTACACCATTTAGAAATGTTGTCTTCACATCCATTTGGTGTAATTTCCATCCTTTAAATGCTGCAATAACAATGATGATTCTGACAGATGTATAATGAGCAACTGGAGCAAAGGTTTCCTCATAATCTACTCCCTCTTTCTGAGAGAATCCTCTAGCCACAAACCTAGCCTTGTACTTCTCAATGCTTCCATCAGCTGCATGCTTGATCTTGAAGAGCCACTTAGAAGAACAACAGATTTTCCTTCAAGTCTAGGTACGATATCCCAAACATCATTCTTGAGGATGGATTGATACTCTTCAGCCATAGCATCTCTCCATACTTGTTGACTAGTAGCTTCCTCAATACTAAAAGGCTCAGACTCAATAATTTGACTCATTAATAACACATAATCTGAGAACATATGAGGTCTCTTGCTTTCTCTAAGAGATCTTCAAGGAGCTGTATATTTTCCTGCCTCTTACATGTTTTCTTGAGTCCATCGAGGCCTTTTTCATACTATGACAATGTCACTAGGTCCATCAGTTGGTTCCAAAGGCTTAAATGGAACATGATCTTCTTTTGAATCAAAACCCTCCCTCTAAATATTAGGAGTATGGTCAACTTCCATATCATGAGGTGACTCTTGGTCTTCATTATCTATCTCCATATGAATGCTCTTAGATCTTTTGAATGCAACATCCTCTTCAAATCTAACATCCCTGCTGATCTCAATCAACTTCTGAACTGGAATGTAAATTCTATAGGCTTTTGAAGTTTCACTATAGCCTACAAATATTCCCTTCTTGCCAGAAGGATTCAACTTAGTCCTTTTATCTTCTGGTATGTGAAAATACATTGGACAACCAAAGATCCTCAATTTACTTACTTCCAGCTTCACCCCCATTAAAGCTTCTTCGGGAGTCATGTTCTCTAAAATGCGGTGAGGGCTTCTATTTTGAACATAAATAGCTATCTTAGATGTTTCAGCCCAAAGGAAGGTTTGTAGATCTTGGTCATGAATCATAGCTTTGACGGCTTCTACAATAGATTTGTTCTTCTTTTTTGCAACACCATTCTATTGAGGGTTGTAAGGAATGCAAAACTCCCTCTTAATCCCTACGTCAATGCAAAAGTATGGAATCCATCAGAGGTGTACTATCCTTCATTGTCGAATCTCAGAACTTTGATCATCTTCCCATATAAGTTCTCTACCTAAGCTTTAAACTCTTTGAACCTCTCAAGTACTTCTTTAGATTCTTTAGATTTCAAGAAATAAATCCAAGTCTTTCTAGAGTGGTCATTAATAAAAATAATGTAATACAAGAAACCACTCAAAGAAGCAACAGACATTGGACCACATAAATAAGATTGAATGAGATCTAGAATACATTTAGATCTACTTTCTCTGCTATAAAATGGTATTTTAGTATTCTTACCCATGGCACAACCTTTGTAGGTACCTTCATGCTCCTAGTTAAATTTTGAAAGACCTGTGACCATCTTCTCCATGATAGGTAGAGCCCAAAGTGTAGGTGAGCCAATATTCTATGCCAAAGATCACACAAGCGTGAAAAATCATGTACTAATGCCTGATGTGGACAAGTGATTAGCCTATAGAGGCTCTCATGTCTAACTCCAATTATTTGAGCAGTTTTGAAGTTGGAATTCTTCATCCACACAAGAAATTTGCCTTCAGAGAAGGCAACTTAATAACCCTTGTCTTCCAAGGCTGAAATGGAAACCAGATTTCGTTTGATGCCTAGAACATAGAGAACATCACTTAACCATTAATGTCAGATTTTAAGTGGAGAGTAGAGATCCCAATCCCTTTCACTGAATAGCTAGCATCACCTCCAATGATAACTTGTTCACTAGAATTTCTCTCCATTAGGTTTGATAAATGCTTCTTAAAACCAGTGATGTGTCGAGATGCACCACTATCAATTAGCCAAGTGTTGGTGTCGGTAGGTACATTTCTTGACAATGCTGAATAGAAAAAATATTCACATTATTCCTTCTGAGGAGAGGCATCATCAACATCTACAATGGTGGCTTATTGCTTAGGCCTGGAGGGGCAATGTTTGGCAATGTGACCATACTCGTCACACCTAAAGCATTAGATTTTGGAGAGGTCCCTCTTCTTCTTGAAAGTGGGAGCACCATCAATTCCATTATCTCTATTCCTCTTAAAGAATCCTTTCTTCTAATTCTTGCTTTTCTTCTTAAATGATTGAGAGACAAAGACATGAATGTCTTCATTGGTAGAGCTTTGACCAATTCCTCTAGCGACCAATCTAGACTCTTCTTGAATGTAATCTACCCTCAATTGATCAAACTTGGGAAGTTTTGATCTTGCACTGATTCCTTAAATATAGGATTCCCATGATGAAGGAAGGCCATTGAGAGCAAGCATGGTCAAGTCTGATTTCTTAATCCTGAAATCTTCATAAAGTAAGTAATAACTATTTCTCCTTTCACCATTTTCACATGATGTAGTTGTTGCTTCAGTGCAAGAGCCCAGCTAGTGTTGTTGATTTTGTACATCTCCTCCAAGGTTTTAAACATGTCCCTTACCTTCTTCAACTTAGAGACAATTGGAACAATATGATCTTTAACGGAGTCAACCAATATCTTCTTTTCCTTGATGTCTTTCCTTTTCCACTACAACTTCTCTTCTTCCTCCAATGGTTCAGGAACTTTGGTTTCCACAAACTCAGCCAAGTCATTTTCTTCCAAGGTGAGCATGAATCTAAACCTCCATGATGTGAAGTTGGATGCTCCTTTGAGTCTATCCTCAATTTTAAGATTGTTCACCATCTTGACTAAAATAGGGATAGACAAGAGATATAAAGAATAATAGAGAGTAATGCTGCAATGACAAATTTGATCACGATATTCTTTAAACCCACTCTAATACCATGTTAGTTTTATGATCAGAATTAAAACAATCAAAAATTGCAACACAATAAATAATGAACACAACAAGATAAATCTGATTTACTCTTTAGAAGTCTGCTCTATCTCATAAATTATACTTATAATTGAATATCTATTTTTCTTGAACAATGAGGAATCATTATATATACAAGTGATTGGAAAGAGACACATCTCTTCAATCTCCCTGTCAGCCTCCACCAAAAGTGCAAGATGTTGCGCTGGAAGTGGGATCCTGACGCTACTCCTCCAACATTAACAAATGTATGGCTTATGGGATAAGGCTGGGGTTTCTTGGAGGGGATTCTAGCTTAAATAAAATTTGAGCAGGACAAAAGAGAGCATGGAAGTTTCTCATTACTATTTTTATTTTAAATGAAGATATTTTTTTCAAATGTAAATTTATGAAAGGGTATTTTTAAATATGACACATTCTTTTAATATTGAAGAATGATAAAAAATTATAAAATTAGGGTACATATATTTCTATAGGGTGAGATTCACCAAAAGATACCAATGACCATATAATATGATGACAGTTATTTAAGATAAGAATAATTATAATGAACGAAAGGCTAAAAATCAAACAATTGAACTTTTAATTAGAACGTTACCATATAACTATTGTAATCTTTTACTTTCTTGTAAAAGTTTTCATCATTGTTCATAAATGCCTCATTTTTTAAGTAAGTCTTCATTATCAAGAAGCGTAGATGGGATAACATGTTTCATATAAAAGAGTTGAAGTAAGAAATCAAAGTAAAGTCAATGAATAACAACTAAAGAAACAAGAATGACATCTAATTTTCTAAATATGCTTAATAGTGATTTCTCTAAAAGTTTCAGAAATAAAATTAGTTGATATTCCCAATCCAAGAAAAAAAATTCCAAGATTATTTTCTACTAAATAAGGTTGTCAAATCATATTGAATTTGATTCCAAATCGATTTCACTGACTTGCACATCTAGAAAGCATCCATGATAGTTTTTTAAATGCAAAAGGGGCATGACAAATTAAGTCCCTATAGAAACTTAAGTCTATCAGCAACATGTAGCTTATAATGAATTACTCTCCAAGAAAGAAGATAGGCACTAGACTCAACTTTTAATCTCCAAACATTATTGCATAGTTGAAGTTAGTCATGTTTAGTCATATTGTAATTCTATTTCAGGTTTAATCATTTGTTAATAGAAACAACAGGCAACAATTTATGATAGGATATTTTAAAAGGGTATTAATTATGTCTATCACCATTGTGCCACCTTTAATCCTTATAAAAAATACATAGAGTCTGTATAGACATCCTAATAAGAAGATTATCTTGGACCAATGAAATCTATGATGGGATTGTCCTTTTTAGCAAGATGAAAATAGTTATTAATTGTTGAGCATTGTCATTGATGTTTGGTTTTCATTGATGTCAAAGAGAGCCTGTTGTACTAATGCATTAATGACAAAGTGATCAGATTGATGGTTTGGAGATATATGACACATTTACAGGTTTGTAAGGACAAATAAAAAGTTATGAGGTATCCATATATGTCTTGATAAAGTCCCGATTTGTCATTTGATCATTTAGAATGAGAAACATGCATCATCTAGTTTAAGAGAAGCTAGACTGTCACTACACATCATGCAAATATGTGTGATCTAGCAAGTTTTTACATTTATTAAAGGTATTTAGAAAGTCAACAATTGGCAAATATTTTCATGGTGATGTTGTCTATAGTGCCAAGAAGGTACCTTGAAGATTTAGAGTCTTGAAGTGTTTTCTAACTCGAGATATAAATCTTCTAAGTTGCTCTATTAGACTGTGATGGGTCAAAGACTATCAAGTTTAACCAAGTTGAAGTCTAAGGTCAAATGCTCAAGAGATCTAATAGTATGAGTTAAATCACAGATCTTGATCCAACAGTGCACATAAAAGTCAATATGTCAAAGAATAAATGCACTAGTGACATGTGTCACATTCACAGAGATTGGATAGAAGATCAATGATTAGTGTATGATCATGTAGTTATAATATCAATGAAGTGGGTCGAGTCAAAGAATCAGCATGTGTAGAATGCATGTGGGGCTGCCAAGTGCCATAATTACAGGAGCTCAAATCGAAGATCAATGTTGAGCATTGTAAGTTAAAGAGCAAGCTAATATATGGAGATCAAATGTGTGTATTTAGTCAATGTTTATAGGGTGCACAAGATGAGATCAACATGTCTAATGTTTAACAGTTGCTCAATGACCATTGGAATTTGAATATTTGAATTTGTGAAGGAGAACCAATCTATAGTTTTTGAGCTATAACTTTTGATATATGCAAAATTTGATCATAGTGTTAAAGGATAAGTTGTAGAGGACTTCAAGGCACATCTAGAGAACATAGTTAGAAGGTTTGAATATTTTTAGAGTCAAACATATTGAGCTTCAAAGTAGATTGTGTTTTAGACATGTCTTGTAAGTGACCCAAGAAGGATAATTGAAGAGTTCTTGATAGTATTTGATGTTTCAAGATGAACTAACTATTGGAGAGTGTTATATACTCCATGAAGACTGTCTGTGTCAATTTTTAAGGTTTGACCAATCCATATTTAGTGTGAACAAAGGCTTGGAAGTTGACTGTGTTTGTTGAATGTACTGATAGTTTGAGTGATCATCTTGTAGAGGTAAGTTGAAGGTGTTCTGATTAGAGTTGAAGAAGAAATTAAGTATGTAAATGTTATATAAGTCTCTAAGACTTATGATAAGGCATTGGTTGTTATGATATGCCCTTGATCAGATATGAAGAGTCAAAATAGCTTGGTTAGATAAGGTATTGGTTGTTATCATATGCCAGTCTAAGTGGTCATTTTGAGTGAGTTGATTTGAGTGCTTAGATCCTATGTTGAAGTATCTAAATCACATGGACATGTATCTAAGGTCCTGAAGGGTTCACCCATGTAATGTAATCATATAGATATGTGAAATATTTGTGTAGTTGCTTCATAAGTTGGAGGCTATGTTTTATGTGTATAAAGACCTAAAGAGCAAGGAGACCTAATTGGTAGGTTTAAGTGTTGAGTTGGTGTTCCAAGTGGCATGGACCCATCAGAGAGTTAGCAAGGGTCTACTAGAGATACGTTTGATGTGTTAAAATCATTGGTAAATGATAAAGGTGGTCCAAGCAGTCTCACATGTAGCGTGTGAGTATGAAGGCCTAATTGTTTTAGGTCTCACCAAGACCTATGGGTGGTTTGGGACTAATCAGGTAATGGCCAACCTATAATAATGGATTTGAGATATTTTTTAGTGTGATATAAGTATTAAGGGTTAAGGTAGGTCTTATGGCTAACCAAGAAGATAATATTCATGAAGACTCTATAAATAATGAAAGCAAAGGTGATGGTTTCTAGAGACTTAAGTGAGCTGAGTTGAGCAGTTATGTGAGTCAGGATTCAAGAAAGGGAGAACCTTTGATACATGAGGTAATGGTCATTGAAGACCAATAGAGAGTGAAAAGGATCACCCATGCTTATCTAATTAAGGTGATGTAGGAAAACACATAGGTAATTGGACCTAATGAGCCTAGAAGAGGCAGTTTGTTCAAGTTAGCCAAAGAGGCATCTTGAAAGAGATTGGAAGTGAAGAATGTAGATAAAAGTGATCATCATTAGTTGAAAAGAAGAAACAGGTGTTTAAAGGTGATCTTAGATTCAAGTTATCTGAGTGGGTGTTTGGTTGCCTAGGGGGTTGTAGCATCCTTGCTATTTAAAGCTACCTAAAGGTCAAGTGGGTGTTTGACTAAATTAAGGGATGGGTGTTCCTTGATCATTGGGTGTTGGTCTAAATGTTGGATCTTATTTTATAGGACTATAGTCCATCTTGTAGGGTTCAATAAGTTTTATCCCCTAAGAGGGTTTCCTACATATATGATGTGTTCATGTGATGTATGTGTAGTCATATAAAATGAAAATTTTGATAATTTGAGTGTGTCTAATAATAATCAATCCATAGGTCCATCTTACACGCTCTCATGATCCTCATATGCATGTTTTCACTAATTTCTAGTCATCTATAGCCTCTCAGACTAAACCCTTATGGACCCAAATTGCTCTTTCCATGCTTAATCCTTCCCCCCAAGTCCCATCAATCATGGACAACAACACCCAAACTTGGACTACAATGGTGAAACCTATGGTGTTTTATTTCTAGAACTATTTTCCAAGTGCATTTTGGCTTCTAATGGTCATATTAATCCAAATCTTTATCCTTATTCATGTCATCCTAATGTGAATTCATTTATCCCATGATCATTAAATCCCCTATAAAAGACCATTCTAACTCCATTTAGAAGGGTTTGTACTCGTTTACAAGAGAGAAGCAAGAATACAAGTAAGATTACTTAATCACTTTTCCCTATTCTTTGCATACATCCATCCAATAGCATTTCAATCGTATTCAAACTTTTATACCAGTCCCTAGTCATTCCAAGTATACTTAGTTTCACATTTACTTGCATTTTCATCACATTATTGTACCAAACACTTCAATGGGAGAAATACATATAGCTTGATCCCTTCTCGAAGTATTGGTATGTAGGTAGTGTGTCCACACATAGGGTGTGAAGTATGTCCAACGTATCCTTTACACACTAACCCTTCTTCTCCTTTCTCCAAATTTTACATTTAAGTTCAAGTACAAAGAGGACCTAGGGTATTGAATACTAAATCAGGTATATAATGAGATCCATGGACTTCTAGGGTTCAATATTTCATAGGCAAGGTCACACGGACTTGATGTAAAAAATCTAAAAAGCTTAAATCACCAAGATAATAGTGTCAAGATAGGACTACAATGCCAAAACCTAGGGTGTTCCACTTTTAGTGCTTCTATCCAATCAAAAAATGAACTCCAGATTCTTGTTTGTGATAGTCTCCCAAGCCTTCACATTGATTTCCAGATCCTATCTCAGTTGGATTAGTACAAAACAAGATAAGTTTGATTTTCTCTCTCTCACTACTATTTTTATAAAAGCCCTAAGTACAGTCAAATTTCACAAATTAGTAGTCTAATTATTATACATTATTTATTGATGTTATATATTTAGCCCTGTTTGTTGTTTAAGAATTAAACATCTAATTTCTCAAAAATAATAAATCATTTGGTGAACCCGACTTACTTCAAATTTTACATAAAACCCCTAGAAACCCCAAGGTAAATTCCTATCTAATTTTTTCTATTAATTTTTGAATTTTTTCTTGAATATTAAAATAAAAAATTCTTCTCAAATTTTAAAATTTTGTAGTAAATTTTAAAGTAAATTTATTTCAAACCCTAGTTACATCAACTACCTCCCAGTAATTTTCCATTAATTTTCTAATCATTTTCTAAATTTTTAGTTGAATATTAAAATCAAAATATCATTTCAAAATTTAAAAATTCATAGTAATTTTCAAGAAAAATATTTTTCTCAAACCCTAGTTGCATCTTAGGTTCCATTAAATCATAAACTTTCCCATAAATTTTTGAATTTTTTTTAATACTCAACTTAGAAATTAAATTTCAATTTAAAAAATTAATAGTATTTTACAAATTTTTTTTTTTAAAAACCCTAGTTGCATATACTAGCTCTTATTTTGCTTCTTAAGGTATCACCTTACATGTTTGGGAGATTTGTATCCTTTATATGCATATTCTAGTTCCTTGTTTAGATTATATTAGTTTAATATTTTTGACTATTATCCAAGTTGTTTTCCTTATGCCACCTATATTCCTTGTATCTCTTCTTTCAAGATGAAGTGCAAGATTTAGTGGCAATCCTCCTGAATTCACCTAGATTACTTTAACTCAACCATATACTATGGATAAATAACTAATTCAAACTCCAGCTATAGATTATACACATTTAGATTACACCAATTTTAATCAGAATGATTCAAATAATGAGCAATATAAAAATACTAATGATGATGCACATACCAATGCTCATGCTCCACCACATTAGACTACTAATCCACTTCCACCCATTGTTGATAATGAAGTTGTACTCAACAAAGATTTGATCCTATAAATTTTTACAGAAAGACTTATGGAATAGCCTCAAGATCATACTCTTATATTACAATCTCTCGTGGAAATCAAAAATACTAAACAAGTTGAGTTTTGCATTCCTACAGAGCAACTAGTTGAAAATGACACTACGGGGGCAACTATGTCTCAAAAAACCCCTATAGAAGCCCAACCTACCTCTTTGACACTAGTTACAAATAGTACATCTCTATCTCCTAATGTGGCAACCCTTATGCAAGAGATAATATCTCTTCAATCTAAGGTGCTACATCTTCAGCAAAGTGCCACTAGACCTACATAGGCTTTGGACTCTTTTACTCTTCTACATACACCATTGGCATGTCACATTTCTTCTACATGCTTGCCACAAGGTTTTGTTCAACCTAATGTTAGGGTGTGGAGCTAAAAACTTCACCAAGGAGCATTCATTATCAGGTTCGGGTCTACACAGACACTGGCGTTGGTCAGGAGCAACTGACATCGGTCACAGGCAGTTGCAGAGATGCCGACGTCGGCAGAGGGTCGGCCGACGGTAGTCACAGACAAGCAGCAGGAACCGACGTCGGTTACCTGCGTGTCCAAAAAGCTATTTCCATGGACAGAAGCGAGTGTTTGCATGATAAGTTTGAGTTGAAGTCTCAAGCTCGCGTCTCTATTATTGGCATTACTATTTTTAGAGCCCTTGTTCAAGTGGCTTAACTGCTTGTTGGTTGTACATGCTCAAGTCTCCTATTCTATATGTAGAATTAGATCTTCTTAGCTTTGTAGTAGTTTTGTAGTGGATTATTGTAGTTGGGTGAATTATTGTAATTCATTGTGTGAGAAGAACAGTACAGAATTGAATCAATCCAGGCTTGTTGGAGTTGATTGTTCTTGAGAGAGAGAGCTCTTGAGGAATAGAGATCTATTGAGAGATCTATACATTTAGGAGAGGTGTGGAAGAAAGAAGCTTTCTTCAATTGTATTCCTTTTGTAAAGAGTTTGTTAATACAAGTTTTCAGGGTGTTTTCTTGTATCTCTTGTTCTTGCTATTATCATTCTAATTACTTGTCAATCTGGTTTAATTCTGTGTTTATTGCTGTCATAATTGTAATCTATTGTTGGATTGATCCCCCAACAAGTGGTATCAGAGCCTTGGTTACAGGTTCAGAGCTTGATAATTGGTATCAAAGTTTAGGTTCACTAACAGGTGGTTCAGATCTGTGTAGTGTATATTGATTACAGGTTCTCACAGGAGTTTCTGCAGGGATTTCTGTTTGAGTGGGAGAAGCAATGGCAGATGAAAGTAAATTGAGAATGGAAAAGTTTAATGGCAAAACTTACCAACATTGGAGAATGCAGATAGAGGACTATTTGTATCAGAAAGATCTCTACTTACCGTTAGGAGGTGTTGCAAAGAAGCCCAAAGACATGGAGGATGAAGAATGGAAAGTTCTTGACAGAAACGCTCTGGGGTCTATAAGACTGAGTCTAGCATCCACTGTGATATCCAATTTATCACAGGCAAAGTCTACGGTAGAGTTGATGACTACGTTAGCAAATTTGTATGAAAAACCCTCAACTTCTAATAAGGTATATCTTATGAAGTAGTTATTTAATTTGCATATGAATGAAGGTGGATCTGTCTCTACTCATTTGAATGATTTCAATGGAATTGTGAATCAGTTAAGTTCAGTGAATATAGTGTTTGATGATGAAATAAAAGCTCTTTTGATATTATGTTCTTTGCCTGAAAGCTGGCATGGCTTAGTAATGGCAGTAAGTAATACTGCATCTGCATCAAATATTTTGAAGGTAGAGGATGTTGTTAGTGTTATCTTGAATGAGGAAATACGCAAGAAAAGCACAGAAGAGGAATCCGGGAATGCTTTAAGTTTTGAGAGCAGGGGAAGGCAGAAAGAGAAGAGCAAGAAAGGCAGATCAAGATCCAAATCAAAGGGGAAAGGCAGATCTAAATCCAGAAATGGCAGAAGGCCACAATGCTGGAATTGTGGAAAGATGGGACACATAAGCAGAGATTGTTGGTCAAAGCCTAAGGAGGACAATCAGCACGAAGGAAAGGAAGAAGCCAAGATTGCAGGTATTGCATAGGATGCTTTAATTTTCTCTCTGCATAATAATATAGAAACTTGGGTATTAGATTCAGGTGCATCTTTTCATGCTACTCCTAACAGGGAATATTTCAGTGACTATATCCATGGAGATTTTGGAATAGTGTATCTAGAGGATGATGAGCCCTGTAAAATAATTGGCAAAGGTAAAGTGCAGCTGAAGATGCAGAATAGCAACACATGGGTGTTGAGAGATGTGGTGCATGTTCCTAGCTTGAAGAGAAATTTGATTTCTGTAGGAAAGTTAGGGGATGAGGGTTGTACAGTAACTCTCACAGCAAAATCTTGGAAGGTGACCAAGGGTGCACTTGTTATGGCCAGAGGTAAGAGAGAAGGTAATCTCTATTTGTGTAATTGTGTTACTAACAAATCTCCTTCTGTATTATCTACTTCAGATGTGGACGCTAAATTGTGGCACTCAAGGCTTGGCCACATGAATGAGAAGGGGATGTCAATTCTTAAGTCCAAAGGTATGCTTTCAGATTTAAAAGGCATAGATCTAGAGTTTTGTGAGCACTGTGTATTTGGAAAATAGAAAAGGGTTAGTTTTCTCAAAACTGGGTCTACTAAGAAGAGGCACAAGTTGGAGCTTGTTCACACAGATGTGTGGGGACTAGCTCAGGTTGCTTCCATTAGAGGATCACAGTACTATGTATCTTTCATAGATGATGCTACAAGGAAGGTATGGATCTATTGTATTAGAAAGAAATCTGATGTATTTGAGACTTTTAAAGTTTGGAAAGCTATGGTTGAGAATGAAACATGTAAAAGATTAAAGTGCCTGAGATCAGACAATGGTGGTGAGTTTTGCAGTCATAAGTTCAGAGATTATTGTTACATGCATGGAATCCGTAGGCAACGGACGGTTCCAAGGACACCTCAGCAGAATGGTATTACTGAAAGGATGAACAGGACAATAATGGAGCGTGCAAGATGTATGAGATTGCATGCCAGTTTGCCCTTACAGTTTTGGGCACAAGCTGTTGACACTGCAGTGTACCTGATTAACAGAGGACCCTCTACAGCTCTGGATGGTGGTATTCCAGAAGAGGCATAGACAGGTAAAAAGGTTGATCTCTCATATCTCAAAGTTTTTAGTTGTGAAGCCTTTGTGCATATAGATAAGGAAAATAGAAAGAAGCTTGATGCTAAGTCTATGAGATGCATGTTTATTGGCTATGGCTCAGATGATTTTGGTTACAGATTATGGAATCTAAAAACTAACAAGGTAATCAAGAGCCGTGATGTTGTTTTCAACGAAAGAGTGATGTATTGTGATCAGCTAAGGAAGTTGAATCAGTCTGAGCAGAGCAATGGTGAATTGGATGAGGTAAAAGTCTAAGATGAGCTCACGGAAAAAAGAAATAATCACTTGCAGGAAAACACAGAGACCGACATCGGCAGGTTAGGAACCGGCGTTGGCAGGACAGAAATCGGCGTCGGCCATACAGAGACCAACGTCGGCCGTACAGGTACCGAGGTCGGTCAGGCAGAACCGATGTCGGTCAGTAACAGGTCTGTAGGTGACCGAGGTCGGTCACTGTCAGAGAATTTGGGTGGACAGCGTGTTGTAGACGAGTCTCAGACACCCATCAAGAGGTCAGAAAGGGTGAGTAAGCCTCCAATTAGATATTCTCCTTCTTCATTTTATCTATTGCTAACTGATGGTGGAGAACCAGAGAGTTTTAAAGAAGCAATATAGGTGGAGTCCAAGAGTGAGTGGGAGCGTGGCATGGTTGAAGAGTTGGAGTCCTTAAGAGAGAACCAAACATGGGATTTGGTTGAATTGCCAGCTGGTAAGAGAACACTCAAGAACAGATAGACCTACAGGTTGAAGGAAGGTGAGAATGGACAGATGAGATACAAGGCCAGATTAGTGGTAAAAGGATTTGCACAAAAGCCAAGTATTGACTTTGGTGAGATTTTTTCTCCTATTGTTAAAATGACTTCAATAAGGGTTCTATTGTCTTTGGTTGCTTTTGAGGATTTGCATCTTGAGCAGCTAGATGTTAAGACAGTGTTTCTTCATGGAGATTTGGATGAGGAAATATATATGGAATAGCCAGAAGGATTTGAGGTCAAGGGTAAGGAGAAGTTTGTGTGCAAGTTGAAGAAAATCTTGTATGGCCTCAAGCAAGCTCCTAGGCAATGGTACTTAAAATTTGACAGGTTTATGACTGAGCATGGCTACAGTAGGTGTCAATCAGACCATTGTGTGTATTTCAAGAGATTTGATAATGGTAGATATATTATTCTATTATTGTATGTAGATGATATGCTGGTTGCAGGATCTCACATGTAGGATATCTTAGAGCTTAAGGTGAAATTAGCTCAAACGTTTGCTATGAAGGATTTGGGAGCAGCAAAAAAAATCCTTGGCATGAGCATTAAGAAAGACAGGAAAAATCACAGGTTGATATTGTCTCAAGAAGATTATGTGGACAAGGTGTTAAAACGGTTCAATATGCAGGATGTTAAACCGGTAAGTACACCTTTGGCTGGACATTTTAAGTTGAGTAAAGAACAATGTCCTATTTCATATGATGAGGTAGAGTACATGAGTAAGGTTCCATATTCTTCTGCAGTAGGGAGTTTGATGTATGCAATGGTGTGTACTAGACTAGATATTGCCCAAGCAGTGGGAGTGGTAAGTAAGTATATGGCCAATCCAGGTAAGGAACATTGGAAAGCAGTTCAGTGGATCCTTAGATATCTGAGAGGAACCAGTAGTAGGCACTTGTGTTGTGGAGGTTCAGATACTTCTCTACATGGCTATGTAGATTCAGATATGGCAGGTGATTTGGATGGTAGGAGGAGCACTACAGGTTATGTTTTTACTGTAGGTGGAACGACGGTTAGCTGGATATCTAAGTTGCAGAAGGTTGTTGCCTTGTCAACTACAGAAGCAGAGTATATTGCAGCCACAGAAGCTAGCAAGGAGATGATATTGATGACACGGTTCATGGATGAGCTTGGTTGGGAGCATGAGAGTTGTAGATTGTATAGTGACAGTCAGAGTGCAATCCATTTGGCTAAGAATTCAGCCTTTCATTCAAGAACAAAACACATACAGCTAAGGTATCACTTCATACGATAGGTATTGGAAGATGGTGAGTTGAATCTGGAGAAGATCCATACAGATAGGAATCCTGCTGATATGTTAACCAAGCCGGTTACAAAGGAGAAGTTGAATCTTCATTCAAATTCTGTTGGTCTTCATGATTGAGTTGAAGATGGAGGAGCTAGAAGATATTGCTGTACAGGTACTGGTGCAGCTGTTTATCTCCAATTGGGAGATTGTTAGGGTGTGGAGCTAAAAACTTCACCAAGGAGCATTCATTATCAGGTTCGGGTCTACATAGACATCGGCATCGGTCAGGAGTGACCAACGTCGGTCACAGGGAGTTGCAGAGATGCCGACGTTGGCAGAGGGTCGGCTGACGGCGGTCACAGACAAGCAGCAGGAACAGATGTTAGTTACCTGCGTGTCCAGAAAGCTATTTCCGTGGACAAAAGCGAGTGTTTGCATGATAAGTTTAAGTTGAAGTCTCAAGCTTGCATCTCTATTATTGGCATTACTATTTTTAGAGCCCTTGTTCAAGTGGCTTAACTGCTTGTTGGTTGTACATGCTCAAGTCTCCTAATTCTATATGTAGAATTAGATCTTCTTAGCTTTGTAGTAGTTTTGTAGTGGATTATTGTAGTTGGGTGAATTATTGTAATTCATTGTGTGAGAAGAACAGTACAGAATTGAATCAATCCAGGCTTGTTGGAGTTGATTGTTCTTGAGAGAGAGAGCTCTTGAGGAATAGAGATCTATTGAGAGATCTATACATCTAGGAGAGGTGTGGAAGAAAGAAGCTTTCTTCAATTGTATTCCTTTTGTAAAGAGTTTATTAATACAAGTTTTCAGGGTGTTTTCTTGTATCTCTTGTTCTTGCTATTATCATTCTAATTACTTGTCAATCTGGTTTAATTCCGCATTTATTGCTATCACAATTGTAATCTATTGTTGGATTGATCCCCCAACACCTAAGCTTCTCTTTATAATGGAAAGGGTGATCTAGAGACACATTTGATAGCTTTTCACGTAGCATGCTTAGATTATGTGTCAAATGAATGGTTACTTACAAGGCTATTTCCACAGAGTTTAAAGGATTATGCTTTACAATGGTTATATAGTCTATTGAATTAGTCAATCAATGCATTCAATCCTTTATCCAACATTTTCCTACCACATTTAGTATCAACATTGGTCATAATATCTCTTATGCACAAATTACACTGAAATGATCATCTCACAAACTATGTGCTTTGATATAAGACCATCTTGGCTAAGATGACTAGCCCCATTACAAATTAGGAGTTATAGGATCTCTTCAAACAAAGACTTCTTCCAGCATTTCATGAAGCTATTATATTTAAAATATTTTCTTACTTCATTGAATTATGTTATACACTAAAAGAAAGAGAAGTGAAACTCATTTCAATGGGCAAACTCAAGTATACAAGTATTCTAGACACAGCAATTAAGAGTAATAGTAAAGTCCCATAAAAGGTCAAAGTCAATGATAACAAGAATTAGAATCAACCAACAGTCAATGTGGCTTCATAGCCCCCTCAATGTGTGGTTTTATTAGCACCTCCTCGACATGCATTTACCAAACTACCAAATTCTCTAGTTAGAGTTTTATAGTAGTTGTTGGAATGTAACATCATCACTCTCCCTCCTATTCAAGAATTTGACTTAGAAAAGCCTCTTCCATAGGGATATGATCATCATGCATATTGGGATTTTCATAGGGCACCAAGCCACATTACAAATAGATGCATCAGTTTGAGACATAAGATATAGGACTTCATAGATGACAACATACTTGACCTTGGCACTTTAATTGAGCCTCCATAGGCAAAGCAAACATAGGATAAAGATTTAAAAATCTTCTCAAATCCATTTCCATATAATTTTAAACAAGATAAAGGGGACACATCAGGTGTTCTCCACACATACCATGTACATCCTCCACTAGTTACATAACAGGCACCTTTAGTTGAGTCACATCCTTTGAGCAGTATGATAGGTGTGTATGAGTCCAAGGTTCCAAATAGACCTTCAATATCCTTCTCAAATCAGGATATTGTTGAGGATAATTTAGATTATAATGCACTCTTTATTAGAGCACATATTTATAATCAACCTATTGACAATGTTCTCATCGATAATGGTTCTAGTGTCAACATGTACACCATTACATGATTGCAGCATTTAGGCTATCCAAAGCAGGATATCACTTCAAAAAATATAGTTATCAATGGATTCAATAGGCACATATAGAGTTCATTAGGTGATATTGTAATTCCTTTACAAACTCATCCAACACATATGATCACACATTTCACCGTAGTTCCCAGTACATGAGTTTTTGATATGTTACTTTGTCACCCATAGATTCAAAAAATTCGAGTAGTACCATCCTATAGTTCACAGATGCATGAAATTCATTGATGCTAATCATGTTATCATAGTTTGTAGAGTTCCATATGAGTTACTAATACCCATTTTAGAGCCATCTCTCCTTTGTAGTCACAAGTTCCATCTTCTCCACTTGTTTTAGTTTCCCCACCAGTTATAGTTCTTCCTCTGGAATAGATTTAGACATAGTTGAGGCATCCATCACTAGTACATAGGGTTCATACACCTCCACAAAATTGGGATTTTAGACATATTCCAACTAAAATATTCACATTCAGAGCAGTTTTATTGAGATGTCATGCATCTACACATAGAGCACATGTTCAGAGATCTCCTACTTACAGATGGGTCCTTAAGAGCCCTATAATTACATCCACTTCTCAGAGTTATAGAGGGACCCCAAAGTCAATTTCTAATTTATATATTTTAGAACATTTACAATGCACATAGCTTTTAGAATCATAGTCTCAACCTTTCCATCATGCTTCACGATCATGCATGATACCTATGTTTGATACAAGACACTATGACAAGATGTCTCATCTGAGACTCATCGGTTAGTATCATTTCTTTTCAGTCTTTCTTGTATATATCTTATTTAAAAAATACAAAAATAATATAAAATATCAAAACACACAAAAACATTTTGATTGTATGCATCATCCATGCTTTACATTGCTACTACTATGCTAGAATTACATTTTCTATCCTATGCTATTATTTTTTTATTTATCTACATTACCATGCTTCATTTGATATTATTTGAGTGTGTGCAATGACATTCAGATCCTTAATTACTTCACTCTACCCATTGAGGGGTCATCCTACTTCTACATTCGAGACACACATTGACATACATACCCACTAGGGGTATCTTCTACATGACTACACCATCTAGGTTATGTCATTCCTACACCACACACTCTAGATATCATGTTGACATACATTACTTACTAAGCTTACACAGATTACCATATTGACACTCACTAGTATCTTGGACTTGTGTATTTCCTAGTATATACCTAGTCTTGTACTAACATGTCTTACATACTTTTACTCTTGATTTGATTAGTTAGATGCAATTCTATCTTTCCAAATATTACATATTTTTTCTTCTTGCTTAACATAGCTTGTTGGATTAAGTTTCTAGTTCCTACTTGTCTCCTATATGTGCCTTAGGACATTTGCCAATGTCCTTCTCTTTTATTCATGCGTGTGCCTTAGGACATTTGACAATGTCCTTTGTATGTACTCCTCTATGAGATTGTGGATTCCATGCCAAATTATTTGTTTCAATTATATGTGTATGTGGCATTTGAACATGCCTTGTATGCTTGCTTTCTAGTTTGAGAGACATGTGCCCATGTCCCTTGATTACTTGGCCCCTTGGACACTCTTGTATGCTTCTTGCTTCTTGATTTGTATGCTTGTTGCCAAATTAATTTTCCTATTTTTAATTCCATGATTCATATCATGTATTTCCTTGCTTTTTTGAATGCCATGACGGACATCATGATCCATCCCTTCTTGCTACAACTAACAATTAACACTTTCAGTTATACTTTAGTATATTGCACATGTTATTACATTGTTACATCTATCTAGGCATACTCCTATTGATCTACCAATCTCTCAAACCAAACCATGCTATATCTTGAGATATATTGTTGATTATCATTACTATATCATGTATATTTCTATCTTAACACAACTGCAGGGCTTCTTATTCTGAGGGAAGTCATTGCAGGGTTACCTATTCCTACCCTCAAAAGAGGGGGCAATAAATAGGGGTTTTAATACAAAGATTAGATCTCCTATCAATGGAAAGAAATTAATTTTAGAACAACTAGAACAGAAACCAAGCATCAAACTAGACATAACAGATCAAGTAGACAACAAAGAATCCAGAATAGTTACCAGATTTGGCCGAAGACAATAATGTTAAAGTTGGAATATAGTTATAGATAATAGGTGTCTTTTTTTGGTGCTCCTATTTAGATGGAAAAAAGTAGTTTTTCCATAAATAGACAAAAAAATGAGTTTATTCATAGGTTTGTCAACTCAATATAGTCCAAATTCAGCATGTTTCAGTATAGGTTTTGCTCAAAGCATCTAGATATAGGGGGCATCATGCATGGCATGATGGCTCTCACTTCTATTTTTAGATTAGACCATTGATATAACTTCTAGATCATAATCCATGTTCTAGACACCAATAATTGGGGGCAATGTGCATGGCACATTGATCCTCCCCTTTTTCTAAGTTTATTTTATTTTCTAAGCATTTCTCAATACTTGCATACCTTACTCCATCTGCAGGTGCTTGGCATCCTTTTTCAAAGTTTGGATTTCATATAATCTTAACTTCTCGAGTACCCAAGTTCTTGAGTTGGCTTTCACATAAGCCTATTACACTAGTTTTAGAGTGTCTTTCATACAAGCCTAATCTCCATATTTTGAAATGGCCAAGAGTGGCCTAGTTTCCAGTATACATTTAGCTATCCACACCAACATTTTTAGATCACAGTACATTCATGAGATTCAGGATCCATCTCATATGACATCTATTCCATACTAGAATTACATCATTATATCCACTTCATGGGGTAATGATGGAGCTAAATGACTAGCTAGCCTTTATATTCTTGAGCCACCTATTTAGAGGGATTGGACACATAGTCCAAACATCAATTTATACATGCATGATTTGTTAGCTTCACTTAGAAGGTGAAAATAGAACCAAATGGATTGCCTTTGCATTCTTGAGCCACTTCTAGGGAATTGAGAACTCAGATCTATTCATGATATTACTTTTGATACAACACACACCTAGTACAATCCAATATCACAATAGGTTTTATATTGGTTTACATACCCGATGAGGTGTATTCGTTCCTTTCTCTTCCTCTCTCTCTTTCCCAATTTTTATAGATTCTTATTTTAGGTATATAATATCTAGTAAGGACTGATCTAATCTATATTTTTCATTATAGATTCACACTATGCTTTGTCTATGCACATCTAACATCACACAACATGATGAGCTTTACCTTTATAGGTAAGTTTAGGTATGCTTTATCTTTTTCTTTTATCCTAGTATTTCACTATTCTACATTACTAAAATAAAAGGGGGATAAATGTAGTCATAGAAAATGTGAAATTTGGTAACTTGAGTGTAGCTAATGACACCCAATCCATAGGCCCATTTTGCTTGCTCTCATAGCCCTCATAGGCATGTTTTCATTAATTCTCAATCATCTATAGCCTCCCAAACTGAACCCTTGCAAACCTAGATTGCTCTTTCCATGCTTAATCCATCCCCTTAAGTCCCATCAATCATGGACACCATCACCCAAACTTGGACTACAGTGCTAAAACCCAGGGTGTCCTATTTTTGGCACTGTTATCTAAGTGTATTTTGGCTTCTAATGGTCATATTATTCCAAATCCTCATCTTAATTCATGTCAACCTAACATAAATTCATTTAACCCATGATCATTAAGTCCCTAATAAAATGACATTAAAATTCTATTTAGAAGGGTTGACACTTATTTACAAGAGAGAAGCAAGAATACAAGCAAGACTACTCAATTACTTTTCCCTATTCTCTGCATATAACCATCTAAAGCATTTCAATATTATTCAAACCTTTATACCAATCCCTAGTCATTCCAAGTATACTCATTTACTTACCTTTTCATCACACTATTACACCAAGCACTTTAATGGGAGAACTACATATAGTTTGATCCCTCCTCAGAGTATTGGTATGTAGACAACATGCCCACACATGGGGTGTGAAGTGCATCTAGTGTATCCTTTACACACTAACCCCTCTTTTCCTTTCTCTAAATTTTAATTTCAAGTTTGAGTACAAAGAGGACCTAGGGTATTAAAGACTAAATTAGGTACACAATGATCACTATGAACTTTTAGGCTTCAGTATTTCTAAGGCAAGGTCATGCAAACCTAATGCACAAAACACAAAAAGCTTAGATAACTAGGACAACAGTGCCAATATAGGACTATAGTACCAAAACCTAGGGTGTCCCACTTTTAGTGCTCCTATATAATCAAGAAATGAACTCCAAATTCCTATTTTCAGTAGTCTCCCAAGCTTGCACACAAATTTCTAGATCCTATCTTAGTTAAAACAAGATAGAACAAGATAAGTTTGATTTTCTCTCTCTCACTACTATTTTTAGAAAATCCCTAATTATAGTCAAATTTCATAAATTAGTAGTCTAATTATTGTACATTATTTACTAATTTTATCTACTCAGACCCATTTTTTATTTAGGAATTAAACATCTAATTTCCCAAAAAAAATAAATCAATATACTCTTATGTATGCTTTGGATGTATGTGCTTTCATATTTATGTTGCTTGATCAAGCTGATGTATGTTGAATAAGTTAAGAGTTGCGAATATAATTGGATTATCTTGCATCACTGATTCACCCCTTCTCATTTCAGTGATTATACCTCAAATAATTGGTATTAGAGCAAGACCTTCATTGCAATTTTAACCACTTGAAGGTGATCTAAGGTACAATATGGGTAAGCAATTGAAGAAAGAGAATAAAGAGTTGAAGGCTCAATTAGAGGTTACTTATGCATGTCTAAAATCAAGAGAATAAATGTGTAATCAACTCAAAGCATTGATTGAGAATTACAGTGGTAAGATGAGAGAGTATGGACAGGAAGAAGCACAAAAAAGAATCATGACCTTAAACTTTAAGGCTTTTATAGATGATGGCATCAAACTCAATCAGGATGTATAAACCTTGAAGGCAAGCTCAAGATCAAAATATGATAAAGAAAATATCATCAAGATTGATGAAGAAGTTGATCTAGAAGCTAAGCTCATGAGTGTACTTGGTGAATTTAAGGAGAAAAAGAAGAAGAATTATAAAATTAGAAATATGATCAAAGGTCTTGAAGTGCAAGTCAGATCTCTTAAGGTGAGTTTGTCAAGAAAATCCATGAGAGAGAAAAAGGAGAATCAAGAATTGATCAAGTCTATGGAAGAGCAAGCATGTAGATTAAAATGTGACATGGCCAAAAGGGTTAAGGAGGACAAGGAGACCATCAAAGATCTCAAAACTTAGTTAGAGAATACAAATGCCAAGTTGAGTTCAATGTAAGGTGAGCATGATGAGTTGAATTCCAATCTTGATTCTATAAATATTATCGAAGAACAAGCATGTAGATTTAAGTTTGACATCACTAAAGAAGCTAAGAGGGATAAGGAGACTATCCAAGTTCTCAGAATTCAATTAAAGGATGCAAGGTAAAGTATGAGAGCTAAAGAGGATGAGAGAATTCAATTAAAGACCAAGCTAGATTCATTGGAGGATGAGCATGAGCAATTTTTTGTCAAGGTAAACAAGACTGAGAAAGAGTAAGATAGGTCAGCTCAAGACAAGAAGGATGCAAACACCAAGATCAACAAGAAAATATCCATCAATAAGGCAAGTGCCATGAGGTATGAAAGATCTTTTAATAGTCATTGTTATGCTTGTCACAGGTTTGGTCATAAGGCAAGAAACTATATAAGAAAGAGTACATGGTTAGCTAGAGGTATGGATAATGTAATCTTCTATAATTGTCATAACATGGGACATAATGCTAGATTTTTCCCAAAAATACATGGGAAAATACTAACCCAGGTATGGATATCTAAGACAGTTAAACTTAATCATAATGAACATAAGAGACAAGATGGTATGTTTGCTAAAATAGAAGATAAGAAGGAAGATCATAATAATCATCAATCAGAAGGTATGAATGGTGTTATTTGTTTCAGTTGTCATGAATTTTTTCATATTGAAATATATTGTAAAATCAAGCTCTCAAGTCGTAATAAGGTGCATGGACATCCTAGTGTGCTCAAAAAAGGTCAATCCTTGGTATGGAATCCTAAATAAGTGAATACAAAGAAAACTTATTTAGTTAAACTAAAAGATCAAGGTGGACTACCTGTTAAATTAAAAGAGGAATCAGATATGAAGGAGGTTGAAGAATGCCATGAAAATGTGTCATCTATCTAGATAGAAAAGGAGAATCAAAATTCAGTTCAAGTTAAGCTCAAAGAAAAGACCAAAGATGATTTTTTTGCCATGATAGACATGGATGAAATTCAGTATTTTTTATTGTCTACATTTCTTGACATGTTTGAAGCAAATAATGAATTCAAGGACTCATCCAAAGTCAATTTGGTGCTGAGTCAAGACTATAATTCAAATGAAAGTATGGAGATATAGGAGTCTCCTGAGTTTTGGGACTTTTAGTCTCAATATGTCAAAGAGGTGTCTCTCTCTAAGATTCAAGGAGATACTTGACAAGCAAGAGGAAGCACAGTGGATGCCAGTTGAGCTTTGATTGATGTTTCAGGACAATAATATCATTTGAATATATATTTCGCTAAGGGGAATCTAACTTAGTTAGCTTGAGTAGCTTGAAGAGTTGTGCATGACCTGAGGGGGATCATATGTGAGATGTTCCAGTCATGGTTGAGATATGAAGAAGTCTCCTATAGTTGTGAATTCAAGAATACTAATATGATGACTTGATCAAACCAAGTCATATGTTTTGACAAAGTATTGAAACTTCATGCATGAGAAAAGGGAGCTTGTGAGTTATATAGATAGATAGGTCTAAGGATCAGAGAACCCCAAATTCAGATTGGTGTATGTCAAATAACATATGACATGAGATGGAGCTTGATGTTAGGGGGAGATTTTTAATATTTTTGAGAAGTTTTTAAGGTCCAAGAGAAGTCCACGTTCAGATTGGTGCATATTAAAGGGGGAGAAATTGTTTCATATGCTTTAAAATATGTAAGTATCTTGAGCATCTTAATAGTATGTGTTTTCATACATAATGTTGTGGAATGTTTGTTGGCATGTTGAGGAAGAGACCCTTTGTCATTAATTTCAAAGAGGGAGAAAGATCAAAATTAAGGAGTTCAAATGAAGAAATTCCAATGAAGTCATTATGAGGGTGTTTCGCCATCAATGATAAAGGGGGAGATTGTTGAGTATTGTCATTGATGTTTGGTTGTTATAGATGTCAAAGAGAGAATGTTTTACTAATTCATTAATGATAAATTTATTAGATTGATGGTTTGGAGAGATATGGCACATTTGCAGGTATATAAGGACAAAAAAGAAGTTGTGAGGCATCAATAGATGTCTTGATAAAGTCTTGATTTGTCATTTGATCATTTAGAATGAGAAGCATGCATATTATATATTAAGATATGCTAGATTGTCACTGCACATCATGAAGATATGTATGATCCAACAAGATTGTACATTTATTATAGGTACTCAGAGAGTCAACAGTGGGTAAATGTTTTCATGGTGATGTTGTCTATAGTGCTAAGAAGGTACCCTAAATATTTAGAGTCCTAAAGTGTTTTCTAGATCAAGATATAAATCTTATAAATTATTCTAAAATACTATGATGGTCCATAGACTATCAATTTTAACCATGTTGAAGTCTAAGGTCAACTAGTTAGTAGATCTAACGATGCATGTTAAATCATAGATCTTGATCCAATGGTGCACATAAAATTCAATATGTCAAAGAATGAATGCACTAGTGACATATGTCACATTCACAAAGCTTGGAAAGAAGATTAATACTGAGCATATGATTTCTTAGTTAGAAGAATGATGGAGTGAGTTGATTCAAAGAGTCAATGTGTGCAAAAGGCATGCAGGGCTGCTAAGTGGCATAATCATGGGAGCTCAGATTGAAGATCAATGATGAGTTTTGTAAGGTAAAGACTAGGCTAATCCATGGAGATCAACAATAAGTATTTGGTTAATTTTTATAGGTTAAACGAGATGAGATCAACATTTCCAATGTTTAACAATTGCTCAGTGACCTTTAGAATTTGAATATTTGAATTTGTGAGGGAGAACCAGTCTATAGTGTTTGAGCTATAACTTTTGATATATGCAAAATTTGATCATGTTGTAAAATGAAAGGTTTTAGAGTACTCCAAGGTACATCCATATAACCTATTTATAAGATTTTAATGTTCATACAATCAAAGGTATTGATCTCCAAAGTTGACTATATGTTTGAACATGTTCTGTAATCAATCCTAGAAGGATAATTGAAGAGATCTTGATAGTATTTTGATGTTTCAAGATGAAATAACTATTTAAGAATGTATTAGAATCCATGAATACTATTTTTGTGGATTTTAATTTTTGACCAGTCAATCTTTAGTGTTAATAAAGGCTTATAAGTTGAATTTTTTTGTTGAATGCATTGGTAGTTTGAGTGACCATCTTGTAGAGGTAAGTTGAAGGTGTTCTGAGCAGAATTGAAGAAGTAATTGAGTATGGAGATGTTATATAAATATTTAAGGATTATTAAAAGGAATTTATTTCATTATATGCCCTTAATCAGATATGGAGAGTAAAAATAGCTTGACTTTATTTTGATTATGTGTGACTAGTCTGAGTGGTGATTTTGAGTGAGTGGATTTGAGTGCTTAGAGCCTGTGTTGAAGTATATAAAGCACATGAAGGTTTAGATGAGGTCCTGAAGGGTTTACTCATGTGATATAATCAATGTCTATGTGAGATATTTTTGTATTTTCTTTAGAAGTTTGAGACTATGTTTTATGTGTATGAAGACCTAAAGAGCAAGGAGACCTAATTGGTAGGTTCAAGTGTTGAGTTTGTGTTCCAAGTGGTAGGACACATGAGAGATTTATAAAGTATCTATTCAAGATAGGTTTAATGTGTTCAAAACATTGGTAAAGGATAAAGTTGGTCCAAGTAGTCTCACATGTAACATATGAGTATGAAGGCCTAATTGTTTTAGGTCTCACCAAGACCTAATGGTGGTTTGGGACTAATGAGGTAATGGCTAACCTATGAGAATGGATTTGAGATATGTTTTATAATTATATAAGTCTTAAGGGTTAGGTCAAGTCTTATGGCTAAACAAGAAGATAATATTCATGAATACTCTATAAATAGTGAAATCAAAGGTGATGGTTTCTAGAGACTTGAGTGAGTTGAGTTAAGCAATTATGTAAGCAAGGATTCAAATAAAGGAGAGAACCTTTGAAAGAGAAGGTAATGGTCATTGAGGAATAATAGAGAGTGAAAAATATCAATCATTCTTGTCTAATTTTTTTGATGTAGGAGAACACATAGGTCATTGGACCTAATGAACCTAGAAGAGGCAATTTGAGCAAGTTATCCCTAGAGGTAGCTTGAGAGAGATTGAAGGTGAAGAATGTAGACAGAGGTGATCATCATCAGTTAAAAAATAGAAATATGTGTTAAAAGGTGATTTGAATTTTAAGGTAGCTGAGTGGGTGCTTGGTTGCCTAGGTAGTTATATCCTCCTTGTTAGTTGGAGCTAGCTAAAGTTTAAGTGGGTGCTTGACTAAATTTAGGTATGGGTGTTCCTTGATTAGTGAGTATTGATCTAAATGCTGGATTTTGTTTTATAATATTGTATTCCATCTTATAGGTTTTAGTGGTTTCTATCCCCCAAGATGGTTTCCCACATATATGATGTATGCTCTTATGTACACTTTGGATGTATGTGCTTTCATGTTTATATTGCTTGATCAAGTTGATGTATGCTGAATAAATTAAGAGTTGATAATAGAATTGGATTTTATTACATCACTGATTCACCCCCCACCATCAGTGATTGTACCTCTAAAATTAATAATTGGCCATGATATCCATTATATCATTAGAGAATTCCAATAGGTCCTTAAAAGGTAAAATTCCTTTCTTAAATTTTTTTATCCATGTAAAGCTTTCTTAAGAGACAAGGGATAGACATTAATAGTTATCAAATAGTTCCATCAAATTGAGGTGTTGGATAAACTTGGCTCGAGCTTAATGGAGGAGTATTTCCAACTAAGTAACCATGATGTTTCTTTCAAAGATTTCCACACGCTGATCACTACTAGAGAACCTTTGATTTTTAAATATTTAAAATTTAGGAGTTTATCACATAAATTGATATGCTACCATTTGTATTTTACTGAAGTAAGATAAATTTTATGTCTAAGGAGCTTTTTCCAAGGCTCATTGCCAAAAGGAGCCCTAACTATCCACTTAGAGATAAGACATTTTCCTTGGGTCCAAGGGTTTATGATATCCAACCCATCCTTATGTTTTGGTTATGTACAAAGATTCCAATAAATCACAAGTGCACCTTTCCAACCATCCCATTTATCCTAAAGGAGGAGTCTCATCTTTTGAATCAACTTAAGATAATAAGATTTGGAAGGCATCCAACAAGAAGAATAATACATATGGGTACCCAAGAATATATTGTTAACAATTTGAACATGCCTAATAAATGTGAAAAACCTAAATTCCTATATGTCATTCTTTCAATTGGGTTTGTGAATAAACTAATCCCAAATCTTAGAAAGGATAATTCCAATGTTATGAAATGAACATAAAATAGATTATTCTGGGCCATATAAATCTCAAGTGTTAATAGCAAAAAACATCACATGAAGGAGATAAATGTAACAAATTTATATGCATAAACAAAGAGCATAAATATCATATAATATCTCCAAAAATTTCATGTAAGTATAATGAAAGTGTCTTTCATATATAATCAAGGAAGATCAATCATAGCCATATTATCAAACTAAGAGATAACCTAGGGATATAAACCCACTATGTACTCAAATATCTAATATCAATAACCTAAGTGGGTAAGAAAACCTAAGTAAACCATAAAACAAATAAATTACCTAGGAAACATGAGCTAAGGTTAATAACCTACTCTGACCTCCCCACACCCCCCCCCCCTTAAGTGAAGCTAGGGGATAAAAACAAAATGGCATATCTACAGTATGAGTTCTATAATTAAGGCCTGATCAGGCACTCATGTATAATATATCCATGAATAAAAGAAGGAATATGTCCTCACGAAAACCCCCCAAGGACAAATTTAAAAAACCCAAGCATGACATGTAACTAAAGATAATTAGGTGATGTAAAAGGCTTCATAAAGATGTTGGAAACCTACTACTGAGTCAGAATCTATTCGAAGCAAAGACCTCCATATTGAATGTGTTGATTAATTAAGTATATGTGAATCTAACTATGTTTGGTCCATTGTTTTTGAAAAAGGTTACAATAAATGAGAATGTCAATTTGGTTGTCACACCAAAATACAATAGTTTAATCTTACATGAAGCCATACTCTAATAATAACTGACAAAGACAAAAAATCTTGCTGACTCATTATGATTATTTCCATGTACTCTGCCTCTATAGATGAAAGTGCAATAGCCTACTACTTATTTCAATCCCAAGCAACTAGAGAAAAAATAAGACAAAAAGGTAACTAGAAGTGGAGCACTTATCATTAATTAAACCTACCTAATCTGAATAAGTATAAACATCCAACTACTAAAACTTCTAGTGTAGTATAATCCATATTGAGAAGTGCCCTGCAGATATCACAAAATCCTTTTGGCAGCCTACCAGTGATTTTAATGAGTATGTGAAAATTGAGATATAATCCCAAATACAAAGGAAATATGGGGGACAATATGTTTTAAGTACATGAGACTTCCAACCAACTGCCTATACAATGTAGGATCACAAAGAGGAATAGTGCAGGTGGAAGTAAAAGTGACCCCAAATTGGAAAGGAGAGAGACTTGGATTGAAATTATCCATGCCAAAATACTTAAGAATATCAAGGATGAACTTATACTAACTCAAATGAATCCCTTAATCTAACTATATAATTTTCAAACCAAGGAAAAAAATCAAGATTTGTCATATCAAACTACATTGAAAGAGCTTGATAAATAGCCTAAATCTAAGAAAAAGAACTACCTATAACACACAAACCATTAGAAAATAAAATAGGTATAACTATATCCTCTCCAACATGTTAGATATATGGTAAGATCTGAGTCAGTAAACCCATTTTCTATAATACATGTCTTATACTTGTCAATAGACACATCAACTACATATTTGGTGTTGTATATCCACTTACACCTAACCAACTTTATTCCCTTTATAAGAAAGACCAAATCCCAAGTATGATTCTCCATTAAAGAAGAATACTCATCTATCATCACATCAACTGACTCCTATATCCCATAAGCCTATGAAATAGACTGTGGATCCCTAAAAAATGTTTGACATAAAATTCTAAACCCTGTAGATAGTGCATGATCATGTTTAATGGCTATAAGATCCTATATGAAAGGTGTTGCCTCAAAAATTGTAGTGTGAGCCAACTTAGGCATAGTGGGAACATGATCCTCATCTAATTCTACATCCATAACCTTGTGTCATCCTAAATTGGCTCCTTGAATAAGGCATACACAAGATGAAGAATCATAAATGGATGGGAGTAAAGAAGAAGAAGAATACATGGAATAAGATGAAGAATCATGAGAAGAGAAGTGCTCATCAAACTGAACACATGTTCAAAAAATAACATCATGAGTATCAAGATCTAAAAGTTAATAAGATATTATATCCTCATAATACCCTAAAAATATCATGGGTTTGATCTTCATATCCAAGGCTTTCCTTTTATTCTTTGGTACAAAATCCCATACATGGTTCCCAAAAACTCAAAAAAATGAGACATTAGGCTTAGTTCTAGACCATGCCTCCTTTAGACTCAAAACCTCAAGTGATCTATGTGGTGTCCAATTATGAATGTAGTTTACAAAATTAACTTCTTCTACCCCATATACAGGAGGTAAATCCCAATAATGCATCATGCAGTTAGGCATCTCCTTCAAAGTTTGGTTCCTTTTTGCTAAGCAATTTTGTTGTGGAGCATAAGGAATAGAAAGTTTGTGAATAATGCCATGAGATACCAAAAATTATAAAACTCTTTGATGAAATACTCCCCCTATTATTATTGTGAATCTTCTTTGTGCAACTAGAAGATTGATTCTTGACTAAGACCTCAGTAACTTTGAAGTGTGAAAAACATTTACTCTTGTACTTGAGAAAATAAAACCAAATACACCTTGATAAATTACCAATAAATGTAATTACATACTTATTTTCATTAAAATAAGGAGTAGGAAAACCCATCAAGTCATTATGTACAAGTTCAAGTGGTGAAGAAGCTCTTTTGAGCATACCCTTAGGAAATAAATCTTAGTGTTGTTTTTGTAATGCACATCCAGGGTAAACTCCATCAAGACAAGAAAATATAAGAAGACCATTAGCCATACCTTGAGTGATTAACTCATTCAAATATCTATAATTAAGATTTCTAAATCTCTCATGCCAAATCTTAATCTCATAATCAGCTTGAGAAAACAAGCATGTCTCCACAGAAGTGTCTTCAAAACACTCAAAATGATATAGTTGGGAACTTTGATCAATAACACCATTTACAACAAGTGAATGAAGATCCAACAAGGTTAAAATTTCATCCCCTTGTGGTGTGAAATTTATTATCTTACCCTGACTAGAATGATAAATATGATAAACAATAATCCAATTAGTAGTGATGTCAGGAACATATAATGTATCATTGATGCATCCACCATCAAGTTGTATGTCACATTTTCCCTTAACATAAAAAAGGAAGAATATTCAACCTCAATGTTGGAAGTATAACTCAAACAAAGAGATATAAAAGACTCCTTAAAAGAAACCATATGGTGAAAAACACTAGAATCTATAACCCAACTATCTCTAATATGTGACTGAGATCTTCCAAAAACATTGAGTGTTTCTCCATGCTCATTGGAAAGAGGGAGTGGAGATAGATATCTTGCATTTTCTGACTGCATCTTCTAAGGCTTGAATTCTCTTCCAACACCTAGTTTCTACATGACCAGTCCCCACACAAAAAGACCATGAAAGGATAGACTTATTCTTGGATTTAGAAGACTTTTGGGTTTAGAGTTATTATCTTTAGGTTTAGTGGCTCTTTGATATGGAGAAGGACTTGTTTTGGGTTTACTTTTTGATTTTACCTTTCCCTTAGGATTAGATGTTGTTAATGCCTATTAAGAGGTAGAATACTCGAAGTTAGACAGCTTGGATTCTTCCCTAGTAATTATTTCAAAACAAAACAACTCTAAATTAAACATTTTGAATGTGGTACCCAAGGTATCCTTGCTAAAGGAAAAGGTAGAACCAAAGATTTGGAATGGCATTTTAACTCGCACTGAATTAAGAAAATGCATTATTCATATTTATTATCTCTTCCTCTCCCATTAAATTGTGTTAATACATTATTAAACTTATTAAGATAGTCTACAATGAATGGAAAATCTTCAAGATTGAGAGAAGTGGTCTCTACTTTAGGCTGCATGACTATCATGTGATCCACCTTATCAAATAAACCCTTCAATTTTGCCTATATTTTGAAAGGAGAGTCAGATCCTTCCAAATGAAATAAAATACTATCACTTACGTAATTTCTTATCAAACCCATACACTCATTAAATTTGCATTGGTGCTAAAATTTCTCATATTCTCTATTGAACACTAGTTGTATTTCAGTCATTAAGACCCATAATCCTTTACATTTAATTATTTTTTCCATTTTTGGTATGCATGTGTATTAGTTATGTGTTATTAATGTCTCGCACTCATATAATGCAAAAGAAGAATCCATTCTAAAAAAAATACCAAAGAATAAGAGAATGTAATAAGGGTGTATAAATCACCACTAAGATAACCCCCTAAAAGACTCTGTATTGAGCGCCCCCCCCCCCCCCCCCCCCCCCACCAAAAAAAAAAAAAAACTAGGAACTTTATATTTTAGGGTATTCTAAAAAATAAATGACACTAATAGATCTGGTATAAAAAACATATATTTATGAAAAAAACAACACTTGATTTTGAGTTAATGATAAAAAATAAAAAAAATTACAGGTTTTCCCTTGATAAACGGGTCAAAAATACAAATTACACCAAAAATGTTAGATGTTTGGAGAGAAAAAATTGAATGTTTTGAGGATTAAAAAACTCCACCTTTGGACTTAAGCCCCCACTAGTATAAATAATAAAGTTAAGCCCCCCATGCGACCATACCATATGACTAAGGGGATAAGGGATAGGATGAGTGCCCCATTAATTGAATTGATTGATGTGGGAGTTATGTCACCAAAAAAAGGAGAGGGAAAATGTTGTGAATAGTTTTGCTCTCTGTTGTCCTAAATTTGACACTCTACTAGTAGTTCATATGTTGCATTGTTGATGTCTTTAAATTGATACTCCCCTGGTCAACATCATTGTGTTGTGCAAGGATCTATAAAATAAGCATGCCCACGATGTAGAAAATGTAGGATGATGCAAAGAATGCATATAAAGTGTAGAATGTTGTAGCAAACATGCCTAGAGTGAGAAAAACATAATAAAACATAGAACGACATAGAAATCATGATATTCTTCCTTATTCCTAGGTTGTCATTATAAACTCCATAAACCATAACTTTTAAGAAAAAAATTAGTACCACAATTCAATTGTAGTCTTCCCCTTACTGGGAAATAAAAACCCTTACATGTAACAAAGTAAAAAATATAGCTATCTTCCTACCAGCCATCATAATAAAAAAATGGATATATCAAAAACCAAACAAGCTATTGTAACAACTTGAAAATAGATGTTTGTAACCCTTTTAATTTATAATACCATTAAAGGAACATAAAATAGATTGTTCTAAACCATATAAATCTAGAATGTTAACGTCAAAAAATATCACATGGAGTTGAATAAAAATAATTCTATGAAAAATAAAGAGTAAAAATATCATATAATATCTCCAAAAAATTCATGTAATTACAATGAAAGTTCCTTGCATATATAGGCAAGGAATATTAATGATATTCATAAGATTAAGCTAAGAGATAACCTAGGGATAGAAATCCACTATACTCAAATATTTAATACTGACACCTAAGTGGGTGGGAAAACATAAATAAAAAGCTTTAAAAAACCAAAGCACCTAGGAAACATGAGCTAAGTTAAATAACCAACTCTAACATTACAAAGGGGATGCCCAAGTATCTAATGACTTCCCCATGTTTCAATTGTTTCCATTTCTTGGAAACCCAATCAAATGGTTTTCCTCAAATGGGATGCCTAGTTATCTCATGACTTCCCCATGTTTAAGTTATTTCCATTCTTTGGGAACCCAATCAGGTGGTTTTCTCATTTGAGTAAGAATGAATTATGTTTTATGCATTACAATTTTAGACCCTAAAGTTATGCAATACAAACCCAATACTTGCATAGCATTTTTAACCTCTAATTTGTCAGTATGTAAAAAATAACATGTTGTCATCATCAAAGTGAATGTTGAGCACAAAATTTTGATGTGATAAATTTATTCCTTTGATTTTTCCAAGATAACAAAAAAAATTAAACATGCATCATAGATCATCTTTTGCTTATGCATAAAGGAAAGGAGCTATAGAAAAAACCTGTTGAATGAATCATTGAAGATCATAAGATTTATTATGAGTTACATTAACAACAATTCTAGCCAAGGTATTTGTTATGACTGATCAATCTTGTTACAAATATAATACAATGAATCATTTTGATAAAAAAAAATACTATTTTATCCTATCATATGCCTTATCAAATTCACTATCGATAAGAATGGAGTCTTATCCAGAATAAGAGTCCCAACAAGCTTTTTCCCAAACTAGGACAAGATTGTCAAGAATGAATAAAGTTGATAAAAATCATTTTGTATGATTGGCCATAGTGTTTGGAATAATTTCACAAGAATTCCATTAGGATTAGGGATTTTGTATTCGACCTTTGAAAATAGGGCTCTTTCAAGTTCCTCAGAGGGAGGAAGTGATCAAGCCCCTGGTTGACTTCATGAGACACCTTATGGGGAATGTAACTTTGAATTAATTTATAAATCTTAAGCTAAATCGTATCTTCAATTAGTGAATCCTAAAATAAATTATAGTAATGAGAGAAAAGAATGTGTTTGTTACCATTAGTGGAATACTCAATTCTACCTTCTGAGTCCAACAGAGTAAGAATTTATTGTTTTCTATGTTTGTGTATGACAAATTGAAATAAGAATTTAGAATTATTATCTCTTTCTTTGATCTATTTTATATGACATCTTTTTTTAGCTCCTTTGCCTTTATATAGTTTAATTTACTTAAGATTAGATACAATAGAAGATATTTTTTAAGGCTGAATTTTTCGGCATTAAGTAGCAAGGCATGTCTCTTATTAGATATTTGTCTCATCAAAGCTTGCTCTTTCCTTTTCCTAATTTTAGCTATTAATATACCAATTTTTTTAAAAATATAATACATTTATAAATCATAAATCACCACCATTCAATACATCTTTATCTTGGGCTTAGGCTTAGAACACAAAATGGTATAAAGAACATTAAGACATTCTAGATTCTTGAGATGTGGAACATTTAGTTTAAAATAGAAATCACAAAGTGAACGATTATCAATAGGTAGGGAAATAAAAACACTAATCAGAGATGGTCAAAAAGGGTGGAAGAAAGATCTTGAGTGACCAAATTCCTTGAGGTTAAGTTGTAGGGGATACATTATGACTTAAGTAAAACATATCTAATCTAATGAGCCTTATTTTTGATCCTATTCTATTATTGGACTAAGTAAACCACCGAGACTAATAATTAGAATATTAACCCACTAAGGGATCTTATATTCCAAGAGTGTTCCTGAAATTAATCCATGCATCAAGTACAGATTAAGACAAATAATTATTTCCTTCCCAAGATCTGTAAATAGTTCATTTTAACATGTTAGAGTTCCCACCAATTATCTAGTTAGTGAATGGAAGTTGGTTTCCCATTTGATTCCATATTTTGTTTCTATAAAAACCATCATTAGGCACATAAAGAGAGTATACACCAAGGATTTTATTTTCTAGCATCGAGGTGACCTAGACACATTAATGTAATGGATTCTCTCCTTTATTAATTATAACTTTTTGAATTCAAGGTGTAAGACCCTAAAATAAACCTCTCCCTCCCTTATAATGATATTTTTTTTAGAATAAGAAACTAATTTGAAACATATTTCAACGTATAAGAAAGTTTAACATCATAAATTTTAATCTAATGCAAAATAAAAATATTAGGAGTGTGATCAATGAAAGTTTTTCTAAATTTATATATTTTGTTAGAGAGGTAATAACCCCTTATATTCTATGACAGAAGCTTGCAACTCATTGGGAAAAGTCAAAAATATCTTTCCCATCTATGAGCACAAGAAATCTATTATTATATACAACTGGATGGATCTCTCTTTTATTAGAAATACCAATGTAGTCAGCCAGAGATCTTGACCTATGCCTTGAGACTCAATGAGATGGGGACTCATTGTAATTTTAAGGGCCAAAAATCCAATAGTTATGGTCATATGCAACATAAGAAGATAAATGGGATCTTAGAGGTGAGCTAGGATCTTTTCATATATGAACAATATGACATCCATCATCAGTGTTATAGTATGTATATTTATCTTTATCATGGTTTTATTACATATAATTGGTTGTATGAGACTAATTATTGACTACCATTGAGAGCAATAATGCCTAAAATCTATTGGCACATGATAAAATCTAGGTCATCAAAAGGTAATGAAGCTTAAGGAATAGGGATCAGGGTGGAAGAGTGTTTTTTAGGTTGCGAGTTAATGTTAAAGTCTATTTTAGAATATTTCATAGTAGGTAGAGTTATTAAATTTAGGTTCTTTAGTATTTCCATTAGGGTTATGATTTTTTCTTATAGGGCATTCCATGATAAGATGGCCTTCTTTTCTATAATAAAATCATGCATTTGGCTTGTTTTAAAAAACTAACAAGCTACATAATTTCAAAACCATGTCCAAGAAGTTTAATGGAATTCAATAAAGGCTGAGTAAGATCTATTTCAATACATGCCCTAGATGAACATGAAGACTATAAAATTTATCAGTGTTTTTCTTGCACCAAATTACATACCCAGGTTGTCCTGCAATATATTTTAGACATGATCAAAATACAAAATAAAGGAAATGGAAATCAAACCACATAGGGTATTTTGATCTAGAATGACCCTCAAAATGAAAATCAAAGCTTCAAGTCTATAAGTAGGATATATGTCCATAAATGACCCAAGTGCCATATTACAAGACAACTTGAGTATGGCTAGGGGACATAAACATACATGTGATATATCCCTTCCAAAAACCTATGATGGAATAAATAATCCAACCTTTATTTTCCTAGTTAAGTCTTTCCCATTTGTAAAAATCTTGTTCACAAGGGACTCCTCAAAGGAAAAATAAAATATATTTTTCTTATGACAGTTAGAAATATCATTCATTATCTCATTAGGCAATTGGTATTTGCAAACCTTATATTCTTTGGTGTTGAGAGGATCACTTGAACCATTTTTCATTATCTCCTACAATCTTAATATCCTAGAGACTAGTTATCCATCATAGTCTGCATCATTTGATTAAAAATTTGGGGGAAAAGGAGAAAGTGACATCTCCATATTTGGAGTGGTGCACACTAAGGATGAAAATTAGGTCAAAATATATAAAGGAAAATAGGTTTTGTTATTATTGTAAATATATCATTGGAGTATTATGTAATGTCTTTCTATTAATTTGATTAATTTACTAGAGTTTTGTTGTTTTTTTGTAAATTTAAATTAAAGGATGAATTATGTAATTGTTTTTCAAGAAATTTGCAATATTTTTTTGGTCTAAAGTTGAATTAAATAATAAATGACACAGTTTTAAACCATGTTAGAAATTTGTGTATAATTATAATAATAAAAAAACATTTTACAAATTACTTCACTTTTTTTAATTTTACATAGAAACAAATCAAAAAAAATTATTATATGGTATATTTTATAGATTTAGTTTTAGTTTCAAGGAATTATTGATATTGAGAGGTGAAGGAATATTATTTGGAGTTTTTTTAATTTCTTTCCTTTAAGTTCATAATAGTATCTATTGCCTCAATTGTGTAATGAATGTCACACACACACACACACACACACACACACACACACACACACACACACACACACACACACACACACACACACACACACACACACACACACACACACACACACACACACACACACACACACACACACACACACACACACACACACACACACACACACACACACACACACACACACACACACACACACATGCGCGCGCGCGCACACACACGCACACACGCACACATGCACACACGCACACACGCACACACACACACACGCACGCACGCACGCACGCACACACACATGCACACACGCGTGCGCACACACACACACACACACACACACACACACACACACACACACACACACACACACACACACACACACACACACACACACACACACACACACACACACACACAGTTTTTAGGTTTCAATATTATGGTACATAGATAAATGGAAGCAACAAGATAGACTATAGGAACCATGGGTCTTGCCCCCACAGTAGTGGAAATGAATTATTGATTTGTGCCACACATTAGATGTGGAGTCCTATTTCAATAAAATCATTTTTCATGACATCCTCATCCACCCTCAAAAATACAATATGAAAAATCAAAGATGTCACCACCCTGGAGGCTATGAACCCCTTCGTAATGGGTGATGCAAGTCACATTCATATCCAACCATTATAATGAATCTAGGTTTGGTGTACAATATGTCCCCCCTAGATTATAATATCCCTTGATATACCTTATTATTTTCATTCACCATCACTACCTAGTGTATGTTGAAATATTTCACCAATTACTTCTTATTTATTGGCTTGCCCTTTTTTCTAGGTTTTTGAGTATGGTTTTTCCATATGTTTTTAATCATTGTTTAATTTCTCTATATGTTAATATATTTTCGATGTGGATGAGTATAAACTACAAGATATACTCTGGTACTTAAATACATAAATAACTCACATAAGCTACAAGATAGAATATGGCATTCAATTCCATGTGAATCTAAAAATTGACCTGAACATGGGTCTAGTGTAAGATATGGGAATATTCATGTATGGTATCCCATGAAACACCTTATCATAACCTTTCACCCTCACTATTTGCATGTTCTATATAACCCTTCCCTTTTTTATATGGGTTTGAATATGTTTTTTTTTTTTTTTTTGTATGTTATTTAGCCTAATGTAATTACTTTGAGTGTCAATAGACTAACATCATCTATGAATAGAAGCTACATAATACATGATCTACCACAATAATCAAATTAACCTTAATTGGATGTAAACCAAAAAAAAACCTAATTCATGATACTCCAATTCCAGACCAATAATTGATAAGGTGAGGGTCTAGTAAATTGATTTTTGGGAAATCTAAGAAAAATGTCATGGTGATTTGTTTGTAATTTTTTGACCCATGCACTTCTCCTTTACACAAGCACATAAATAATATATACTATAATTTAATGTGTATAATGAAATGTATAACATAACCCTGTAGCACATCATGTCTAGAATTAAAATGCTTCCTTGTGCCATGTCATGCCACACTAGATAATATTTCATAACATCCATAGTACTATGTAGTCTACTTCTACAAACCTCACACCACATTGTGCTATGTTGCATAGCCTCTAAAACTATATAACTTCTATGTGGATAAATCCTTTTACCTCACATCCTTTTTCAGACCACATGGATGACATAACCACCTTTGGAAACCTTTTTCTATACCATATACCACTCAATATCTTCAATTTTCCTCCAATAGATATTGCACACACTTCTACAATATCACAGTTCATAATATGAAGATCACATTGTAATAATCAAGCATGCATCAAAACTTAAATTCAATATCTAATATGGGTTCCTAAAGGTTTTACACATTTTATTATAATACCACTAGGGTCAACTCCCATGTAGTTCTAAGAGTCATGTCAAGACACATCCAATATTGTCCCCTATGTAATCTAGTCTACTAACACATGATGGTATATAAAAATAGATATGGATACAAATATTTCCATATGTTTTTCATTTTATTTTTTAGTAACACTAATAATATATAACATATTTATAACAATGGTGCTCATTTTTATTTATTTGGTGAAATTAGGGGACTTAAAACTATGAACAAAGCCATAAGTATTGTACTTATGGGTATTCCATTATCCACTTGGGTTAAAATCCCTACCATTGTATACATTATCTCTCCAATAAATGTGGTTATTAAATATATTATAATATATTACATAGTAATATAATATATCATATACAATAAATAATAAAATATTATTGTATTATGATGCAGAAAAAATAGGGTCCAAAAATTTAGTTTAATAATTTTTTTGAGGATTTTTCTATTTTTAGAAATTGTATATTTTTAGAATAGAAAGTCAACTTCAATTAAAATTCATCCCATACGCTAATTTTAGTGTTTAAAATATTTTTAGATATTTTTAGAGTTGCACACACTTGCATGCATGATTTACAAAAAATAACAACTACTAAAAATAGAAGTTTTTATTTTAAACATTAAGTTTTTTAGAATTTTTGCATGTCAACTCTAAATCTAAGTTGAGGCTTATTTAAGCATGGTTTGGGTTGTAATTATTTCAAGAAATCAATATGAATCAATCCAAATAATGAACTTGAATACTAACAAGAACAAAAAAATTACCAATAGGTCAAGATATTGAAATTTTACTCAAAATTGATTCATATTGATTGCTTGAAATAATTACAACCCAAACCATGCTTAAATAAGCCTCAACTCAGATTTAGAGTTGACATGCAAAAATTCTAAAAAAACTAACTTCTAAAATAAAATTTCTATTTTTAGTAAGCCACGCATGCAAGCACGTGCATCTCTAAAAATATCCTAAAATATTTTAAACACTAAAATTAGCCTATGAGATGAAATTCAACTAAAGTTGACTTTTAGTTCTAAAAATAGAAAATCTTGAAATTTTTTATTAAAATACATTTTTGGACCCTTTTTTTTAATCATATTAAATATTATATATTTATGTATTAATAGTTGTACCTCACTCAAAACCATGATTTCTAACCCAATCTCACACTGTATGCTTTAAGTGTTAAGCAAAAATAATCAAATATTCATTTTAATTTAATATTTGTGAAGCATATTTTCTTGACTAGTGCCTCCTTAAATTTTAGGTTTTCTCCTTGGTAGAGATAATAATTTGATTATGAAGATAGAGTCAAATTGTGGTCCTCTTCATTTCTATGTGTTTGAGTATGGTAGTTTTTGTATTTTTCTATACATAATGTAAAAAAATTAGGTTTCAATGTATTGGTACAAATTACATTATCATGCCATATGAAGGAACACACAACCTCATTTTCTACTATCACCTCCACCAAAAAGATAAGATTATTTTTTCTTAAATGTTCATGAATAAAAGTGAGACAAGATCGGGAGTCATGGGTGTGTGTGTGTGTGTGTGTGTGTGTGTGTGTGTGTGTGTGTGTGTGTACATATATGTGTGTGTGTGTGTATATATATATATATATATATATATGTATACATATGTACGTATATATATATATATATATATATATATATATATATATATATATATATATATATATACATATGTACATATATATATATATATATATATACACACACACACACATATATATATACATATATATATACATATATATATATATATATATATATATATGTATATATACATATATATATATATATATACATATATATATATATACATATATATATATATATACATATATATATATATATATACGTACATATATATATGTACATGTATATATATATATATATGTAATTTTTTAATAATATATTATTACTTAATTCTATATTAATATATTATTATTATAATCACTTTGTAATTTTGATAGTCCACCCAAATTTAACCACTGATCTCATAATGAAAGATACTGACAATATTTCCACCCTAGTTTACAATTAAAAACTTAAATACATTCATATGGAATTCCTTTTTAAGTATTTTCATACTAAAATAATAGTGCTACACCTAACCAGTTATGAGAATGTTTTAGTAGAGAATTAAAAGGTGATGAGACCAACTTGAAGTGGTGCTTGTAATTAGCACTAATTTTTGGGTTGTGAGTATTTTATACTATTTGTTTTATTCCACATGGATTTTATCTCTCTGTCAAGTTAAAAGAAATCTAATAATTACATTTATATTACTAAAATATTAAAGAAGTTTTATGATATATAAAAAATAAAAAATTTATTGTAGTATAATATTGTTTGCTTTCATTGAAAGGCCACCATAAAGACATGTCAATAAATAATAGACACATAATAGACACCTATTCATGAACACGTGTCATCAAATTATAGACACTTGTTTGACTCTCTAATCGTTGGATAGATTTTAAATGAAACCAAGTCTTTTGATATACTTGAAGGTTATATAAATTTTGTTTGATCCTTCCAATTGAATATAATTAATTCCTTTTTTGATTGGTCCCGATGGACTTAAATTTGAATGCCTCTTCCCTACCTAATGAAGATGAAGAAGAAGTTTATGTCCACCATGAACCTGAGCTCAAAAATGAAGAAGTCGTTAAATTTAAAGGTAGAGGTAGAGGACATTATCATGAATAGGAGCATGAATAAGTTTATGAAGTAGAGGACAAAGAACACATTTTTTCCATTTTGTTAAAAAACTACTGTGTTTAACACTTTTCATGTCATTATAAATTTATGATGCTTTGTGTAGGACTTTAAGAATTGTAGTGTTAAAATTTTGTGATGCTTCATGTAGGGATTTTTTTCAAGGTATAATAAGGTTAAAATTTTATTATATTTTATCTAAGGTATTAGAAACAAATTACATTGTTAATATATTTGATGACTCACTATTCAATAGTGGGAATAACGACTACTTATCCACATTTTCAGTGTAGATTACATACCTTATGACATCGATTATACCTTCATACAACCCTAAAATATTCATGTAGTCTACCAATTTCCATGTTCATATCAATATAAATGTTTTTATGTCTTCCTATTGCTATGACTCAAGGTTATGTGTCAATCTTTGATGGGTTTAAAAAAAATTAGGAAAATAAGTTCTATTCAGCCCATTAATTTCAAGGAATGTCATGTGGCTTTGAGTGATTTGTGAAAATTGCATCTAGGAAGCCTTCTTGCCAATATAATTCCTCCAGCAATAAAATTTGAAATTTACTCATTTACACTATAGATATTTATAATAAACATTTATTCATGAATTGATAACAATTCAAAAATATCATTTCAATGTTTATTTTCAATTTACATATCTAGATTCAAGCATACTACAGTATTTCATTGACCAATTTTTGTAACTAGTAAATGTTCCCTCCATGTTCACTTAAGAGAGGGAGCAACTCAAGTTAAGCACAAAGAATGGAAATCAAATTACTGACTAATACAAAAATTTATATGGTAAAAATAATATATTGTTCATGGGTGAAAAATAATAGATGTTAGCAGAGGATAATGACAATAAATGCAAGAAATTTTTTTCTATCTAAATATTTACAAAGATATATATGATAAAAACAATATATTTCTCTCAGATCAAATCAATATATGTCAACATGGTTATGAGGATAACTAGATTAATATATCATCTAGTTGAACATTTGATGAAATGTATTACCCTGATAAACTAATATATTATTAATTTGTGTTCAATTTTCAAAGGATGGAGAAATGAAAAAGCTTGTGTCAGTTGTTGAAAATTTTAAAATACAAATTTAGTTCAAACATCATATAATTATTATTGCAATTAGTGATTAAACTCTTTCATATTATTAAACATTGTTAATGTATTTTATTTTATTGAAATTTAAATTTAGTCTCTTTTATATTTTATAATTTTATTCTCTTTCATGTTATTCATTTTTAATTAAATATATTATTTAAATGAATAATTACACAATGTTATTTAAATTATTCATTGACAATAATGAGAGAGAAAAATTATAAATGACATGCTACCATCATTTTCCAAGATAAAAAAACTAAACAATGATAGATTGGAATTCATATATAATTAGGGAAATTATCTTGAAGTTAAACATCCAATCTATGACATTTAGGAAAATATAAGTATATTTTATTATATATTAATCAAATTGTATGCGTGAATTAATGGTGATTATAATAATCTAAACACAATACTCATAGATGATTATGAGTAAATTTTTGTTTTAATGATACAAGGAGCTATATCATTGTGAAGAACTTCAACATATTTTATGGTTATCATATTTTTTATGAGATATGGATTATTACATTTATTTTCTTTATATTACACAAGATATAATGGTTCTTATTATTATTGAGGGTGACCATGTTATTTATATATAATTTTTATGGAACATATCAGTAGTTATGTTCTTAACATTTTTCAATAAATACAATGGTTGTTGAAAAACTAGCACAATAAGATCTATAAAATATATCTTTTAATATAATGATTCCTATAACTATTAAGGGTAACCATATTTTTCATAAATATGTATTTAAAGGAAAACATATTTCCTATAACTTATATATAAAATAAATCAATTTATTAAGGATGTATTAAATGGGCCTACATCCATCTAGAACATAATTAGGGGGTCTAATCCCCTAATTATCTATTTTCTAAAATTCCAATCATGAAACTCATGTTGTAGGTTTCTTAACCAATGGTGGGATTTTATCCTAGGTTGTTTCAATATTAATGCATCCACTAAACCATCACACCACAACCTATGGAAATCTTATAGTTTGTAATTTATATCACTAATAGTAATGATATAATTTTGGATTGGTTGCCATATTATTCACATATAATTATGTTGGGATCCTCGTATCTACTAGGGTTCCCAATATTTTTTTATAAATGCGATGGTTGTTTTGAACTTAGTGGATGGTAAATTTCAAACATTATTTTTTGGATATAATAGTTCCTCCTAATAATAGATATGTCAATGTATTAAAGATAAAAGATATAAGTTTTTTGTGAACTAGCATCTACTAAGGTTTATAACATTAGTTTTTATTTATTATAATTTACTTAATATTATTTTATTTTCTCTTACATTACGTAATATATAATGGCTCTTACTTATGGCTACTTGTATATATATTTTTTCTCTTACATTAAAAAATGTTTTAAATTACATATATGTTTTTACCTTGCCTTACAATTAACCCTTACATTTTAATTAATAAAATAATAAACTACACATCCCTTGTGCTTAATAAAGATTTTTTTCATTATATTAAATAAATCATATTTTCCTTGGAATACCATCATTCCAAGATTTTTATTTCATAACAATAGAAACTTTGACAACACAACATTAATAAACTAATAATATTGGAATCAAATAATCGTAATATTGAAATCCCATATTTAAATAATATTAAAACAATTAAATTTAATTAATAATGCAACATTAAAAAATAGAATACATTTTATTCAATTTTGGAATCCAATATTTCTTATTGAATTAAGAGTGATCATTAAGAAATTAATAGTATTGGCTTCCAATCCTTGCATCACAATTATTACATTAATAGTGCAACATTAAGAAACTAAAAGTGTTAGGGTTCAATATTTACATTACAATTAATACTTGAATGAATAGTGTAACATGAAGAAACTAATAATATTGAAATATAATCCTTTCAATAAAAATAACAAAAATAACATAAACAACAAAAACAACAACAATAAAAAATTAAAAATTAAAAATCGTTATTGGAGTATAATACTTGTAATATTGGAATATGATTTCATCGATATCAAAATCTGATTTCCATGATATTAGAATCCAATTTCCTTGATATAGGAATCTGATTTAATTGATATTTCAATCTTATTTCCTCGATATTGGAGTTTTATTTCCTCTATATTGGAATCTTATTATGACTATTTCAGATTATGTTGTAAAATAGATTATGTCAAGATTTAGTGAAATTTTGAAGTATGACTTTCTATGCTTTTAGACCTTCAATAGTGGAAATAACCCACTTGACACATAAAGAAACATTTTGTCTATAAATGTCTATAATACTCATATATTGTTTATCTTGTAGGAGGTAGTATAAATCCCATGACACTCTATAGAAACATCTAGTTTCCTTAGAAATTTCCCAAATAAAATATCTGAATAGTTTAAAAAGTTTACCATAAGATTACGTTGAAGGCACCCAATAAGAATTTTAATAGACATGAGTGGTATCAAGGATTTTAGTGCACATTTTAGATTTACCTAACTAGAGATAAATGATTGATAATTTAGAAGATAATTTTATTTATAACTCTCTCTAACACATGGTATCACTACTCTAAAGGAAGAGATTCCAAAGGAAAATTGAATACTTAATAATTTGAATCTTTACCCTTGGGTGATGTATTTACATTATATATCCTTTCACCAATTTGGCATATTCATCATGATCTATGAAAAGTATTTAGTTTTTTCTCATTACAAATTAGAACCCAAGTCCTTCCCAAAAATGTCAAGTAAATTCAATGCTTCTTTTAAAGAAGATTTATTCTATGTAAGGGTAAGGAAATATTGAATAGAAAAGTGACCATTAATAATTTGACTCTTTCTACCAAGGAACACAATTCTACTAATAATCCCTTGTTCAAGTTTATATGAAATAAGATAAACAAAAGATTCAAGGGATAAGACTTAAAACATAAGATCAAGTGTACATCCTTGTTTGATAAAGTGGAAGAGGCCAAAGCTCTTAGACATGTGGTTGTTAATGGTCAAGAAAATAAAGGCATTAGATCATATAGTTTATATAGAAAAGAGGAAAATGACATAAAAGCCCTAGTTTATTTAACATGAAGATGATAAGTGGCCACCCATTACAGCTATAATAATTTTCAAAATCAAGTTTCAGATATAGAATTCACTTTCAATTAATACAGGACCATTCCATACCTTCTCAAACTATAATTATGTTTTATAGGATGTAGTAACTTTTGATAAATCTTGTTTTATCCAGTCTAAATTTGGTTGGAAGGATATGCCATAGGCAAAACACCAAAGGTTTCACTATGATGTTATATGAAAAATTTAGTAGGGTGATGGGTTTCTTGTTGGTAATGAACCCTAGATATCTAATTTAAGGGATAAGTTTAATGTTTCCTTGGTTATTAATTTTACCTAAATATTTAGTGTCCATAGTTTCATGGTATATATATAATAAGTTTAATATGATAAACTACCATGAGGCTTTATATAATCCATAAGGTAAACCATCCACTCTTGGTGCTTTATCATTAGTGATGTTCTACAAAACTATAATAAAACTCATCAAGAGTGAGCATACTATCAAAAATCCATTAATCCAAATGGCATAGATTGTGAGGAACTTAATCCAATAATTTTTGTAATGCTTCAACCCATATCATGGTACCTTCTTGTGTGTGAAAGACTAATTTATATTGGTCTAGAAAGGCTGAGGGGAAGATTTTAGGAGGATTGATGAGGCAGCCATGGGAAATTTTGATAGTTTTGATCTTCTCTCTAACTTTATGGGCCCATAAATATTTTTAAAAAAATTGGAGGTATGATCTCCACTTTGATCCTATGTAAACATGCTTGTATCTAAGAGCATTTAGTTGTTTGGTATTTCACAGTCTAAACTCTTGTTTGATATAAGCAGTCACAATATGCAACTAAGTATCTCTAGGGATTTGTTTGAGCTACAAAATAACCCTTTTAAATTATTTTGTTCATCAACCCATTTTATAATCCTTGTGACTTTCTTACCATAGTGTTTGAGAAAAGACCTAGTGAACTTAATGATATAATTCCACCACTTGATCTAGCTAGTAGCAAAAAGCAGGAGTGGCACTAGATTTTAAACTCTTCAAATAAGTTAAACTTTACCTTCATGATTGAGGAATGACATTTTCATGATAAACTAATTATGGGGAATTTTATATAGGAAACCTCCCCTTGCTATCTAGAAATTGATGGGATTGTCATCAAAGATAAAAATCTTAGGATGGATGGTTAATGCTTTCCCACTATAAATGTGAAAATTGAACGTCTTTCTCAACAAGCATAACATATTCAATATTTTTTATAGAATTAGATCCAACCCATAAATTATACCATGTAAAGAAAGAGTTTGGGCTTAATTACTACCATTAAAAGGGAGATTCTGATAACACCCAATGGTTTTCAAAATAAAAAAATATTAACACTCCCAAACACACCACCATATCGATATATCACATACTTTGTCTTCAAGTAACTCAGCCATATTAAAGTCACAATAGATGAAGCAATTTAAAAATTAAAAATTATTGGCCAACAATTATAAAAGTAACACTCTAGCTAGGCCAGCATTAGGCATGTAGACATTAATGTGCCTCAAATAATGACCATAAATGACAAGGGTGGCCCATTATACATGACGTGATGTGTCTTCCCTTGATATTATACTTGAATGGAATATTCTCATCAAAACCAATATACTAGTGACACCACATCCATCCTTGAATTATTATAGTGCATCTAACCAAACACACTTCAGATGAGTTTTTAGAAGTAAGTATGCAACCTTTATCTACTATAAAAATATATATCTAAGGCACCAAGATAATGACGTGAAGATCATAAAGATAAATTTTTAGATAAATTTATGAGACCCAAAACATTTCATGATAGAATATCCATAAGGAGGAATCTTCCATGTGTGATTATCCTTACCCATCCTAAAACCGTTCTTTTTTACCCATAACTACAAAGGTGTTTATTAAATGAGGATGTTGGTTTCATAATATATAATTTTTTTATGAAATGGAATGGAACATGGCCCCATTATCTCACCTTAATGAGTCACCATTATTATGAGTCAAACTATGTGAGCAGGGTAAATTTTAAGTGCCACTATCATAAAACCCCTTGTAATTCATTAGCAAATCTAGAAAAAAACTATTTCATAGGCATGGAAAATTTGATATACAAGGTGGAGAATCCATCGAGAGGAGACATAAGAAAGTCACAAATTTTGGTTTTTTTATTTTTTTGTACTACCATTCAATGGCACCTTAAAAAAACCACCAAATGGCATAGATGAATGGGGCTACCAAATGATGACACTGAATAACATGGCTTAATCATTTTGTCAAGTAGTGGTGCTAAATGGTGGTGTTTAATGGTACTACCGAATGGTGTTACCAAATAGTGTTATTAAATGTCTAACCTAGATGGTACTGTCAGATAGTGCTGCCAAGATGGAGCTATCACTCAGTGTGGTTAGTCAATGTAGGTGTCGTTTGGCTACATGTTATTTTTTGGTGCAACCAGATGACCCATGCTTCTGGTATACTTGTTGATGTAACCATTTAACTTAATATCCTTGGTTGTCACCCTATGCTTGTAAATATCACCATTTGATCTCATTTTAAGCATTTTATAGAATTATTTTCTCATCCCCCTCATGTTTTTTATAGCAATTAACCTACCACACTAGTGACATACAATGATTCGCCTACTCTAGTATCCAAACACATTCTTATGCTTCAATGCCATGGATTCCACATAAAAATACATTTTCAATAATTTATTATGCCCTATTTTTTTGAAGCTACTACAATAGCTAAATGTATTCAATGATTGTATTTCCAAATGTAGTTTTGGTGGCTTTGTGTATATTCCATAATATGAAATTGACACTACCTTATAAAATCACTAATGTCTTACTATGACATAGTGAGATGAAGCTCAAAGTGAACATTAACTCTAGATTAATTTCCTTTGGTACCTCAGTTACTGCCATCCATAATTTTAACAAGGCTTCCATTCCATAATGCCAACCTTGTAACCCTAAAAACAATGTTGACTGATGAAGACAATAAATATTTAGAATCTGCTTTCAACTTAAAAATTAGTCAAACCGGTATGAATATCCATTTTTCATATTTAAAATTTATTTTTTTATAATTTATCATTGGTTTCACTAATTCATTGAAATTCAACATTTTTATAATTTTTCATCAATTTCACTCATTCTTATATATTTTTTCTTTCATAGTAGATAGTTGGAAAAGGGGCCTTCACATTGATAACATATTTAACCCATTTTTTAAATCAATGGTTCAATTTTTCCTTGTAAAAATAGTGTTATAGATAAGACCAACGAACATTCCCTTTTGGACTGTTATTTACATTTTTTGTACTCTTTAAGCTTTGAGATATGACTGGTGTATATTTATTTTCTCTAAGATTAGATTAAAATTTAATTATGCTTGTACCAATCTGAGATTTGAAATTTACTATTCTAATTCTATTATAACCTTGTATTATGAGGCTTTATATGATCTTTAGAAAATGTCAATTCCAACTATGCTTCACCCAAAAATGAGCATAAATTCTTTGTCTATTGATGAGCAGGAGGTTAGTTTAGCATTCAAATGAAGCACCTAAATGATTTATTTTATAAATTATTATAAATTTAAAACTTAATATTTCTTTGATTGTTACAAGTAAGATTTTATGTATTAATGACATGAAAATAAGTTGTTTCAAAAGTGCATCATATTCCTAAAGGTTATGTAGATTCTTATTCTATAGAATCATCATTCCATTCCTTTTGTATTTCCAAATTTCTAAGAGTTGCTTTCATATCGTCTCTACATGTAAGTTTTTATATTTACAAATTTCAATAATAAATGTATCATGAAATTTTAACTTTCAAGTTTTCATTATCTTATTTATTTATTTATTTGATTTTTAAAGTTGACTCAGAATCAGTTGAGGTTGATTTTAAACAACCTCAACAATCCCCAACATTCCATTTGTTAGTGTCTTCTCAACCATATGTCTAAGTTTTTTTGCATTCCATGTTTAGGTTTTTTAGTTTAACTTTCTTAGATGATAGATTTTATTGACTATGATTACCTATTGCAGCTCAAACTATCCCCATCACTCCAAATATGACACATATATTAGAGGACATACTCTCTCAAATTACAAGTACTAAATATTTAATTTCAAATTAACATTAACTTTTATTTTTTAAATTTACTATTTTTATAATATAACTTATTTTTATAGGGCACCCTCAATATTTGAGGAAAATTATGTCATTGTCATTGCCACTGGACCTAGGTTTGACAAGGGGGAAGAATATTTCATTTTCAACACCTAATAGAGAAACACTAAAAATTTTAGTTTCTGACTTCCCTAATTTGTCTATCAGAGGTCTCTCTAATGAGCATAGATTAACATGTTTTTAGCAAATTTATCTTGATGAGGAATATCTGGGGATTGAAAGTAGAGAACTCGATCATAATACTTTCAATCTCAATGATTTTATTCAAGTTCTAAATGTAAATTTCTCTATAGGAACCTTATACCTCTTCACCTCCCACCCCGCTAACTAATGTTGACTTGTCAGACAATATGATGACTAATTTTCTATTTAACAATTTATTATCAAAAAGTATAATTTCAAATCTTAAGGTGGGAATTGTAGATGGGCTGAAAATTTTAATAGTTTGAGAGTTTTAGATGAAAGCATTGATAAAATAAGTAAATGCCCATTATCAAAACCATTCTCAGAGAGAGAATTTTCTTTCATTAGTTCAATATGGACCCACATTGATTGATGTTTTGTTCAAGCAAGCTAAATCTGGGTTCGTGTGAGTTTCTAATAATTATAATGACAATGATTTAAATTTTATGTTAAAGAGGTTGGAAAATTTTAATTTTGAAGCTCAAGTATACTTTAGAAATGGGCAAAAGACATAAACCTTGTCATTATTGAAATGTCAAGATAAAACTGTTAGGTTGTGGAGCTAAAAGCTTCACTGATGCAAACAAGGAAGGAGGTTGCTGGAGAAGGTTGTTGAGTGTCACAGACACCGAGTCGGTCAGGCCAACCGATGTTGGCAAGATTAGACAGGAAGAGAAACCGACATCGGTCAGGGATCAGCTGGTGTCGGTCACCTCCAGACAGACAAGGACTGACATCGGTCACCTGTGCGGTTTAGAACTGTAAGTTTTACGGGTAGTTAGTTAACGAACCAAGTGTTTGCATGTCAAGAGCCAAATTTAGACTAGAAGCTGTGGATCTAATTATTATAATTAGGTGTCTAATTATTATTTGCATGAGATCTATATAATAGACTCATGGGTTGTATTGTAAGGTGTGCTAGTTTGAGTTGAGCAAAGTTAGCTCCTTTTGTGTGTGAAGTGAGCAAGGGTGTTCCTCCTAGTTCCACAGTAGTGCCAAGTGTGGGTGCTAGTTTTAAAGAATCAGAAGGGTTCTTCAGTTGTGTAGGATCTTGTTCAGCAGGTGTGCATGGCTACGTTAGGAGATCTACATGGTAAGTAAGATCATTGATCTGCAGGTGTATGTGTGTGCATGATCCAGGTTTGTAGGTGTGCAGAATTTAGATTGATTTGCAGGTGTGCAAGATTAGGGAGGACAGCAACACAATAGGGAGCAAGATCAGGCAGGATCTACTTGGAGTACAATGTGTACTCAGAAAGAAAGCAAAGAGGAAGGCAAGGAAGATCCTTCCATAAGTGAGATCATTTGGGTTATAGGTTGTTGCAGTTCAGGGGAGATCTACTTGAAGTATGTTTATGTACTTGTGGAGTGCATAGAGCACTTGTGGAGTGCGTGGAGCACTGGAGTACTGGCAGTAGTGGATACTGACTGGTTGGAGGTGAACACCAACTTTGTGTTTGAGTTGTGTGTTGGGACCATAAGAGAGAGAGCTTTGAGAGAAGATTTACTGTTTATGCCCTAGAGGTGTGGGAGCCCTAGAGGTGTGTAAGGAAGAAGAACTGTGGCAATCTTCTTTGTTGTATTTCCTTTTGGAAGAGTATTAATACAATTGTGTATTGTCTCTCATATTCTGTGTTATTTCTAGTTTCTAGTTACTTGTGATTCTGGTTTAATTCCACATGTAAGTTGCTTGTATTTGGTAATCAATTGTGCTTCCATATTTCTCAACAAAGTGGTATCAGAGCTAAGGTTGTAGGGAGTAGGTTTTGTGTTTGATTACAGATCACTCTCAGGGGTTTCTGATTGAGTGGGAGTAGAGCAATGGCAGAAGAAAGTAAGCTAAGAATGGAGGAATTGAAAAGCACAAATGGTCAATTACAGTCCTATGGAAAGAAAGAGCAGGTAAAGAAATATTTTTGGTTGGTAGAAGATCAGCATGAAGGAATTGAAGAAGCAGATGTTACAGGTGATGTGGCACAGGATGCTCTGGTATGTTTCTTGGATAAAGTAGAATCTTGTTTTATAGATTCTGTTGCCTCTTTCCATGCAGTCCGAAATAGAGTATTTTTCCATGTTAAGGTCTTTGGAGACTTTAAAAAGATTTATTTAGGGGCTGGTGTGCCTTGCTAAAGAATTGGCAAAGGGGAAGTGAAGCTGAAATTGTAGGCAGCCAACACATGCGTGTTGAAGGAGGTCATGCAGGTCCCGGTCTTGAAGATAAGGCTAATTTATTTAGGGAAGTTGGGTGATGAGAGATGCACAAGAACTCTCACAGTGGATGCACTTGAATTAGCTGGTGGTAAAAAAGCAGGTACCCTTTATCTACTTGTTTATATTACTGATTCTTCTTCTGTTGCAGAGACATGGCTTTGTAGGCTTGTTCACATGAGCAAGAAGGAGATGCATGTTCTTAACAAGAAGTTAGATGTCTTTGACAAACTTAAGAACTAGAAAGCCTTGGTGTTTATGGAGGAGATGGCAGACAGAGATCAGTGGAAAAGGCTGGATACCTCTGAGCAGAGTAGTTTAGACAGGGATTTGATTCAAAGAAAGCTCGTAGGTAAAAAGTCATCAATCATAGGAAAACACAGGTACCAGCATCGGTCAAAAAGAATCGGCGTCGAACAGACAGGTGCCGATGTCGATCATGTGTAGACCGAAGCTGGTGATGTCAGGAAGGGTAAGACTGACGTCGGTCAGGAGGACCAACGTCGGTAATAGGGACACTAATGTCAGCAGACTTGGTAGTCAAAACAGGCGAATGAAAATTGATGTCGATCAGATGCAGACTGTGTGGTGATCGAGGTCGGTCACTGTAATAGATTTTGGGCAGATAGTAAGCTGTCAAGGAGTCTCAAACGCCCATATGGAGGACTGAAGTGGTAAGTAAGCCTCAAATTCATTGTTCTTCTTCTTTATACTAGTTATTGACTGCAAAGCAAGAAGGATCTAGGAAACAGTGGGAGCATGGCAGGAATATGATGTAGAACCAAATGGGAGATTTGTTAGGGTTGTTAGCCTTAAGAAAGCACTGAGAGACGAATAGATTCCTTAGTTGAAGAATAGAGTGAATGGATACGTGAGATGGAAGGCCAGGTCATATGGTCTTGAGGTAGCTGTAGGACAGTGGTATAGGGCTGACAGGTGGTACCAGGTGGATGACAAAGTAGGGCTTTAGTCAATGTCAATATAACCATTGTATTTGTCTTACCAGGTGGATGATGGTCACAACATTATCCTGTTACTGTATGTGGAGGATGAGCTTGGTGCAGGTTCAGACATACAGGGTTTTGCTGAGCTAAGGGTAAGGTTAGTTTAGTGGCATGTCTGAGGAATTTGGAGTAGCAAAATTCTTTAGCATGAGAGACATGGAAGATCACAGGTTGATTTTGTCTCCAGTGGGAGCTGATGTGAATCAGGTGTTGGCAAGGTTTCAGGATGTAGAACTAGAGCACACTAAAGGCTAGACAGTTTAGTGTCTGAAATCACATGAGGTCTAGTATAGACCTGAGTTTGCCCAAGCAGTGGGTGTTGTCAGAGAGTTAGGAGCGAATTCTGAGAAGTGGGTTCTCAAGGATTTGAGAGGGACCAGCAGCAGGGATTCATGCTATGTAGGGTCAGGACTTCACTACATGGATTTGTAGGTTCAGATATGGCAGGTTACTCAGATGACAAAAGGTGCACCATAGGGGTTGTGGTGGTTGGTCTTCAAGGTTGATCTTGAAGAGGGATACAAGCCAGGAAATAGATTAGACGGGGTACAAGTACAGGTACAGTGCAGCTATTTATCTCCAAGTGGGAGATTGTTAGGTTATAGAGCTAAAAGCTTCACTGATGCAAACAGGGAAGGAGGTTGCTGGAGAAGGTTGTTGAGTGTCACAGACACCAGCGTCGATCAGGCCAACTGACATCGACATGATTAGATAGGAAGAGCAATCGATGTCAATCAGGGATCGGCCAACGTCGGTCACCTCTAGGCAGACAGGGACCGACGTCGATCGCCTGTGTGGTTTAGTTTTTGCAAGTTTTATGGGTAGTTAGTTAACGAACCAAGTGTTTGCATGTCAAGAGCCAAATTTAGACTAGAAGCTGCAAATCTAATTATTGTAATTAGGTGTCTAATTATTGTAATTAGGTGTCTAATTATTGTTTGCATGAGATCTATATAATAGACTCATGGGTTGTATTGTAAGGTGTGCTAGTTTGAGTTAAGCAAAGTTAGCTCCTTCTGTGTGTGAAGTGAGCAAGGGTGCTCCTCCTAGTTCCACACCAGTGCCAAGTGTGGGTGCTAATTTTGGAGAATCAGAAGGGTTCTTCAGTTGTGTAGGATCTTGGTCAGCTGGTGTGCATGGATACATTAGGAGATCTACATGGTAAGTAAGATCATTGATCTGCAGGTGTATGCGTGTGCATGATCCAGGTTTGCAAGTGTGCAAAACCAGATTGATTTACAAGTGTGCAAGATCAAGGAGGATAGCAACACAACAGGAAGCAGGATCAGGTAGGATCTACTTGGAGTATAGTGTGTACTCAAAAAGAGAGCAAAGAGGAAGGCAAGGAAGATCCTTCCATAAGTGAGATCATTTGGGTTGCAGGTTGTTGCAGTTTAGGGGAGATCTACTTGAAGTACATTTGTGTACTTTTGGAGTGTGTGGAGCACTTGTGGAGTGTGTGGAGCACTAAAGTACTGGCAGTAGTGGATACTGACTAGTTGGAGGTGAACACCAACTCTGTGTTTGAGTTGTGTGTTGGGACCGTAAGAGAGAGAGAGAGAGCTTTGAGAGAAGATTTACTGTTTATGCCCTAGAGGTGTGGGAGACCTAAAGGTGTGTAAGGAAGAATAACTGTGGCAATCTTCTTTGTTGTATTTCCTTCTGGAAGAGTATTAATACAATTGTGTATTGTTTCTCATATTCTGTGTTGTTTCTGGTTTCTAGTTACTTGTGATTCTGGTTTAATTTTGCATGTAAGTTGCTTGTATTTGGTAATCAATTGTGCTTCCGTATTTCTCAACAAGAACAAACTTTGATAATTGATTGATGGTTTGTCATAGTTATTATAATTTGTACATAATAATATTTTATTTTTAATTGTAGAAAAAATATGAAAACCTAAAAAAAGGAAGTTGAGGTCCTCAATGTGAATTTGAAAACTACAAGGAAATGTTTATATTCTATCATTTAATTCAAAATGAATCTTATCTATTAAATAAACATAACAACTCACTCATAAAAATAATTGAGTAAAGATGGGACCCTGACATTTTATTGAAGCATAAAATAGATGCCAATTAAAATCTTCTTTCAATAGGAGATGCTGTGAAAGAAGAAAAATAAAATCTTACTCATATTAATTAGACATATTGAAGGATGACATATAGGAAGAGTAGGAAAAAAAAATTAATGATGGAGGTAACAAAGTGGATGATGGTAGTGAGAAAGTGGTTGAGGTGTCTTTATAAAAAAATGATATTTTATGATGTTGTATACTCATTATTATATTTCAAAAGATAATGTTATATTTTTTAAAAATTAATTTGAAATGATAATGTTAAGTTTTAATTTTTAAATAATATTTTTTTACATTTCAATTACTCTTATTTTACTGAGTTATAGTTCATTTATCATCTTATATGCATATTATGAGTGGATGTAGTTCAACCAACATGGTGATGTGGACTATAATTATTTTTTTCTATGGATTTGGATGAGCATGGATTTAAATTTGAATTTTATAATGTTGAAAATTCATTATTATATTTCAAAAGATAATGGTTTTTTTTAAAATAATTTGAAATAAAAATGTTAAGTTTTGATTTTCAAAAAAAAATTATTAAGTTCTAATCACTCTTAATTTATTGAGTTATGGTTCATTTATCATCTTACATACATATTCTGAGTTGATATAGTTCAAACAACATGGTGATGTAGACTACATTTATTTTTTTATATGAATTTGAATTTTATATGCTTTCATCTTGTTTAATTATTACCATTGTTGTAGATAATGAAAAAAATGTAGTTATTATGGATGTGGAGTCTAAGAAATAATTGTGGTTTGTTTTTTGTCAATGAAAACTTAATTGGTATATTTGACAACTAAATAAAATGTTTATTTTTTTGGATGAGAATTTAATTAAATTCAATAATGAAGATATTTCCTGGGTTGTTATTCTACACTTGAATCTTGATGAGTTTTAATTATTTTTTCTTTTTAATTTGGTCATTTTGTTCAATAGGCTTGTCATCTTCTATTGCCTTGGTATTTAACTTCAATATTCATATTTTTAATCTAAAATTTAAGGTTAAAACTATTAATATGGCACTCCAATATCAAATTTATGTTTTTTTAAAAGTAATTAAAGTATTAATTTAAAAATACAAACTTATAAAAATACAAAAATATTACGATCCATTTGAAATTTTGAAGAACCAATTAAATTAAAAAGAAAGTTGCATGATAAGTGGAATAAATATTTCAAATGACAATGTTATCAACAATTTTAATGAATTAATTATTTTAAATGTTTTACAATATCAAAAATTATATGAAACTAGATTTCAAAATATCATAATTACAATAAGTATATAATTAAAATTTGGGTAGTTAAAACAATCTTACATAAACCTATTCATTATAAGTGACATTTACATCTTAAGTGTCAGTGGTATATTTAGTGTCAATATTTAAACCCTCTTTATTAATCATTGTATCACTGACACCTCTTTTTTTAGTTAGAAAACTACATGTTTCCAGAGCTCTTTCATAAGAAAACATGTCTACAACATAATGTGAATGATACAATTTCAAATAGATTTCTAAATTTTTATCCAATTTATTTCAAAGTTTTGACTTAATGAATGATAATGCACTAAATAATCTTTCATCTTATACTAATCCCAAAATCATTATTTTAAAATTTTTATATAATCAAAAATATTCATTAATACATTACGACAAGATGCTACTAGGATAAAGTTTTTTCCATAGCCATGTAATTTTCCCATTATTTTTTTGGTTTGCTTAGACAACGATATTGTTCAAACATTATAATTCTTAAATGTGTTGACTAAGATCTTAGTGAATCCTTTCCCAAAACATATTTAATTTCAACTCCATTGACCTCTACAAATTTATTGAAATGCTTAATAAGAGAACCCATGTGTTTGTGAAATAAATTGATAATAAACTTTTAACTATTATTGCTATTCCAAAATACGGGATTCATAATTGTTATGCCCTCCAACAAATCATCCCTTTAAAAATGATGTCTGATCTCGACAAATATGTTTTTTGAATTATACTCAATTTTAATTGTGTTTCAGATATAATAATATCATACAAAATATGTGTTATAGGCAGTTCTTTAGTTTCATCTTTTACAAGATCAAGTCTTCTATAAAAAGTGTGCATTGATATCTCATTGCCATTAAAAATGACACAAATATGATCATTCATATTCAATTTCAAATAAATTTAAAGATTATTAAAATCTATGAAAAATTGTCAACTACTAAAAAGAGGTCCCTAAAACTTTTTATTGAAATGTACAATATATCTAGATATTGACATACTTGTTTTCTCAACCGGATGAAGTCAACAATATAAATAGATCTTTCCTGAGCATGTTTCATTAAGAAAAATTATTTCCTCCAACATTGGAAGAGTTCCACATAATGTCAGTAATGTTTCTAAATCTATTAAATGGTAAAACAAATAATTTTTCTTGTAAACTTCTCTATGGTATTTATACATAAAACCTACTAATGATTGATATTCTTCAAAAAATCTAAATGTAGATTCATACATAGAAATCCATCTTATAACAATATCTTTCAATAGTTTTTTACCATCAATCACTCATATTACAAATTTTTAGAAATCTAAAAATATTTTTGAACTTCTTGACATATAAGCATGTAAGTCACAAATGAGATCTTTCACTTTTACAATATTATCAAATTTGCTAACTATTTTATATGCAAGATTCATCCTATGAACCATTCAATGAAACAAAATCATATATGGGAAAACTATTGTTTGTAGTCGAACACACATACCATTTCTATACCACTACATTATTGATGCACCATCAGCCCTAACACACACTGGCTTTGTAGCTATTACATAATCATCCATCTCAATTTTATCTCTCAAATTAGATACAATCAATTTGTGTAGGTTTTAAGCATTACCATTTTTTTTTATCATTTTATAAAATGCTAATAGACGAGCCTGCCTTGAATAGTTATGAAAAGTATAAACATGCATGCAAATCTATGATGTGTTGTCAATTATTGTGTCCTCATCAATGGATAGTGAATTTTGAACTTTTTATTTTAAATCCTCATTTTCAACCATTTCTAAACATTTTACCATTTTCCAAGCACTGTTATCTAACCAATGTATTGCAGAATATCAAAAAATTCTATTATGTTGAAATAAAATCTTATAATCTAAAAAATCAAAAATAGGATTGCATTTTTCAAAATGTGGTATACAGTAGTGAACTATATATATTTGGCCTTTAGATGAGACTGCATAACTTTTTCAAATTGAGTTTTGATTATTCCCCCTTTCTCAATAAAATATTTTGATGTTTATTATCATTTTTATACTCACATGCATACCTTACATGCATGTATTTTTTTGTATTTTTTCACCTATGTGTTTTTATTGTCTATCCATATCCGTGCTTCATTATCACATATATTTTTCCATAATGTTTCTCAACCATGTCCAACTTAAGTTGTATTCTGTGTTCTTTTTTTAGTTTATAACACATATAATATATATGTATTCTATTAGAGTATCGTTACCCTTTTCAAGTTGTACAAGTTCACTTAAAATAAATTTTATTATCCAGACCACCTTAAAGAACCTTGTAATTATCCATCTACTTCTCTTCCAATGCAAATATTTTTGAGTTTAATTTTTAGTTGAACTTGATGTTTGATGAGAAACAAAAATCTATTCTGACAATTGAGTTCCGTGATCATTGTCATCAAAAATTAGATGAGTGTTTTTGAGTGGTGGCATGTCAACATCAATATAAACTTCAGGGGGTGATATGTTATTTGGATTAATCCTTTCTTGTGAGATACAATCATGATCAGTAGGGATTTAACACTTGATGTAATTTTTTTCATAGCATTAACTTTAAATTTTGATTATAAGGGGTAACCAAGGGAATTTGTATCTAAGGCACATGATAAGGAAGGGGGGTTATTCTCAATATTTTTATCATATTTTTTAAAAAATTTAGTGGAGGCCATGTTAGATATTTAAAGGTTTTTATTCCTTGTGACCACACTATTATTAGCAATATTAGTCCAACCACCATTTTTTTATATCGTAGCTTACTTTTCAATGACCAATTTTTTAGCAGACCACTTAGAGACTGGGCACACAATAAGAGGACACTCACATATCTTATGGTCAAAGGCTTTGAAAATGAAATCATGTTTTAAGTAAGTTAATATAGTGGGCCTTTTATGTAAAATTCTTAGTCCCTATATGGATATTAATAAACTCTTTCAAGTCTTTCATGAGGTCAACTTCAATGTAGATTCATTTGTTTGGCCAAGCCAAGTAACAACATTCAATCTCGTGACATATCACACTCCTAATGGGTTAGACCATTTGTTCAAGCCCTAAGTCAAATGTGATAAAATCATCAAATTATTTCACATGAACCAACAACTAAACTTGGTAAGAAAATCTTGCACATGTGGTGACTCCTTAAGGAGAGCATAATTTTTTTTGTTAAGGTTGTGAATCCCTCCCAATTCCATCCCATAGGTTTTTCAATGGTGCTTAACCAATTTTGGAGTGTTGTGAGAGGGGATACGATAAAAATAATAAGCAATAAAGCTATGAGATTCATACAATTAGAGATAGATTCAACAAAATCAAAATCTAAGAATACGTATGCAAGCCAAGGAAGATTGACAAAATTATTATCTTTTTGTAGACCTTTGAAGCGAATTTCTAAACTTATATGCCATTTGCATTTAAATAATCTTAACCCACCCAAAAGACATTTTTAGTGTCAAATTTAACTTGAAAAGACCTAAAAAATCTGAGAGATAACATGAAAGACTTAATAAAATAAAATAACTTAAGAAACACATACAAAACCTTAATAAAGCAATTTTTTCAAGGTTCATCATCATCAACTACTTAGATAGCTTCCATACATTTTTTAAAATTTAGTAATAAGAAATTTCATTTACTTTTAAAAAAAAATATATCTCACAAGTATATCCCAAAGCTTCATTACTAATTTTAATGAAATGTGAAAGCCATTTACAATTTTTTTTTAAAGTTCCATTAAATATCACTTCTATCTAATTTGTCCATAGTTCACACAGATGCTGAAAAACCAATCCTTACCAAAATTTTCAAACCATCAGTTGTAATGTCATAATGAATTGGCCCCATTTACATTCAAGTCTTATTCGAAGCCTATAACTTTATTGCAAAGAAATTTGGTTAATCTAGCCTATGAGAGATATATTGCAGATTGCAATTTGGAGAAGGCAAACCTAATCACTAACAAAAATTCGACGAAAAAATTGTTAGGATAGGATTTCCTCCAACATTTAAGCCACCTCGCATACTTATGCGAAACGAATCCACTGAGCCTTGCTGGGAATCCCGCCATTGACAACACTTAACAAGTAATAGCCTGAAGGAGCCGCCACTGGACTTGTCGGGGCCAACAAATTAACAGTATACCCGTCATTATTCCTCACTATATCTGCGGAAGCCAGTGACAACATTCTCTGATTCATTGACACACTGTGTGTAGTGAATGGCGGTGCGTATACATGAAAACGCACGTCCTCGCTCACCCGTCCCTCAACACAGAAATTCACAGCAAACTCAGACCCATATTTTATCCCATACCACGGCCTAATTGACGTAACCCTCGGCCTCACCGAATCATATTTTCGATCCAAGTAATAAGGACTGTACGCCTCCAATCGCAATTCTGTCTTAGAATAAACTGCGTCACTGAAATTGTATCTGTGGTTAGAATTGCTGCCGCCCACCAGGACACGGCCGTCGGCCAGAACGGTCGCAGTGGAGTGATAAACCCGCGGTATTTCAGATCCCCCCAGGATGGTGAACCGCACGCCCTGTGCTTCGGCGGGTCTGTAGAGCACCGGGCGGAGGACCGGCAACCGGGCATTCTGATAACCCGCGGTTCCGTTTTCCGCGCCATTGATTATTAGAACTTCGCCGGTGGGAAGTATGAGCATGTCACCCATGACCCGCGGGCCGGGCATGGTTTCCATCTGCCAGAATGGTTCAGCGGATGTGATGTCCATACGACCGCATGTCTGCAAGGCGGGTACAAAGGCTTCGTCGTTGTTGGCCATGGTGTATGACCCGGCGGGTGCCCCGCCGCAAACCATGACTTCGACGCGGCTGAAATTGTCGCCGGCATTCAGCGGCAATATGACGGAAGACCCGGTGGAAGGGTAGTTGTGGGCGCCACCGGCCGGCAATGTGGGGAAGGATCGGACGACCCGGTTGGTTTTGTAGTCGAGCAGGATGGAGTCACTGTTGGCGAAGATGAAGAGGTGGCCGTCGGATGAGAGGTGGAGGAACGGGTACAAGTTGTTTTCCTCGGTCGGGTCGTGGGTTTGGAGGAGGAAGGGAAGATTGAAGGCCCCTTCGTCCGGTGTCACTTTGGGTATGAATTCGTAGGTGAACGAGCGTCTGCCTCCTACGACGATGATCCGGTTGTCCGGTAGAATCTGGGCCGAGGAATACCTGTAAACATTCAACCAAATATTGATTAAGAATACCCCCATAAAGGAATTGAAAAATACACCAGAAAAATTTAATGAGGAAGGTGCAGCAAGTTTTTTATGGCCGAATAGCTTCAGATAGATTTAAAATAATAAGAATCGATCCCTACAATTTTTGGATTCCCTCATCCTATTCTTTTTTTATGTATATATTTTGAACATACCATCTTCTAGAGGCTAAGACAGGCGGAGTTTCGAACCAGTCGCATGATCCGTCGTAGCAGGGTTTATAGTAGCGGACGATCATCTCACCGTTGTTCCACCCGCCCGTCTGCACCAGCGTGCCCTTGCTGGAGAAGGCGCCTGAAGAACACCAGGGGTCTGTGAGTACGCGTAGAGGCCGAACCTGTTAGAAATATGAAACGAAAGAAAGATGAAACACAAAAGATAGATAGAAAGTCACTTGCTAAAAACATGACACAATAGAAAGATAGATTATATTTAAGATCGAAATTACCTGTAAACATTTTGAATAATTTATGCAACAAAATGCAGTATACCATGAGATCTGAGATCTGACAAAAGTACTATTTTAATAGGAAATAAGATTTTAGGAAAAACTGTTCTAAAATTTTGATATGGGGTGATCAAGACTAACTTATTCGCTGTTATGGGTTTCCACTTAATTAGGAAATAAAATTTAAATTATTAAAAATATACAAACAGTTTAAGTGTGCATGATTGTGAAGGTATATTTATTTAATAAAACAATTTCAATGCAACTATAAAAAAAATCTTATACATTAAACTAATCTCTCTTTAATAGAACCTCAGCCTACTGAGTTGACTCACCTCAAATTAAAGTTGGAAAGCTCAACTAAAATAGAAATAAGAAACCTACCCAGCTGCACATGTATGCAAACAATTGACTACCAACATATTTAATTTGATTAAAATAGAAATAAGAAACTTATTTAACTGTATATTTTTATCTATAAAAACAATTTATCATTTATATATTTATTTTGATTAGAATAGAAATAAAAAACCTATTCACTATTTAAGATTTGTCTTTTTTTTATAATTTTTTACATCTATATGCATATAGACATACACATACACACTTCTTCAAACACAAAAAGAGAATGATCTATGCACTTTGCAACCAAACTTCTTCATCATATGAGTCGGCTACAAACAGTCCACACAATTGTTTAGCTTTGTGGGCCAGCCATCATATCAGCCCAACAATAATAAATCTAAAATAAAATTAGCTTATGGTTAGACGAAAGTAGCTGTCACATGATGAAAACAAGTGAAGCTAAACAAAGATAATAGCCAAACCTATCTTCAAACTATTATAACCCTGGAACATTACTCACCCACAATCTTTGTGAAGCAAAATAAAGATTGAGCTAAACCACAATCTTTGGCAGAGGCCTCACCTTGTTGGTAGCAATGTCATATTCGACTGAGTGTGCCCAGCATTCTGAGGGAATTGGGTTGCTTTTGTTGCTGCAGAGCTGGTTGTTAAACGTGATATTGGAAGGACCCGCCTCTGTCTGGTCGAACATGAGAACTTTGTTTGTGTGTAATAAAGTCATGTGCATTGCAGAGACTCCAGAGTTTTGTAATAGAAGATCCCATCTCCCTTTCAGATCATGCTCTTGTCCTCTTACCTGTAAGAATTTGATTAAGAAACATACCATCTTCACTATCATTAGTTTACCCATCTTTGCATTTGAGATCATCTTCTGATCAAACATAAAACTTTCAGACCAAATATGGCTTGAGCACTAACATAGGAGAAGTATATATAGTTTGATCAGTGTGAGGGCTAACTGAAAGTAAACATGACTCCTAAACACACTAATCTCACCACCGTCGGGAATCTTCAAAACACTAGAGAGATAACTACGGGGAACCAGACACGGTTAAGCAATAAGTTCATTAGAATTGCTTGGTAATCCTTCATTGGAATTTGAATGCCTTTTAAGCCTTTCATTGACCTGTCATTCTTATCTAATGACGCGCCTAATAAGGAACACAAGAATCAGAACTTAGCTCAATGAAACTAAACAATGTAAACACAATGATAATCCCTATGCCAAGAGAACACATAACATGTGAGGAACATTATATGTTTTATTTAAGGATGGTTTGAAGGCACTAAATTTATTACAAATCATATTACATTACATGTTTCAAGTTCCAAGAAACTAACTTATCCACCCTTACAATAAGGACCTTCATCTTTGCCTTCAGATTATTAACAAGAATTGTGTTAAGGAAGTGTTTATTTTGTTATTAGTTTCAGATTTTTATGTGATCTGATTTAAATAAGTCATTTTTATATTTAATATCGTTTTATAAATCTGACTTGATTTAAATAAGTTTCTCTATATTTAACGTCATTCTATATAGTTTAAAGTAGTTAGTAAAGTATAAATCCGTCAACAGATAGGTCACAAATCTGAGTTACGTATTAGAAACATAATCTCCTCATTTCATGATCCTCTAATCAACTTATTAATCAATAATAAAATTAAGAACATGTACTTTTTAAAAAAAAATTATATCAAAATATTTTTGGTAATTAAAAAATAAATACTTCGACCTTATTTTTAAAGTGTTAAAGCTTTAAGTGTTTTTTAAATATTGATATTGTTTTCATAAAGTTTAGTTGAAGTCTAATTTATAGTGTATTCTAATAAAAGTTTATATCTTATAGAATTTCTTTCCATTGATTGGTTTTTTATTATGAATTTTATTTTTTTATTAAATTTAATTGAAATTTGATTTAAATTTTGTTATAGGATAAAAATTTACTCTTTTTTTTTACAATTTTATTGGTTATTTTAATATTAAAGTTTGAGTTATATAAATAAATGGATTTACATTAAATTGTAATATAAAATTTATATTTTAACTATGTTAAATATATGTATCAAAAAATAATTAATTTAATTAATTAATTCTAAAATGAGGGAAAGAAGGTGATTTAAAAGATTAAGAAATGTATCTTTCATATCATAAGTTTTTTTGGCAATCAGTAGGATATGATAGTAAAAAATTATAATGAGATGTGAGACAAAATTTATATATAATATTCGTATCAAACAAAGAATTACGTCTAAAGCATAGGGTACTCTTCAGATGATGTATGCATTGTATAGAAACTATGGGGGAAATTGCAAATGAATTGAAAAAAAATATGTTTTTTCCTCCCTATTCTGATTTTGAAAAGCCTCACTCATATTCTTCAAGTCTTACCATGATTGAGTAGTAATGGTTGAAAGTCATAAAAAAAATAAAATGGTTTATTTTGGGTATGTGTTATATTGGAGAATAGACAAATAATCTTGATCACTTTCAGGGCCTTAAATGGTAACAATATCATTTAAAAAAACACTTCAATATTTATAATAATAAAACCCTACAAATTATTCTCATACAATATTACTAACATAAGCTTGAGTTTTTCTAGTAAATGTTTGTTTTTCTCTAGAATGTGTATAATTTATTAGCAAATTATTTTGAATAATAGGTAGACATTGTGTGTCCAAATGTAAAAAAATTCTTGTGTATTTATATAAAAATTAGATTCAAACTAGTACCCTATTGGTGCCCAATCCAATCTCCAACATTAAAATTATAACCAAAAAAAAAATAGTAAAATAAGGAATGAAGAGTAAACTTGAGACAAAAAGGGCCTCTCAAAAAAGTGCCAAGGGCATATGGATGTCTAGATAGGCCCCATAGATACTCTAGACAAAGATGTCTAATTGTGTGTGTGTGTGTGTGTGTGTGTGTGTGTGTGTGTGTGTGTGTGTGTGTGTGTGTGAGTGAGTGTGTGTGTGTGTGTGTGTGTGTGTGTGTGTGTGTGTGTGTGTGTGTGTGTGTGTGTGTGTGTGTGTGTGTGTGTGTGTGTGTGAGAGAGAGAGAGAGTTGAAGTGGATGAGAGAAAAGTAAGGGAAAATCATGATTTAAAAAAGTGTGCCAATAATATCTAATTTGGACTAATAATCAAAAAGTACATAAACATTCTTGAATAATAAAATTCAATGATTAATAAATATCTAGGCATCATTCTTAGGTGTCCACAAATTTTCTCACTTTGATACACATGTGCGCACATACATATCAAATTAAATAAAATATACAAGGACATAAAAAAAAATTCACATAAAGATTTAGAACCATATTCCATATAGTACCTCAGAATCTACAAAAATATTCTTTCTTTTTTTTACATGCATTGGTGAGTGCCAAATAATAGTATTTTTATGAAATCTGAGAAACAATAAGTGATATACATGATTTGACTAAGAGGTGGGTATAATACCAATGTATATCCAAACACTTAAAATTTATATAAATATTGAACTCTATTCTGAGTAAAAAAACATAAACAATAATAAAGCTAGATAAAATTGTAAGTACTAAAAAGAAACAATGCTAGATAATATCCTTGATGTATCCCTTTAAGGGAATAGGTTATGGGTCTTAATTGCATCCAAGTGTTATAAAAGTGAGTGTAATTTGATGCCTACTATTATAGGAGCACAAATAATTTTTTGAGTGCATCCCTTTATAGGAGTAGATGAAATTTGAATAAATATAATGAATAGGATATAAGCCAAATTTTAAGATGTGAGATGAAATTGTGTAACATACACCTCAAAATAAATGAGTTGAATTATTTATGTATAACATTAAAATATAGATCCTTAAAAACATGTAAGTTATAAATATATAGGCCTATGAAGTAATAATGTAAGATCAAGAGTAATATTTCATATAAAATTACATCCAAGTGTTATAAGAGTGAGCATAGTTTGAATGCCTACTTTATAGGAGCAAAAATAATGTTTTGAGTGCATCCATTTATAGGAGTAAATGGAATTTGAATAAATATAATGAATAGGATATAAGCCCCATTTTAAGATGCGGATGAAATTTTGTAACATACACGCCAAAACAAATGAGTTAAATTATTTATGTATAACATTAAAATATAGATCCTTAAAAACATGTAAGTTATAAATATGTAGGCCTATAATGTAATTATGTAATATTAAGAGTAATATTTCATATAGGGGATATATATATATATATATATATATATATATATGAGGCGTATTATTATTAAAATTTGATCCAAGTGTTATAAGAGTGAGTGTAGTGTGAATGCCTACTGTTATAGGAGAATAAATAATGTTTTGAGTTCATCCCTTTATAGGAGTAGATGGAATTTGAATAAATATAATGACTAGGATATAAGCCTCATTTTAAGATGTGGGATGAAATTGTGTAACATACATCTCAAAATAAATCAATTAAATTATTTATGTATAACACTAATATATAGAACCTTAAAAACATGTAAGATATAAATATACAGGCCTATGACGTAATAATGTAAGATCAAGAGTAGTATTTCATATATGGGCCATATATATAACATATTATTATTAATATTATATTTATATATAATATGCCTCTTATATATAAATATAATATTAATAATAATATGTCTCATATATATATATATATATATATATATATATATATATATATATATATATATATATATATATATATATATATGAGACATATTATTATTAATATTATATATATGGTTCAAGATATAATAAACACAACATCTTCACCATAATATATAGAGATGCAAAGTATGGGTATAATATATTCCCCCCAATAGATGCATGGAAGACATTGTGCATGATATGGATTATGGCACCATAAAACACAAGAAAAATTTGAATAATAAAACCATAACATAATACATGCCAAATATATGATAAGGCACATAGTAAAAACTTTAGACAAAGGAATACCAAGCATGTATAATGCACATAAGATAAAATCAAATTAAACACACCAAATAGTTGAAGATACACCAGGTATATGATAACATTATAGACATGATAAAATATACCATAATAAATGTATCATGGTAGGAAGTTTAGTATTCATAGTGTAATAATTATATAAAACACATTAAAAAGAATTTAGATATGATAAACAACATGTTAAACACAATGTAAGTATGATATAAAGCACATTAGACATAAGGTAAACATATTAAGAAATAAATTCATGTTTTATCATAGTTTTTAATTAATTTGGTTTATTAATTCTACTTAAAATAAAATGAAAATAAATCTATCAAATGCTATAAAAAATCTTGTAACTAGTAGAAGGAAAGAAAAGTACTAAAATAGATGAAGTATGATAAAATGAAAGAAACTAGTTATGAAAACCACAAAAATAATTAGTTGTTTTCTTCATTTAGGTTGATAGTGTTTTACTAAGACATCATTGAAAAATAAAATTAGAGTGAATTATGTGTGTGAAACAAAAATTATAACTATCACTAGTCAAGCTCAAAAATGACTAAAAGGGAGTAGGATCAATTGCCACTACTATTCTCTACTAATAAATAGGAAAATGAACATAGTTGTTTATGCCTCCTTAAAATACCCCTGTGTGCATAAATATGGCCTTCAGATACATGTAGATGACCTACAAATGAATTTTTCAAATTTGAAACCCTAATATAGATTATGTTATCTAAAACCCTACAAAGATAAAGGAGAATTGTAATAGGTTGAGTAGATACCAATCATCCCCATGATGATTTATTATTACCTACATATCCAATACTCCACAAGAGTGAAATCAAACCCATGTAGTTCTCCCACTTAGAGTGTTTTTTGCAAATATGCTCCTTTGGTTACATATATTCATATATAGATGGCTTGAACACTTGATAATACTTTACTTAGATAAAATAGGCCCTTGACATGGCTAAGGGTTGCTTCAAATGATTAAAATCAAATTTGGAAAGACTAGGGAAGCTTTTCTCAATGTGCAATAGTGTAAGTATGTCTCAATAAGTAGATTACCAAGTAATAGATTAAGTGACACAAATGTGACTTTATAGCAATCCAAAATGAGAAAATCTCAAAGTACCTATCTTAGAAACATGGACTAACCTGTAAGGGAGGGTTTAAATTTGAAAAATAGCCATTTTTGGGTTTTATGATAGGATTGACCCATAGGGGTCAATACTATCTACCACTATTAACCCATACCTTGTCTTAAAGAGTAACATTTAAAATCAAGGATCTAGGATGTACATATAGATGATTATGTAGGTTTTTAGTAATTAATAAAAATTAATTAGGTACAATACAATAACTTAGAAAGGAATAGGTCCATATAGGCACTTAACATAAAGTGAAGTAGTAAAATAATCCCACACTAAGTGATAAAATCAACTAAAGTAAAATTGGGTCAAAACTAACATTATCATTTATGACCAAATTTGAGTGACTACTTTACCCACCTACCTCCCTCCACATGCCTCCCCCCTATTCTCCCTTCCATTTAGCATAAAAATGAAATTATTAGAGTAAAATAAAATATATATATCTGAGTTTGTATAACACACTTTTCTTTTGAGAAAATAGTTCATTTGTGGAGTATATTTTAAGTTAGTAAACCTTGCAATAATTTATGAAGTAGTCATTTTATTCATTTCAAATTTTGAAGAAGCTTGAACTTTGAAATTTTATAAATTGAAAAGGGAGCAAGGGAGGAATACACTTGTATGTGTGAAACCAATATTTATTTTGTAACTTTTATTGAATATTTTTCTTCCTAGAAGCATTGGAAAATTGGTGTTTCCCATGAATCTCTTATAGATATTGGTTCCTTAACTAAACTAATAGAGAATTGAAGGTAATCAAGACCCACTTTAGATCTAACATAAATAGCAAATATAACCCATTGAGGGATTAATAAATCTCATTTTTTATTGTTGATATTTCTAAATCCAAGATGAAAACATGTTGGAATCCATAATGGATTCACTGGTTATAGTGCTTGAGGGCACTAAATCTGTAAGTTCTACACTATGCACTTTAACTGAATGAACCACTAAAAATGGTCTATATATTCAATTGTCACTTTTTTCCTTAGTTTAATTATGCATGATCAAAAAGGAATGGATAACATCCATGATTGTATCATGATCGTGGAAAGAAAATAATATTGAAAATATGACATGAATCGATATCAGGCCCCCATGTGATAAATGTAAAATATATAATTCTATGTAGGTGTAAATTATATTTGAATACTTTGCATAAATTTGTATCATGCAACCAAAATGTATGAAATTTTATTATGTTCATTTACTATGAATGCATATTCATGGCATATGCCCCCATAATATGTACTAATATCTGATTTTTTAAACTTTTTTGCATTCTTTTAAACTATATTATGTACCAAGGAATGATTTTACTCATAAGGATTTATCATGTATGAAAATCTCACTAAAGTTTACCCCTTTGTTGTGATGTAATGTATCTTAAAATAAACTCATCTTAAAATAAAAGTTAATTTCATCATGTGTATCAAGATGTAATCAATGAATAATGTAGAAATTTTGAAAATGTATATCATCATAGTATTATCATTTAAAGCATGTATGTAACATATGAAAAAAGGACTAAAATGTCAAATTTAGATAAATATATGAATGAATCTCATAGTATTATTTTTAATAGAATCATACATAATAGGTAGTGCATGATATGGATCATGGCACATATCAAACTTAACAAGCTCAACAAGCCCACAAACATAACAAGCATAATGTCAAATAATAAGGCCAAGGGTTGCATACAAGAGACATGCTCAAATGTATCATAAGCAAATATTGAATATACAAGGCCAAGTTCCACATGCAAAGGACACTACTAACACCACAAATAATGGACATGTTCAAATTTCACACAAAACATAAGGCCAAGGGCCACAAGGAATGGACATGTTCGAATGTTGCACATAGGGTATAAATATATCATGGAGATATTAAATTAATTTTTTAACACTTAGGCCAAGGGACATACAAAATAGACAATAAAATTCTAATCTACTTTGTACAAATCTTAACACTAATGGGGCATATAACTATAAATATAGTCTATGCTATGTATGTGTAATGTGATCAGATCTTAGTAAATAGAATATCCTAATACACAATGTAAGATACAAATTTTATTAATAAATTTGCAAAAAATTATGTATCTCAAAATTATAGGAGTTAAATAATGATAACACATATAAATATTATAACATTTAGATAATATGCTCCCATTTTAGCATGGACACTAGGTAGAGGCAAGTGCAACATCTTAGTCCATATAAAACTATATGTCTTGCATAACACTCATAAATACAAGTGAAATATGTGTGATATAAAAAGAGTGTGCTATATACCAATTTTGATATAAATAATATATGAAAATGATGTATTATAGTTACATAATCATGCTCAATTCTTGATTTTATATTTTTAGAATCTTTTAACAGTTTTTGTTTTTATATTTTAAAAAAACTTGTACTTTTTCAAAATTTTGAAACAAGACCAAAATATATGAAGTAGATGAAACCATGGGTTTAAAATAATAATAAATAGAAGGGATATAAATAATCTATAAGATGTGTCAATGTAAATTATGTAGTGAGTATGACGGCATGGCTATGTATGAACAAGTTACTCTCACTGTATAAGTGAATTGTAACTTTGAAAAAGGTAAGTAATGGATATAAATGATATGTGGATGAATGATTTTAAATTGTTGTCTCATCGAATATACATTTTTAAAATTATGTAATGCACATAAGTAATACAACACACAAAATAAATAGTTTACATGAATAAGTACTATTGTGTATACTATAACTGAGTGTAATATCAAAAAAATAGATGTATTAAGGCTCTATTTACTTATATTTTAATTTGGATGTATTAAGATAGTAGAGACAACTAATCTTGACTTTTTCTAGTTTATATTGTCTTTAATAGAAAATTGTTGTTTACTCTTTTCAAATTATGAAAATAGTAAGGTAAATGGAAAATGATGTTATTACAGATCAATGTGTTAGACTATTCAAATCTAGAAAGTGAAAAATAAGAGATAAAGGGATAAAATGACACAAAGAGCTAAAGTTTGGAATATTGATCAAATCAATCACATGTAAAGAAGTAGAAGAATAGCAAGATGAAAGAAACAAGAAGCTATTACAATCAATATTTTATTTTATTTATTATTTGAATGCTTTTTAATTTTTTGAAATTAGAAAATGCTAATTAGTGATCCCATCAAGATGGTAGTCATAATAAGAATCATTAATAAACTTTGGAAGGATCAAATTTATTAAATGAAAAGTGTTAAATGTGTATGACTTTGAATCATAAAATGCATCAAGTGTTATAATAAAACTATTTAGATCACTACTTATGTAATCGCATGTGGGAGGAGTATCTATAGGAGATTTAAAATGATTTAAAATTTGATGAGTAGTAGAATAATGTTTAAATGTTGTTTTTTTAAGGAATATGTTAATCTATATGTATTACCACTTTTGAAGATGTTGTATGTGTTGGTGTGTTTTGTGAATTTGATGCCTTTTTCTAATATGCTTACTTTTGCATTTGTTATTCTTGATAATTTTACACTTTTTTTTGGATTGGTTACATATAAAGCTTTTACATAGATGTAACAATAGTAATGTTACTTTGTTCTTTATTGGACGTATCAATTAAACATGGTGGTGGATGGGGTGGAAGAGGTACTATAGTTTATATAGGGTACTTATATATGATTATGGAAATTGTGATAACTTGATTGAAATTAATGTAATTTGAGCATATATTTTATATTTTTTGATTTTAGCATTTATGATCTTCTTAATTTTATTTTTGTTAATGCGATGTCATGAAAAAAAAAATTCTACATGTATTAATAATCATGACTGTTAGTATTTCTTATGTGATAATGTTACTCAAAATTAGTTTCCCTAAACATTTGGAAAAATAACTTCACTATAATTTTATTTTCAAATCTACAATTGAACAATTCATAATGGTTTTTATTTTGTCTATTGTAATATATTGTTAACTTGTAATTTTTATTGATCCATAAATGCTTGACTCACTTTTTGCTCCCATATTTACTTCATATAAGATATAGATACATGTGTACCGTGTTATTTAACATCAAAGACTAATATTTTTTAGTATCACCTCTATTGAGATATTGAATGACTAACAATTTCCAAGTTAGAATATATTAGGATAACTCAGTTGTGATAGAATTTTAACTAGAATAAGGAATTCTTCTAGTGGTTTATTTGTATAAAGATTGATAAACCAATTTTTCCTTAGTAGGAATGTTTTGAGATGTCTCAATAATTTTATTATAATGACTATAAAAAGTGGGAGAGGAAGACCTTTTTGTGTTGTTCTCAAATGTAATAAATCAACTATCAAAAATTTGTGTAATCTTTTGTTGTAAAGCATAACAATAACTATCATGATCCCTATTAATACCATGTTAAGTAGAGGATATATACTAATAATAGCTAATGTTATTACAACCACATCATTAAGAATAATGGAGGTGATCAAAGACCCCATGATCAACCTATTTGGTGGTGGTGGTGTTTTAGAAGAGCCCTAAAATGAAGAGGCACTTGTCAACAAGGTTAGTGACATTATTTTAGAAAAGGGTGTGAATGATGACCAACACAATAGAGGTAGGAATGAATAAGGAAGGGTATTCAACAAGTTGAGAGAAGGAAAGGTGAAGGTGTGGGAGGTCTGAGAAATGGCAGTAAAACTAGGATAAAGAAGTGTGGCCAGGTAGATTTGGTTGGTAGGGTAGAGGAAGATATGGTGGATAGGGTTTCTCCTAAAGTTTTGGGGGGATTTTGTTAAAAGGAAGGAAGAGGTTATTTATAAAACAATATTTTTAATGGATGTTCTTTTGTTTTTTTCTAAATATTATCCTATCTTGGAGATATTTGATGAGGCTATTGATTTAATTGATAAGGAGTCAGGAGCTCATTCTTTAATTGAAATATGTGTGGGGAAATATCCTACCTTATAAGTTCTTTCACTTTGGATAAAATTATTTTGTTCCTCCTTTGATGAGGTTTCTCTCTCTACTTCTCAATGGTTATTTCTTGATTCTTTTCCAATCAGTTGAGGAGTGGGGTTTTGTTTGGAAAAATGGTCCTTGGTTTGTTGCTAAGAAAGGGGTGTCCTTGAGCCTATGGATCCCTTTATTTGATCCAACATACTCTATCATTTCAAATTCACTAATCTAGGTAAGATTTTATAGTCTTCCCTTAGCCATGTATGACCAACCCTGATATCTATCCTAAAAAATAAATACCATGGTAAGTTAAAAATGGTTAAACCTCTATCTTCTCAAACTTATGAGTTGGATGATAGTAATTTGGAGGAAGAGTGATCATCTTCTCATCTAATTATGTGTGTAAGATATCAATGGTCAATCCCTAAGACAATAAAAATTGTGTGATTACCTTATATTATAAGTAGATACCTTTGCTTTATGTGGTATTATGTTAACTAATTCCTTTATTTTGTGTAAAATTTTAATGTTTGTTCCTTCTTGTGAACATTTTTTAGAAGAGAAATAATGTGTGTTTTACTATGAACCTCTTTTGTTGATCCTTTCTCTTTATAGGAATCTTTAACAATATTTTTTTCTTTTAGAGAATATGTATTAGATTCCACCTTTTGAGTAGTAACTTGTTGCTTTGGTGAATGTGGTCTTAATTGAATTGTATTATTAACATCAAGATCACATGTGTAGTGGTGTACATCCATATATATCCTGTCCAAAGAATTTTAAGGATTTTGAAATGCTCTTTATCTAAATGGGAAAATAAGACTCTTACTAAATATGAATTGCATTTCTAAATCTTAGGGTTGACATTTTAAAGAGTGTAAATAAGTCTTGAATTGTTTAATGTAATATCCAATAGACTCATCAAAACCTTGCATTAAGACTTGTAAATATTTTGATGTTAATTTAGGCATTTTATGCTTATAATAATCTAATAAGAATACATATTATAACATTTTAAAATTTGTTAAAGAACCATTATGAAGACTATATAACCAACCCAACCATATTGTGTTATATTTTTATGGAAATATTTTAACAATATGAATCTGTCCATGCCCTAATGACCAAAGGAATGTATGTATTTTGTTAAGTGATTAATAGGGTCTCTACAATTTCCAAATAAAGGAAACATAGGCATGGAAAAATCTTTTGGATAATGATATTGAAATACATTTTATGTAATAGGTTAATATTTAATGATATTATCTTTAATAGTAATATGACATGATAAAAATTAGAAATTAAGATTTGGAACTTTCCTTTGAAGGTCTCCTATATTATTCATAATAGAGACAATATGGATAGTACGAATATTAGTAGTTTGAAAAGGTGAACTTATAGGTGGTAATTTACCATCTACTTAAAACATAGGTATGATAAAATCATCACTTTTATCTTATAGTTATAAGACAACATCATTGCATAATTTGGAAACATTGCGTATATGATCATTCATATCACATGAAGTTAGTAAAGGATAAATTACATCATTTTAAATGTCACTAATTTATTTGCATGTACCATTTGAATATTACATTGTTTTTCAAAATGATAAATAAATGTTGTGTTTATGTGCATCTATTTATGCTTATATAAAGAGAGGAGGTATAAAACTTGTTAGAGAGAGGAAAGGAGAATCACATTTTAATTTTATAATATTGGCATTATCTAGAGAGAAAAAAGAAGAATCACATTTTAGTTTTTTAACATTTGCATTATCTAGAGAGAGAAAATGAGAATCACATTCTACTTTTGTAGCATTTGCATTATCTAGAAAGAGAAAAGGAGAATCACATTCTACTTTTGTAACATTTACATGCATATATAGAGAGAAAATAAGATTAACATTCTAATTTTGTAAAATTTTAATTATCTATATCATGAGAAGTCTCTATGAAATGTCCATTAGTCTTATGCTTTTGCATCTTTTAATTATTAATGAAATGAGGTGTAATAACTAATTGTAAATATAATTGAGGTGTCTTTTAAAATAAAGAATATTGACATTGTAACTCATGCAACATGTGAGTAATATGAATATGAGTTATTATTATGTTCCTCTTGTTCTAGTATATGATTAAGATTATAATCTAAATAAAAATTAGGGGGGCTAGGCTATTATATTTCAGAAGTTGTATATTCTTACTCTTCCTCACTATATGCTTCTTTGTAATTGCAATTATAATAATTTCCTTCACAATCATATTACTCATATATGTCACTAGAATTTTTAATCATATAATTACTATCATTAATCCATTAAATGATTAGTCATATGGTATAACATTGCTAGAAAATAAAAAATCCAAAGGATGATAACTATTAGGGTTCCTAGTAGAGCTAGGCATTTTAAAGTTATCAAAGCCTATGATGGAAAAAACAAAAGGGATAAGAGATATTACTAAAACCCACTCCCACATATATGGATTAAATTGTAATGGGAATAAAAACCCCTAAGATAATTTAGCTTATAAGTAATGTTTGAATAAAATATACATATATTTAAACACAAAACTAACCACTCCAAAGATTTGTTAGGTATTTTTTGCATCTAAGAGATTTATTTTATTAAAATCATTAAATAGACAAAACCCATAAAATAATTTGATATTAAAATCTACTAAGAATAGTAAATTACAATTTATGGAAAATCCATACAATATTCTAGCAAACAAAAACATATTTCTAATTTTATTCATATAACTAAATAAACCTATGAAATTGATGAAAATAGATCCATTTTGATCCAAATTTTAGCCAATCAAGGAATAACCCTAATAGAAGAAAACCTTAATAGGAGAATGAGTGTCAAACCCTAGGAAAAAATACAAAATTTTCTAATTTTGTACAGAGGGGAAGGTAAAATTAAAATCAAATATGAAAATAAAACCCTAAGGCTGAAATTTAAAACCCTAAAAGTGTGAAACCCTAAGGGAAAACCTAGGGCTTTACAATGTTATATATATGTATGGGATCACTAATATATTTTATCATAATTTAGAATTAATTTTGTGTATTACCTCTAATTAAGATAAAATGAATATCAAGATAGAAAACACTATAAAATAACTTGCAACTAGTAGAATGAAACCAAAGTACTGAATTAGATGAAGCACAAATGAATAAAAGAAAATATCTATGAAAAAACCAATAAGACTTAGTTATTTTTTACCTTTAGGTTGATTATGTTTGACTAAGACATAGCTAAAATATCAAATCAAAATAAATTATTCAAATGTAATAGAAAATTTTACTATCACCAATTAGGGTCAAAACTGACTAAAAGGGAGCAGAATCGACTGAAACTACTATCCTCTATTGGTTAATTCCATCCTCTAATAAAAATATTAAAATTAAGGAATGAACACTTGTGCCTACCTAAAATAAACTTAGGTACGGAAAATTGGCCTTCGGATGTACGTGGATGACTTGAAAATATCTTCTTCAAATTTTAAACCCTATAAGGTCTATAATAGCTGAAAAGATACCAATAGAAATTGGGGAGTGTAATGGGTTAAGCTAACCCTAATCAACCCCATAATTATTGATCATTGCTTACATATCCAATACTCTAAAGAAGGAAATAAAACCCATGTAGTTCTCCCACTTAGAGTGCTTTGTGATATTGTGTTCTTTTGAATACATGTATAGATCTAGAGAAGGATTGATTACTTGATATTACTTCATTTACTTGGATAAAATAGGCTCTTGACTTGGTTAAGGGTTGTTTCAGATGATTATAATTAGATTTGGAAATAATAGGGAAGTTTTGTTCAATGTGCAATAGTGTAGGTATGCCTCAATGACTTAGATGTTCCTTTATAGTAATCTAAAATCAAAAAAATTCACACTGCCTATCCTAAAAATATAGACTGACCTATAAGGGAGGGACTAAATTTAAAAATAACCATTGTTAAGTTAAGGACATGAATTGTTAGAGTAGGTTGCTCATATTTACTAGGTTTTTTATTTATTTTTTTCCTATTATGGATTTATCCCACATTGGTTAGGATGTTTTGGTCCTTGTTTGTCCTTGCTTATATATGTAAAGCTTCTCATTTGTAAAAATAGAATAATTTTAGATGTAATATATGATATTTGCTTATTTATTTTGCATATCATTTTACAACTCTCTCTCTCTCTCTCTCTCTCTCTCTCTCTCTCTCTCTCTCTATATATATATATATATATATATATATATATATATATATATATACTTTTGTGATGTTATTTAATATCAATAAATAATATTTTATAGCTTGGAATGATCTAGTCATCATTCCTTTCATGGTATCATACTATTAGGTGTTACATACATCTATTTTTGAGTTTGTTACTACAAGGGTTTTTTCACATTTCAAACTTTTTTCTTGACATAGTGAAAGTGTTTTGTATGGAATTTTAATCTATTTGTTTTTAGACATTGACCAAGACATATGGGTCCTAGGATATACCATTATGTACTTATATTTTTAGACCCATGTTCAAGTTTGTTTTGGAAGCTTTTAAGGTAATTTATGCATTATTTTTTACAATTTCATACTATACATACATCAAAATACAAATATAAAAGCATAGTGTTATATAAATCTGAGTTTTATTTCCTACATAATTTTTTATAATATCCCAAGATGAATATGTATAGATCTTCTAAATGAAAACATGATCATTTTCATGTTGGCACATACTTGCCACTTGTATGATTTTCTCTCACCACAAGTTATATGGATCTAATTTTTAGATATAAAACCTGATATAGTTATATAATAGTCCAATATTTCTTCCCATACCAGTTAGAATTATTTTTTATTATGTCATACAACTCTTTTAGTAGCTTAAAAATCACTATAGTAGTTTGTCTTCATTATTTTGATAGTCATATAGTTTTCTTCTGGTTTGAGGCAATACGATCTGAAAATTATTATCTAATTCTTCGACAGGATATTATTTTTAGTATAATTTCATCCTATGTAGGAATTACCACTATGTATCAAGGTATACCACCTTTTGGGACATCATAATAGGGCCTAGTAAACCAATTTTTCTAGATGTTGCAAAGAGTCTTCTTGAAGCTAAGTAATAGGTGAAGTGGTAAGTCATTTTTTTGGTGGGCCATTGTTACATGGAAGTTATTTGGATAAAATACCACTAAAAACACTTTACTAAATTTTTAAATAATTTTTTAGTCCTTAGTTCATTTAATTTTTTTTGTAATGTTTACTTATTTGACTAATTGTAATGATGAGAAACTTGTAAAAGCTATGACTTTTGAACCATGACTCGAAATCAGTTTCTATTTTTTTTAAAAAGATATGTTTTTGGATTATCCATATATTAGGGTCATTTATATTATAAAATTAATTTAATTGTTGACAAATTTGGGGGGCCTTACACACTTTTTGGGTTTGTTTATTCCTTGTCACTCTTTGAATCGGGAGTTTTTTTTGTTTTTTTTTAATGGGGGAGGGGGTTGGGGTCATTATTTATTTATCCCAAATTATTCCTTGTATTTCAATAATGAATCCCCTAAACACCTCAAATTACATTATTTGAAAAATAAAATGAAGATACACATTTAGCTGAAAGGCTTTTGGAGAATGGTATTTGGCGACCTTCCCAATTTCAAAGATAAGGAAGATATTTCCTAGATTGCATCTATGCAATATGAATATCTTCACTTGATTTAAATGTTTTAGATAGATTTCACATTCATATTATGGATGCCATGTCACCAAAGTAATCTTGGAATGTTATTTTGTCCTTCTTTGAGGAGGATATTGAGCCCTTTGGGTTTTCTAAACCTTATCTTACTCCACCTCCTATTCCACTTCCTTCTCTTCCTATTAGTGAGGATTTATCTTTCAACAGTGACATGGATTATGCTTAACCATATTCTTCTCCTCTTGTCATTGATATTTTTTATTTTGGTGATATACTCTCTCCTCCTACTATAGTTTCTTGTGATGACACATTTTTGATCGACATTGCTCTTCTTTTTGTCAAACCACCTCTATGGGATGAGTTTCTTCCAAACTTGGGATGTCTATTTGTAGAACCTACCTTTGTTCCTATCTAGGATGTTGAACCACCACATATTATCGCTTTGGAGGACTCTACTAGTTTTTTTGAGATTACACTTATTGATCATTACATTTCAATTCCTATCAACATTATTTTAGTGAATATTCCATGTCTACTTTATGATCGGTTCACTTTGGAATTACATCCAATTCTTGTGTATGAGCTTGCCAGACCTATGCCACACTTCATATTTAGTCATGATTTTGATATCTTTGTATTTTTGCCTCCTTCATCTTGTATTGTGGAATGGGTAGAATTTTAGTAAACCATTCATGTTATTCCTTTATCAAAGGGAAAAAACATTATTCGAGGCACATGGATATTGTATGGTATTCTAGTTGAGGATCTCAACATTAACATTATTCATCTTGTGAGCCCGACTTGGAGTATCAATAGCTTCAATTTTAATGACAATTATTCTTGGTGGGATTCCATATAAAGTCCTTCCTTATTTAATATCATTTTGGGGGGGGACTTTGTTTTCTATGGTTTTTCTCTCTTTCTCCACTTCACAGATATATATTATACATGAGTATCTACTTATACCTTGTTGTTGGGACTCATACTATGGATATGCCACTTTATTTTATGGCTATTTTTATCCCTTATCTTAACTTCATGGGGGTGTTATACTAGGTTACTCATGTTTACTAGATGCTTTTTATCTTTTTCTTATTTTGTATTTATCCTACATTGGTTAGGATGCTTTGAACCTTATTTGTCCTTACCTATATATGCAAGGCTTCTCATTTGTAATAACATAGATTAATTTTGGATGTAATATATAATATTTGCTACTCAATTTTGCATATCAGTTTGTAACCCTTTATTTTACAAATGTTTCCTTTGGTGATGTTATTTGTTGTCAACACCCGAGATTATGTAGCTTGGAATGATCTAGTCATCATTCCTTTTAGGAACAACCCATTCGAGTAAATAATAAATTCCACTATTGATGCATACTAATCAATTTTTTCTTGAAGGGTAACATTTGAAATTTTGGATATTATATGTTTATACAGATGCTTAGAGAGGTTTTATTAATTAAGAACATTTATGTAGGCTCAAGATAGAAACAAATAAAGGGATAGGTTCATAGATGTACTTAGGATAGAGTAAGGTGTAAAGTAGGTATAGATTAAGTTTTCAAGTCAATTAGAGTAAAATTAGGCCAAAATTGATGTTATGAAGTATTCATGACCAAATTTGATTGAATAGATTTAAACATGGTATAAGCATAATAAAAGTAATATTGAACGCATCTAAGAAACATAACACCATATATATTATATATATCAAATAAATAGACAAGAATACGATGCTATATAAATTATTTAAAATATTTATTTAATATAAAAATAAAATAATACATAGTATAACATAAAGATACATATCAAATATACCAATCAATATATCAAATAAAATCATAACAACATAAATAATAAGTAATGTAAGAAGAGCATGTATGAAAAAAAGGATATACTCCATGTTTCCTCATAACTATATGTAATAAAATGTATGATGTGCTTCAGCCTACTATGAAGCCAATATCATGAACCTATAATCTATTAAAAAAAATGTAGATATCTGAAAAAACTCATCAATAGAATGTATTAAATTCCCTTTGCTAAGAAAACACATAATTATTTTTAGACATTATTTTAAACAAAGATAAATCTACATGTGAGGAACATAATATTTTTTATTTTTAAGGATAGTGGTAAACCCATTTAAGGTAATAAAAACATTATAAATCTTAGTAAATAACATGTTCTAAGTTATAAGAACCTAACTTATAAACCCTTGTAAGGAGCTTCATCTTTGCCTAAGAATATTAAAAAGTGATGTGTTAAGGAAGATTTGGATTTTGACATGAGTTATTTTTTAAATTTAATATTATTGTGTGTGGTTTAAATAAGTTGGTAAAATATAAATTTATCAATGGATATGTCATAGGATTAATTTTTTCCTAATTGCATTCTAGAATTCATTGACAAATCAGTCTCATCATTTCATTAAGAGCTCATACCTTTAAGGTTTAAGAGTATATTTATATAGTCAAATTTCCCAATAATAAATTTAATAATATGTGTTTTATAGTTTGTTTTCATATTTATAATATTTTTTATAATTAGGAAGTAGATACTTATAACTTATATTTAAGATGTGTTTTTACACTATCGAATTTTAAGTGTTATTTTTAAATGTGATGTTTTTTTTATAAAACTTAATTGAATCCTAATTTATAACACATTTTGATTAATAAAAATTATCTTAAATATTTCCTTTCCCATTGGTTAATTTTTTATTATGGATTTTTGTTTTTATAGAACTTATTTAAAACTTCATTTATAATTTGCAATTGGATTAAAATTTTATTTAGTTTATGTCCTTATGTTTTTTAATGATGTCATTAGTTTTTAATATTGAATTTTATGTAATATATATATATAAATAATTACATTAAATTTTAATATAAATATCAATATATATTTCACAATCCTAAATATGTGTATAAAATAATAATTAATTTAGCTAATAATTTTTACAATTAGATAAAAGAGGTGATATGAAATATTTAGATGTGTATCTTAAATGTCATAAAATATAGTGACACTTGTTTAGATTTGACATTAAAAAATTGTATTAAAATGTGAGATAAAGTTGACATATAAAATTAGTGTCAAAAAAAGAATTACATCTAGCACTTATTGTACTCTCTAGATAATTTACAAATGGGAAAAAATTATTTGGCTTTAAATTTTTTGACGATTGTGTTCTCCTAGTTCTAATTTTTAAAAACCTCGCTCATATTCTTGCACCTTCACTCTAATCACTTAAAAACATAAATTCTTCATGTCTTATCCTAATAGGATAAAAAAGATTGAAAATGTAAGAGAAAAAAGGCATGCATTATATTAGATAATAGTTGAATAATATTGATCATTTTTAGTCTCTTTAATGGTTACAATATGAAAATGTGTATACTTCAATAAATGCAATAACTCAAGCATGCAATTTTTGTGTTTTGAAATATCTCTAAAAAATACTTGAGACTTTTCATGAATTCTCTAATGAATTCTTGTTATTCTCTATAATGCTTGTAATTTATGATATATTCCTATAAATAATAGGTATTTATTGTGTGTTATAAAAAACTGCAATGATTGTGTATATATACAAAAATGAGATTCAAATCAAAACCCTATCGAAAAAATATTTCTAATAATAAAAAATAGAACAATGAACAAAAATGGTTGAAACAAAAGGAACAACTCAAAAATGTGTCATAAGCATACATACACTATAGACCTATCCCACAAATGCTCCATATAAAGGGTTCTAATCAAAGGGAAATATAAATACTTAGGAGATATCGATTGAAGGGCGATGAGAGAAAGGTCAAGGACATCCTTAAGTCAAAAATGGTGCCAATAATACATACTTTGGACCAATAATTGGGAAGTACACAAGAATGATAAAATAATACAATTGAGTGACTAATAAAATCCTAGGGGTTATTTTTAGGCATCCACATTTTTATCCACTTTAACACTTGTGGTTTTGCATACATATCAAAGTACATTAAAACATATGATACAAAATATTATGTTCCTATTTCTCTATAGCCATATTCTATGTACCTAGGAATCTAAAAAAATAGTCTTTCCTTTTCTTTGCCTTAAGGGTTGAGTGCCAAATAAAAGTAATATGATGAAATCTAAGAAACTAGAAGTGATATACCTAGTTCAAATAAGAGTTGTGTGTGTGTGTGTGTGTGTGTGTGTGTGTGTGTGTGTGTGTGTGTGTGTGTGTGTGTGTGTGTGTGTGTGTGTGTGTGTGTGTGTGTGTGTGTGTGTGTGTGTGTGTGTGTGTGTGTGTGTAAGTGCCTATAAATATATGTAAATCTTGAACATAATTATGAGTACTCTTTTTATAAATAAAATAATTATCCATAAAATTTTGAGTACTAAAACTAAATAATGCTAAATAATGTCTTAGATATATCCCTTTGTGGGAGTATGTGATGTAGTGTCATAGGTACATCACATTATAAGAGTGGGTGTAGTCAAAATTCATTATCTTATAGGAAAATGAATGATGTTTTGAATGTCTCTCCTTATAGAATTGGATAGAGTTTGAGTAAATATATTGAGTGGGATATATGGCCCATTTTGAGATATGGGATGAACTTGTGTAACACTAATCTCAAGAGAAAAATTGAGATAAAAAAACATATGCAACATAGAATATGAAATTATTGATATATAATATATAAATATATATCCTTGTAAATTTTTATTTTATGAATATGTTTCCCCATACGGGCCTAAGACATAAAAATGAAAGATTAAGAGTAATATTCCCCATATAGACTCAAGATATATAAGTAGTATAATATCAATAATAATGTTCTCATATGAGCTCATTATATAATAAATATAGCATCATTATTGTAATAAATATAAATTTAAATCATGATTGTAATATTTTCCCCAATGGATGTATGATATAGATCATGGAAACCTAGGAAATTATTAAAGACATTATGCATGTTATGGATTATAGCACATAAAACACATGAAACACATGAGTAATACAACCACAACATAAATCATGTAAAATTAATGATAAGGAACATATAAAACACCCTAGACACAATTATGGCCAAGTATGTATATTTAGACTACTAAATATGGTTACAAGTACTTGGCAATGTTATATCTTGACATATCTTAAACCACTTGAATGACTCTCTAATATATGTCTTTTATTTACCATTATTATGGTCATTTATATATATTTGGGCTTGACCCATATATTTGGCATCACTACTACACATAAATTTCCATGTCAATGCTCAAACCACTTTGTATCACTCTTAGACTGCTCGTAACCTTAGGAAAATTATTCTCACTTTTCTAAGACAAGTCCATGCTAGGAAGATAGATATGTTTCCATAGACATATCCACCTAGATTGATATTATCTTAGTAAGATAGATCCTATGTCACAAACCTAGCCACTTAGTGTGGTCTTGTCCTCATGCCATTTAACAATTATTTTCTAAAATTTAAAATATTCATTTAAGTCATCCTACATGTTTTGTAAATCAGCTAAATAAAATTATTTTAAAGGTTAACTATAAATAAAAATAAATGTTCATTCATTAAGAGACTTAATTTATATATGGCATATATCTTTTACACTATTGCATATTAAGTAAATCTTCCATATGCTTCCCAAATTCAATAACAATCACTAGAAGCAGTCTCAAATCAAGTTTGAAGCATTCTAAATCAAGTCAAGAGTTAACATTATTAATTATAAAAATTTAAATTAATAACTACATACATATATTCAAGGACAATAATTTTATAATCACACTAGGTGGGAGAACTACATATTGATTGATTCCATCCTTAGAGTATCTTAATGAGTAGGCAGTGGTCAATCATAAACTATGATAGGGATTAGCTTAGCCCATTATAATCCTTATTAGTTTTCCAAGGTTTCCAACTTTCACAGGTATCCCTAGGGTTTTCAAGGAAAAGAGATGTAAAACAAAGTTTTATGCATGGAATCTAAAAAATCACAAAAATCTTAAAAATCTTAGCCCTCTCAACAAACATAGCCATAAATTGTAGAGCAATCCCAATACATTCACATTAAAATTAGATAAATATGTAGTGAATGGACATGATTGGATTGTTTTATTATCTAAAGAGTGTGAACCTATCCATAAATATCCATAGACTCTACTTTTGGTTCTGAGTTTCCATATTCTTGTCTTATCCTAATTCCATTATCAAACACCTACTACAGTCAACCAAAAACTAGAAAAGATAAGTATCTGATCATTGGTTGTGTTGATGTGTGTTTTTTGCATGCCTCAATAACTTAAAAGGTATAATATAATGTTTTAGGATCAATGTAAATTATCCATCCCAAGGCATGAGTTACATGGTATTCAATTTTATAAATAACCTAGTAGTGGAATGGTGGTGAGTGAAGTAGATTATTTACCATGAGAGATGGATATGTATGGGTTTGAATCTCCTTAAGATGAGTGAATGGATTATGGTTTTAATCTAAGGTGGGTAAGACTTAAAAAAACTCAAAAAGGAAGGAAAGGTAGAGAAAAAAATGAGGTTTGTTAACCACACAATATGAAACCCTTCTAGGCTAGTACTTGAACTCGAAGTTGGACTAGTAATTAGTAAACAAATATCCACTAAATTTTTTTTAATCACACTAATAATTAGACACATTTAGGATTAAAAAGAAAAAAAATTATATCAAACTTAATCACATCCATTCAAAGGTTGTTGTGTTTGTTATATTGCATTAGCACATCCACAAAGGGGGATTATGATTGTCATCAAATATGCACTAACATAAAGTGAATAGTAGTATTGAAATAAAAATCATATACAACTGAGAAACTAAGATACTATAATGATATCACTTCTTACACAAACCATAGATTTGGATAAAAACATATTTTACACATCAAGACTAAATTTATAGAACTTCTCACAATTTCTTATTAATCTCAATAGCCGAAATTCTCCTCCATTTGGAATAAGAGGTTACAAATATAAATAGTTTGGGATGGGAAAGGACTCATATCTCAAGTTAAGTCTAAAAATACATTTCCAAGAATAGGACTTGCATACAAATCTCATGTAAAGGATACATCTATCTTAGTTAGCCCAAAATAGAATTTTACAACTAACAATACAATATATACATGCAACATAAATTTGGAACTGAAGTTCTAAATTATCCAAACATGAAAGTACATATTTATATTTATATGGGTGTTTATGTGGCACCATTAATCAAATAATATGCAAAAGTGATATTTGTAGGACCTGAAGTAGCCACTGAAATTGTATTTAGATAAAAAAAAAAGGAGTGGTATGTAAGTAGGCCTAATTTATGTTTATGCCAGTGTGTATTTGGGAGACTAAGTCCTCTGAAGAGGTGGATGAGATGGCCCTACTACTAAAGTTATTTGTTTGGACACTTCTATATATAGATATAAATCATGGTTTGCCTAAAAGTCTATGTCAATGGTCTCAAAATCAAGGAATGTCCTCTTGAATAACTATGGAAGCTTGTTTATCAAATTCTAGTGTAAAACTAATGCAACTTTGACTCTTACATGCAGTGTCTTAGATTCAATAATTTGTTCCCTAGTATAATTGACTAGTTTCATACTTTAGTCAATTGTTTTATAGATTGTGCCTTCAATCTCAACTTGAAATTTGTCAGCTACAACTTTGAGTAAGTTTTCAAAAATAGGATTAGAGACCAATTTCCCTTAAATGGTGCCCACCTTAGTGACTCTTAGATATTTCAAAATTGTCATTGCCTCTCTCTCTTGACTAGTAAATTATTGAGCCATAATTCACATCTCATGCCACTTAATTAAACTATCCCTCTTAGTTGTAATGAATCTATGTAACCATGCAACCTCAAATGTTATTAAATTCAATTGGGCTTATGATTTATTCCTAATATCCTGAATCAAGAATTAAAACTTTCCATCAATGTCCTTTGTTTTATTTTAAAACTATAGAATATTTCTCCATTTAAGTAGTGATGTGGCCATTGCAGACCTTATTAGTTGAATTATATCATTCAACTCCCTAGTAGCTCTTTGTAAATTATCCATAATTTCTTTAGGATCTTGGATTATACTCCTTTTTGGTATTCTTTGGACTATTGGATCAAAAAATTTGAACATTTCTTTGATAACCCCCCATGTTTCTTCCAAAAAACTTTAAGGGTTTTCTTTATACCTATTAGGGTTTGAAGGATTCACCTTCCTTCTCTTAGTTAGAGAGAAGATGTCTTCTCTCTACTTAAGATTTATTTGTTTCCATTTTACAACATAGTTTTTCTATTGATTTTTATCAAAGTATTTGTATGTCTACCAAAATGAAACTTAATTATTGGTTGCTCTATTATTACTAAATATTATCGTCATGCTTATTCCTTTCGTTGTATCTACAAGATCCATGGAGGAATGTTTAGTTCAATTTTTTATTCTATTTGTTATATGGCTTTTGTAGGAGTAACTAAGGGGAATTGTTCTAGAGGTAGCATGGCCCTTGGGGAAGATGTACCTATTGTAGGAAAATGAGGAATTGCTTTCCTTCAACCAATAACCTACCTTTGAACTAGTGTGTTAATGATGTGTTTAGTCTTTCTTGTTTGTTGGTGGACTGAAATAGTAGGTGAGTCTACCTAGGGTGCTTGACCAATGGGCATCCCCAATTATTTTGATAAGCTTGGAGGTGTATTGAAGGTAGAAAAATTGATGTAGAGACCAAGTTTTTAAAATGTACCCCTAGCTTGATTGAGGGGACCGTGAACTGCTTCCATAAAATAATTATTAGGTTATTATGGTTCTCAATAAATTTTCCAAATAGTCATTTATTGATGTGTAGGTAACCATAGTATTTATAATAGTGGTGGTAGAGCCCATAGTAAAAGGTTGGCATTGCATATACATGGGACTAGTTTATTTGTCTTAAAGAATGCAAATAATTTAAATAATCTACTACATCACTAGTATTTTCTATAATTAAGGAAGTTGTCAAAGAATGTGTACCAAGAGGAATTACAACTAGGGGAGAGATTGTTTTAGGTTCCACTTTAATGATCTGAGGTGAATATATTGAGGGTGTAGTTGGGGTTAGCCCTTGTGATATGATGTGAAACATTGATTCTACCTCTTCTTTTACATCCCCTTCTCTATCTAATAATAGTTTAGTAAACCCTGAATTACCACTTCCCTAGTTGACTTCTTATGATTGTAATAATTTTGTCCTTCATGATTGGGTGCTTCCCTCAGTCATCCATTTATCTTCTTAATTTGATTTTATTATCTCATTAATTGACCATGTTTCTATGTTATGCTCTGATACCTATTCATCCTTAGTTTTCCATATTTATCTTCTTCCTCATTGTCATAAATTATGATAGGGTTTGATCTTCATATACCCTTTATTTGATCCTCCCTTTCCTTAGGGACTTCTACTTATTTATCTTTTACTTCCACATGTTGGGGTGAAATAGGAGGGCTCTTAGGCTTCATTGTATATGTAAGTATTGGTTTAGTAGTAGTATAGGTTTTCCCAATAGAAGTTGGAGTGGAAGATGAAGGAATTATAGTGGTGGTAGATGGTAATGGAGTGGGAAGGGTAGTTACCACTGGTGGAATGGTCATAGTAGGTGGTGAGGATGGTTTCCCAATAGGTTAAGGTATAACTAATAGTGGAGATAAAGGAGGAGAATCAATAGAAACATGAGACAAGAAGGAAGGAAGACTTACTTGTTATGATAGTAAGAGTGGAGGCAGAGGAAACATGGAAAATAATCCATCTGATGTGTTAGGAATTGAAGTCCTTGCCTCTTAAATTATGTATTGTGTATAAGAAGTAATATTTGGATAAGAATGGGAGTTGGAACGGCCCCAAATTCTTCTTCATTATAAGATTTCTAGGATGGGACATCTTTTTCTTGCATTTATTCTTCTATTTAAGGAGGATGTCCATGGATAGGCTTGGAAACCCATTCCTACTTCTCAATCCTCATAGCATCCTCTTAGGTGATGGTAGGATCATACTAGACTCTTTGCACAAAAATAATAGACATGTTGGCCCTACACATCATTATATCCACTTTAGAATCATCTTTTACATTTATAAATATGTTTTCATGGTCATATGCCTGGTGCTCATAGTGGATCCTTATATTCTTTTCATATTTTCTAAGATTCTTTCTGACATTTTCTTAGGTTCCTAGTGTCTGAAGGGTGCCCATTCAAAACCATAATGTGTCCTTATTTTCCCAACAAATTGGAGGTGTTCCTATCTTGTATAATACATTATGCCAATGTTAATAGGGGTTATATGGACAACTTCTTGCTTTTCCTTTCCCAAATCAATATCAACACTATCAACTAATTGAGCAATAATTTCCTTCTCAACAACCTTATCTGATACAATCCTTGGTAGGTAAAAAAGGGTGTGTTTGTGTACCTTCAATTCTAATTATTATGCATTGAGGGAATAACCAATAGTCACCTAACTTTTGAATGATATCATTTATAATATTTAGCAACCTTAGCATATTCTTCCCATATATAGCTTGATATACCATGGGGTAAAATGCCTTTGTTGTCCTTTTCATATTCTTATTAAACCTATGCACATGGAGGATATTGAATTCATCACATATCATATTCTTTGGGTACTTAGTAGATAGTTTTCAAGTCTAATGATATGATGGATGTACAGTTGAATTCACACATTCCACCACATAAAACATCATATAGAAGTTACCATCTGGTGAACTTCCAAGATTTATGATTCTTGAAATCAAATTGGATCTAATCATTTCTCCTCGGGATATAATCTTTTTAGAAGTCAAAATCATATCCGACAAAGGGACCCATATCTCATTAAGATAAATAATGGTTGAAAAATTGTATATCCTATTCAAAAGGGCCATAGCAATTTTGACCCCTAGTATGAAGATCAAAATGGGGGTAGTCAAAATAGGGCCATGAACTACAAAGTTGTTTGGGTTACTATCCCATTCATGCAACTTGATAATGACATTGTTGGCAAGGATCCATGAATTAATCATGTCTTACCTATATGTCATTTATAGTATGGGAAGCATATAAAACTTCTCAAAAGCATTACCACTGATATATGCAACTAGTTTCTTATCAAGCCTAAAGTATAATATTTTCCTAATAACCTTGCCATTAAATAATAAATAAAATGGTAAGTTAATGAAAGGCATTACCTCTGGCTTAACTATTGTATTGTGAAGACCAACTTCTTTAATAGACAGGAGGTTGTCTATGTATCTATGCATGAAAATGGAGAATTGATCTTCATCTTTATATGGCTCAAATACCTTGACCTTGTCCCAAATGTTTGAATAATGTTTTAACTCATGGTTCATGGCTTATGAATAAAATGTTGTGTTGGTGTATTCATTTGGACTTGCAATTGAGTATGCTAAGGGAACCAAAATGTGAGATGTGAAAACCTTTTAACATTTGGTTTTTAAGTGCTTTTTCCCATGGAAATTTTATAATCTCTTGGTCATGATGGAGCTTGAATTCATAGTTTGTAATTTGATAGTTTTAAGATAATGTGGCTATATTAAGTATGGCACTTTGAAATATATTGCTTTAGCTATGTATCCTTTGCATATTGAATGTATTAATTCCTTGCTTCATTAAAATTAATGGCTATAATGTCTTTCAACCTTTTCTTCATCTAATATTTCATTTTAATTTCATTAAATGATATTGCATAGCTTTTATTTCTATGTGTGTTCTTTTGGATATGCCTAGATGCTTAGTCATCATTAGGTGATAGGCATCTCTTTTTTTCTCTTTTTAGACTTACTGGTGTCTTTATTTATTTTTTTCATTACTTTAGAGGACATATGTCTACATGTAACTATTTTATTGGTAGGCAAGGTGTGATCTATTTTACTTTGTTTTTTTAGCCATGGGTTAGCGGGATTGTGACAAGTGGAAGGATTTAAATACTCAATTGAATAGTTAGGATTCATACCCTTTGTATAGATCAAGGATTGTCAGGTGAACATGATGATGACACATGCATAGATATTAATGATCTTCTTTCCTATGATCGTCCATATAAAAAGCTTTACTAACATCACCTTTGAGTGTCTAGGTGAATGGGATGATGACACATGGATGTCTCTTACTAATCTGCTTGCCCATAACTTTCTATAAAAAAAATATTTTTTGACATAATCATTGGTGGCCAGCTGAGTGGGATGATGACATGTGGATGGCTTTTTACAATCTTTTTTCCTAAAACTTTATGTACAAAAGTCTTTGCTGATGTCACCACTAGGCATTCAGGATGACTTGTACTTTCAACTTAGTGCTCTAGGTGAGAAAAATGATGCCACATGGTAAGGATAACTGAGCTTCGAGATGTTCAAGGAATGCCTAAGAGAAAAATATTTCATATAAGACACAACATACACAATACAAACCCACTAAATGTAAAATATGGAATATACATATAGGATTATATTTTGTATATTGGGGGTCGAATAGTGGAATGTAATAGTAATGCATTACAGGAATAGTCCCACATGCATAGAAGGGAAGAGTGAGATAGATTAGAATACTATAAATATAGGGGCATAGGCCATTATAATATCTAAAAAAATATCAATTCAATTAGAGTTAAATACTCTGGCAAGTGATTATGGAGTTATTCATTCCCACCAAAAAGGAATATTATATTAATCTAATTAGTATTTATGTGTATTTTGTATATGTGAGGTATTAGGTTCTTAATATTTGGTATCAAAGCTCTTTCTAGGGCCACTTTTTTCCATTATAGTAGAATTTTAGTTAGTTATTATAAGTATTTTGTAGTTTTTTTCACCATATTCTTTCATCTTGCCTTAATGGGATCCTGGTGATTAAAAAGTGAATAAAAAAATTGTGTTTACTTATTTTTTAGGAGAGATTTAGTTTCATTTTATAGTTTGGGTTTGTGTGTGAGAGTAATCTAAAATTGAGTTAAAGAGATTTTTTTTTAGAAAGTTGGTTTTAGGATTAAAATTTTCTAGAATTATATAGGTATTGTGGCAAGTATTTTTATTCTAGGCACATTTTGAAGTTTCATGGAGCAAGTACAAGAATTGCATATTTTTGTTTTTGCCATCAAATAATCAGACTACTCTTCTTTAAACTAATCACAAATAATATCTAATTGATCCAAAAAAATTCTAGGTTTGGTGTGCCTCTATTCCATCTTTCTATAATATTTTTAAGTTTTAAACTTTATTAAGTATTGTATAAGTTATCATAGTTTTAGTGATTGTTGTTATGTTGTAAAAAAATTGTCATGGATCTTTCCATTTTATCAAGAGCAATGGATTAATATTATAATATGAATTCTATTTTAGATAAAATTGAACTTCACTTCCATATAACCAAAAAATATGATGAATAAATTAATTCATGGTTGGATGGGGAGAATGATTATAGCAAATGGTATGTGGATTTCTTTCCTATAGTTGAAGCATCTAAGATGGAAATAATTACATAAATAGAATTAAAGGATTCTTATCAAGACTGGTATGCTAATTTCCATCACTTGGTTGAGACTAATTCACATGTGGATGCCCCAAAGATGACAATCAAAGAGCCCAAATTGACACCTAAAGTTCCCACATTGGCATCTAAATCACCTGAGCATGCCACTGATGTACCCACACTAGCTACCAATGCTTGAAAAAAAATGATGTATTCTTTGTTGGGTTTAGTTATTCTAAAACTAAGATGTGTAAAAAATAATATTAAGGGGGATGGAATGTATCCTCAGTTAGTTTAGTAGGCTGATTATCTTAAGCACCCTTACTCTTACTTTGAGGAAATGATCACCATGCTTCAAATTGCACTTCAACCTTTCGTTATGGTGATCATGTTCAACTTATTGATGTACATACTCATATCCCAACATAGGAAGAAGAAGTGGAAGTAAAATAGAACACATGGGTTTGCCTCTATTTGGTCTTGTATATATTTTTGATATGTAATTATTCACATATTTCAAGGATGAAACATATCAAAAGGGATGGAATTTAATATACGTATATAGGGGTATATATTGTATATTGAGGGTAGAGTGGTGGAATGTAATAGTAATATTAATAGTAATTCATTAGAGGAATAATCCCACATACATAGAAGGGAAGAGTGAAATAGATTAGAATAGTATAAATAGAGGGGCATAAGCCATTTTAATACATCTTAAAAAATATATGAATTAGAGTTAAATACTCTGATAAGGATGTAGCCCCCTAGAAGTGGCAAGTGATTTTGGAGTGATTCCTTCCCATTAAAAAGGAATATTGTTATTTATGTCAATATAGTTAGTATTTCATTTATATGAGTGTAGAGGTTCTTAACATTTGGTATCAGAGCTCTTTTCAAGGCCATTTCCATGTATTTTTTTCTATTTTAATAGGAGGTTATGTAAGTAGGAGTTTGTATTTCTATTCACCATATTCTCTCACATTGCCTTAAGAGGATCTTGGTGATTAAAAAGTGGATATAAATTGTCTTTATTTTATATTTTATGAGAAGTGATTTAGTTGCATTATCTGTTTAGATATTTCATTATTGTGGGAGTTTACATTTGCACAGTTGCATGAAGGGTTTGAGTATGAGAGTGATTTACAATTTGTGTGAGATATTTTAGAGTGATTTTTTGATAAAGGTTTTAGTTTTTTAGGTTGAGAGATGTGTTTTGAGTGGGAGATTATAATTTTTAAAGTGCAGGTTCTATGAATCCAATCGAATTTATCATTTATTTGCAATTTTAAGTGCAAATTTATGTTTTTGGCCCTCAAAGAATCCAACTATTCTTCTTCAAACTTCTCATTAATAGTACTGAATTGAGCCAAATAATTTCTAGGTTTGTGTTGCCTCTGTTCCATATTTCCATGACATTTTCAAGTTTTAAATTTCATTAATTATTGTATAGGTTATCGTAGTTTTATTGAATTCTATTTGAAAAAACAAATGTCATGGAGCTTTCATCTAGAGAAATGCATAAATTAAACACTACTATAGATAAATTTAGAAGTAATATGCATGTTATTTCAGATATAATTGAGATTCACTTCCATATAACCACATAATGTGGAGAGGAAATTAATTCATGGTTAAATTAGGAGCATAACTATAGTGAATGGTATGTGAATTCATTTCCTATGGTTGCATAATATGAAGTACAAATCACTACCTGGCTAGATTTCATAAATTCTTGTAGTGCATGGTATGTTGATTTTCATCACTTAGCATAAACTAATTCAGTGAGTCTTATCTTTACCAACTTTTCTATTCAAAAGGAAAAAACACCCAAGTATGGGACTAAAGCTTCCAAGCCCTCAAAGAACCATGTTAAGAGGGATGGCATGTATCCTCGGTTGGCTCACCAGACATACCATTTTATGCCTCCTTATTCTAGATTTGAGGTGCTCATCTCTAAGCTTCAAGTTTCATTGCTCAACTATAACTACTAGACTAATATAATTTTAGTTACAATTATTTTATTCTTCCATTTGTATGCACATCCACCTCATGTTTTAGTTATTTTGTTTGCACTATTACTATACATGCTCCTATCAAAATACAGGAAGAATAAAATGAAAGCAAAAAATAACGCATGGATGTACTTCCATATGGTCCTCAACATATTTTTATATGTAACTCTTTACATGTTTCAAGGATGAAATGTGTCAAGGGGGATGGAATGTAATATACCTATATAGGGATATATATTATATATTAGGGGTCAAATAGTGGAATGTAATAGTAATATGAATAGTAATGCATTAGAGGAATTGTCCCACATGCATAAAAGGGAAGAGTGAGATAGATTAGAATAGTATAAATAGAGGTTCATAGGTCATTGTAATACATCCAAGTAAATATTAATTCAATTAGAGTTAAATACTCTGATAAGGAGGTAGCCCCCCTCGAAGTGGCAAGCAATTATGGAGTTATTCCTTCTTGCCAAAAAGGAATGTTATATTAATATAATTAGTATTTGTGTGTATATTGTGTATGTGAGATATTAGGTTCTTAACAAAATATGTTAGCCTAGCTAGCCATATGCATCATAAATAAAACCATGTATATAATCATTAAATAAAATTTAAGGATAAAATTAAAGCATGCAGTATGGCTTAGACACAACTTATATTCCTTTTAGATTTGAAAACGTCCTAAAAATAATGAGATCAAACCTTAAGAACCATGTTAAGTAAACAACAAAAACTAAAGAAGGGAAAATGAATTTCCCACGCATCAGATAAATTCCTTAAGTTTATGATTTTCAATTCAAACATCATAGACTCTTATTTTAGAAGGCCTCAAAAGGATATTCAATAAATAATAGGACCCTATTTGGAATTTTAAAATGACGTGTGTCTGTTAAGGCACAACAAATGGTGACTCATAGGGTAAAATATGTCTAAGTATTTTGAAAACCCATAATCTCAAAAATGTATCACAACATAATTTTAGATCAAACAAAAAAATAATAAACAAACCAAACTCTGAAAGAGACTTGTACCTCTCCATGCAATATACTAACCCTTTCCATTCCTTAGATTTATGTATCCTTTTATGAACTTAATTTGCCTTTGTTATGATATTTTTGATAAAGTCCTAGATAACCACTATAGGTTTCATTTAAAATTAAAATTTTATAACAAAATGGTAAGGGAAACCTAGGCATTACTCCATTTTCAACCAGGCTTCTATATCCCTGATAGAGATACCTCTGATTCCACTACAAACCTTGCTCTACTACTAACCAAGTGCCTGTAACCTTAGTAAAGATTGCTTAAATCGCCCATCTTCTATTAGTTTGTATGATTTTTTTTGAAACACAAATATAAGAAAGGTTGGGAACCACTATTGGTTAGGTGTATGTATACTAAAACTTATTTTAATCAATACATCAATGCTAGTGTGTCTTCAGTTCTGTGTTTATTATCTTTCATATAAGTTTTAGCATGAATTAGTGAAATTAATCTTTTGAAATAGGAAGTATTTATAAAATTTATATAATTATATTAGAATAAATCCCAAATGTATAGTAAACCTATTCAATTCAATCAAAACCTAATTCAATCACAATACATACCTCAATCCTAGAAAATCTAGTACTGACAGAGTAAATACTTATGAATACTAATTATGTTTCCTTATATCTTTTCCCCTTGTTTTTGGCATGTCCTTTGTGACTTTAGTATAGTAAATCAATTGGTTTATTCTATAATTTAAAAAAACTACCCTAGAAATCATAACAACTAATTTACTAAAAGAAAAATGTAGAAAATAGGAAAGACTACTCCTAGAAAGTAAGAAACCTAATCTAGAAAGCAAGAAATATAATCTACTCCTATGTTTATACCTCCAGTTAAAATTACTCAAATACGTCTCTTATTAAAGTAACAATGAAATAGTGCTTCAAAATTTATCCATTGACTAGAAAGATGAGGTCATTTCCTTGTAGGTTATTTAGGCAAAAAGCATTATTGCTTAGGATTTTTGATATCTGATATGGTCTAATCCATAAAGGAGTGAAATTATCATGTTTCCCTTTATTTTTATGTGTTTTATCCCATAAAATCACTAGATATGAAATCCTAAAAGCTTTTATCTTGGATCTCTTGTGAAACTATATTTTGACAATATCCTAATGTATACTAAATTTTTGAAGTGTTTTAGTTCTTGTGTCCTCCATATGGACTATATCTAATAGTCTAGACTATACTCTTTCATCTTCTCATATATACTCCTATATGACTTGGTACTCTAGTATCTTAAGATTAATAGGGAAGACTAGATTTTATGTTAATATTATCAAAAAAGGTGAAGCTTTGAAGGCTTGCATGTGCTTGGTTTTATCTTCCCATAGGGCATATTTCAACAAGATATACCATTCTCTTGGTTTGTGTTGTACTGACTTCTTAATGGCATCTACTATATTATTATTGGTGGACTCAAATACTCTATTTCCTTGTGGATAGTAGTTCACACAGAAATTGATTATGATTTGATTACCATAGATCCATTCTATAAATTCAAAATTTTGAAAATTTGGACCATTGTCACAAATTAAAGAAATGGGAGTGTCAAACCTGATCAATATATTTCCTTCTAGAAACTTGATGGAATCAATTGCTCCATAATTCTTTATTGCAATAGATTTTATCCACTTGGTACAGTAGTCAATAGCTATTAAGACAAACTTATGCCCTGTTGAAGAGTTTAGGTTTATCACCCCAATAAAATAAATACCCCATTGGGCAAAGGGGTGTCCTTTAATGATTAACTACAAAGTCATATCAACATTAACTTCTCTCTTCCCAAATATGTTTCAATCATGGTAGGTTATAACGTGATTGTGGGCATCTTTGAATATTGTAGGCTAGTAGTATCCCATCCTCAAAATCTTATCAGCCATTATATTTCTTGAGGGACGCCAATTGCCTATCTTCTGGTGTAGGTTGTTTAGTATATCTATAGCCTCTTCTTTTTAAATTCATCTCAAATAGATACTCTCATAGTTATTTCTACATATGACTCTTTTATTGATCATGGAATGAGCCAATTTGACTCTAAGTGCTCATCATTTCTCTCTATTTTATTTAGGGGGACATGTGCCCATGAACAGATAATGGATGATATGGGAATACCATTTGCACTAACTACCCGAGTTTCATTAATTTGTTTAATGCCAATGCATGGCTTAGTCTCGCTCATCAGTTGGATGATCCCCTAGTCTCTTACCATATTTATTGGTCTAGTCTCAAGGTAAAACTCTTAAAGTTTGTCCATCCATTTGCCTCTTATTTTTTCCAACTTATGTTGGCCAAGTGTGATCTTGATAACTACATTTTGGACAATGGAGTATGTTTTGTTTCTCAAAATATAATGCCTAAACTTATTCATATCTTTGATTAGGGCATATATATGATTATCTATCATTGAGTATTTCAACTTATCTTCCTTTAGATTAGTACACAAGGTAATAAAATGCACATTTTTGTCCACTTTTTATGTTAGTACAATGACTATAGCATGTTATCAATCAAAATAATAAAGATATAAATCTTTATTGAAGTTTGGACTAATCAGAACTAGGGCTTGAGAAATAGTAGTCTTTATGCCTTAAAAATCTCTTTAGGCTTATATTGTCCACTCCATCTTATCATCTTTCTTCAACATAGTGTTTAATGGTTTGATGATCTATGCAAATCCTAAAATAAATTTTTGCATAAAGTTTATCTTAATAAAGGAGTTCAATTACTTCTTAATGTTAGGAGGTGTTAACTTGGAAATAACCTAAACTTTATTTAGATCAATGTAAATCACACCTTTGGTTATGATATGACCTAGCAGTTTCCCTTAAGTAGCCCTAATGATATTTTCTTAGAATTAAGTGACACTCCATGCCTTCTACATCTATCAAACACTTTCTACAAGTGATCTACATAATCAACTATATATTTTGAATATACCATCAAATCATCCATATAAATGAAATTGCATTGGACAACAAGTCCCTAGAAAGTAATGTCCATGGTCTTTTATAAGATTACTCATGCATTAATGACATCTTTTTATATGTAAAATTTCCCCACTTAGTGGTAATTCTAGTATTCATCATTTCATGTGCTTCTAGCAACACTTGATTGTAACCTAAGAATCCATCAATAAAAGACATCATCTTGAACCCACATACCATATGTCTTACCTCATCTAAGGTACGACAATTATCATTTTTTTATGATAGAATCAAGTTCTTTAAGTCAGCACATAGTCTAATTTATCTAATTTTATTCCTAACTAATACTAGATTAGCTATCTAAGTTGAATGCCTAATTAGAAAGAAAATCCTAGCATCTAGTAGATTTTATACTTCTATTTGAATTAGAGGATCCAAAATTGGATTTACTAGTCTTTTTTTCTGCCTAAAAGGATTGTGATCCACTTTGAATGGAATAGTATGTGTGATGACTATGGGGTTGAAAATTTTCAAATCATCATATGTCTAGGTGATCATAGCATTGTACTCTATCAATAGATTCTTCAAAAAAAAAATCTCACTTTCAGTGCAACTTAGTCCAATGTTCACAAACTAATAATGTTGGTATGTGCCCAGATTCTCATTGATAAAATATGACTCAATTTTTCTAGGCTATTTTTAATTTTGATCTTGTGAAGCTACATCAAAATAATGCTCTAAATAAACCATCCCCATGGCATTACAATTCTCCTTTAGCTTTAAGACACCATCCTCTTTTAGATATTTAATCTATATGGGCTCAACATCTTTATCATATATTAGATGAGACTCAAAGGCTCTAAATTATTCATGAATTGCACAATCTATTTATCATATTAAAATACTTAGAAGTGGTCCACATTTTCTAGGATAAATGGACAAGGAACCAACTCCACAAAATATTTATGCATATTTGATTCTTGGAATGGTGCTAGATTAGTAGTTAAAGCTTCTAGTGAGTCTACAATTTTGTTTTTTTCTCTTGTGATGGATTTAATCTTGATTAATTAAAAATACTTAATCAAGTCCCATGCTCGATGTTTATACTTCTTTAAATAAGTGAGTTTTATTGATACTTATTTATGATCTAGTTAACAACTAGTTCTAAATCACCAAAGATTTGCAATTACTTGACATTGTGCTTTAGTGCAAATTGAAGGCCAAAGATTAGGGTCTCATACTAGAATCTATTATTGGTGAAAGTAAATTACAACCTTTGAGTATCCAATTACTACTTTCTATCTAGGTTAATCAGAGTCACACCAACACCTAAACCTTATTTTGATCTATCTCCATCAAAATAGAGAGTTTATAGATGAGAAGGACCTTCAAATTCTTGATCATGTAATACATGTTCTTATTTAGTACTAAATGTGTATACACCTACATGTGAATATGCAGAGTCAATTTTTTAATTTATGGTGTTGTACTCTGTGATCATATGCTTCATCTTTAGTTCACTATCCACTTGAGTCTAATTGACTACTCCTTTCTAGGGAAACCACATGTGCAATAAATTAGTGTCCATGTACCCATTTAATGTTTTGGAATAATAAAAACTTAGTGATAGACCATAAGCTTTTGAAATGTTAATGACTAAGATGTTGATGGTTTATTACACATGTAGTTCATATGTTGACTGAATGCACATTTTTATTAATTCTTTGACACATGAGACCAAATATTTATCTAATTATATGACCACTCTCTTTGAATTTTTTGGAGTTAAACCTAACATTTGGCATCCCATTATTGGCATCACATTGGTTGAGGCACCTAATTCAACTAGAATTTTTTGGGTATTATTCTCAAACATTCTAATAGTCATTAAAAAAGTTGGTACCTTAGGCTTGTCCTTATATATCATCACATTTTCATGCATAACTTTTAACTTATCAGTAGACAATCTTCTAGTTAAGGCTTTAAGTAAAAACTCTCTTTGTTTAATGATCTGGGCCAACTCATGAAGGCTAATGTTAACCTTGATTTTACTAATGTCCTCAAAAATGTTTTACCCTCCTCTATTATGTGGCTCTAAAGTTTGTAATTAATCATTCCAATTTAGAGAGGATGAAATGTTGTTATCCTTAGCATCTAGAGGAATGGTAGCATTATTTTTTAGAGGCATCAAAGTAGTGATATGTTTTTTACTCCTCATATTGTAATTGTTCCTTGCTTGATGATACTATTGGAAAAGATGGATCTCTCTTGTGTTATCCTCTAGTTTATTCTCATTTTCTTCTATAGATATAGAATCATAGGTCTCAAAGACCATTGTTTCACTTGGATGTCCTAAACCATTAGAGAAATATGGTTTTGTCTAATGTGAATAACCTTCGTACCTATCCATCTCCTTCCAAAAGATCTTAAAGCTAGTACATAACTTGATAGAGTCTAGATCACTATGTTGTATTATGTTATGAACCCTTCACCAATCAGGAAGGGATGCTTCCATGATGTTGATCTCTAGCATCCTATTGGATGGGACTTGTTGTTCATGATTATTTCTAGACTTATTTTTCTAGAAATTATCTTTATATCATGTAAATTATAATCTAGATCCATCGATAATGGTGTGATTAATTCTATTACAAGTAATGTATGTTTGATTCTAGGGACACTCAATGACATTGGCATTACTTCAAGTGAACCCATTGTGTGGTTCCACCTTTTTATTATAGGTGGCATACATTTAATTCTAGTGACACTCAATGACCTTGGCATCACTTATATAATACCCATTATAGTTCAATCTTACTTTAGATTAGTACATTGGATACTTCTCCCCATTCATGAGAGTTGGATCATTCATCTTTCCAACTCAAGGTCTTGATTAATTATTCAAAATTAACAATTTATCTCTCTCAATATACTAATGGTTCAACATGAGGAACCATATCCTAAAGTGATTTGATAACGGGGCACATTTATCCAATGCATCATCACATTTTATAGTTTATAGATAAACATGATTTCATATCCACATAGGTGTACTCCTTCTTTGATCTATTTTTAAAATTGGAATTTAAAATTTTATGATTTTTCAAATTTCAAAGATAGACATTGATTACTTCATGTGCTATTATAGGGTTTTCTAAAATGAGTGCCTTACATAATTAAAGTTTCCTATAAAAAAAGTGTGTTGTACATGTTTAGGTTTATTATTTCTCCTTTACTCTAGTAATATCATTACTATAATAAATGGGAGGGTAATTTAGACACCTAAATCTAGTCATAAGTACTTGATAATGTTAATTCTAGACATATCTAAAACCATTTGACTTACACTTAAATACATGTCTGTTATTCACCATTCCTCTATTCATTTATCTATATATAGGTTTGAACCCTCTATTAACCATCACTACTATAGTTGAACAAAAAATCCCAAGTCAATTCTCAAACACCTTTGTGTCACTCTCAAATTGATTCCAACCTTAGGACAACTATCCCTACTTTTATGGGACAATTCCATGCTAGGGAGACAAGTCTATCATTACAGACCTATCCACCTAGTGCAGCCTTATCTAGACACCATTTAATGGCTACTCTCCAAAATAAAAAATATTCATCTAGGTCATCCCACACATTTTTCAAGTTAGCTAAAGGTATTATTATAAAGGTTCACTATAAATACAAAAAGAAATTCATTCAGTAAGGAACTTGTTTTCTATTTGGCATCTATCTTTTACACTACTACACATTGAGTGAATCTACCCTATTATTACCAAAATCAATATCAATCACTAGGATCAATCTAAAATTAGGCCTAAATCATTGCAAATCAAGTCAAGAGCTAACATTTTCAAGTATTAAAATCTAAATTACTAGTTGCCTACATATAGTCAAGGATCATAATTTCACAAACACATTAGGTGGGAGAACTACATGCAGCTTGATTCCCTTCTGTATTATCTAGATACATAAGAGTATTCAATAATTAATGTGGGTGATTGGGGTCAGCTCAACCTATTACACTTCCCTTTTTTTTTGCAAATTTCTAACTTGCATAAGTACCTCTAGGGTTTTCAAGGAAAATAGAGGTTTTTGTGTTCCATATATAGAATCATAATATCTCATCTCTCTTAATATATATTGTTTTATGTGGCTAAACAATCACAATTTCTTCACAATCAAAGTGGACAACTCCGTAGCCAAAAAACCCAACCAACTTGTGATGTTGTCTAGGGATTATGTACCTATCTATAAATATCCACGAACTCTACTTCTAGATTTGAGTTGTCATAATACTAGATTATCTTGATTTACATTGTTAGACACCCACAATAGGCAACCAAAAATTATAAAGGCTAAGTATCTCATTATTGGTTGTACTTATTATTTTAGTATGTGCCACTTGTCAATCAAGTTCAATTGTCAATTCTGGTTTACATTAAAATTTATGTTAAAATGTCATGTATTACAATCCAAATAATTTTTCAATGTTTTATAACTATTAATCACTATTAAATTAAAAAATACAGTGAAACTATAGAAGGTACACAAAATAATAATATCACATAAGACACATCAAGCAGTTGAAAATAGAAGAAGTGTATAAAATACATCAGGTATGATAAAATACACTTGAAATTTAATATTGATATAAAAAACATTAAAAATAATGTAGATAAAATGATAAACACATTATAAATAATTTATTGATGAGATAAATCACATTAGACATAACATATACATAATAAGAAACACATTGAACACAATGTAAGCATGATCAAAGACATATTTAACATACCTAGGAAGCATAACTCTGTATATATATTATATGAAATACATAGACAAGTATATGAAGTACTATAAATTTAAGTTTTTATCAATAAAAATTGATTTATTAATCCTAATAAGATGTTTACTTTATTATTATTTTCAATTATAAGAAAGATAATGAATACATTGAGTAAGAGGCTTAAAATTCTAGCATACATACTAACAATGATCAAATGTAAATGTAAATGTAAATGGATGAAAACGAGGTAACAAACCAATTTTAATTTTTTTAGATCAAGGTGTAATCCATCCTATTACTTCTCCATGTGGTTATCCTATTTTTATTGTACTTAGTAAATATAATTCATGGAGATTGAGTATTTATTCAATAGATTTAAGTAAGATGACCATCAAGAAAAAGTATCTTTTATGATATATTGATCATTTAGTTAACCATATTCACCATGTTAATTAATTTATAATTTTGGATTTGAAATATGGGTAACATAATGTAATAATAAGAATCAAGGAGGATGATGTGTGGATAATGACATCAAAGAAAATGAAAGGTTTGTATAAATTCCTAGTGATTCATTTTTGGTGTTATATAATGCTCCTACTAATTCTACAAGATTGATGAGTGAAGTATTGTAACCATTCATTGAATATTTTATGATTTTATATTTACACAATATAATATTTTCTTTAAAAACATGTATGATGAGCACTTGATGAATTTTAGACAAGTTAAGCAAGTTTTGAAAATAATAGTTAGTTTTAATAACATTCAATATTCCATAGAGGATATATAGTTTGAGAAGAAATGAGAATCAATACAATAAATTGGAAACCACTATGAATTTTCCAAATCCTTACATTGTAATGGAGACAAGAATCTTCATATGGGTTTTCCAATATTTGAGAAAGTTCATCAAATAATTTTATGTAATTGATCTGAATCTTAGGTGATCTGATAGACAACACTCTAAATGAGGATCCAGATGTGTTATATCCATATGAAAAATAAATATTGAATGAGATTGAGAATATAGAAAGTATTATAACTAGAATATAAAGCTAAATTAATTTATGCATAAATTATGTGGAACACTTTGAAAAAATAGGTATGTCTTGTCTATTTTACTACTATTTACTTTATAACTAATGTTTAAAATGGTTATACATAGACCATAATATTGTAAATGCTAAGGGGCATTATGGAAGTTGATTTGTTTGGGATTCCATGTGTGACTCTTCATCTTCCTATGATAATGTTTCTTTATTGACAAGTGTGTTGCATTCTAATAGATGTTATGACATAACATAGGCCCTAAAAATTCCACCTTGCATTGTACATAATGGAGTAGAGTGCCCACATAGTCGATGTCAAATATAGAGATTATACATAGAATATGAATTGTGAAGTATGTCCTTAGGTGTTGTGTTATTAAATTATCTTTTGTAAATATTTAATACATAGAAAAAAGTGATGAATTATTTTTAGGTGGAATAGAGTGCATGGAAGATGTGTCATGTGGAATTGTGTTAAATTATGTTCATATTGACAATCTACATTTCAGCATGTTGTGTTATCCCAAAAAAATGGGTGCTACAAATTAAATATATAAAGGCAAATCCATTAAAATCTATGAAATTTGTGATTATAAAATTAAATGTGAGATGTTGTCTTCTAAGATGCGTGTCATTTTTATTGGAACCATGCATAATACACATGATAATTTGATTTGTGTAGAGGTGTTCTAATGGAAAGAGATATGTGGCATATTCCCTATCAGTATGAGAAAGGTTTTTGATTCAATTGGATGCATGGAGTTGCATATGTGACTAATTACTTCAAGGTGATAATGTGCATTTATGATGTTACATACAGATCATTCTTCCTTCTGAAGCAATCATCCTAATTACATTATAAATTAATTGTATCACAATATTCTCATGAGTTTACACAAAGCATGGAATCACTTCATCAATTTTACATATGTCACTACCCATTAATATGTTGATACTATAAGAATTGGCTGCATATATATCATATAATTTGTGCATGTATGCCTACCTAAAAATTATATCACTTGCATATATTGGCACTACATCATAATATATATCCTCTCTGAAAGGATGGATAACATATGAGAAGTGTAATTGGTGGGTAATAAATATACCTTTAGTGTAACAATAATTGAACCATCCTAAAATGTAAGGATGTAGATTATGCATGGTTATAAAGTATCATAAATTGATGGTCACTTCAAATATGTGATTATTCATGCTACCACCACTAATGAATAAAAATTATCATTCCCTCCCACATATATGATTGGAATAGGCACTTGGATTTATAATCTAGCATTACTAGTTTAGCTACTATTTTACTATTTTGTTGAGATAAATAGCTTTAGGGTTTATGTCTTCTACTCTCAGGAATTATAAATTCTATGCTTTTGTGCACACAACAAAAACTTTCTATGCATGGCACTCTACATTAGAGTAACTATTGTTCTTGTGTTTTTCACACATTTTCATGTCTTAGACAATTTGAATATGGGATGTGTTATTAAAAGATCCATTTTTAACTTTTTGGTATTTAATTGCATAAGGCATGGGAAGCTAATAAGGATCTATTTAGTATTGCCTATGATGTATATTGTCATGCATTATGTTGTAATGTGTTTATGCCTTGGAATTTTGAGATACATTTAATATTTTTGGTGTACTAAGGTGTGTTTAATTTTTTTAATGGGTGTAAATAACTTGATGTGACTAGGTGGATATTGGGCCTATATAAGCATGCCCTTACACTTATTCTAAAAAAGGAGAGAAGGAAGAAATAGGCTTGGACAACTGAGGTTGGATATAACATTGGATATTAAGGAATAATTTTAAGTGATATTTAAGAGATTTCAACTACAATTGAAAATACTATGAGTTCTCAATTAGAGATCCATAAATTTGATCTTGTAATTTATCTCATTATGAGATTGTGGTGTTATTATTATCAATTTTCCTATTTATTTTCCTTTATCTTGAAATATAATAAAGATATCAGTGTGTTTTCATAGATTTTATTAAATATTATACTAAATATTCTAAGGCCTATGTGGTCCAAAACATTTTTTAATTGAGACCCTCAACTGTAGCTACATCAATTGGTATCAAATCAAGGTTTTGTAATCCTTATTGGTTATTATTTCTTTTTACATTTTTGAGTGTGGGTAGAAAGTAGTTATAGACATCTTCTATAGATATTTTTTGAGAGAAGGTTTAAGTAGATTTTTTTATCTAAATATTTTATATCATGATTTGGTATATAAATATATATTTTTAAGGAAATGGTACACAAATGAGGATAATGTGATAAGAAGGTGTGAGAAGTTGTAGTGAAAAGACTTACAAATCTAGCTAGAATGATGAGAGATATGCAATCCTAAATGGATTTTATGGATATAATATAATAACAAGGTGTTACGTTTGTAGATTATGATAATAATATTTAATTAATGGTAGAGGCACCTAAATACCATGACACAAATGAAGAGGTTGATGAACTTGAAGATCAATTCTTATGAGTTGTTATAAGAATGACAAGTAAACCAAAGTTGGACCATAGAAGTTATTTTGGAAGTTTGGTTCCAAAAGAGATAATTTATTGGATAAAAAATCTAGATAAATACTTTGAATATGAAAGTATGAAAGATCCCAATCACGTTAAGTTCATCGGGATAAATTTCAAATGTTAAACAACCCTATTTGGGAGCATGTTCAAGATGAAATATTATGCAAAGGAAAATGCAATTTAAACACTTATAAGAGATTCATTATGAAGCAGAAGGGTACATTCATTCCTATGGATTATAACATGAGTTTATTTAATAAGCTTAAAAAATTTCAATAGAGACAGATGAGTGTGAAATTGTACTCTAAAAAGTATTATAGACTTACTATCAAAGTGGATCATGTTGAATATGATTTTGAGAATATCTCAAGGTTTGTGAATGGATGACACATGTAAGATCAATATGATTTTTTTATGATTATACTATGATATATTGAAGAGGCCTATCAGTTTTCACTAAATCTAGATGAAAATGTATCACACAAATAGTAAAGAACTTAATGAAGAAAATGAATATTGACACATGGATGTTGAAAGATGGAAGTGGTAGAGGATATTTTACACAAATGTAAGAAGGTGAGGAAATTAATTCATAACATAATGATGTTAATACCTAGATAGGTAGACAAAATTTTAGAGATATATAATCATATGAATGAGTTAAGGATCATGGATTCAATGGTACATGTTTCAAATGTGGTTATACTACCCACAAAGCATTTGAGTGTCCTCGTATGCATAATGAAAGTAATAAGATAACTGATACACACTCCCATATCACACATGTTAATGAATATAGTGTTGTTTCTATTCATAACATACATGAATCATGAACTAAATAATCTCTCATTATGAAAAGGGTATTTTTAAAACCTATGAAAGAGGATAATATTCCTATAGAGAGAAATATTTTATTTAGAACCATTTGTAAATCAGGAGGTAAGAGTTGTAAAAAAAATAATAATAAATAAAAGTGGTATTATATATTATATTATTTCACAAGAAGTGGAATGCAAAATAGGTTTTATTAGGATTATACATCTGAATCCAAATAAGGTTCCATGGTTGTTGAAGGGACAACAATTTTTATGAATGAACAATGTCCAGTATTTTTTTAAGATTGAAACATACAAATATGAAGTATTATGTGACATAATTCCTATGGATGTTTTTCATGTTTTTATTGGAAAGTGTTGGAAGTTTGAACGTAAGGCACAACATGATGGTTATGATAATACATATACATTTTATAAAGATGGAGTAACATATACACCAAATCCTTTAAAGAATAAGTGTGAATAAGTGGAAAAGAGTCCAAAGGTGTTGACTATTTTGGGAAAGGAATTGCTAAAAGATTTGAAATAATAAAGTGCATGTTATTAATTGATTTCAAATCCAATGCAAGAGGTGAGTGTAGGCATAATAATAGAATGAAAACTTCTACATGAATTAAAAACATACTAAGTGAGTTTGAGGGAAAAAATATAATGATCTACCATATGGATTACCATTGATGAGAAGTATAAGTCATCACATGGATTTGATTCTAGCTTCAAGTTTACTAAACAAAGCATCACATAGGCTAAATATAAAAGAGAATAAAGATGTACAAAGATAAATTCTATAGATATTAGACAAATATTAAAACAAATAGATTTTGATCCCATGTGTGATACCAATAGTTTTAGCACCCAAGAAGAATGGAGATTGGAGAATGTGCACTGATTCTAGATCCATCAACAAGATAACCATAAAGTATTTATTTTCATTTTTGTGTATGGATGATTTGATGGATTGTTTAAGAGGAGAAAGATACTTCACAAAAATTAAATTGAAGAGTGGATATCACTAGAATCATATAGGGGAAGGTCATGACTAGAAAATAACATTCAAGACACAATAAAGCCTATATGATTGATTGGTTATGCCATTTTGGTTAACTAACTCACAAAGTACATTCGTGAGATTGATGAATGAAGTTAATAATCCTTTTTTTCGTAAGTTTTTATTATATATCTTGATGAATTATATATTTTTAGTAGAATAGAGGGAGAACACTTGTGACATTTTCTCAAAGTTCTAAAGAAATTGTCAAATGAAAAACTTCTCATAAATTCAAAGAAATTTAGTTTCATGCAAAAATAATTAGTATGCTTGGGATTTTTTATTTCTTAATATGGTTTGAATATGGATCCAAAATAAGTTGTGAATGTCACTATAAATTAATTTTGAGGTACATAGTTTTTATGGACTAGAAAGTTTTAATAGAAAATGCATCAATAATTTTAGTGAGACATGTATAGTGATCACTAATATGATGTATAAAGATAGAAAAGATTTTTTGTATAGTGGAAGAATAACATAGTTTCTAATAGTTTAAGAAGAAGATCATGGTTGGTATTTTAGGTAGATTATGATGCCACAGGAAAAATAATAGGAGTTTTATCAAGTCAAGAATGAAGACCTATCACATATTTCAATGAGAATTTGAATGATAAAAAATGTAAATTTTTAGTGTATGATCAAGAGTTTTATGTAATTGTGTAAGTGCTAAATAAGTAGAGACATTATTTCTTTCCTAAGGATTTAATATTGTATATAGAACAACAATCATTATAATTTATTAATAGTTATATTAAATTGAATCAAATAGATATGAAGAGGGTTGAACTCCTAAAGTTATATTTATTTTTCTCAAAACATAGGAGTGGGAAATCAAACAGATTGGTTGATGGGTTGAGTTGCAAAGTTATTTTTTTGAATGAATTAAGAGTGGTATTCATAGTATTTCATCTTATGAAAGAATAATATGAAAATTGTGATTATTTATGAGAAGCATGAAAAACATGTGTACAACTAGTGAGTGAAGATAGGACACCATGGTTAGATTATTTTGTTTAAGATGTATTATTTTTATGAGGAGCACCATTGTGTATACCAAGAAGTTCAATGCGTAAAAATGTAATTAAGTAAAATCATAATGGAGGGTTTCTAGGTAATTTTGGTTATGATTCAACATTATCTCAAGTTGAAGAAAAAAAATGGATGTGAATGAGTATATATGTACACACGTATGTTTTTTAGAGTTTTGCAATTAGTAAAAGGAAGAAGTCAGAATGCAAGGTTCTATCAACCGTTGCCCATTATAGAAAAACAATGGGAGGATATAAGTATGGGAATTTTTTTAGATTTTCATTTAAAAAATAGAGGAAATGATTCCATATTTTTGATTTTGGATATGTTTTCAAATATTTAAAATTTTGAGGCATGTAAATAAATACTATTTATGCAAAAAACATTGCTAACTTTTTTACAAAGATTATAAGGCTGCATGATTTTCCTCATAACATAATTTTAGATAGAGATGTAAAGTTCATTAAAAATTTATATGGAACATTTTTAAATAATTTTAACACTAATTTTTAGTTTATTTTAACATACCATCCTTAGATATATGGAGAGATAGAGGTCTTAAAAAATATTTTGGGTAATCTATTGATGTGTTTAATTTTAAGGTAAGTCATAAACATGGGATAATATTTTGGCATAAGATAAGTTCACATATTATAATATAATGAATATGAGTATGGGTAAAACACAATTCCAAGTTGTGTATGTGTTAATTCCAAGAGGAGTTACAAAATTATGTGACATGTTGATGCATAGGAAAACCTTTCAGTTAATACTCACTTTGTTAAATACAACTTGTTCACTTTTGTCAAGGCTCATAGGTTATATAAATCACTATAATATTATAATTTTAAAGTGGTTCTTATGATATTTATCATGATCCTTCAAGTCTTATTGGATCCCTTATCCAACTCACATGCTCTGTCAATACAAATTTCCAACCTACACACCTGCCACTTTGACAGACTGTCTTGTAGCCTTTTTTTAGGCCTTTTACAATTGTACAAATAGGTAATATTTGAACTTGAGAAAATATTAATATATTATTACACCCTCTATATTTTTATATTTATTTATGAATTTTATTATCCAAACTATACTTAGAAATCACTTTTCTAGTCCCTTATAAGGATCTTTCTAGGCCTAATTAGGCCTCTTTACCCATGTCACACACTCAATTGTCTAAAACCATACATCACCATACTGAACAAATTAAAAACCTTAAAACACCATTATTGAAAATTTAGTTCTATCTAATTACAAATTTTGGTATATTTTCACTAGTGGCAATTCTTGAAAAATGAGTTTTTGTCTCAAAACCCTAATATAAGGTTTACACGATCTATAGGGACTTGAGAGCAAAGATCTTGTGATTTTATTTTATAAAAATATTTTCAAGGTAATTTTAAGGTTTAATAATATTTTTACTAACCACACACACCTTTACCAATCATTTTATTCCTATTTTCATGCTTTTGTTCAACATTTATCTCTAATTCTTGGCCCAACTGTGTGTGTAGGCACAATATAGTATAGGGTTTTAAGCATAACATGTAGTGAAGTACATTTTAAATAAAATGGAAAATGAATTAAAAAATTAAATAACATTTAAATAAATTTACCAATCGTTAATATGTTTCCATAACCTTCTATACAATCCACCCTACTATTCATGCATACTCAAACTTTCTCTTCAAGAAAGAACATCAAAAACAAGGTATGCAAGTTAAACCTTCATCATAAAGGAATTAAAAACAATTAATAAAATGTTTAAATTACTATTATAAAAAATGTATCAACTTATCAAATTCATAATAAACATTAACAAGTTGTCTTTACTTCTTCTTCCACTAGTACACTATCTTACACAATCATTTCCAATACTCATACATAGAAAACATGGTCTATTGTTAGTTTTTTTCCTTAAAAAGTAAAAACAATTATTGGATTATTGGAGATTGGTCCCTCTCCATACTATAATGAATTAACATACACAACTCCCAAATTTTTTGTATATCCTACAACTACTCTAACTAATTTTTAACCTCCCAATGATCACTAGCAGGCAATTTTGAGCATTGGAACATATACCAAGGTTGATATTTTGTACATGTATGAGTTAAGACCTATGTAAAGAAACATGGTGTCTTAAATAATTCACATAGATAATTTTACAATTGATTATTCTTTCAAATCACTCCTACAACACCTAAACTAAACAAAACCACTAAAAAATTCAAATTATTAAAACTGGTGGAAAAATACCAATTTTAAAATGTAACTTACCTAAGCACACATAGACACTTGGAAAAGATTTTAAATTGTGTACTATTAATCATAAAACACTTAAAACACCATAAATATTCTAAATGACCACAAAACATATGATCAAATTAAAATTGTTCAAATAAACATAAGACAAGTCATCCTTAGAAGGATGCTCCTGCATCATACTATTAAGGTGAAAAATAAAATTTACATGAAAGTTCGGTCATATTATATTGAATTTATCATTATCATATCTCTCTATTTTTCATTCTAGATTTTGAAATTCATAACCTCTTAGATACCAAATCTTATGAGTGTAACATAAACCTCTTGTTCTTTGACTAAGGGTGCATATGCTCTTTCTTTGAGGTTATTTTTTTGAATATTAATATCCAACATGATCATATTCATTTTATTTTTATTATCCTAAAAAAAACCTACACATGGAACACATAAGTTAAACATAAAAATCTCCTTCTTGTCTTCTATGAATCCACACTCTTACACTTTCATGGTTGTCCTTTCTATGCTTGGATCTGTTATTTGTTGGACTACTACTTGTTATTACATCTTATCATTTATAGTATTATCAACATTTTCAACTTCATTATTTATCTCTTGATGCTATTTACTCTCTATCTGACCAATAAAAAGTTCCCTTAGCTTGCTTATCTTCTTAGCAAACTTTGTTGAATACTCTACATTATCTATTAAGGATATCTGATTAGATAACTTTGTCATCATATTTTTCAAGTGAGTTTTTGATATGGGCTATGTTTTATCAGACAAAATTGTTTTTTTCTTGACTTTAATAACCATTTATTGAGGTTCACATGATTAATTGCTTACCTCATCATGATTGGCTAGTTGTAAAATCTCTTTACTACTTGCAATCAATACTTTGGAGTTATGTTTAACTGTTGCAATCTTCTCTTCCCTTTGTTTACCAATTTGCACTCCACCTTATTCCTCTTGGCAATTGTTTTCAGTTGACACACTCTTATCCTCAATGCTAAAATTGATTCTTTTTGGTAGATACTCTCTCTCTCACTAAACATCATCACACTATTGTGTACCTCCTTCCATGCTTGATTCTTGTTCAATGGGGTTAGTGTTTACCTGATGCTACCCTTATCAATGGTGTAGGTATTGGCTATACCATCATGAATTTATCTTCTTTCATACTACCATGGTATACCAAGGATGATATGTCACACATCAATGGGAATCACATCATACAAAATTTTGTCCTTATACCCACTAATCTACAAATATACATAACATTGTTCATTCACTAGGACTTGATGACTATTTTGAATCCAAGAGACTTTATGAGCATTTGGATGTTATTTGATTTCTAATAATACCTTATCTACCATCATGTAAGATACAATATTATCCATACTACCATTATCAACTATGACTTTACAATATTTGCCTTTGCTTTTACACATGATCTTGAATAATGTCTTTCTTTATGGTGGATCTTTCTCCTCATGGATTGCCTTTAAAATAACTCTTTTCATCAATAAAATCTCACATATTTTAGGTTATTATACATAGTTTTTAAATTTCCCCACACTTTACTCTTCTTGTTGAACCACTTGATTCCTACTTTCACTCGAAGAGCTACCACTTTGAATGTCTTCTAGACAATCATATGATTTATGCCTTACAAACTTATTGCATTTAAATCACTTGCCAATAAGCCCATTTTATCCTCTTCCTCTACCATATTATCTTCCACATCTATATCTATAACCACCTCTACTAGATTGACTTGAACTTTCAGAGCTACTACCAACTTTTTTACTTTGACTTTGCCACTAATTTCTATTACCCAGTTGTCTTCTACCTTCTTGCTAACCTCTACCTATGTAACTCCTTCCTCTGCCTCTATTTTTTTGAATTTTTCTTCTAGAAAAAATTTCCTTTGCCCTCAATGCACCTTGATAGGCCCACTCTACTATTCTTGGTGATAAAATGTTGATCTCATCTTGAATGATAAACTTTAGTCCATTGATGTACCTGGCAGCCTTTTGTGCATCCTCTTCTATGTGTCCTACTTTGATAGTTAGTTTGTATAATTCCTCTATGAACTCCTTAACTGTCATGTCCTTTTGTCTCAAATTTTACATTTACCTAAATAAGTTGTTTTGATAATCTTTAGGCATGAATTTTCCCTTCATCTTGGCCACCATTCTATCCTTTAACCTTATCTTTTCCTTACCCCTTCTTCTCCTTTCTTCCTATATTCCATCACACCATATGGATGCATGACCCATCAACCTTATCACTTTTAATTTCACCTTATATTCCTTAGTCACCTATTCATAATCAAAATACTTATCCATAGTTGTGATCCGATCAACCAACTCTTCAATGTTGAGATTATCCTCATACATTGGTACCTCTAATTTGGGATTTGATGTCACTCCAATGACTGATATAATGAACCTTTCCTCTACTCTACCTTCCTCTCATTATTATTATACTTATTATTTAGGAATCTCATCCTCTCCTTCACTCACATCACCCCTGTTAATCTCTCTCTACTGAGCCAACTCCATGGATTGCAACCTTGCCTACAAGTTTATCACCTCAATAACTAGTACATAAATTGTTGAAACCTTTTATGGTATATTTTTAATCCCAATACTATATATTTCATGTGTCTTTACTATCCTCCCAATAGCTCCTAAACTTTAATACCAAATGATGCAAAAGAAAAACTTTCAATCAACACTCACTTTGTTAAATATAACTTGTTTACTTTTGTCAAGGCTCATAGGTTATATAGCTAACTATAAGATTATAAGTTTAAATATTTTATTATGATATTTATCATTATCCATAATTTCTTATTGTATCCCTTATCCAAATCACATACTCTCTCAATACAACTTTCTAACCTACACACCTTCCACTTTGACAAATTGTCTTATAGCCTTTTTTAGGCCTTTTACAACTGTACGGACATGTAGTGTTTGAAATTGAGAAAATATTATTATATTATGACACCCTATATCTTTTTATATTTCTAAATGAAGTTTATTATCCATAATATACATGGAAATCACTTTTATGGTCCCTTTTAAGGCTTTGTATAGGCCTAATTAGGCCTCTTTACCCCTATCACATAGTTGTCTAAAATTGTACGTCACCTTATTAAACTGATTAAAAACCTTAAAAATCCATTATTTTAAATTTATTTATATATAATTACAATTTTTTGTGTATTTTCAAAGGTGGGAGCTCCTGATAAATGAGTTTTTGTCTCAAAACCCTAATATAGGGTTTACACAATCTATAGGGACTCGGTAGCAAAGATATTGTGATTTTATTTTATAAAAAGAGTTTCAAAGTAATTTTAATGTTTATTAGGATCTATAGTAACCCCACACACCTTTTCCAATAATTGGATACCTATCTTCATTATTATGTTCAACATTTATCTCTCATTATTGGCTTGACGGATTTTAAGCATAACATGTATTAATGTACATTTTAAATAAAATGGACATTACATAAATCACTTAAATAAAATTTAAATTAACTTACCAATAATTAATATCTTTCCACAACCTTATATACAATCCACCCTACTATTGATGCATATTCAAACTTTGTCTTCAAGAAAGAACACATGAAATAAGGTATGCAAGTTGAACCTTCATCAGAAAGGAATTAAAACCAATTAATAAATTTTTTGAAGTAATATAAAAAAACATGTATAAAATCATCAAATACATCATAAAATTTAACAATTTGTCTTTATTTCTTCTTCCACTAGTACATTCTCTTACACAGTCATTTCCAATGCTCATACACAGAAAACAAGGTCTACCATTAGTTTTTTATCTTAAAAAGGGAAATTATTTATTATTTTATTGGATATTTATTCCTATACATAATTTAATGAATACCATACACAACTCCCAAAAAAAATTATATCTTACAACCACTCTAACTGATTTTGAACCTCCCAACGATCACTAGCAAGTAATTTTGAACATTGGAGCATATACCAAGATTGATATTCCATACATGTATTAATTTAAGACCCATGTATAGACAAATAGTGTCTTAAATAAGTAAAATAAAACATTTTACACAATTATTATTCATTAAAATAACTCCTAACCCACCTAAACTAGACAAAACCACTCAAAAATTCAAATTATTAAAATTGGCAGGAAAATGCCAATTTTGAAATCTGACTTGCCCAAGCACACCTAGACACTTGGAGAAGATTTAAAAGTGTGTAAAAAGACTCATAACACCATTTAAACACCCTAAACAAGTTATATAACCATAAAACATCTGATCAAATCAAAATTATTCAAACAAACACAAGACAAGTCATCCTCGGAAGGATGTTCCTACATCATACTACTGGGGTGCAAAGGCTTTTTCCATGAAACTTTTCTTAGATTATATTAAATTTATCATAAAAATCTATCTCTCTCTCTTATTCACTCCTAATTTTCAAGTTCATAACCTCATAAATCCCAAGGCCTATGAGTGGAACATAGACCTCATTATTTTTATGTTAAGGGTGCATTGGTTCTTTCTTTGAGGTCACATTTCTAAATATTAATTCTCCAACCTAATCATATTCAGTTTCTTGTTGTTATCATACAACAAAACTACACATGGAACACAAAAATTGAAAATAACAATAACCTTCTTGTCTTCTATGAATCCACACTCTTGCACTTTCATGGTTATCTTTTATGTGCTTGGATTTGTTGCCTGTTAGACTATTACTTGTTGTTCCATCTTCTCATCTACAGTATTATCAACCTTTTCAAAATTATTATTTCTCTATTTTTATTTTTCACTCTTATTCTAACCAGTCACAAGTGCCCTCAACTTGCTTATTTTTTTAGTAAAATATGTTAAATACTCCACATTATCTTATTAAGGATATATGATTAGACAACATTATAATCATCTTTTCCAAGTGAGATGTTGACATAGGTTGTGTTTTACCTAAAAAAATAGTTTCTTTATTGACTATAGTAACCATTTATTGAGGTTCACATAATGCATTACTTACCTCATCATTATTGATTAGTTGTATAATCTCTTTGCTACTTATAATCAGTACTTTGGAGTTTTGTTTAACTGCTACAATCGTATCTTTCCTTTGTTTACCAACTTGCACTTCACCTTCTTCCTCTTGGAACTTGTTCTTAGATAACACACTCTTATCCTCAATGCTACAACTAATTCCTTTTGGTAGATACTCTTTCTCATCAAACATCATCACATTATTATGTACCTCCTTTCATGCTTGATTGTTCATCAATGGGGTTAGTGTATGATTGATGCCACCCTTCTCAATGGTGTAGATATTGGCTCTAACATCATGAATAACTATTATATCATACTTACATGTTCTACAAAGGATGATATGGCACATGTTAATGGGAATCACATCACACAAAATTATGTCCTTATACCCATCAATCTACAATTTACATAGCATTGTTCATTCACTAGAACTTGATGGCCATTTTAAATCCAAAATACTTTATAAGGATTTGCATGATCTTTGATTTCTAATCCTAGCTTATCTACCATCATGGAATATAAAATATTATCCATACGACCATTATCATCTATGACTTTAAAACATTTACCTTTGCTTGTACACATGGTTTTGAATAATTTCTTTCTCTATGGTGCCTCTTTCTCCTCATGGCTTGCCTTCAAAATAACTCTTATTATCAACAAACTATCCCATATTTCAAGATCTTCCACATATTTTGACAATTACTCCACACTTTACACTTCTTGTTAAACTGCTTGATTCCAAATTTCACTCCAAGAGCTTCCAATCCAAATATCTTTTGGACACTCATATGATCTATGTCCTACAAACTTATTATATTTGTAGAACTTGCTATACAACCCATTGTATCCTCTTCCCATACCATATGATCTTCCACCTCTACTAGATTAGCTTGAACTTTTAGAGCTACTGCTAACTTCTTTACTTTGACTTTGCCATTGATTTTTATTACTTGGTTATCTTATGCCTTCTTTCTGACCTCTACCTTTGTACCTCCTTCCTCTACCTCTATTTTGTTGACTTTTCCTTCTAGAAAAATTTTCCTCTACCCTGAATGCATCTTTATAATCCTCATCTAATCTTCTTGGTGAAAAAATGTTGATCTCATCTTCAATGATAAAAATTTAGTCCATTGATGTACCTGATAACCTTTTCTGCATCCTCATTTATGTGTCTTGCTCTGATAGTTAGTTTTTAGAATTCCTATGTGAACTCTTTCACTATCATGTCCATTTTTATTAGATTTTTAATCCAACTAAACAAGTTCATCTGATAATCTTTAGGCATGAATTTGCCCTTCATCTTGGCCACCATTCTATCATATGAACTTATATTTTCCTTACCCCTTCTTATCTTTTCTTCTTGTATTGCATCCCACCATAGGGATGCATGACCCTTCAACCTTGTGAATAAAAAATTACACTTATTTTCCTCATTAACCTCTTCATAAACAAAATATTTATCCATATATGTGATCTAATCAACTAATTCTTCAACATTAAGACTACCCTCATACATTGGCACCTCCAATTTGGCTTTGATGTCACTCTAATGATTTCTCTAATAAACCTTTCCTCCACTATAATTTCATATCCTTATTATGATAATTATTATTGATTAAACTCATCCTCTCCTTCACTCACATCTCCCCTATTCATCTCTCTCCTCTGATCCAACTCCATGGCTTGCAACCTTGCCTGCAAGTTTTGCACCTCAAAAACTAGTGCATCAACTGCCTATATCCTTATTTGGGCTACTGCTTCTCCTCATACTATGGCTTCCATGTGTCCTTACTATCCCCCTAAGATATCATAAGCTCTGATATGAGATAATGTAGAGTAAAACCTTTCAATCAACACTCACTTTGTCAAATACAACTTGTTCACTTTTGTCAAGGCTCATAAGTTATATAGCTCACTATAAGATTCTAAGTTTCAAGTGGTTATTATTAATTTTATCATGCTCCTTAAAGTATTATTTTATCCCTTATCCAACTCACATACTCTCTCAATACAACTTTCCAACCTATGCACCTTCTTCAACCTGGACAAATTGTCTTGTAGCCCTTTTTAAGCCTTTTGTAACTACACAGACAAGTACTTTTTGAACTTGAGAAACTATTTTTATTTATGAAAATCTATATCTTTATATATTTATCTATTAATTTTATTCACCATAATATACATGTAAATCACTTTTTGAGTCCCTTTTAAGGCTCTATATAGGTCAAATTATGCCTCTTTACCCCTATCACACACTTAGTTGTCTAAAACCATACATCACTATACTAACCCAGTTCAAAACCTTTAAAATACATTATTGGACATTAAATTATATATAATTACAAATTTTTTGTGTATTTTCACTTATGGGAACTCCTGATAAATGAGTTTTTGTCTCAAACCCCTAATACAGAGTTTGCGTAGTCTGCATGGACCCAAGATCAAAGATGTTGTGATTTTATTTTCTAAAAAGAGTTTCAAGGTGTTATTAAGGTTTATTGGGCTCTATAATAACCCAAAACACCTTTAAAAATGATTGGATACCTATCTCCATGCTTTTGTTCAACATTTATCTCTCATTCTTGGCCTAATTGTGTGTGCAGTCACAATATACTACAGGGTTTTAAGCATAAGATGTATTGAAGTGAATTTTAAATAAAATGTAAATTGAATAAATCACTAAAATAATATTGAAAAAAACTTACAAATCATTAATTTTTTGCCAAAACCTTCTATACAATCCACCCTACTATTGATTTATACTTAGACTTTGTCTTTAAGAAAGAACACAAGAAATAGGGTATGCAAGTTGAACCTTCATCACTTAAGACATAAAACCAATTAATAAAATGTTTGAATTAATATAAAAAAACATATATAAAATTACCAAATACATTATAAACATTAACAAGTTGTCTTTATTATTTTTTCCACCAGTACATTATCTTACGTTGTCATTTTTAATGCTCATACACAGAAAATAGGGTATGCCATTAGTTTTTTATCTTAAAAAGGGAAATTAATTATTGGTTTCTTGGATATTTATCAATATCTATCCTATAATGAATTACCATACACAACCCCCAAACCCTTTTTATATCCTAAAACTTTTCTAACTAATTTTGAACCTCCCAACAGTCACTAGCAAACAATTTTGAACATTGGAACATATACCAAGGTTGATATTTCATACATGTATGAATTAAGACCCATGTATAGACACATGGTGTCTTAAAAAATTTGCATAAACCATTTTATACTTTTACTATTCCATCAAATCACTCTTACAACAGTTAAACTAGACAAAACCACTCAAAAATTCAAATTATTAAAATTGATAGGAAAATGCCAATTTTGAAATCTAACTTACCTAAGCACACTTAGACACTTGGATAAGATGTAAAAGTGTGTAATAAGAATCCTAACACCCTTAAATACCCTAAACATGATATATTACCACTAAACGTCTGATCAAATCAAAATTATTTAAACAAACACAAGATAATTCATCCTTAGTAGGATGCTCATGCATCACAAGTAAATTAAACCAATAAATTTTTTTAAAGTGGAAAATTTGTAGAGCATGTTCATTAAGTGCATAATCAAGTGCATGAATATTTGAATAAAACCATTTAAAAATAAAAAAAGTGCACAGATGTGAAGAGAAGAGATGTGTAATTTTAAGTGGGAGACTTAGTCTTGGCACACTTTAGGAAAGAGAGATTGCCAAATGGCACTAGTGATAATTTGAAATTGAAAATGATTGGACCCTATATAATTTTGTTGAAATTTGTGTAAAATGCCTATTAAAATAGATTTACTTGAAGGGATAAACATATTTCTTATTTTAAATTTGTCTGATTTGTGTTCATATTATGAAGGAAAAATTAGTGAAATCACAAAATTTTAATAAACATAATTGATATATTATATGTCTAAAAAAGAGTGTGAATAATTAGAACATGTGATTGATACATGAGTTGGAAAAACTACATGCATAAATAAACATACAAGATATTTGGTAAAATTAAAAGGCTAAGGAATAGAATATATGGCATGGATAATCCCATCATAATTTATAAAATAAGTAATATCATTAATATATCTCTTATAATTCACATGTGTAAGATCTAATTTTTATTTTATTATCCAAAATGTATGATGCAGGAGAATATAGGTTCATGCAAAATCTTGCATCAAGAAAAATTATGATATGTTGTCTTGCATAAGTTTTTTACTGTGCATATGTTTGTAATGTTTTGCATACTTGTTTTCATATTTAATTATTGTTTGTCTAAATAATATTGTGAAGCTTTGTGAAATAATTAATGTTAGTCTTTTATGTAAGCACAGTCTGACAAATATTTTTAGAATGTTTTCAAAATTAATTATTTAATTTTTTTCCTATAGAGTTTTATTCTTTTCTGCAAGAGAAGAATAGTTGATGGCATTCCTTGGTGGATTTATTTATTCACTAGACAATTCATGCATTGATTTTTTATTCATTTGAGCCACATGTGGTAATACATGATAATTTTCTTGGGAGTATTTGAGGATAACATGACATGGTTTTGATATTATTGGTTGTGAGGTCTCTCAACTTATTTTTGCATATTTGGTTTGGGTGCATATCCTTATGATGTATTATGAGAATAGTTATGGATAACTATTTGGAATTTAATATCATAATCCATGATAAGTTGATAAGGATCTATTTGGTGTTTCTCTTGATATAGAATGTTGTGATGGGTTATGTTGTAATATGTTAGTGATTTGAATTTTTTATAGACATCTACTATTTTTGGTGCACTAAGGTATGTTAAATTTTATTAATAGGTGTAAATCACTTAATGTAAGTACATGGGTCTTGTGCCTATATAATCATGACCATAAACTTGTGCAATAGAAGGAGGATGGAGAGAATAAAAAGGTTAGGATAGTTTAGGTTGGCCATAACATTAGAGCTTAATGAATTTTTTTGATATTTTGGCTATACTCTGAAATACTATGAGTTATAAAGTAGAGATATATAGATTTGATGTTGGAACATATCTCATTGTGAAATTGTGTTTTCATTGTTACCATTGTGCCTATTATTTTTTCCTTATTTTTAAAATGTAATAAATATATTAGTTTGTTTTCATGTATTTTATTGTATATATTGAGGATTGTATGGTCTAAGGCATCTCTTAATTTAGACCCCTAATCATGGTTAAATTAGAGAGAATGTGACAAATAATCAAGTGTGTATGCATAAGTTATGTATGTTAAGGATTGGTCCAAACTGATATTTTCAAATGTTTAATACCAAATTTATTCATCTACACATGAATCCTAGACTTGAATTAGGACATGGATAACTAGTGTGTAAAAATGTTTGAGTGATGTTTGATACTTGATATTTTATAAATATGGAAATAGATTGGTATGACTTAGTAAAAATATGATACTCTAGGACATTACATGAACTAACACTAACCCTGTAAAATAGTTATAAGAAAAAATAAAGGTGAAAGGACCACAACCAAAGGTGAAAGGACCCCTAAAAAATAGATGGAAACTTTTGGCCTACCAATTTTTCCCAAGGTAGAAATAATAAGACCATTGATTTCATATGTGAAAAATAGAGATGATAGGTGTGAGAAGAAACTTAGAGATTTGTGTAATTACACTAAATATTGAGCACAAATGATTTAGTGAAGTTTTAAATGCGTTCAAAATGCCTAAGGTCCAAATAAAAGCTAATGTGGGGTAGGAGAAGTCCTAGAAAAAACCAATTATATTATAGTAGCCTAAATGTGTTAATGAGTAATTAATTATGATAGTTTTGACCCTATTTCACTTTAATTGACTTGTTCACTTAATCATGAACTAATTTTCCACTTCACGTTATCCTAAGCACTTTAATGGATCTATTTCTCTCAAAAAATTCTAACACCTATAGAAATGTTCTAAAAACTAAAAACACCCCTAAGAATATGTTTGAAATGATCTAAACCCAAAATCCACATGTTTCCCTAAGGGACAAAAATTTCTACCAGAGGTCAAAATTGGTAGGCATTATTGACCCATACATGACATTTCTATCCTTGGGCTTCTAATAGTCAAATTTTAATGTTAAACCCTCCCTTAATTTTTTGTCCATATTTTTAGGATTCCTATCATGTTGTTTCCCCTTTTGGATTTATATAAAGGCACACTTAACTCACTCATTTTAACAACTTGGAAATTTCAATATAGATTCATACTTACATTATTAAATTATGATTCTAATCATTTATAGTCCTTAGCCAAGTCTAAAGCATATTTTATCATATCCAAAGCAAATTATGATCAAGTTTTCAATCCATCTCTAGATACATTCAAATAGTTAAAGGAACATAATTGTATAAAACACTCTAAGTGGTAGAACTATGTGGTCTTGAATTCCCTCTTTAAGGTATTGGGTATGTAGGAAGTGTTTAGTCATCATGGGGGTGATTTGGGTCACCTCAGTCTAGTTACAATCCACCTTTTTCTATTTATAGGTTTTCAATCGTTCCATGTCTTATTAGGGTTTCAACTAGGGTTTTTTTAGTGGTGAATCTTCATAAATGTATGAATATTCCATTTTTTGAAGTCAGCATTTGGCGATTTTAGTGGAATGGCTGACATGTCGTTATCACTTAAAATTTTGGGGCCAAAGTTCTTTTGGAGGACATGTTTGCCTATATATGAATATAAATTTCCTTATATAATTATAATTCACAAGTTATTTAAAATCGAATACAAGGGATTTCACCACATATTATTGGGTGACTTTAAGAGTCTTTTAGTTCACATGAGGGATTCAATAATAAATAGATTACATCAAGGTAGGCAACTTTTTTTTACAATACAGGTGATTATCCACAATCTATCAGTGCCCATTTAGTCTTGCAAGCATCCATCCACAATCTATAGGCATTCACCCATAGTTTGTAGGTGTCTACCCATAGCCTATGGGTGCTGACCCATAGCTTATAGGCATCCACCCATAGTCTGAGTGTGGACCACAAATGACCAAAAACTTGGCATCCACCCACAGTCTATCAGCATCCATCCAAAGTCTATTGGCACCCACCTAGTCTATGGAGATTCACCCACAGTCGTATGGCATCTGCCCATGGCCTATTGGTAGTCACCTATAACACCTAATGTTCTATCACCATCATTCATTGGCAACCAATCTTTTTTATTCCTTATTCATTGATCAAGCATCTTTGTTTGTTGTCGATCATATTTATTTTGATGTTAATCCTCTTCTATACATGGCTCTGTAGACTAAATAATATGGCATCTACTAAAAATGTTAAGGCCTCTAAGAAATTTAAAAAATATAATAGCCTATTATCTTATTTTGGATAGACACCAAACAAAAGTACTATATTTTTAATTAAATAATATTTTTTACTCATTGGCTTGTTTTAAAGTTAAATACTAATTAAAATGTCTTAAACCATTTCATGTGCAAAATCCATAGATAACTCTTTTAAATAATTGTCTCCATAGGTTGGCATACCTAGGCATAAATTTAAAATTCCAAATAGAGGTACTAACTCATAGAATGCCATTTTTTTAATTAATTAAATATTATTTTCAAGTTTCAATAACAATGACAAGTTTTACAACAATATTTCATGCATAACCCATTGATATCATTGAATTGGAAAGACTTGTGAATGAAATGTCAAACATATATACTATATTATAAATATTATTAGAATTCTTGATTTTTATTTATTTGTACTTTAGTATTGGCATTTATTAAAAATTAATGTCATGCATTTTTTTACATGTAGAATTAAATGATAAAACTATTAAGGAAATGTATAACACTTTTAAATATATACTTTACATTAAATAATTCACTCAAAAAAATATCAATACTATTGGTCTGGATGATGATTTTATAACACCAAAGATATCTGCTCCCTCAACACATTATCCAATTGAAAAAGGCATAAAAAGAGTCACTCAAAAAGAAATACCCATTATCCCACTGAATTCAAGGAAACATAAATATCACATCATAATTAGTGGTGTTGATGATGAGTTATCAACATCAAATGAGAGATCTACTGATTCTACTCACCCAACACTATCTCCAAATGAGCCTGCTATGCAAGAAAAATAATCTCCAATTCAAACAGGCACAACAAAAACTATGTAGAAGAAGAAAAATACATGGATAATTGGAAGGTCATTTTAGTATGAGTGGGCATCTAAATTCCCATTTATTGAACCTGTGCAACCAAAAAATAGTACTAACACACCAACAGAATGCAAATACACCATATGGTGTTGGAAACTTGGTAAGGACCACAAAATGCAACTCAAATTAGACACAATTGAAAAACATTGTGGAAAAATATATGAGTTGGTAAAAGACAAAGATAGAATTATAAAAAAATAGTGAGATGGAAAAATGAAAAAGAGTGCATACATCAATGTTATACAATAAAGTGTCATAATCATCAAAAAAATCAACGACATCTCATTGATGAAGGATGAACAATGCAAGCTCAATTCAGAAAGGTTGCTCAGTCTAATTTGCTTGCAAAAAATATAAAATTTTTAACTTTATTTCACATTCTAAAAAGAGGAATACCAATCTCTAATTTTTTATATTATAAGCTTTTATTTTAGTAGATTGGATTACAGAACATTCCACATTCACATTGGCTTGATATAAATGCCTGGGGATGGAAAAATACCTCATAATGATTGAAAAGTAGGATTTGAAAGAGAAAGTAAAATCAACAAGGTTCATATCACTATCCATTGATGAGGTAACAATGGTTGACAACACACCATGGGTATGCATGCATGTATATACATTTCAGAATCATTCAAGACAACCTCACCTTTTATCTGTACATAAAATGGTTGAAAATCATAATGCAAAAAGGCTTTGTAAACTATTTATTTTTAATTTGATGGATATTGTTGGGATGATTTACCATGATATAGGTACTAAGTTGGTATGTGTTGGTGTGAATGGTGAATCAGTAATATAGGGGAATAAAATAGGTTTATGTGTTCACCTGCAAACATTAGTTGCCCCATATATGACTCCAATCTATTGCATGACACATAGAATGAATCTTTCTTACAAAATTGTAAGCACATTCAAAAGTGTCTCAAAAGTGGAGGAGCTAATCCATGATTTGCACGCATATATGTCATGCAGTCCAAAAACATTTTTAGAGTTTCAAAAATTTGTAATTGGAGTGACTAATGGAAAAAATATATTAAAAGATGTAGATACTAGATGGATTTCAATGTATGAATTTGCATGCTAAATATTTGAATAATATCAATCCTTCTTTGGTTTAATGTTTAAGTATATGGTGGAGGTTGACAAAGAAAGAGATTTATTGAACCTCTTGATATATTTTGAAACTTTTCTAACATTATGTGGTATTCTGCCCATGTTAAGTGAAATGCATTGTTTGATGAAACATGCAAAAGAGAGAGAGAGATATATATATATATATATATATATATATATATATATATATATATATATATATATATATATATATATATATATATATATATATTATGGACTTTATAAAGTTGAGGAAAGATGTTTGTTTATCACTTGATATATTATACTACTCAAATGAAAGTTTTAAGGAACCAATATTTGAGAGTTGAGAACTTTAACAAATCTAAAGGACCCTCAAAAATATTTGAAATTCAATATTCATGGTCATCTTTGTATTTTTATTAATGTAAAAGAGATACCATTACACACTTTTCAAATATGATCAAATTTATTTGGATCAAAATTTGAAGAAGTACCTTTAACAAGGGTTCTATATGATAATGTCATATGTGATACACGAATGAAATTGAGAGACATTTCAAAAGGCTTGTCTACTAAAATTCAAGATCATTTTCAAAGAGATGACTTGCTTGAAGCCATGGGCATGATGAATCTTACATTTTGGAGCTGTGATGGTGAAAAACAAACAAGTAAATTATTCATCAAATACATGGGTACTGTAATCCAATAATTTAGCAGATTTTGTGGAAATAAATGGAGAGGAAGTTAAGGGTATTTTGTAAAAATATTTACTAGAAAACTACTCAAATGGTTTTAGATTTACAATGGTTGAACAATGTCTTCTGTTAATTAAACCAACAAAAATAGTTTTTATTACCATGGTATGGAATAGACTATATTAGAGAAATGTTCTGTAGGAAGAAAATAGCAAATACTTTCATTTATATGAATTGTGTCAAACAATGATTTTGGGGCCCATGAAAGATGAAAGGGTATTTAGTGTATTATATTTTGTCAAATCAAAGATTTGGAATAGATTGAATAAAAATCTTGAGACTTAAGGTTGTATGTTTTAGGTTATGAAGTGGATATGTTTACATATGATAGAGTAATTTCAATTTGGAGTAGTCTAACTAAAACAAGATGTGTCACAACTACAACTACAAGTGAAACTATAAATGTCAATGAGACATGCCATAAAAATTCTAGTGATGAAGTATGGTTTACCAAAGGGTTATTTGATATACCTGGTTGAAACATCTTCAGTATTCTGCAATAGTATTTGTTAGCATTTTTTAATATTTCAAGTTGCAACAAAATAGTACATGTTTAGCATACTGTATTTTTTCTAATTATTTTACATTTTTTGAATAAATTATACATTGTTTATTCAAATAAAATTGTAAACAATACTTTAGTAGCTTTCATACCAAATTTACTATAAATTAAAGCAGTAAACATTGTAGCATATTATCACAAAAATATGAGCAACGAATCCATTATAAAACATAAAGTTTCCAATAGTTACAAAACATGAGCATAATATGACTCAAGGCTTTGAGCTCCAACCTCACTTTTCATTAAATAAAAGACTATGAAAATTATAAAACAAAGTTAAACTGATAGTATTCTCAATCAAATGCATTATTTATTCAAATGAAATTGTTAACAATATTTTAGTAGCTTTCATATCAAATTTACTGTAAATTAAAGCAGTAAATAGTGTAGCATATTATCACAAAAATATGAGCAATGAATCCATATTTATAAAATATGTTTTAATATTATAAAACATAAGTTTCTAATAGTTACAAAACATGAGAATAATACAACTCGAGGCTTTGACCTCCAACCTCGATTTTCATTAAATAAAAGATAGTATGGAAATTATAAAACAAAGTTAAACCGATAGTATTATTAATCAATATGGATCATTTTGTACTTTGACTACTTGTTCATTGGTACTGGTAGTGGTTGTGGTCTCTGTGTGGATCGAGATCCTAGAATCTTGAAAATCTTTCAGTATAGAATGAATATCGACAAGATTACTTCATTCTTCGATAATAGTATATCTCGCTAAAAGCAATATGGGTCCACTTCAACTTTATTTTTAAACAAAACATCAAGATCCAAGCCATTTTCTCAAATTATTTTCCTCAATGTATTATTTTTCTTATTCAATAATACAAGTTTTTCCTTGAAAAAAATTACAATAGAAATAAATTTGTGTGATTTCTTTAGATGCATGTCAAGGAAAAAAACTTGGTTCATTAACTTTATATATTTTGAATGCAAATGATCAGAAAATAATTAATTAGTTAAATGTTTTTAAAATAAATTTTAATTTTAAAAAACCATAAAAAAACTCATCAAAAATGTTTCTTTTTTTGCATTCACAAGATCAACCAAGCTTCTGGTCTATGCCCATTTGTTATAGTATGCTTGCGCTTCTACATTCAAGTTCTCAAGCCTTTTTAACATAATATCAAGAACATCATTATTAAAACTATTATTGACACCAACACTTCCTGAAACTACTTGGTCGAATAAAATATCATTTTTTTTTGGCTCATGCTCCACCATTGTGTACAATTGATATCATTAATTGTGGTTACAAAAATGGGCATTTATTTCTTGAATTAATAATTTTTCCTAATGCTCTCATGTTTTTAATTCATCAAGATTTGTAATAATGAAGTCAAGAACATAAGCTTTAGTATTTTCTACCAATAAATTAGAAATAGGAAAAAAAGTACATTGATCATCAATTTGAGGAATATCATGCACAACACTACCATCAGTGTTTCTTGGTGGTGAGTTGAGCAGAAAAGGTCACTGTAAAGGCTCTATGGATTGAGATCCATGTATGATATCATGAGGGTAAATCTGCCACTGTCAATGCCAAATACTCATCATCTAGATCAATATTATGAAGTAGTGAAGTTCTAGTCACATTAGGAAGACCACTAACTAAAATGTTTGGAAACTCAGACATTGGAACCTGAACCATGGCACCACTTTGAGCTAGGACAAAAAGACATTTCCCAATACTAGTAGTTAAAGGGCCATGACAGGGTGGTGGCAAATGAAAGGAACTTTTTTCTTGGATAAGAATGAGCTACAAATAGAAATTAAAATCAATTAAATGAACAATTCAAAAAAATCATATATAATATTAGCATTTAAGAAAAAATATATTTGTTTTATACACCTTGTTATTTTTGTCATTTTGACTATTGTTGTTATTGTTGCTATTATTGTGAGGTAAATCTTAAATTTATTCCAAATCTAGCTGGTGTGTGTAATATAGATTGTGCAAGCTCTACTATATATATATTCAAAATATTACATTGATAAAAGAGTATTCAATAAAATAAAATATAGTGTATGAAGGACCAATAACATGAGTGGAGTGTTGTACAGGTGCCAAAGGTGTAATCAAACTCTGCATTCACTTTCTTCTTATCAATTGTTTCTTAAGCATATATAGAATCAAAAATGAGTGGAGTGTTGTACAGGTGCCAAAGGTGTAATCAAACTCTACATTCACTTTCTTCTTATCAATTGTTTCTTAGGCATCTATAAAATTGAATATGCATCACCTTCCATCTTTGTTTCTACTAAGGCCTTAGGAGGTTGACGTCCTTTGCTTATAGAATTTCTTCTGTTAATCATTTCATTTTTTTTTATAATAAAAAGATGTTTTATTTAAAATGAACTAGATCGATATTTATGTATTTATTTGAAATAGAGAGATAGTTCAAAGAGTCAAACAACTACCCAAACTAACCTCCTATGCTTCTAGGGAGAGTACATTGACAAATGATTTGGGATTGAGGGTAGAAGGAATAGAGGATGCTTGCAAATTTGAAATCACTTTGTAGTACAATGTAATATTATAATTACAAGAAGAAAATTGAGTATGTTCATTACATAGATCATAATTTAAATAATCTTTGATTCTAATAGAAATAAAACTACACCAATTTAATGGTTGAGCTCCCAAAGTATGAATAATATAAACAAGAGCCCCGAATGGAAGATCAGATGGTCTACCCTAAAAAATAATTCTTCCTTGGAAAATTTCAATCATTCCCAATAGGAAAGGGTTTTTAACACATTCAATTTTTAGTCCTCTTTTACCATGGTATTGATGATCTATAAAAAAAATACTACTTTAGATTCTAGAACAAAAGAAGTAAAACTATTAAAAAATTAGTAATTATAAATTTAACAATACATACCATCCACCTAAAATGAGTAATGGGACTCTAAATACTTTTTGTCATCATCATTGAGCAAGGCATTTGTGGTGACCAAGTCCCCATCATTAGAAGGTAGCCCTATCAGCCTTTCAATATCCTGTGGATGGATTCTAAATGAAATATTTTGGGAGTCCAAGTTGATGTGAAACATCAAGGAATAAGTATCGAAGCTTTGTAATAGAACATTTAGGAGAGGAATATCTTTGTCATATTATGGCATGTAGATAATGATGTTGAATTTGCAAGGCTCAACCCACTCATTATATGTGTTTGGTTGATATAGAATCTTTTGAATGATAATGCATGACAAATTCAAAAAAATGAGTTTGGGGCTTCCAATCAGCCTTGTACGACCATCAAAAGAGGTTTGGGAAAAAGCAATCCATGAAATAATAAAGGGTTTTGGAATTTGGGACTTGGGAGTGGGACTTGTGGAAAAGAGGAAATTTTTTGAACTTGATAGTAGAGGCTAAAATGGAAAAATAAGCAAATTGAGTAGCATTTCTTATATTTATAGGCCTAGAGGTCAGAATGGGTGGATGTCTATATATTACGAGCACTCACTAGAGACACCCGTATCATAATTGTGAGGATCACATTGTGTTTGTGTAGATGATTGACACATGTACACATGTCATGCATTATCGGACACATGAAAGTAGAATAGACATTCACCTTCCATACATTTGTTCACCTATCATATAGGTGATATTATTAGACTCCCATCTAACCTTGTTAAGCATGCACCTGATCTTGTATAGATGATCAATTGAAAGGATGTGTGTCCAGACCAGTCCACAAAGGCAATCGTCTAGATGAAATAGACATTCCCCCAAACCCAAAAAGGTGACTACCTAATTATAATATATTTTCATCTAATTTATGTAGCTGTGCATCTATTTTATATAGATGTACACTTGGCCAAAATAGCCCCCTACCCAATTCACATAGATTTTCACCTAGGTGCAAATGGGCATCGACCCAATTGAAATAGGTGTTTGCCTAGCTAAAGATGGTGTGCACCTTCCCAAATCAATCATGCTTCTAGACTATATGGGTGTACTTATATTCCAATACATATAAGCATTTTTTTAGACCCAATCATGCATTTTTTTTATCCACATAGACATCTATCTAGTTTAAATAGGCATGCATCTAGTTAGAACAGGTGTACATTTGTTATAAATAGGCTTTCATCCAATTATACAGGTCATTCACTTGGGTCTGGCCAAGCAATCATCCAATCCAAAAAGGTGTTCATCTAGCTTTCATAGGCGTGCATCTAGTCAAAATAGGCATATGTCCAATCTACATAGGCATTCATTTGGCCCTGCACAAGTGTGCACCTCATTTATAAATGCTTTCACCTAGCTTGCACAACCACTCACCTATAATTATGCCATCATACATCTATTTCTTGGCATTCATCAATGATTGTAAGCTTTACATGATTCACTATTTGGCATCACATGATTTGCCTTTACAATGATTTGACTTCCAACCTAGTTCACCACTATTACAAATCAGATTCACCTCGTTACCTCCATGGATTTTCCTATAAGGCCCACTAAAATTTATGTTGGTTTTAAACTTATAAAATCTATTTGTATGTATTTTTAACAATTTCAAAGATCAAATATTCTTATATATACCTAATTCAAGTTGTTATAAGTGATCATGACCTAATTTCCTATTTTCTACAAAATTCAAGACCAACTAGTTTAGTTCATAAGTGGCAATCTATACTGACCTAAATGGGGTTTCCCTAACCTTCTTCACCCTGAGTCATAGCTTATGGTTAATTTTAGTCACAATTCATGTTTTCATGTTTCAGTCATCTACCAGTCAACACAATCATATCTGAGATAAAAATAGCTATTTTTTTCTATTTCATTTCATATTTAGTCTTCTCTTGATCAATTTCACTTTATTTAATTTAGTATTTTCTTTCATTTCTTCTTGTCTCAAGTTATAATATAGAATCCTTGTTTATTCCATTCAATTTATCTTAATTACGGTTAGTTCAAATAATAATAAAAAATTCAATAAAACATATTGGTGAACTTGAGTTAGTCACTCACTTTCATTGCTTCAAACTTTTTGTCCTAGTGTTTAGGTAAATTCTTGAACATTCGACACTAAAATAACATTCTTTCAACTTTGGATCTAAATCTAACACTAAAAGAACTTGATTTTAACCTTGGATATAATTACTAACACTAAAATCCCTTTATTTTGACCTTGGATATGATAAATGACATTTAAATAATCATATTTTAGCCTTGGATTTCATATTAATCTACTAATATCCACATATAAAAAAATTAATTTTGTTATTAACATTTCATTTCCTTCTATTGCTCATAGTATCTCTTCCATGCTAGTGCTTATAGTAGGGTAAGTGCACAAATTTGGGGGACAATTGTGTGGACATTTTCCATAATGAAATCATGTTATTGACATAATTTGATCATGTTATTGATATAATGCAATTGCATTATTAACATTACATGATTATGTTATTTAAATTATGGCTTGGTAATATCAAGCCATAACATGATCACGTTAATACATAACATGATCATGTTCCTATTGTTTTACACATTAAATCATGTGAATATCCACATGAAGTGAATATTGGTTAATAGATAATGTGATTACATTATTATAAAATCAATAACGCGATGACATTCTTATTATTTTACACATAAAAGCATGCAAACATGCACATGAAGCTAATCTTGGATGGAATCTTATAGTTACTACTCTAAATGTGAAGTATAAGTATAAAAATGTAATAATATAAATGTAAACTTGTTACATTTATTTCCTTATAATTTAAATTTATTTTAGTAAATATAAGAAATTAGGACCACTTTGCATCTGATAGAGTTGGTCCCATAGCTACATGCCTTATGATGTAGAAAATAGTTTTTAAAAATCTTATCTAGTCACTACTTAGGTATTTTCAAGGTTTAAGTATTGAAACTAGGGATTTTAGGGCATAACTTTTGCAATTGATGTCCATTTTTGGTAAACATATAGTCATTTTTTAAGGTTTTTATGCCTTAAAGATTGATTCCTAGCATTTCTACGACTCCTAGGTTTGTCAAAATTGAAGTTTTAAAACCAATCACTTTGAAATTGATGCAAAGTGGTGTGATTGGGGTAACATAGGTCACATTGATGACTTACACACATTAAAAAAACACTTTGTGTTAATTTCACTTGTTCATCATCCCTCCCTCATCCTTGATCACTTCCTACTTATGCCTCATCACCCCTAATCACTCTCTTACCATTCCTCATTTTCCCTAATCACACCCTCATTAACCCTCACTATCCCTAGTCATCTCTAATAACTCCCTCATCATCCTTAATTACTCCCTCATTGACCCTCACTATCCATCATCATTCCTAATAACTCACTTCTTATCCCTCAGCACTCCCTCATTAACCCTCACCATCTCACATCATACTTAATTACTCCCTCATCATTCCTAATCACTCATTCATTGGATCTCACCATACCTCACAATCCTAATCACTCTCTCATCATCCCTAATCACTCCCTTATTGACCCTCACTAATAATCATCATTTATAATCATTTCCTTATAATTGATAATCATTCCCTCATTGACCTTCACCATCCTTCATCATCCCTAATCATTTCTTCATCATCTCTAATCACTCTTTCCTTTCCTTCATCACCTGTAATCACTCCCTCATTAACCCTCACTATCCCTCATCCTACCTAATCACTCTCTCATTGACTTTCACCATCCCTCATCATCTCTATTATCTCCCTCATCATCTCTAATTAATTCCTCCTCATCCCTCCTCATCCTTAATCACTCCATATAATACATTTATGGTGGTTTTTTTGGGGGTTTAACAATTTTAAGAGCTATAAGTGGAGATTTAAGTGCTAGCATAAAATATAGGACATAGTGATAAAAATGATGTGGATGAAAATTTGAAACATAAATATTTATCACCTATGAAAAAATATGGGCCTATTAAAATGAAGTAATTCACAATTGAAGATATTCCAACCATAGAACCAAAAATGGATAGTAAATATGAGGATCACCAAGCTATGTGATTTCCTAAAACCAATCAATTTATTTACATATGAGGACATTTTATGATCCAAATAATTACATTGAAGGCATTATATTTTTATGTCTATTGATTGAGTCATCATACCAGAGAGTGGAAAAATAATTTTCAAATTATTAGAATGAGTATTCCAAGATTGGAAAGTAGTGCTTAATTCCTAACTTCAATATTCAATCCAATGAAGAGTGTCACACTATGAGCTCTCTACTTTCACATCTCGAAATGCAGATATAATTTACCTATAACTATTAAAAGGTAAGTAGTTAATATATTATGAACCCAATGATATGGTCAGTACTAAAATTATCTCTACTTCCCCCAACAATAAATTATATGAACTATAAATATTACTTCATTAATAAATGTATATCAATGATGATCTAATAAACTTTATCATTTTTAATAAAATTCAAAATAATTTAATTTATCCTAAATCATATTTTCAAATTGATACATCATCCATAACCATATGCTAGTGTATGGTCTAGTGTAGGCCTTGAAGAATGGATCACCTAATCGTGTCACTTGGTGTACAAAATCAAACTTTTTAAAGATGTAAACCTTTGTGACATCTCACCATTAAAGGTGTGTGATGTTTTACATGTGGTCAACCATATATTTATCATTGGCATGTATTCTATGAATTAAATCTTTTAAATCTTGTGATATATTTTCATGATTTGAAATACAATATATCATAGTTAGTTCTTAAGCTTTCAATCATTAGTGCCAAGAAGTGCAAGAATCTTGTCAGTTCTAGTAAAAAGTATACTCTTGATGGTAAGAATTAAATGTAATAACATACTTATAGTAGCATATAATAGTCTAGTTTATCCAAAAATAACAAAGAAAAAATAATTGAACCATATTTAGATTAATATAAGGATATCTTTCAGTCACCTAAATAAGTTCCTACATACTGTACACTAAACAATACTATTGATTTGATCCATTAACTACCTCTACCTCAAACCTCTTTATACAACGTATCATTTCTAGATAATTAATAGATCAAGTGGTAGATCCATGAAATCATGGATAATAGACACACCATGCCCAAATAATTACCTTGCATAAGCCAAATTGCGCTTGTGCCAAAGTTGTGAATCAATTGAAAAAATCTTAACAAGATTAAAATGAATAAATATTATACTCATATAAATATTAAGGAATTTTTATGCCATATCCATGGTGTAGAAGTCTTTTCCAAAATTGATCTTAAGTTTGGTTATCATCATATTCATGTTGAATCTCTATACATTTGGAATATAGTCTTAAAACCAAAGGAAGGATTGATTAACTAGTTTATTATGCCTTTTAGGTTAACTCATGTAGTGAATTAATTTATTTAGATGTTGAATGACATCCTTAGGCCCTTTACCTATGTGATTTTTTAAATCTACATTGATGACATCTTAATATTTAGTAGACATGGGATGAACATCTACACCATGTTGAACTAGTGTTTCACATTTTTCAAAAACACATTTTTATGTTAACATGAATAAATGTTCATTTTTCATGAAAGAGATAAAATATTTAGGATAAATTATAGACACAAGGAGTACATGTGTGAACCTAACCAAGATTCAAGTCATATAAGAATTGGAAACACCAAATAACTTTGCATCTAATTCAATTATTCTTAGAATTAGAAAATTATACATGAGATTTGTGTTTAATTTTTATCCTTTGAACTAAGCTACCAAAGGTGGAACTAAATAAAGTTTCATCTAGTCAGTTGCACAACAAAGATAATTCAATGAACTAAAATTTAGACTCTATTTTGTGTTTTTACTTATGTTATTTGACTATAAATTTGGAAGATCATATAATTCATTTAATAATAAAATTGACTATCACAAATGGGCATTAACAACACAACAAGTCCTATAAAATATTTAATTTATATTATAATGGATTAAACAACATATGATTGGAATAAAATTTATCTTTAGAGTATATACTTACATCAGATGATGAGGGAGAGATGAGGGATGATGAGGGATGTTAAGGGTTAATGATAGAGTGATGAGGGATGGTGAGGGTCAATGAGGGAATGATTATCAATGATGAGGGATGAAGAAAGAGTGATTAGGGATGAGGAAGGAGTGATTAGGGATGGTGAGGGATGGTGATAATCAATGGAGTGATTATGAATGATAAGCTGGAGTGATTATGAATGATATGCTCAAGTGATTAGAGATTATAAGGGATAATGAAGGTCAATGAGGGAGTGAATAGGGATGAGAAATTGATTAGGGATGATGAAGGATGGGGAGGGAGTGATTAGGGATGATGAGGGATATTGAGGGTAAATGGAAGAGTGATTATGGATGATAAGGGAGTGATTAGAGATGATTAGGGATAGTGAGGGTCAATGAAGGAGTGATTAGGGATAATGAGGAATGATGAGAGATTGATTAGGGGTAATGAGGGATGAGTAAGAATTTATTATGGATGAGGGAGGGATGATAAACAATTGAAATTAACACAAAGTGGTTTTTTGATGTGTACAGGTCGTCAATGTGACCTACACTACCCTAAACACACCACTTTGGATCAAGTTCAAAATGAATAGTTTTTAAAATTTGATTTTCACAAACCTAGGACTCTTAGAAATGCCAAGAATCAATCTAAAAGGCATATAAACCTTTAAAATGACTATATATTTACCAAAAATGGATATCAATTGCAAAAGTTATATACAGAAATCCCTAGGTTTAATACTTAGACCCTAAAGATTTTGAAGTACTAACCAGATTGGATTTTGAAAAATTATTTTCCACATTGTAATGCATACAACTATGAGGCAAAATATATCAGATGTAGAGTCACCCTAATTTATTATATTTACTAAAATAAATTTAAAGTATAAGGTAAAAAAACTTATACTTAACATTTAGAGTAGTAAATATAAGTTTTGGGTCAAGATTAGATTCATGTGCATCTCCACATAATTTTATGTGAAAAATAGTTGTAAAGTGGTCATGTTACTAATTTGATCATGTTACCTATTAATGCAACCACATTACTAACAATATCACATTATTAAAATGATCACACTATTTGAATTTGAATTCAAACACCATGCTTTTTGGCTCGAAAATGGCTTAGATTCCTGAGCTAAAGGATGGGACCTATCAATCTATAGAAAAGTCTAAGATTTATGATAAATAAAAAAATTCAACTTTGATTGATAGATACACTATGAATTTCAACCATAAAATTCAACAACTTCATACGGTCACAACTAGCACACTCTCCTCTTTCCAAAAAAATGATTTTTATAAATTTTGGACTAATTTAGGGGTTCAAACTATGTTTATTTTTAACTATATATTTTTAGGCCACTACATGCTGTAAACACACATGTCTATACATTTTCATGTAATTTGTATTTCGTTGATCCAAGTGAAAATAAAATTATATGGTCACAAACTAGGCCTAATTCTACACACATTCAAAAAAAGAAAAATTAATTTTCATTGTTTTTAGGTAGTTAGGCATACTTCACGAGTGGATATCCATTTTTATATCAATTTTTAGGATCTATTTACTTGAAAAATTCATTAAAAAATGTATTCATTGAAAAATATAAAAAAATACAGGTCACAAATTAGAAGATTTATCTAAATTTTCACTGAAGTGTTTCAAACAATATTAAACACTGCTCTAATAATTATGCACCACATGGCCATCTATTTACTCTATTTTCTTAAAAAAATAGGAGTTCCTCTTCAAATTTTAGATGTTTGACCTAGTTATACTTAACCATTTTTTTTTTAAATAGTGTTTTAGAAACTAGGCTTGAAATTCTACATTTCATGTTCTTACACCATCTTCAACATTGGAGTGTAGATATCTCAAATTATCTATAGAAGTTTATATTTTTGAAATTTTAGAAAAATCATGTCCATGAGTATGCCCCTTTTTGTTCCCCAACTTTGTACACTTACCCAGTATCTTTTTTTGTAGGATATTACATTTCAAATTTATGTTATTTCCTTTTCATACAATATGTGGCTATATTGGATGAACATTTTTTGCTTCAAAGTTTTATTAAATCAAACAAATCACATGTTAATGCATAAGTGTTATTAATGGATTTTTTTTAAAATTTCAAGCATGATATGAGAACAAGTGTAGTCATATATTCAATATGTTATAAGACCTACTCTATAAACTCAAGTATCACTCAATTATTATTCTTACAACATCCAATTAGAGGCTTTACCAGTTACAATAAGATGACAAATATAATTTATGACTCCTTTCATTGTTCCTCATCCTATACCTTAAGGTTATAATCATTTCCATCCCAATCCCATTATTCATCCATGACTTATATTAGATTAATATTCGATGAGGTAGGCCATCACATCATAGAGGTAGTTAACATGTTGCTTTTTAACCCCCTCCACCTCTAGTGAGGTCATAAAATCAATCCCAAAAAAATGATATCCTAGATCAACTAAAAAATACCCATGCAAAAAATTCAAATTTAGAGTTACTCAAAAGTTCATTAGTTTATAATGATATTTTATATGTTGCATTGTCATATAATACCATTCATAGTGATATACAACTTGCCACTTATTATTATATCATTATCACCTTTAAGCATACCGAAAAGATTATTAATTTTGAAGATGAATAATTTCTAGCACAAGATGTAATCACACAAAATCTCCAAAATTTTATTCAATTTACAATACAAAATAAAGGAATCAAATGGGTAATCATTGATATTGGATCAAGTGTAAACATTTTCAGTATTCTTTCTTACAACAATTGGGTGTAAACATTGAAAGTATTCAATAAATAGATCAAAATTATCAAAAAAAATGATGATTCTTCAAGACAAGTACTTGGAATGATATATTTAGATGTAACTAATACTCAAGAAAAAACATACAATTAGTTGACTCTGGTATAGCTATGGAGAGTGAGAAAATGACTGGTGCACGGATTTTGAATTCCATTAATGGTTGAGAGCAAGGAAAAATGAAGCTTGGTAATCTCGTAGAGCCCGTGATAGCCCAAAAAAGGCTCCTACATCATCAGACAACATAATAGATCAATTGGTAACTATGCCAAAGTCAAGTCAGGGTCTACTGGTATCAGACATTAACCCCATAAAAGATAAAAATATTACCTCATGGGTGGATTTGGTCATGAGTGAGTGTCATCTCAAAAAAGTCATAAAGGAATCCTTTTATCCCTTTGGGTGAAAGATTTGAGGTATGTGTTGAAGTACTAAATGTCATCATAGAAAACATTGATTCTTCTTTATCGTATTCTATTTTGGCCAAATTCAATGACTTTAGGCCAAATATTGACTCATTCCAGAAATGGGCCAACCTTAAATGGAAACCAAAAGGTCAAATTGATATAGTGGCCATGCCTAGAAACATTTTCTTTCTCAACTTCTCACATCTCAAAGATTATATAAGGATTATCATGGGTGGCCCTTGGTTCATGGAGAAATCCATCATTAGTCTCAGTAAATGGAAGGTAGGCCTTAACCCTGATAATTTAATTTTAGAGGGCATTCTTGTCTGGATTAGTCTATCAAAACTACCTCTAAAATTATGGGCACTAGAGGTAATCTTTAAAATCACCAGGGCTCTTAGACAGCCCATTGATATCGACCCAGTGACTAAAGCTAGATATAGACTCCTAGTGGCTAGAGTGTGTGTTTTTATCCCAGCTGATAAACCACTAATCCATTCTATTAAGATCAAATCCAAATATGGGATTTGGAATCAAAGGATTGAATTCAAAAGAGAATTTGAAATTTACAAAACTTGTGATATCCTAAACCATTCCTCCAAAACCTATCCCCTACTCAAGAAGCCCCTGATTCCCCACTCCCCCACTTGGGTGAAAAAATATTTCACCCATAACCCTCTTCCCCATCCCTCCCTTGGCTTCCCTCCCTCGTCCCCCCTCTAATCTCCCCATCCCAACCCCCCAAACCTACTTTGATTCCTCTAAGCCTTGGAACAAAAATTTGGGCATGGTTCCTCTAAAACCTTCCACTGCCTTGAGGATCATTATCCCCCCTGAGAAGCTCTTATATTGGCTCCATCAAATAGTCTATTACAAATTCCTTTAGCCAAAACCTCCTCTCCCTTATAGGATATCTTGGTTGAAGCTATGTTTACCTCCCCAATTGCTCCTTCCCCCACTCCATTAGCCCCTCATGATAGTCCCATACCATTCTCTCCTTGTAACATTGCATGTAAAGATGATTTTTTGGATAAATATCTAACTATTCAAGAAATTAGACCCTCTCAAATTAATACACCTCCATCTAGATGCTTAGGGGAGTTTAGACAATCCTCCCCTTTTGAAGTCCAATTCTCCTTAGTGAACAAAGGCGAAAGCTTTGACCTAAATAGGGAATAGAATGAAGAACCATGGATGAGTGTTCAAAAAAAAGGGTAGGAAAAAAGTGAAAGTTGGTGAGGACCAAAAAAATGTAGGTAGACCCTTGTCTCAAAGTGATAAGAAAGAAGAAATAGATAGACAGATAGTAAAGGATATGCATATGACCTTAAACACTTCCCAAATAATAAGAAATGAAATTCTTCTCATGAAACATAAGGGGGATAAATAACCCCAAAAAATAGATGCTAGATATAAATTTAATTATGAAATACAAACCTAATATTATTTTCTTTCAAGAATCTAAAATGTCTGAGGAAACACTTTTGAATATCAAATATAATATTTGGGACAAGGCATTATGTAGCTGTAGTAACTCTAGAGGTGTGTCTACTAGCCTGGTGGTGTTTTAGAACCCCAAGGTCCTAAACAAAAACCCCCTAAGTGTAATTGAGTCCCATATTACCATTTTTTAAGATATCCTCTCTAAAAAAAATTGGTTCCTCACTAATTTTTATGCTCCAAACTCAAGGAATGAAAGATGTAGACTATGGAAAAACCTCATAGATATTAGACATCTTTTCAAAAATTAGTGTTGGATGGTGGTAGGGAAATTTAACTCTCCCTTAACCCCTAGAGAGAAGAAAATGGGAACTTTCTCCCTGATCAATAGCATGTTATAATTTAGTGAGTTTATTGCTAAAGCTAGACTTATTGATGTGGACCTAAAGGGTAATCCTTATATGTGGTCCAATTGGAGATTGGGGTATAATATCATTCAATTTAGACTTGATAGGTTTTTAATCTCTCTTAATGGTAATCTTGATTCAACTAGTTCTCTAACTTCTTTGCCAAGGATTGGTTCAGACCATAACTGACTTCTCTTCCAAAGTGAGAAGATGTCCACAACTAAAAGCATTCCCTTCGAATTTGATAAAATGTGACTCTCCAATTAGACTTTGAAATATTGTATAAAGGAGTGGTGGCAAATCCTAGTTCATGGATCTACTATGCACACCCTAGCAATGAAACTCAAATTTTTCAAGAATAAACTCAAAGTCTAGACCAAGGAGGTATTTGGGAACATCTTCCTCCAAAAATAGTTCATAGAGGAGGAAATTAGTAGTTTAGAAATGGAAACTAATTATTCTATTTCCATCCACTCTCTCTAAGAAAAATAAAAGGAACTCCTAAGTCTCTTCCATAACCTAGAAGCTAAGGAAGAAACTTATTGGAGGTAGAGATCCAAGAAGATCTAGTTAAAGGGAGGGGACATAAATACAAAGTTCTTCCATACCTATGCATCTAAGAATCACTAGAATTTGTTTATTTTGGAAATGAAAGGGGAGGATGACACCTGATTTAAGGAATTAAAAGATATTGAGGATTGAATCATTAATTTCTACAAAAACTTGTTATCTTTTATTCCCCTTAGGATGTTCAGCTTAAAGACAAGGTGGCCAGTCTCATTGAAGGGGTTATTTTATAGGAGTATAATGCTACCATTCTCTCCCCCCTTGGAAGATGAAATCAGATCTATTATCTTTTCTTTGCAAGGGGACAAAGCCCTAGGTCCTGATGGTTTCCCACTATTCTTCTTTTAGGTTTTCTAGGACACTATTCAAATTAAGGTATGTTTGGTAGTCTCAAAGTTATTAAAAGTAGGTACCATGTTGTAATATTTTAACATCACATTTATAGTCCTTATCCTAAATAAACATGGGGCCTCTCATTTAATGGACTTCAGGCCCATCAATTTATACTCCACCTTCTATAAAATTTGTAAGAAAAGTTTATCTATAAAAATTCAAATGCTTATAGAAAACATGATTGTAGAATAATAGGAGGCCTTTATCTTTGGCAGATAGATCTCAACTGGTGTTATAATATCCCATTAAACCATTAACTTGATAACTAAATCCTCCAGATAAGGAATGTTTCTTAAACTATATATGAACAAGGCCTTTGATAGAGTCTTGTGGCAATTCCTTGACAAAATTCTTTCCAAATTTAGATTTAATCAGTCTATTAGAAACCTAATTTTCTCCTGCATATCTATTCCTATGTACTTACTTATCATTAATGGTGTTTGTAAGGGTTTTTTGTCCCACTGGAAGGGGTTTTAGACAAGGGGATCCCTTTTTCCATACCTTTTCATCATCATGGCTAAGTCCTTGAGTAGTATGATTAATAAAGCCATAACTTCTAACATTATCAAAATAATCATAGTGTCTCTTGACACCAAATTGGTCATACACTAGCAATTCATAAATGACATACTAATAATGGGGGAAGCCTTGGTTACTGAATACATATATTACAAAAAAATCTTGAAAATCTATGAGATAGTTTCTGACCAGAGAGTATTTTTTTATAAAAGCTCATTGTTCTTCATCAACACTCTGACTACCATGCAGGATAAGATTTTCAAAATTATAGGATACATCATCAATAACCTTCCTTCTTCATATCTTGGTATTCCTATCTTTAATCTCCCTATGAAAATTAAATTCTAGAATCCCCTTATTGACAAGATTCAAAGGAAATTATCTAGGTGGAGAATAAACCTCATATCACAAGCTAGAAAGTTACAACTTCTGAAAAGTTCCCTTAAAATTATCCTAGTCTACTTCATGTCCTTGTTTGTCATACCAAGTAAATTTGTAGACTAGTTCAAAAAAGTTCAAAAAAAAATTCTCTAGAGAGGGTCTAAGGAAAAATTCATGTTTCCCCTCATCTCCTAGAATAAGGCTTGCCTTCTGACATTGAAATGAGGACTATGATTGATAAGGGTGAGATTCATGAACCAATCCCTTCTATAGAAACAAGGTTGGAGGGTGATTAAAGAAGATAACTCTTAGACTAGAATCATAAGGGCCAAATATCTGAATTCTATGGAAGGTCATTCTTTTCTTATTAAAGAAGGCCTTGGTAACGGATCAACTTTTTGGTGAGCTCAGAGAGTAGGAAAGGAGATTCTAAAAAAATGCCTCAAATGGAATATATTCAAGGGGGATAAGGTTGACTTTTGACAAGATTATTGGATCCAATCTACCTTAGACTCCTCTATTCAAGATCTAGATTTGATTAATTTTTTCAAAGATACCATTGACCATAAGGTATGTGATTGTTAGGAGGTTATACAAGGTAGGAAAAGATGGAAAAAATTTCATAAATTAGACTCCAATCAATTCCAAATGTTCATCCTCCAAGATTTAAATTTAACCCTCCAAAATATTCACATCAACATATTATTGAAAGAGGATGACATTATCTAGAAATGTGATCCCAACAGCCTCTATTCAGTTAAATATGGCTACTTTTTTCTTTGGGATTAAGAGGAGCCTAAGGAAAATTAGAATGACCTATGGATAAAAAACCTCATCTTGAAGATCAATGTCTTATTTTGGTTGGTTGCCTAGAATAACATCCTTGTGATGGATAATCTGATGAGAAGAGGAATACCTATCCCAAACCATTGTGTGCTCTATAAATAGGAGTTAGAATCAACAGAGCATATTTTCCTCTTTTGCCCTTTTTCCTCTTTAATCTTCCACTCCATCCTTTCTAACTACTCCTAAGTCATCCCAAAAAACATCAGGGACCTTATCACCCAATGAAAACCACCCTAGGACTCACCCCCCTTGAAATTCTATTGGATCCTATCCCTACCCCATATCTTCTAGGGAATCTAGTTATCTAGAAACTCAATTATCCTTGACAACCACATGACTACTTCCTCCTCAACCTTTAAGAAAATCATGGCCCTAGTGAAGGAAAAATTTTTGACCTATGTTTCTTCCTTTGATAATCCTAACTCTCCTCTCTTCTCCTAGATTCTCTACTAACTAATTTTGGTCATACTAGGTCACTCATAGAAATCAGGTGTTAATAGATCAAAAGTTAAGTGGACTCATCCTCTACTTAATTAGTTTAAATTGAATTTTTACAGGGATACAAAAGGTAATCTAGGCCTAGTGGGGGTAGTAGGTGTCATCAAGGATTCTTCTGAGAATCTTAGGCTGGCCTATGTAGGTCCCCTAAGAACCCAAATTAATCATGTCATGAAAGTACCAACAACCCTATGGGGAATTGACTTCATAGTCAAACTAGGGATGGAATTTCTTCTAATTGAAGGTGATTCTATGAACATCATAGATTTCCTAAAAGGTCTATATCACTAATACTAGAACATTTTTAGGATAATAAATGATGCAAAAAAGATGATGAATCATCTCAAAGGGGTGTCACTAACACATGTGTACAAAGAAGGTAACAAATGTGCTACTTGATGGAAAATATTAGGGTTTAATCGAATTCATTTAACATCTAACATAGTTATCAATTTCTAGATAATGTCACCCCCTTAATGAATTGGATAGAGGACATCCCACACAAAGAAATGATGACCCCTTTAATATTGAATCAAATCAAGGATAAAGGAATAGATGGTATTTCATGTAAAAATATCATTATCCATCCCTCTCTTAAGATTTTTCATGCCTGACTTGACCCATATTCCCATAACATTAACTTCTTTGATCTCAATTACAACATGCATTACACTGCAAAGGGTTTGAACAAGGTTGCATATGGAAGAATCCTATAGAAATAAGTGATGGGAAGGTATTATGACTATTTTGAGCCAATTTCTTATGAGGAAGACAAAGCATATGAGCACATCTAGAATAAATTGGTGTGAAGGGTGATTTATAAACTTTTATAGAGAGAATGGTCGACCATGACATGGGACTATCAAAAGACTTTGCCAGAGGGTGGAAAGATGAGGAGGTATGCATGCATTGATTGAGAATCTAGATAATTGAAGAACTCATCGAGGACATAATAGGAATGGATTGTTCTAGGACCAAGTCATTTAAGGAAAAGAGGAGGAAAGAAGAGCTCATAAATATCTTCTTTAGTAAGGAAAAGAAAAAACCAAAGGCATTGTCTCAAAAAGGGTTTGTGAGGTTAGAACTACTAAGGAAGTAGCCTAAGGTCTATCTACAAATTATGAGATATATTACCCTAGAGGTAAAATATAATGTGATATTATCCCATCAATTCCTCTTACTCAATCATTTTAGAGTGCACACCATTAGTCTCCCATTATTTCTATTAAAATCATTGGAGGTTACAGTATTGAACTTAAAGGGAAACCTGTTAGTGGATATCATTCATCAAGGTTTAATTCTCTTGTTGGTTAAGAAATGGGAATTTTGGTGTTATATAATACTCTTATAAGTAATCAATATCCCAAGGGAGGTGGAAGAATCTGATAAGGATGAAGAATTATTCACCGAGTAAGATGCTGAAAAAAGAAGGTAAGGAATAGTTGGAGGGGAATAGAGGTGAGTCCTCTCAGGGGGACTCTAAATCTTGAGGAATTAATAGGGTCACTCCTATTTATATATCTATTATTTATATTAAGGGATGGGGGACCCTAATCCCAAGATTAAGGAGGGCATTGAGCATTCAATGGAGAAGCTTTTCATGAAGATTTCAATGTAGAAGCTTCTATGTAATGAGATTTTGGAGGAATTTGACAATATCAAAGGGATGTCAGATCTCAAGATGTTTGAAGTGTAGGTTTGTAAAGAACAGGTAGGAATTAAGGAACTCACCCCACTGGACAACACTCAGAGTGGTGAGGAAAAAGATAGTATGGAGCTTGAGAAGGAGATGGAAGAAATGAAGATAACCATCCTAAATCAAAATAAGAAGGGAGAGGACAAAGATTAGTTCATGGGAAATCATACTAGAGGTAAAATGAACATCAAAGGTGAAACTTTAGTAGCCAAGAGATTGGTTGTTTACTTTAAATTTAACTAGTCAGTCTCTCCTTTGCTCCTTTTTGTTTTCATGGGACTTTTGGCTAAAGTTTAATGGTTTTTTTGTGGAAGGGTGTTTTCTATCAGACCTCTATTTATTTCTCTAAATATTGTTTCTTTTTCATGCCTATCTTTTGGGTTTTTTTTATGGGAATGGGCCCTTGTAACCCATCTTTTACCTATCTAATAAAAAAATTATATGTAACATTGGGACCTAAAATAATGTCTAATTTATTTCATGTTATGCCTAATCAATTTCACTATAATTTACTATTATGAATACAATGGATACACATGATGGTATTAGTTACATATAAATTGCATAGGTTCCTTAAATTTATGCATGAAGGATATTCATATGAAGTTTATGTGGATGATAACCCTTTCCAATTTTGTTAAATTCAACCATCTCAATCACACTCAGATAATCCAACTATTATACCTTATTCTCAAATCATCCCTTTGGACCAAAAGTTTCCATATGAAAATGGGGAGTCAAGTACAAATAACAAGTAAACATAAAAATAAAAATTACAAATAGAACAACAAGAATCACATCAAGCAAAGAAAGAACTTGAGAATGTGAAAATAGCATAAGCAAAGGCTCAATTACAATTTAAAAAATCACTATAAGAAAAATAAATATTGCATAAATAACATTTGAAGCAAATACTATTAGAAAGTCAAAAGTTACAACTAGAATAACTTGAGAAAGACAATTCATAAATGAAGTGACAATGATTAAAATTTGAATAGTAAAATATAAAAAATCACATCAGGATAATGTGGATCCACAAAATACTACTCCTAATCTACCTTTATTTTTCAATTCAAAGGGGAAATATGGTAATGTTTTTTATTATTATGATAGTGATGATGATGATGAAGATAACATGGTTAATATGAAAAATGACCAAATATACAAGATAAATTTAAATCTTTTAGATGAATACTTATCTCATAATTTATTTACAGCGATTGTTATACAAGTTTCCAGTGATTATTCAAAATTAGTTTAAAAAAATAAGTAAGATTCAAAAATAAGCATATCTTAGGTATACCAAAATATTATAATGTGAATTGCAAGATTTTTGTTATGTATGACTACAAAATTTAAGGAAGTTTTGATTATTTAAATTCACTTGGATATTGTAGCATCAATAGCATGTGGTGTCATTGGTAACATTATCAACGCTTGTTAAATGGATTATTAAATAAGGTTTTTATTAAAAATTATTATATGTGATAATATGGTCATATTTCATTGACATCAAAGTGTTCATATGGAATTTATTTCATAAAGACCTAGGTATTTCATTGATATAATGTGGCACTTTCCCTTGTGTTATATTAATATTTTGATTTAATTCTTAGGCATATGTGGTCGTATTGGCATTTGAATTTTTTACAATGTATTTATGAAGGCATATCTTCAAGGCAAGCTTCAAATTTAAAGTAGGGTATATAGTGAATATTTGATGGCCTTGAGAATTTATGTTTTCCTCACCTTGTTTTGATTATCAATGATAGTGACTATTCAAATGGGAAACATAGTGATGTGTTGTTTCATGCTAAGCTTGGTTGTCTTAGTTTTGATTATGGTTTTAGCATTGGTTTTGGTGATTGTTTGGTTGATTGTAGTATCCACTAACTTAGTGGACATGTAATCCAAATACATTCATTTTCACCTAGAAAGTTACTTCACCATAAATCTTATGGTTTTCATTTCTTGAGCCTCATTTGATCAATCTCACTATGGAAGCAACACTCTGGCAGTTTTTTTCTTTTGAAGATGAATTGCAGGTTTTTTATTTTAGTCATATTATTGGGTGAAATATTATGGTGGAAGGTATGATTTTAGTTTAGTTGGTTAAAATTGGATGAAAAGAATTCATTCTTGTAGAATTAATCAGGGTGGAAATCATTTTCTTTTCTTACATGAATCTTGTTCAACATGAAGCATTCATTCCTTTAAAAACACTTTATTATCATTGAAATATCACATGTTAGGCTTAAGATCAAGTTGGGTGTTTGATTTATTTGGAATAAGCATGATTCAATCTATTCTTCATAATGAAAATATTATTTTAAGAGTCAATATTCAATTATAGTTTTTAATAAAATGATTACATTGTGCATGAGTTTAATTCTTAGTATGCACATTTATTTTTTGTATGCATTGGGTTTCCTTCAAATGGTGAATTGCATATCTTTATCACATGAATTTCATATATTTTTCAATTAAAAATGGTTTTTGGGTCTTCAACCATGCATCTTTATTGCATTCAAAATATTTGACTTTAATTTTTTTTGGCCATGCATGCATCTCACAATTGAAGAGAGGGGTTTTTTAGTTTGCACACACCCGCGCGCGCGTTCACACACACACACACACACACACACACACACACACACACACACACACACACACACACACACACACACACACACACACACACACACACACACACACACACACACACACACACACACACATTGATGTAGTTTTATCAATACACATTCTATTGAAGTGGCTTCACATATTATTTATACTAAACTTTATTTTAGTCTTATTATCCATTATTGGTAATCAATGATATATCTATTATTGTGTGCAAATATGAGAATATTTCAATTGATATCTCCTATATGTTGATTTGGACAACATTATTTGATAATTTGTGCTTATAGTTTTTAGTTTGGAGATGTTTTGAGGTATAAAATTTTTCAAATTTTCTTTTAAAACTTCCTTCTTATTTAGTTAGTATCCTATACAGCTCAAATTTTTTGGTGTTTTACAATGTGTAAAAGGTTATTAAATTTTTTAGTGGTTTTTATTTATATGCATGCATTAGTTTTGAAATGATAATTTATGGTATTTTTTATTTTTTTAGGATTATATTCAGTTGATGGCAGTTATATTTTTCATAATATTTGATAATATATTTATAAAAGTGTTTCTTTTTGGTTGAAAGGCATAAAATGATTTGATAAGACCCAGGGTGATTTCTTCTTTATGAAAATAGTTGCATACATAAACATTAATTTTATCTCAAATTTATTTTATTATTTGATAAAATAAAAGTTGTGATAAGGTGCATTTGACTTTGATATGTGTAAAAGGAGGGGAAAATGATATTTAGAAGTTTTCATGTTGGCAAAAAAATGTGGGGTTTTTATTTATTCTTGGATATTGCTTGTAGTTTCTTTGAAAATGGCATTTTATATGTTGAAATGGTGGAATGGTCCTTTATTTAACTCTTTTTAGTCAATTGTGTGTATTTCATTTTTGGGAAGTTGTGTACATTTTACATTATCCTTAAAGTATGTTGGCATAAAACAAAACTTGTTTTTAGTTTTGGATGAATAATATCGATAGTGATGAAATAATGGTTATCTTGGATAGTTTTGTGGTATATTTATGCATGAAATAAGAATCTTATTTATGTTCTTCCAAATTTTATAATCATGTTAGAATGGACCCAAAATTCTTGAGATTATGGCAAGATTGTATGGGGAAGAAATAGTGCACCACAAAGTGGTAATACTCTTTCATGGATTAGTCATCATGAGAGGCTTTTCATGGCCATAGGAATGCCAATACCTTTTCTATACCATTTCACCAAGGAACCTATGTATCCATTCACTTTAACATCAATGACCTAAAATTCTATAATTTATTATAAAGTAGCATGTCTTCTTGCTTTAATATATATCGTACTATTTTTCATAGAGGTCGAAGGTGATCCACTTGGATATCCTATCCTTTTGGATGAGGTACTCCAAGTGAATATTCTTAATGTATGCATATAACTCTTGATTCAATCCCTAATAATAACCTTGTATTTAACTGTGATGAATTATTACATGAGATTAATCCTAACCTTGTCATTCCAAATCCCACTCTTGCAATTATTTCTAGACCTCCTTCACTTGTTCCTAATAAATCCACTTATTTAAGTAGAAGACATGTTGGAATTCTTATGACCTAGCATATGGTTACATTAGTACTTAACAACTCCTGCTTGAAGTTGAGAATGATGGTTTTGGTACAAAACTAGTTAAATTACCTATTGCATCATTGCAATACATTAAATACCAAACTAATAAAAGAACCCCTTTGATAGATTTGATTTTATATGGTGATTCAAATTGATATTACTTTCATTATAATGTTTTACTTAATAATATATTATTTTGTCAAGATGCATGTCATGGACTTGTTTCTTTTTCAGCTCTGAACTCTTCATAGAGGATTTTAGTACTTATGAGATAGTTACAATTTGAAAACACTTTTTAGTTTTGATAGTGTAGTAGTTACTTGTATATTTATTCAATATTTTCATGACTATGCTTTGTTTAATAATGATAGTTTGATTGTTCATGTAGTAGTACTTGCTTAGATGTTTGCTTGTTTGAATTTTAATATATGATATTTACTTAAGAAATGTTATGCTAACTTATGGATTATAATTTTATATTTTGTATATCATTTGACATAAGCATTTATTGTTCACTTAATTTATATAAATGCAAATAATTGTTTATGTGATGTTTGACAAGTCAAGGGGCCCCACCCATTTTATATATATATATGATAGATACTAGTTTTGGTGGGATCCTTACACTATTTGCTTTTTACCAAAGCTTCAATCAATGTGAGACACAATCAAGGGCCTAGATCCCCAAGAGACCTTATATCAAAAGTACCAAAATTACTAACAATGGCCACAATCAACTTGAGAATACCAATGAGTGGCCATAACCAGCCTAATAATACCATCAATGGCCACAACCGGCTCATGAATACCAATGATTAGTTGCAACTGACCTCCAATACCAAACTGATATTTGAACCTAGGTGGTGATTGAAGCAACCAAGTCACTTTACCAACTCACCCACATCTCATTGATACTCATTGTAAAATATTAAGTTGGTCTATATTATTTAATTTAATCTCAAAAACTATGTTTTAAAGTTGTAAATATAAATTTAAGTTATAAATTTATAACTTATAAATCAAACTAATTATAAATTAATTTAATTTTAAAATTCAACTTTATAACTATAACTAAGTAAAGTTAGTTGTAACTTCAAAACATAACCATTTTAAATGAAGATTTCTTTATAAGGAGATTGAAGACACATAACAAAATAAGAAACTCATAGGTATTAAGAACTCATCAATTTTTTAAATCTTTCATTTCTTTATTTTTCTATGCAAACATCTCTAAAATTGAATAATCATTTGAAAATAGACCAAAAAATACTTTCCCCAATGGTAAAATAATTTGCTTGAATAACACAAGTATATATAGGATTCTTGATTTATTTATAGCCAATTATATGAAAATTATTAGGTATTAATTTCATTAATGATTGTAGATATATAGTAATATGCATAAAAAATTCATGTAATTTTCCCAAACAATGATGAAGATTTTATGACAAATTATTAATCTATCAATTGTATAGTGATCTTTTGTTGAAGATTTTGTTTGTAATCAAACTTATTTCAAAGTTTCTCAATAAAGTTTATCTTTTCTTAACCCTTATATCGATTCTTTTTCAAAGTATTACACTCTTATTTTTTTAATTGTTTAGTTTCATTATTTATTTGATCAATTAGATTTATTTTCCTATTTAGATAGCTTTTAAATTAATTTTTCTTGCTTTATTAGTATTAGTTTTATGCTCTTAATTCAATATTATTTTTATGTTTTCCTTTTATTTTTCTTTTAAGTTATACTTTATTTTAAATTAATTATTAGTTAGTTTTTTTTCCTTAACTATTGTTTGTTGTCATCTTGTTATTTTTAGTTTTTATTTTAATTGTTTTACTTAATATTAGTTTTAGATTGGAATTTACTGATTTTGTTTAGTATTTAGTTTTTAATCTTTAATTATGTTTAGTCAGTCTAGATTTACTTATCATTTCTCTTACATTAAGTTTAGACTTATTTAGAGCTTTCTTAGACTAGTTATTACATTTACCTTATGTATCTTTAGTTGCTTAATTTTTTGATTATGTTAGTCTTTATTTCCATTTCCTTGTTTGGTTTTTATTTCTATTTATTTTATTTCTCTTTTGATCTTATGTGTTATTTATATTTTAGTTTGTTTTATTTTGTTGTGGCATTGAAGCTAATAAAGAAAGATACATATTATTGAATCAAAATGGTTCAGTGATCTTTCCTTCAAGAGAATGCCTTTCTCATAGGATTTGCTTTATTGGATATATATATATATATATATATATGGTTGAGATAATGATTTTCCCAAAGGTGATTATAATCTTTAAGAAGTGACTCAGTTACGACTGGCTTTGTAAAGTAATATTTATTGACAATATGTAAAGGATCAAAAGGTGATTCATCATAGGTTGACTCTTCAAAAATAGATGTTTCAATAAAAACATCACAGATTTGTTGGTTATCTTATCTTTGGTTTACAAGTAGTTGTAAAATACCAGTTTTGAACATATCTTGGTCTTTGAATGAGTGGCTTAGTTAGATATATATATATATATATATATATATATATATATATATATATATATATATATATATATATATATATATATATATGATTCTTGATTTATATATTGAAATATGTAAATTTATTTCTGAATATAATGATGCTTAATTTGGTATGTATTATGTTGATTTATTCCCATAATTATTAAAACCCCCATTTTAAAACTTAGGATCAACATTTGCTCCCTATGTATCATATAATTAAACTTGTTCGATTCCATCTTGACCTTCGTAATGGGTGAAAGGGTTGATTCATTGATTTGACATTTTTAATTGTCAATAGAAGGTGTGATCAAATTAAAACAACATCAAAAAACATCTCTTACAAATGGGTTTCAAAAGGCATTGTTTATATATATGAAACATAAAAAGTGTCCTTAAAAAAGGACTTAACTATCATAGTATATATTAAAGAAAATTATTTTAATCATAATCATGTTGATACTTATAGAAAATAAAATATTTTTAGTTTTAGATAATTATCATAAATCAGATACACTATGAATGACTTACATCATAGTGTAAATTGGGAATAATCCATTAGAAATGTCACATAGCCAATTGCTTATGGACCAAAAGATGTCAATAGAAAGGTATAGGTTATGCCTCATACATATTGGGTATAATTTACATTTGGACATTCATGGTTATGACAAATGTAAGCTACAATTCATTTAATCACCAATGCATCACCTTTTAACATGAAGGAAGGATAATTCACATACCACATGATGGTAACAATGATTAGTATAATGAAGGATAAGATGAATGTGCTATGGAATTTCACAAAAATAAGGCCTTAAATCTCAATAAGGATGACTTACTAGATAATTATTGATAAAAATTATAAAAACATTCAAATAACTCAAAAATCAAAAATATGGTTGTACATAGTTTCTTGACTATTGAATCACGTTCTTCTATTAGTTACACATGTAATTAATTTGATTAATTATTATAATCCCTTGGTTATTACTAAATTTTTGGCCTCTTGGCTCTCCTTTTTCACTTTCTAAATCTAAATAGTTCAAATGAGTTCTCAATTTTGTCATATTCTACCAGTTATTTCCATGTTTTTAGTCTACACTGATAAAAAAATGCATTTTTTATATAAGGATAAAACCAACTAGTAAAGGTCAAGAACATCTATTAATGCAGGAGCATCCTAGGGAAACTTAGATCCTAAAATTTTGAAATAGTGTAAATGAAAGATAAGAAGGTAGATCACTAAATGATATCATGGAGAATCTATAATAAGTGCATATAGAAATCAAGTCAAGGAGGGAATAAATGGATAAAGGTATCAGATTACACATAGGTTTTGAAAATGACTAGATAAAGCATAAAACATATGCAAGGGGCATGCAAAGGACATACGAAGAAACACATGCTAGAGTCATGTGTAAAAAAAATATATAAAATGCTAGGTTTTTATGAATTGATGAAGAAAAAATACATAGGAGATGAGGAGGATGCCTAAAAATAAGAATCCAAAAGTAAATGTGAGGCATAAATCCTAAGGATAGAAAAGGAAAAATGGCCAATTAACTAGTTGGATAAGATGGCACTTCGAAGGATAGGAATAAAGGATATAATATCTATAATTCCAATCCAAATTGATTTTTGTTAGAGGTTAAGGACTTGAATAGTAACTTAGTGATGCTATCCTAGTGTAGGATTTTTAATTTAGATCATAACCCATTAGCATGATATTTATTAGTCACCAAACTAGACACATCGATAAATGATCCTAAAAACTATAAATAGGGATCTTGGCCCATAAAAATTGATGTTTTAATTGAAGGGTTCTTGTTGATTTAGTTTTTTAGTATTTGTTTACATGCGCTTGAGGGTCAAACATTACCTAAGCAGAGATGAGTGGGTCTGAGATAGAATAGAGTTATGATCTATAGTAAGGGAGCCAAGTGTCCCCTCATATAAACTTTATGAATTGTGGTATCATGTATTTTCTGTCATAAATCAAAAAATGAGTATGTAATATGTTGTTTTAGTGTGTGTGGGTATGGACCAAAGGTTGCAAGGTTTAGATTCCATTCACTAGGAACCTGAACCTTGATCACATTAGTTTGGTATTAGAGTAGAGCCTTGGGATAATGTATGAGGGATAATACATGTTATCTATAGAGGATAAGAGTGACACAATAATAAGCAAAGCTAGTTGAAACACCAATTTGAGGTCGTTGGCCAAGGGATAAGAGTGTTGAGAAGAGGTATAGATTGGTAAATATCTAATATGATATAACCAATAATGTGTGGTAAGGGAAGGTGAATATTAGTATGCATTTATTGTGAGGAAATTAGTATAAGTGAATAATATATACTAGAAAACACCAAACAAAAGGTAGGAAGTAGAGTCCATAAATTTCTCCACCATAAGAATTGGGTAGAGAGTGCATGAGTGGAATAAAAAATCAATGCACAAGTTGTGTAGGTTCATGATAGAGGTTTTTAGTAGTATTTAAAATTTCCATTAGTGCCTATGTATTACTAAGCCAATAGGTTCAATGGTAGGTGGTATAAATAATGAGTACCAACTAAAGGAGTAGTAATATGTAAAACATCTTCTAACAGGTCTATTCGGTAGAATATGTATAAAAATTATGTGTCAAGCATGGGTAGGTAGAGATAAAAATTACAAGATAAGATGTAAGTGTTGCAAAGTAGTACAATTAAGAATTTAAAAAGAATTAAAATTATTTGTCAAGCATGGGTGGGTAGAGAACATAAGATACAAGAAATGAATCGATGTAGAATTTTAAGTCCTCCATCAAGCACATGTGGGTAAAAAATAGAAATCTCAAAAGGAGATTTAACTATTACAGATCATAAAAATGTAATAAGTAGAAATGTTAGATAATAAGAAGTGGGTCAAGGATATAAAGCTTGGTATCATGATAGAGAGTAGAAAAATATGCAAAGAATAAGAGTGCACAGAGAAGGATGTGGAGCAATACACCTAGGGATTGGCAAAAATTTGAGGAGATTAAGATATGGAAAGTTAATTAAATAATACAAATCATCTTCATGCTAGTGTACCAAGTATTTCATTTGTAGACTCACCTTGATATAGAGGGGAGTATTCAGAGTACTTAGTAAGAAAAGTGGAATTGGGAGTTGGGAGAGTGTGACAAGGGACCAACCCAAAAAATATTCCTTGGGTTATCAAGGAATTCAAAACCAAAGTAAAGGGATGAACAGGTGAGTTTTTTGATAAGAGAGCATTAAATTAGGACTACATATATGAAATTACAAGTATTCTTATACGTAGCATGTATGATGTACCAAATGTGATTTGTTAAGAGAGAAACTAGGAGATACAAGCACAATAAGGAGGATAAAATGCATACATCTTGGAAAGAGAAGTCAAATGTAACAGAGAGTAGGTGAAGATGTCATCCCAAATTTGAAATTAAAACATTCACACAGAAAAATTTCATGAAGGGGAGAGTCAACAAAAAATTAATAATAGGGAAAGATTGGGAATAACATGCAATCATGTTTTAGTTTCCACAAGGGAACAAAATAGTTGTGCTCAAGGAAAGAGGAACTGAAAAATTAGATAAACAAATAAAGTTGTATAAAAATTATAGTTGCACTAAGTTTAACTAGAGTTGGTAAATCACTAAACCATTAAGGTAGCCATCATAGAATAAGAGAGCAAATAGTTGTCATAAAGAAAATAGATTTCATAGATCGCCAAAACATTGAGGTAGTCATTAGAGAAGAAGAAAGAATAAAACTTTCATAGTGTGTTTTGGTGATAGCCAATCATAAATCCATTGAGGTAGATAATAAAGGAAGGGAACAAGTTAGAGGTTGGATCAAGTAAGGAAACCAGGGGATCAACTAGAGTTTCTGCACCGAAAAAGTGTTTTTGAAAAAGGGGAAATTGCAAGTTAGTAGATCACTAAGCCTTGAAATTAGCTAGGAAATAAGGTGAGAGGTGTAGATTTTTTGGATGATAATTAGAGGCTATTATATAACCAAAACCATTGAGGCAACCATTGATAGGGTGAGATATTTAGAGTTTCTTAAGTAAAACTAGAGGCTAGTAGATCATTGAACTAATGAAGTATCCAATAGAGAAGGTAAAGGGATAGAAAGTTGAAATGAGTGAAACCATTTTGGTGGATCACCAAACCTTTAAGAAATCATCAAAGATATGTGATAGTTAGGATACATGCCAAGATGAAGAGGAGAGGCTAAGTGGAGTAGAGCACAGTAAAAGTCTAGCATATCACTAAATGTTGAGGTAACTATAATAAGAATAGGACACATTAGATACTGAGAGAGAATTTATCACAAAGTAATTAAAGGCTAATAGATCATTAAAAAATGATGTATTTATTAGGCACATAAGATATAAGACACACTAAGATAAATGGAGGAATGAGATCAAAGTTGAGTGTAATTGGGAACTAGCAAATCACTAAATAAATGGTGCAGCTAGTAGGAGAGTGAGCCTAGAAACGTACCAAGTAAGATGGAAACTGTGTTTTTAAGTGCAACTAAGAGGAGTGTATTATTACCTTATCAATAATAATAGGATAATATAAGCACTTTACTTTGAGGTAGATAGTATAGGAACCAAATTAAGGAGATGCATGAAGAATAAGAAAGAAAGCTAGGATAAATACCAACTATGAGAATATGCCACTCATGAGAATGAAACAAGTAGAAGAGGAGTATATGAAGGATCCCAAGTAAAAGGAATGAAGGAGAAGAAATAATAACATGATATTAGAGGTGTTAAATTTGAAAGGTAGGCCTCAAAATAAGAAGTGATGAGGTCAACACATAGTTAAACCTAAGAAAAGGAGAGTTAAAACCACACCAAAAAATAGGAGCATGTGGAAGGGAGAAAAGGAGTACATGATGAAATTAGTTCATAGAGAGAAGAAGAATAATAAGAATAAGAAGATCTCAAGGGAGACCATAATCTCATTGTGAATAGGCTAATATATTATCATTCTAAGTAGGGAGTGGATCATCGAAGGGAAGGGTTGCATTGGAGATAACAAGTATACCTACATGCCATGAATGAGGAGTAAAGAGATGTGCAAAGATAAAGGAGTGCAGCAAGAGAATGAAGTATGGACACTTGGTCAAAGGAAGGAAGAGGAAGAAGATTGAATAATGAAGAGATAAGTCTAATTCTATTTTTACATTGGAATATTAAGGGAGAAGAATGATAAAATATTAACTTGAGGCTAATAGAGGTGGTTGAGAGGAAGTCAACCTAAGTAGAGATTGTGTATGGAGAAGGAGATAAATGAGATGCACAAAAGGAAACTAGGGAGAAGAATATGGGCATAGACCCATAAGGATAAAAGTGAAAAGAGAATAATATAAATAAGAGGAGAAATATAGGAAGAATAGGTCAAGTGTATAAGGAACCATAAAGCCATGCTTAAAGTAAAGAAGGAGATGATGAAAGAACGAAAATGAAATGGAAGAGTGGATAAGATAATATTTTAAATGATAAAGAATGAGGGTATAGAGGACCAAGACAAATTTAGTATCAGCAAGACAAGGGGAACATCATGGTCAAATAGTTAACCTAAAGAGTTTGTCAACCACATAGACCTAATGTAAGTAGGGCATTACATTTCATTCACCTAAGGAATCTAACTCTCTATATATAAGGTTGGTCCTAATTTATTATTTTCAAAGGCTAAGGGCTCGAGGGTTGACACAAAAATTCTGTCCTAGTGTAGGCTTTTAAATTTGGGTTATAACTCATTAGCATGACAACTTCCAGTTACCAAATTAGATATGTCGATAAACAATCCCAATAAATATAATACGGGAGTTATCCCATGAAAATGGTTGTTGTTGATTTTTTATGGTGGTTTTTGTTGAGGATTTATTGGTATGGACTTGAGGTTTAAACCCTAACAAAGGGGAGATGAGTGGGTTTTAGATATAATATATTTTTGAGCTCTAGGATTGGAGTTGAGGAGCTCCTCATGTAAAATTGGTGAATCTTGGTGACATGTATTTTCTATTTTAAATCAACAAATGAGCTTGTGTAATATGTTATGTGTATGTGTGTGTGTGTGGGGGGTGGGTGTGGGGGGGGGAAAGTTTTTGAGTTTTGGATTCCCTTCATTGGGAACCCAACCCTTGAATACATCATCTACCATTACTAACCTCAGTTGTATTTTACTATCATGTGTAAATTTTCACCCAAAAATAAAAAATTAATCACATGGAGCCTTAATATTGCCAATTTGTAGACATTTCACTCAGTTTTAATATACAAATCATTATTTTTTCATGTTAAAATATTTATTTTACTATGATATATTATTCATACATAATACATATTTTGACAAGTGTATATTTGATGAAGCAAGAATTTATAATTAGTCATTTGTATACTCATTCAGTCCCTTACATATTTTTCAAAGTTACAACTCACCTATATAATGGATGCATCTTGTTCATACATTGCCACACAATCATTTCTAAGTATATACTTTACATAGACACATGTCATAGATTATTGATATCCTTCCATTTTCTTTGACTTTTTAACCATTTCGTATCATTAGTTTTTATTTTTTATAGTTTCAACTTTTCAAAATCACAAAAACGTGCAAATTTACAAAAACATTCAAATTATTCTAAAAGTTTCCAAATTAAGACACGATCATGATTAGATATTTATATTACATCATTTTTATTTTTATTTATCTCATGATTAGAATATAACATACTCTTTTTCTATCACACATGCATTTCACCAGTCCTCAAGAGTGGTATGTCAGACAAATGGAGATCACAAGGATTAAGGTATTGGACTTACCTCTACCTAGTAGCCTTGATAAACTAGGGGTATATTATCCATAGGTTATAGTATTTGTAGGTGTTATCATTCCATGACTCTGTATTATTGAGCTTCATATAATATTTAAAATTTTCTTTCTAGCATCTCTATCTTACATTGTGTACATGGATATGCTATTTGCTAATATTGATCACATTTAATATACATGGTTTATATTGAATATCTAGTTTTGTGCTCCATTGATGCAATTATTTATACATAGTAGATTATATTTTGATTATTTATTTTGTGTGTCTTGGCCTATATGTGCAAAATTGCTTAAAAACCTCTATGAATTTTTTTAGTATGTGCAACATTTAAACATGTCTTTTGTTATTAGCCCTTGTACATATGTTTTTTGAGAGCATTTGAACATATCCCTTATTTTTGGGATTGTTCATGTCCTTTGTGTGTGCCCTTTGCACCTCATGTGTTTAATTTTTCATTTTGTGATAATTTAACATGTCCCTTGTATGTAGCCCTAGGCCTTTATTATATGAAATTATGTTTATTATGTATTTTTTTTGTTGAGGTTGTTAAGTTTGATAAGTGCCATGGTCCATATCATGCACTAAATAATGCATAGAATACTAACTCTATATTATATTACTAAGAGGTTCATTGGTACATTTATATATCCCTTTCCTTATATTTTATTTACATGATTCATATGACACAAATATTACTATGCTAGCATAATTTTCATATATGATACGTTATTAAATGGTTATGTCTTACTATGCATGTTGCAGTAAACTTTTTATTTTGAGATGAGTGAATTTAAGGATCAATTCCCTCACCTCAAAAGGGGCAATTTTAGTGTGATATAATCCTTTTCAAAATAAATAATTAGTTTTGGTAAAGAATATTGCTTTAGAGGTTTCAAAATGATTTAAAACTCATTGACAAAGATTATGGGGGCATATGCCATGTATATGCACTCACATTAAAATATTAAAGCATAAACTCATACACTTTTGAGTGCATGATACAAGTTCATTCACAAGTTTTAAATATAATTTACAAATTTCATCTACATATAATTACATATTCTACATTTATCAATGGGGTCATGATACATATTCATGTACACTATATTATTTTTCAAAATTTCAATACTATTTTATAGCTACAAACATAGTAAGAAATTGGATGTCTCCATTTTCCTTTGATCATGCATTCAAGAATAAAGCAAAAATTGAATCTATGAATCTATAACATTTGACTTAGTTTAAGTGCATAATGCATAACTTAGAGGTTTAGTTGCCTCTAGCCTTATGTATTTGAATCCATTGTAGATTTCAACATGTTTCACATCTTAGGGTTACAAAGATAAACTAAGTTTAATTGAGGTTTCAACATCACTCAATGGGTGTTATTTATTATATGTAATTACACTCTCAATTTAAGGCTTGGTCACCCTCAAATTCTCCATTGGTTCAGCTAAGGAACTAATCATCTCCAAGTGCTTCATGGGAATCACCAATTCTCTAATTCTTTAAGGAAGCATCATCCCCAAGCAAAGTCAAAAGAGAAACATTGGTATACACATACACATGTAATCATTCCTTATTATTTTCAATTTTTTATAATTCAAGTTACAATTCATTTTTTAGTTTCACATATGATCATTGACTACTTTTGCATTATTACAAGATTTTCCATTGAGCACCTTAGATGATTTTGAGCTTCTACCAGGGGTAATGTGTGTTATACACACTAAGGTAAAATATTTTCATTAATTTAGTAATTTCATTTCTATACTAACAAGGGGGGGTGGTAGGGACTGGATGTAGTAATCTAAATCTAGTCATGAATACTTGATTATGCTTATTTTGACCCTATTTAACTATAATTAACTTATGCATTTAATCAAGACCTATTTTTCCACTTCACATTATCCAAAGCACTTTCATGGACTTATTTCTCTCCTAAATTTTTATTTGACACCTATAAATTTTTTCTAATAACTAAAAACATGCCTAAGCATCTATTCAAATAGATTCAGACCCAAAATCCACATGTTTCCCTAAGGGACAAAAATGTCTAGTAGGGGTTAAAAATGGTAGGTATATTTGACATATATGGGTCATTTTTATCCTTGGGATTCTAATAATAAAAAATTTAAATTCAAACCCTCACTTTTTCATCTATGTTTTTAAGATTCATTGTGTGTGATTTCCTATTTTTTATTTTTATAAGGTACTCTCAATTCACGCATTTTACCAACTTGATAATTTCAATACAAAGGAATACTTACACTATTTCACATTGAGCAAAAATTCCCTATTCTTCCCAATTTTGATTCTAATCATTTGAAGTGGCCCTCATCCAAGTCCTAAACTTATTTTATTAGATCCAAAACAACTAATGATCAAGTATTGAATCCATCCTTAGATTCATTCATATAGTAAAATAATCAAAATTTCACAAAGCACTATAAGTGGTAGAAATACATAGGATTAAATTCCCTCTTTGGAGTATTGGATACATAGGCAATGTTTAGTCATCATGGGGGTGATCTATTTCAACTCAGCCTAATTACAATCCACCTTTTTCTATTTATATTTTTTCAATAAGTGCATTCCTTATTATGATTTCAACCTTGTAAATTTGATTCGTAGATCTTCCACACAAACCTAAAGATCAAATATTTACATAAAAACCTAATTGACTTTATCATAAGTGATCATGACCTATGTTCTTATTTTCTAAAAAAATTAATATTGACTAGTTTAGGTCATAACTAAAATTTGGTCTTGATCCAAATGGGATATTCCAAACCTTATTCACCCTTAATCACAACTTCTAGGTACTTACAATCATTACTCTTGATTTCCTATTTTAGTCATCTATCAATCAACACAGTCAGATCTAAGATAGAAACAACTAGGTTTTTTTTTTCATTTCAAAGTTAGTCTTCTCTTAATCAATTTTAATTTTTTGAATTCAATATTTTATTTCATTTTTACTTGTCTCAAGTTAATTTATAACATTCTAATTTATTGCATTCAAATTTCTTATATAGGTTTAGTTCACATATTAATATAAGTTCTGATTAAACGTATACAAAAGTGGATAAAGTATGTAAAAATAAGGAAAAGTCATTATGAAAAAGGGTCTTGGACCAAAATTAGGTGTCTAAATAATGCCTTTACTTTGTTTTGTGTATGTGAGTGAATGCATACATACATTAAAATATAACAATTAATAATTGAAACACATACCTTGACTTACCTAGTGAAGGGTGGATGCATCAAATGATGCTTGATATAGGATTCATCCACACTAAATTTATATAATATTGACATACCTAAAAATAATGGTTAATTTCAACAAGTATTCAATGTCATAGTATTGAATGTAAAACTTAAAAAATTTAAATGAGGCTAGGAATGAATATACATGTTTGTATGTAAACCATTTTTAAAAAAATTAACATAATAGAATAAAATGATCATGTATGTTTTCATAATAATTTTAAAAAATACCATTTTATGTGTAAATAACCAATATGGGTTTTGAATCTCAATCATGGTGGGAAAAATCTCTGGTCATATCTGGGCAAGAAGTATTTTCCAATGTTGATGCTAATGAAGAAGGAGATGAGGGTTCACAATGAGACCTACCAAACTCGAGAGATGGATCTATTATGAAATTAATGTAGTGTGTATATTATTTGTCTAAATGATAATGTATGGGAATAATTTAATTTTGTGTGTGTGAGTAAGTTGTGATAACAACTCATGTAGATAAGTGAATTATAGAATAACAGGTCAAGAGATTAGTTGATATATTATTGGGATAGATTGATTTTTGAGGATATGTTTGAATCCTTACTTTAAGGAGATATTCAACCTATGTATGTAATTTATTTATAATTGAATGATGCCCCAAATGAATTGAATATTGAGTAAATGAATAATATTATTAAGTTTTAAAATTGTGTACAATTTGCACTAGTTTTTATCATTGGTATTAGAGCAGGTATGGATTTGTGAGTGTTAATTTAGGGTAGAGCTACATGATTTTTTTTGGGTTTCCCCTATAATTAATATATTTTTTATTTTTAAATGTTTATAAATTTAGTTTTTCAAAAAATTAGATAAGTAAATATTAGAGTATATATATGTTTATTTATGTGCTCCATGTATAGAACACTTTTATCTTTATCAACATGATCATATTTATGCATCTTTAATTATGATCTTAATCAAAGGGTGAAAACATATTCATCTAGATGTGAACATTCACTACTGATATGCCTTAGAGATTATCCTTGATAGTTTGATGTGCTACAAAAATAACAAGATTCTACCACATGGAGATAAAATAAAGGTGTTGTACACTACTTTATTTAAATAAATTAGAAATATTATTTTGTCATTCTAATTGTCAAACTAATCCATCCCCAAATAGATTTCATTGTATATAGCTTACATTTAGGTTTCATTCTATCACATTTAGATTGAGCACAGACCAATGAACTCATCAACCCAATTCATCAAGCTACTCAACTTGATCTCCCTTTAGCATGCTCAATAAACACAATGATCAAATCATAGGCTTACCTCTATATTGGATCCTTGAATATAAATTATTTAGCTACCCTTCTTAGTTGTACATCCCCTCGAACTCACTCATGGCTCAAATAATAACATGATTGTTAATTATATTCAAGTCTATACTTTTTCATTTAGTTTTAGTTTTGGTCAAATAATTTTTATTATATAGTTTAATAGTGGTAGGTTGTTGTTATCATTTATAGTCTAGTTATAGGTTTTTAGTCATTGAGGTATTACTATTTTTAAAGTCTTTTTAATAGTTTAAATTTAGTAACCAATATTTAAGTATTTTTATGTCAAATTCCAAAAGTGTCAAAAATAAAATAATATTTTTACTCATAGATTTATTATTATTTATACACGATATCTGAATTATGAGAGGATTTAATATAATTTAGATATCATACCTATCTTACTAAGTAAGTAACCAAAATAAGAGGATGGAGGTGATAGAGGAAGGAAGACATTTAACATCCTCTCATCAATCATTAATGATGGGGTCAGGGAACTACATTAGTGACACCAATATGTGCTAAGCTGGCTAAAGTCAAGCATGATTCTTAGTGGTAGTGAATATAATTTATGTTATGTATAGCTAAGTAGAAATGATAGTGGCTACATAAGAGATAGATGAGGACTTAGTTCTCACTTTTTATTTTTAGTTTTTTTTTAGTTCAAATTTTTCTTATTTTTTGCTATGTTCTGAATAAACTTATGGTGTAACATTTTGGGAAAGAGATGCATGTTCCAATAATCTGACTCTTAAGGGTAGGAGAATATTTTGAGTTAGCTCAATATGGATTGTTGTCTAGATAGTATAGGCACTTAATGAATCTAAATTAGATTGAAATTTTGAGGATCTGTTGATCACCTTTAGGAATTATTTTAACATAATATACAAAATCTAGGTCTATGAAACTCAAATTCAGTCCTAAAATACTACATCCTTATGAGGGTTAAAAGATAACTTGATGAAGCATACTAGGTCTAAGTAGTGTTTTTTAGGAGCAACATTTTTAAGATATGTTTTTCTTCTCCCATGTTATCATTAAGGGTGGTAATGTTATTAAATTAATGTTAGTGTGTACATTATTTGTGTAAGTGATAGTGCATGAGAATAACGCAATTACATGCTTGTGAGTGAATTGTGATAACAACTCACATAGATAAGTGAATGAGATAATAATGGGTCATGATAGATTAGTTGTTGAGGATAAGTTAGACTCCTTTATTTAAGTATCTACTCAACCTTTATATGTAAAATATTTTTAATGTAATAATGCCTCAAATGAATTGAATAATGAATGAGTGAAGAATATTGTTAAGTGTTATAATTGTGTATAATTTGAAACCAATTTTTACCAAGCTCAAATCCTTAAAAAAAATCCAAAACGAATACAAGAGGACATGGGAAGATAATTTATTAGGTAGAAGAGTTAATAAATACACAAGGTTTTTACTCCTTGGAACTAGTTGAAGGAGAAGGAAGATTTTACTTAAAAATTCAAGACAAAGAAGTTAAAAGATCCCATCATAGGATGAAAAATGCATTGATTTATAATTTAAGGGTTTGATATCTAATATATGTCTTTAGCAAATGGGATAATATGAAATGGAATCTTAAATGTGAAATATGAAATCAAAGTCTCAACTATGGTAAAGGGATTTTTTTTACCTCCTTTTTTAACTAAGAAGATTGTGATATAACTCTATTAGGGGGTTCATGGTTTCTAAGAAAATAAAGTATATTTATGAGGAAATGGAAGTTAGGATTTAAACTAGAAAAGGAAAACATAAATCTTTTCCTAGTCTTAGAAAGGTTTCTTGGCCTTCCATTAGAATACTAGGAAGATAAAGTCTTAATGAGAATTTCAAAAACCTTTGATCAGCTCATTATTATTTATTTAGTGACTAAATATTTAATAAGGTTAGTATATTCTAGGTTATAAGTGAATTCCTTTATTTTCATATAATTACCTTATTCAATAAATATTTCCTCCAAGTATGGAGTTTGGATACAATAGATAGAGTATGAAAGTACACCTTTGGTTTTCCAAAACTATAAAAAAACTAGGGCATGAGTTAAAAATTTATCTAGAAAAAATAGGGGGAATGGAATGGAGGAAAAAATATGGGGGAAAAGGTCCATTATAGATAGTAACCAAGGAAAGGAGAAAAGTGACTTAAATTTTGAAGTGGAGGATAACTTGAGAAAAAATATTCAAGTCTAGGAAATGGATGGGAGTATTGAACAATTATCCCAATTACAAATAAATCAAAAGGAAGAAGGATCGAACCCAGTTTCACATCCAAAACAAGATAAAAACCCATCTAGAGTATAGAGAGGAAAGGGAAAAGAAATAGAGGTCAATCTAGGGAATCTAGGTCAAGAACAAGTTAGTGATGGGGATAGCCAGTGGAAACTAGATTCAACTCCAAAAGATAATCATGTAGAGAATATAAAATAGCATTAAGTTTTCCTAAAAGGCAATCCCAAAATCATTCCTTAATTTCATTTTTTTATATTTCCTTTGAAATTGGCTTAAAATTAAATGAGTTCATAATCCCTCTAAATAAAGAACTCTTTGGGAAGTTAGAATCAACTCATGATTCTTTATTACATTTGGATGAGGTGATTATTTTATCAGTGGCTTAGAATTAGAAGTAGGAGTTGGTATCTCCTAGAGTACATAGAAATTCCAAAAAAATGGTTTATCTAGGAATGGAAACTAAGAAAGGGAGACCAAACCTCAAATAATTTTGAATTAAGGAGACAATATAAGAAGTTTCCAATGGACATGAAAATACGTTGGAACTTAGTGGATCTAAAGGCTCGACCAATAATAATAAATGAAAATCATCTCATATAACATTAGTGGGATGAATAGCCCTAATAATCATAAGATAGTAATAAATCTTAGGAAATTTCATGGACCTATCATCCTCTTGCTTTAAGAAATAAAGATGTCAGAAAGTAGTTTTTCAAGTATTAAGAATAAATTTTATTTTATGAAATGAGTTATGTAGGATCCTCGAGAGGAGTAGTTACCCTTTAGTATCCCTATGTTTTCTAAGGGGAAATTATGATTTAAAAAATTCACTATATTACTACTCTATTAACTAACAAATAAGACAACCCAACATGGATAATTTCTAATATCTATGCTCTGAATGCTTGCTCAGGGAGAATAAATTTATGGAATTAGTTAAGGATTTTATAATATCCTATAGAGAGTTCAAAAGGATGATAGTTTAGGATTTTAAAATCTTCATTTTTCTCATGAAAAAGAAGGGCGGTATCTATAATTTCATAGATAGTATAGATGATCTATCTAGATTTATTGTAGAATGTGGCTTGATAGATATGAATCTAAGGGGATTAAGATTCACCTAAACTAATATGATAGTGGGGGATAATCTTATCCAATTCAAATTAGACAAGATTATAATCTCAATGGATTGGATCCTAGGTCTTCCTTACTAAGAATAGGTTTAGACCATAACCCTTTTTTTCTAAATTTGGACATGGAGGCTAAGAGAATAAAAACTCCCTTCAGGTGTGATAATATGTGGCTTCAACATGTAGAGATAAAACAAAACTTAAAATAATGGTGTAAATTAGATATGAAAGGTTTAGTTATGTTTAAGCTATCAAAGAAGCTAAAAATTGTTAAAATCAACTTGAAAAAATGGAACAAAGAAACTTTTGCAAATATTTTTGAACAAAATAAAATAATATTAGAGGAACTTGTAAACTTGGAAAAAGAGGTTCAAACTAATAGAATGAATCAGGAGTTAATTATTAAATAAAAAATGTTAATAAATATCACTCTCTACAAGCAAAAGAGGAGATTTTTTGTAGACAAAATATAGAGTTTTATGGCTAAAAATAGGGGAAAGTAACACCAAATTATTTAGTATATCTACTCCAATATATATAAGCTTGAATAAAATTAGGTAGATACATTAATCTGATGGTAATTAAAGTAAGGAAATTAGAGAATAATTTGTTCTTTTTTTCAAAAATATTCTTTTGGGAAGAGTCAGTAATAACTTAGAGGAAGAGGGAGATTACTCTAGATGTCATTCCATTATCATATCCAAGGTTAACATTAAGGCTCTCTTATATCCACATTCTATTGAATAAATAAAGCTCTCGATATTTTCCATCAATGGAGAGTAATCCCCTATACCAGATAGATTCCTTCCCTACCTTTTTTAAACATATTTGGAGCATTATCAATGCTGATGTGGTTGCATTTATAGAGGAATTTATTTTTTCAAGTAAAATCCTCATATATTTTAATAATACCTTTCTTGTCCTTATCCCTAAAAATTTTTAATCTAATGAGTTCAATGAATTTAGTCCTATTAATCTATGTAATACCCTTCACAAGATTTTCACCAAGATTTTTTTTTTAGATTATAGCCTATCCTCGCACAAATTGAATCTCTTCAACAATGAGCTTTTTTTCATGGAAGATAGTATGGATAACATTATTACAGTTCATGAAGTGATCCATTCTATGGATAAGATCAATAGAGTTAGAATGTTTCTCAAATTTGATATGAATAAATATTATGATAGGGTGTCTATCTTCATGAATATTCTATCAAAATATTCTTGATTTTAGTTAATGGTTATCTATCAATTTCCTTCACCACTAAAAGAGGCTTTAGACAAGGGGATCACATATCCCCTTACCTTTTCATTATCATGTCTGAGGCACTAGGAAGAAATTTCTGCTCAGCCTTTGGTAGGTAGAATAAAAGGTTTTAAACTAGGCTCCTCATCATAACCAATTTCCCATTAAAAATTTGTTGATGATACTCTAATCTTTAGAAAGGATCAATAAAAAAGTAAAAACATATTCTAGATAATTATGTGGAAGTCTCTAGACAAAGAATAAACTTGGGAAAAAGCATAATATTTTTCATCAACACTCCTCTTTTGCATCGGCATAAAATATTTAGTATTTTAGGTTTCCAAATGAAATATATCCAAACTTCCTACATTAGTATGCATATTTTTTATAGGTATGATGGATACTAACATATAAAATCCACTAATTGATATATTTAAGTGCAATATTTTAGGTTTGAAATGTTATATCCTAAGTCAAGTAGGTAAACTTTGGATTCTCAAAATCTTTATCCAAATCCTTCCAATTTAATTTATGTCAATATTTATGATTCCAAATATATTTCATATAAAATTGAGAAAATAAAAAAAAATGTTCTTATGGTTAGGCTCTAAAGAGAAGCTTAAAATTTGATTGGTTTTTTCGGAATGGGTATGCCTTAGAAAAATATTTTTAATCATAAGAGTAAGTACAATGAACAAAGATATTATAGTGAAAATAATGTGGAGGCTCTTAAAATAAGAGAACCAATAGATTTATATATTAAAGGCTAAATATATAGATAGTATTGAAGCTGAGATATTCTTAACATCTGAATATCTACCTCAAGGTTCTTGGTTCTAGAATCATCTAATTGACAGTTGGAATTTTTTTGTGGAAATGTATCAAATGAATGTATGATTAGGGAATGAATCCATACTTTTAGATTAATCTTGGTTAATTAATTCTCCATTAATCTCTTATACATGTTGGAATCAATTTAGTATCAATATTAATAGTGTAATGTGAAAAAGGGTTATAGACTACAATGAGGATTGCTCAATAGGAAAACCATCATCCTACACTCATCTAATAATGAAAAAATCTCTAAGTTAATGTCTTTGAATTAATTATTAAAAGGTTTTCATATCATCCAATTTTCAAGGGATGATGAGTTGGTTTGGGCTACTACTATGGATGGTAATTAGTGTCAAAACTAGTTATACGATGGCACTAAATTACTCTCTAAATGGTTTTCCTTATCAATAATTATGGGACAAATACATCATCCCTAAGGTCATTTTTTTTATTTAGGTTATTAGTTAAAAACAAAATTTTCACAAAAGATAATTTATCTACGAGAGGAATCATGATTCTAAATAGATGTGTCTTATGTGAAAAAGAAATTGAATTTACTTACTATCTCTTGGCAGATTTTACCTTTGTGTACAAAAAATTAAGGATTATTTTCTCCAAATTTAAGTTAGTTGGGTACAACTTGCATCTATATTAGATTTCATCACTCAATAGTCATCTCCCTTTTCAAGAATTTGGTTGAATAAACTTTGGAAAATTTCCATCTCACATGTTTTAGGGTCTATGGTAAGAAATAAATCTAAATATTTTTCATAATAATAGATGTGGTTTATTTAGAGTGGGTTCTAAGACTTGTAAGTAATCAGGGAGAACTATTACATGATTAAAAATAGGAACAAGGAAAGGATCAAGGATTTTTATGTTATAATATTATTAAATTGTAACCTCTTTGAAACTAATATTACTGAGATAGAAGGAAAGAAGGGTGATAAATATTCATTAAAATGGAAAATTCCATCTCTAGGTTGAGTTAAGCTAAACTTTTATGGAATATCTAAAGGCAACCATGGTAAAGTAGGATAAGGTGGAGTAATAAGGGATAATATAGGTATTTTTTTGGTAGCCTATGTAAATCATCTAGGAACTCAAACTAACCATTTTTCAAAGGATAAAGCCACATTATGGGGAATCAAAGTTGATAAGGATTTATATTTTAAGTGCCTAGTCATTGAATGCAGATCACTAAATATCATTAACTATCTATAAAATAAAAACTACCCTAGCTATATTATCAAGAATATTGTGGTAGAATATCCTTGGTTGTTACAAACTTTTGAGGAAGTATCCATTTTCATGTTTATAGGCAAGGTAATATAGGTGTTGAATAGTTTACAAATCAAAGGGTGTTTATTTTGGGTTTTTATAAATGTGAGAATACTCAATCTCTTCATAATATCATTATCCAAATTATTAATGATGAAACAAATGATTAATTCTCCTTATCTTGTTGTTACAAATTCAGCTAAGGCCATGTTAGTTTGTTACTTGGGTATAAGGATTAATGTAAGAAACTATTTATTATTTTTGAATATTTTCCTCTCTCTTCCCAAAGACAATTCCAAAATATCCTTTAGAATTAATTGGTATTACACTAGCTTCATAATTGCATGTATTCCAAGTGGGTTCTCATTGACTCATTCCCTTCAAAATTCAGGGAGAATTTGTGTCAATTGCAAAAGATGTCATGTCAATCATGTGATTTGGATGCTATCCACCCTAAAATATTACAATGATGTTCTGCATGTTATAGGCTTAAATAATGACAAGAAATGAGCTATAAAAATAAAAGACCTTTTATTGGGGTTCTTAATTGAAGTCTTTGAAAGGTAACTAGTATATTTTTTTCTTAAAAAGGAAATGAGTGGAATTCCAATGGGCAGTGAGAGAATGAGCATTGAGCTAGATTCTAATTATTTTGTGTTCACATTATTAAGTTTGTAATAATTTAATTATTTTTAGTTAAACAATATTATATTAATAGGTGTTTGTGTGGTATATTATTGTTATGAATAATAAAAATAATATATGAGGGAGTTTTATTAGTTAGAATATATTAGTTTGTTAGATATATTGTTGTACGTCATCATAATAATACTCATATAGGATATTGCAAAATCATAGGGATATGTTGAGATATTAGTGGAGATATGATCTCCATGATTATAGGAATAGTTTCTTATGAATATGTAATGTCCCAAATGAATTGTAATAGAGGAAATATTTTACATTGTGGGAAATATATTATTATTTTTTGTGTGTTCAACTTCATGATTTTTGTGTTTAATTTATGAAGATATAGACTAGGATTATTATTTGGTATCATATCAAGGGGGATTTATGTGATAGAAACACTACATTTTTAATAAATTGTGGAACACTTCAATTTGTTATTGCTTGATCCAAAAATCCAAGTTATAAAAACTTTTATTGTCTGCTAGGATCGAATAAAACTAAATATTTAATTTCCAATTTCCCTTTAAGTAAATCTAAAAAATTAATTTATAAAACTTATATAATTTAATAAAAGAAATTGAAAGGATTTATGATCATAGAGAGGAAATTAAAAAAATGACACAGAAGATTTGTTTACGGGGTTCACCAAATGGCTACATCCCTAGGTCCACTCTATGAGTGTTTTGATCTATTAAAAACTCTTAAATAATGATTACAAAAAATATCTTTGAGTAAAAATAATACACTTTTGTACTAGATATCTATTTGTGAAAGACAAAATAAACCTCTATAATTTACCAAAGGTTCTTGTTCCCTCTGTAACCTAGATATTTTTTGTTTGTAAATTTTCTCTATACAAATCACTGCTTCTCTACAAAAATCCATACTGCCTCTATAAAAACCACCTACATATATATATATATATATATATTTCTTAATGCCTCCTTGACATTGGCCAGGCACTAACCATTTTCCTGAATTGGGATTTGGTTTCAAAAACATGACATTGGATTTTTGGTATTTCCTCTCTCATGTCCTTAATTGCTCAGAGCTATCTGTACTCAGTTTTTCTTAGAAATTTTTAGGTTGGCTATCAAAACCAAATTCCATATCTGCTAGCAAATGATGAGTCCTTTGGATTGGCATTGTTTTCTTAGAATATTAACAACAATATGTGGGATTACTATCCATGTGGTAGGATCATGAAATATATTTGTGTAGATAATGGCATTGGCTATCACCAACCTACCCAACAATCATTCCCATGTGTTGCACAAATAATAATGTATTTATTATCGATATATCTCCAACCACATTATGTATGATTGGCATCATATATGGAGTCCACACCATGAAATCAATGGTTGATTGGTACCACATTAGCATGAGTTTCAACATCTAGTGCAACAAGGCATGCCAAACATTATTGTCATAACCACACCTTTCTTGCAAATGTCATTATCTTTAGAAAATCCATGATTTTAGCAATCTGCAAATGCATAAGGGTTACTTCCCAAGAATGAAATCATGTCATACCAAATTTTATTGGCACCAAGACTCAACGCCACATCAATGCCTTTCCATAACCATTTAAAATGTTGTTATCCAAAAAAAAATTAACAGTACATGGAAAGTCTATGCCATGCTTGGCACTGAAGACTGCCAAGTTTTTATTTATAAATATTATGGTTAAATAAATTTATTCATGCATGATGTCAAGATGAGCTAAACGCAATATACATGTAGATTTTACAATAAGATTACCATGCTTAGCTATGACTTAACAAATCTGTTTATGTCCAAAGAATTCAACTCCATATACAATGGGATATTTTTAATAAAGATTAATATTTATGACATTTAAAGTAAGAGGGCAATGTACAAAAAAATGGGATATAAGAAATAATAAAATCCCTTTAATGAAAATATATATATTAAAATATATTTATTAATAAATATATTAAAAAATATATGAATTGGTATAAATTTTAACAAAATTAATTATAAATGTTACTGGTGGAGGTGTGTCATTATTGGCTAGATAATGCCACACTTGCATTTATAATAATAAATAATTAACTATAATATTGTTGATAATTGATCAAAACTTTGGTAATAATCTCCTGGATCATTCCTCCCCATTGAGAGCTTTTGGACCTCTAAATTTTTATTTAATTATCAATCAAGTGAGGGTATTTTTCCCTCATTTTTTTGATTTCCATCCATTTTGCCTTATTTAAATGCATCCCTTTCAAACCAACACGAAGATATATTGTATCACCCCTTCATGTAGTTTTGGCTTTCCTGTCAATAATAACATCTTCTTTCAACTCGTGAAGAGACTCAAGAGTAAAATCATCAATATTAGGAACTTGAATGCCCTCATCTTGATCCATGATCATAGGAGGTTCATACAATTTCAAGTTTTCCACATTAACCACTGAATAAATATGCATATAAAAAGGCAAATATAATCAAAAATCATTTGTACCAATCTTTTCCAAAATCCTAAAAGGACCATACCTATTTAGTTTTAATTTTCTACCTTCACCTTTCAGTATTTCTTTGTTGATGTGAAGCTAAACCTAATCATCCACTTTGAATTTATGATCAACTCTATGTTTATCATGCTTAACCCATGCCTAGCCTTATATTTATCTTGGCTCTTCTCTAACTATTCTTAAATAACTTTTTGAATCATCTAAATTCTCTAAATGAACTTTTTAACCTTTTTGGCATCACTATTTCCATCCACCACTAAGTTAGATTATTTTTCAAAAGATAAGTCCAAAGGAGACATAGGAAAATAACCAAAACAAGTCCCAAAATGAGACTTTAAAGTAGAAGAATGTAAAGCACAGTTATAAGATTGTTGCACATAATATAAATGTTCATCCCATAATTTAAGATGTTTTCCATAATACCCCCTGAGTAAATGTACCAATGTTTGGTTGACCAATTATATTTGTCCATCAGTTTGCTGATGATAGGCTATGCTTTTATTTAGCTTAGTATCCATCAAGTCCCACAAAGCTAACCATAACTCACCAACAAATCAAGCATCACAATCAAATATAATATAAGTCGGTCACTTGAAATGGATCCAAACATTCTTGAAGAATAAATGTGAAGTATCCTCACCAATAAACTATTTAGTACAAGGAACCAAAATACGCATTTTTTAAACCTATCCACAACCACATATAGATAATCATGTTTTCTTCATGACATAGGCAAAGCTCCTACAAAATCCATAGAAATAAATTCCCAAGGATGGTTAGGAATAGGAAGAGGTGTATACAATCCTAACTTCTGGTTACTAGGTTTACTTATGGAATAAAGAATGCAACATTTGATATATTTAGATACATTTTCTATCATACAGGACCAATAACAATGTCTTTGTAACTGTACAACTATTTTACCAATGCCAAAATGACCTGAAATAAGAGAAGTGTGAGCTTTTCTAATCATGTGAAATATTTCATCCTGTGGAATACATATTTTTCTAAGATGATATAATATTATGTCATGCACATGATATTCAAATGCTTCTACTAATTTACCATTTATCAAATCTCCATGGACATCCTAAAAATCAACATCTCTAGCATATTGTTCTTTATAGATTTCATTAACAAAAGGACTATGTTGTAAAATAAAAGATGCTACAATAGGAGGTCTAGAAAGCATATCTACAACCTTATTACATGTTCCCTTTTGTACCTTTTAACAAGATGGAACTATTGTAAAAATCCCATCCATCAAAAGTGTCATGATTGTTATAGATTGGATTATGATTAAAGGTATTGCAAAGGCTAATGATATGTATGGATGATTGTCTCTTTGCCCATAAAATAGCGTTTCCACTTTTTCACACTCTACACCAAAGCATACAAATCTTTATCATAAGTAGGATAATTTTTAACTATACTTCTAAAGGTTTTTAAATGAAAACACACTGGTTTTCAATTTTTCATTAACACTGCCCCCATTACATACCCACTAGCATCTATTTCTATCTCAAAATATTTTCATAAATTAGGAAGTGTAAGAATTAGGGCTATACTTATCTTTTATTTCAAGGAATTGAATTATTTTTCATGCTTTCCTCCCCATTGAAAGACCTTATTAACATTGGTTAAATCATGTAAAGGAGATGCAATATAAGAGAATGTAGCAATAAATTTTCTCCAAAATTGAACTGCTCTAAGAAAACTTCTAACTTCTGTTGCATTATTAGGCCTTGGCCAATTTACTATGGTTGAAAAAATTTTAGGGTCTATTTTTGGTGAACCATTCCCTACAACATATCCTAAGTAAACCAAAGATGTTTTTGAAAATTCACATTTTGACATCTTTAGCAATAGTTTCTCCTTTTCCAAAGTATCTAAGACTTCCCTGATGTGTTTAAGATGATCTTCCCATGTGTTACTAAAGATTGAAATGTCATCCAAGTACATAATTACAAAATCATCAATAAATTCTCTTAACACATCATTCATAACCTACATAAATGTATCAGGTGCATTACAAATCCCAAAAGGCACAACAAGCCACTCAAAAAGACCTTGCTTAATTTTAAAAGTGGTTTTCCAACTATCACCATCACTTATTCTTAATTGGTGATAACCACTTATCAAATCTAACTTATTAAAATACTTTGAATTTTTCAATTAATCTAACAAATCATCAATACAAAGAAGAGGGTAGTTATTTTTAACCATAATTTTATTCAAATCTCATAAATCCATGCACTCCACCATGTACCATCATTTTTAGGTACCAAGACAATAGGCTAACTACATGGAGAGGTACTTAGCCGAATGACTCCTTTCTCAAGTAGCTCCATCACTTATTTATTTCTTCATTCTCTACTACTGACAACCTATGCATGCCAATATTAGGGAGAGAGGCATCCTACTGCAATTGAATTTCATGTTGAATTTCCCTCTTAGGAGATCAATCTTGTGGCTCCTGAAAAACACCATTATAATCAGAAATAATCTTTTCTATTTCAAATTTATGTTTAGGATCACAACCCTCTAAGGCCTTGGATTTTACAATCATGAGAACAAAACTCTTACTTGAGTTTACAAGTCTTTTCATTTGTCCTATAGTAACAAGTGTCAAATTGGCTTTAACATGAAGGGATCTTACTGTGTATTCAATCCCATCCTTTATAAGCACTTCCCAAAACAATTCTACAAATAATTAAGGACTTCCCAAAACAATTCCATAAATATCCAAAGGAACTACATCTAGCTCTACTATGTGATATAGGATATGGTTTTGGATGTTGTTTAGTTTTGAGTCCTAACATTTTAACAACCTCTTCAGAAAAAAGATTATCTCGTGATCCACTACCAAAAAGAGTATCTATTTTAGTATGCTTATATATAAATCTTATGTGGAAAATCTCATTTATTTTTCTTTCAGTATGTTTAGATTTAATTTTATAATATGAAGCAATAACATAAGGTTTAATGTTAGAAGAATAAGAAATTGAACCTTGTAGACCCATGATAGTCACCTTTGTTTCATCACCAGAATATGATCATAGGTCCTATTAGATCACAACATTAGCCTTCTTTTACTTTTTATTCTAGAACCTCTTTGGCTTGAGTTCTGGATGGAGTTTTCAACACTTAGCCTCATCATGATTCTTCTTATAATGATTACAAAAGAGTTTTCCTTGCTCTTTCTTAAAAATGTAAGTAGACTTAACCTTACCCTTTCCTTTACCTTTACCTTTATTTCCAATTGACTTATGTAATTTATTTTCATAGCCTTCCTTGGTCAACTTGTCCCTAGCTTCCATATGGGTATCTTGCACGTAGACTTTATCAAGGGTAGAAGTATTAAACATGAGAATAGTATGTCTCAAATAGTTATGCAAACCTCTAATATACTTTAAAAATGTTTCTAAACTATATAGAGGAATGCCTAACTTTAATGCCTTCTTTATAAACTCCTGAATATAATCATGCACACTCTGACCTTTATTCTACCTTAGAGTTTTCCAATCCATAATAACTTTTTGTATATAACCCAAAAGATAAAATTATTTTCTTAACTCATAAACAAAATCATTTCAAGAAGAGATTATCTTACCATGTTACTTGAGATCCTCTTGAATCTTACATTCCCACCAGATGAGTGTTGTGCCACTCATACGGAGAGTAGCCAATTGAATCTTGGATTTCTCACTGAGAATATTTTGAATCATATAACATATCTCAATCTACTTGACCTAGTTGTCCAATTTTTCTACACTCAACTCACCATTATAAACTAGAAAATCAAATTTAACATCTAATTTAAAGTATGGGATAGTTTTACCATCTGTAGAAGAAAAGAGTAAAAGATTAATTTATTCTCCTTTAGCTTTATCTTTATTTACATTCTCCTTTCTACGTTCCTCATATATTTCCTCAACCATGTTCTTCATGTTGAGGAAAACATGTTGGAATTTTTCCTTAGACATATTTGCTCCCATACTTGATTGTTGGCTTGCATGTCTTGCACCAATTTCAAGATCAAACTCTGCAAGTTATCCTTCACCACATCTTGATTTAGACCTGGTTAACATACAATACTATTAAAAATGCCAGATAATGTTATATGGCCTTGATCTTAAGCTTTGATACCAAACTAATCAAAAAAACCAAGTTATAAAAACTTTTACAATCTACTAGGATCAAATAAAATTGAATATTTAATTTCCAATTTATATTTATGTAATTCCAAAAAATTAATTTATAAAACTTCCATAATTTAATAAATAAAATTGAAAGTATTTCTGATCATAGAGAGTAAATTCAAAAAATGATAGAAGATTTGTTTACGGGGTTCACCAAATGGCTATGTCCCCAGGACTACTCTATGAGTGTTCTAATCTATAAAAAACTCTACAAAATGATTACAAAAAATCTCTCTAAGTGAAAATAATACACTTCCATACTAGATATCTATTTGTACAACACAAAAGAAACCTATGTAATTTACCAGGGGTTTTTGCTAACCCAGATATTCTCTATTTACAAATTTCCTCTTTGTAAATCACTACTTCTTTTCAAAAATACCTACTTCCCCTATAAAAACCACACACACACACACACACTTATTTCTCAATGCCTCCTTAGCATTAGCTAGGTACTAACCATTTTCTTGAATTGGTATTTCGTTTCAATAGCATGGTGTTGGATTTCTAGTATTTCTTCTCTCACATCCTTACAGTACCCGAAGCTATCTATATTCAATTTTGCTTATTAATTTTTGGGTTGGCTATCAAAACAAATTCCATATCTACTGGTAAATGATGAGTCCTTTGGATCAACATTCTTTTCTTAGCATATTAATAACAATATGTGGGCTTACTATCTATGTGGAAAAAGCATGGAAGATATTGGCTTAAACAATGGTGTTGGCTATCGCTAACCTACCCAATAATCATGCCCATGCACTACACAAATAATAATGTATTTATTATCAACATATCTCCAACTACATTATGTATGATTAGCATCATATATGGATTCCATGCCATGAAATCAATGGTTGGTTGGTTCCATGTTAGCATGAGGTTCAACATCTAGTGTAGCAAGGCATGCCAAATGCTACTATCATAACCATTCCTCTCTTGCAGATGTCCCTATCTTTAGGAAAACCATGTTTTAGTAATATGCCCATGCATAAGGGTTGGCACCCAAGGATGAATTCATGTCATACCCAACACTATTGGTGCCAAGACTCAATGCCACCTCAACGCCTTTCCATAACCATATAAAATGTTGTTATCCAAAACATTTTTAACAATACGTGGAAAGTCTACACCATGCTTAGTGTTAAAGATATTTGTTTATGGATGGCACCAAGATGAGTTAAACATAAAATATATGCATCTTTTACAACAAGATTACCATGCTTAGTTATGACTTAATAAATATGTTTATGTCCAAAGAAGCCAATGCCATATAATAGGATATTTTTAATAAAGATTAATATATATGAAATTTAAAGTAAGAGGGAAATATACATAAAAATGGGATATAAGAAATAATAAAATCCCTTTAATGGAAATATATATATTCAAATATATTTATTAATAAATATATATAAATTGGTAGCAATTTTAACAAAATTAATTATAAATGTTATTGGTGGAGGTATGGCATTATTGGCTAGATAATGCCACACTTACATTCACAACAATGAATAATTAATTATAATATTGTGAATAATTGATCAGACCTTTCGAAATAATCCCTTGGATCATTACCCCATTGATGAAAGTCATATTTAAAACTTGCTTATAGTTTTAAAGTAGTGTCGTTGAAAGTAGAGTATTATACGCCTCTACACCATGTCATAACTCTATCAAAATCTATGTTCATATGCATCGATTAGATTAATATCAACTAATATAGCTATTCTATTATTTGTCCAAAATAAACTACCATTAGGTATATATGGGGAACTACACATAGATGTTGGAGTTCATATGGATTTATGATTTGTATTTTATGATTTAATTAACAATCTCTTGTATCTTTCTAATGTGACAATCTCTCCATGCAACCATAATTCTATTAGATATATCTTATCCACACCTACTTCTCTCTATATTTTTCATCCACATCGATCCAACCTAATTTATACTAATGTGTTGTCAACAATCTTGCCATCCCTCTATGAACTACTAAGGATAGAGTAAAGGATCACATATATTTGCTGCAACCTATATATGTGTGTGGGATAAAGTATTTATCCAACCTACTAAATTTTTATTAGAATGTCTTCTCTAATTTTTTTCTCAATGTTCAACTCAGATCCATGGCATCCTTTTATTTAAGCTCACGGCATTGACTTAAACCTACTTTGACATCTATTGAAATAGGATTCAAGTTTATTTTTCTTTGCTTGTTATTTACATTTAGATTCCACTCTCTCTCCATCTAAGGAAAATGTAGGCACCTTGATATTTCTCCAGCACATGATCAACAAAACACCAATTCTGAGCACCACCTTCCATCTGAACTAACTTGATGGTGTATCATCTTGATAGTGGTTTTAACCCACAGATTTATTTTAGTACATGTTTTTTTCAAAAATTAGTAATGGTATTTAGGTTGTAAATTTGATTATGTCATAAGTCAATTTATAAACAGCATTGAATTAATTTATAAGTAAGGGTTTAGTTTATTTTGTTTTAGTCATTAAGTGTTTTTGGTATATACTTAATTATAAATTTAAGTTTCATATAATTTATAATTGTTAAATTTATTTAGGAAAGTATCTTAGTTTCATTAAGTCTAAAATAGTCATAGGTTTCAAAATTTTGAAAATGTCAAAAATAGAGTTGTCCATGTCCAAATTTTTCATTGTAAAGGATGCATTGTTGGTTGAAATTGACATCCAAAATTTCAAGATTCAAGATGATAGAATTCACAAAAATATCAAAGTAGGGTATGATGTAGACACTAAACCTAATAAATATTGACCTAAAATATGTCAATTCTTGATTACACATGAATACATCAAGCACTTGCAAAGAAAGTAAGCAATTTCACTAATTGGAGGATGGAGGAAATAGAGGCTGGAGGTTTTAGAGCCTCTCATTAGCCACTAGCAACAGGGCCACTTTTTTATTTTTGATTTAGTGGCACATTTTATTTTCAATTATATGTTTGATTAGTTTTGTGTGAATAAGAATAGATGATGTATGCCTATTCACATTTGTAATAAGTGAACTAAAAATTTATCTGTAACTTCTCTAAATATGTGATAGTGAAGAGAGCTAGTAATTGTATTGCACATCATGATGTGGTTTATGGTAATCCACTTATAAAACTATTTTTTATGATCATTGGTTATCCACTTGAAAACCATCCCATTTTGGTTGTTGGTAATCCATATGTAAAACCATCAATAAGATTTGTGATTGTCCTATGAAAATCACTGAATCATGAGTATAGATGTAGATGTGGGATTTATTTTTTCTCCATGTTCACATTAAAGGAGTGTAGACTAGGGTTTAATAATCTTCACATAGGGGTGAATGTTCAGGTGTGTTCACATTATTAAGTTTGTAATAACTTAATTATTGTTAGTTAAATAATTTTACGTTAATAAGTGTTTGTGTGGTATATTATTGTTATGAATAAATTATATAGGGGACTTTTATTAGTGAGAAGATATTAGTTTGGTAGATATATTTTTGTATGTTACAATAATATTACACATATAGGAGATTACATAATCATAGGGATATGATGAGATAATCATGGAGATATGATCTCCATGATTATAGGAATAGTTTCCTATAAATATGTAATGCCCTGAATGAATTTGTAATAAAGGAAATATTTTACAACATGAGAAATATATTGTTATTTTTTGTGTATTCAACTTCATGATTTTTGTGTTTTAATCTATGAAGATCTGAACCAGACTTATTACTTATAAATTATTTCAAATTAATCCCATGATTTGGTACATCCATAAGTAGAGTAGATTATCCAATTTTATGGAAATAATTATGGGATATGATCTAGTGATTTCTATTGAGTTTGTGAAATTTTATAATTTTTACAACTATCATGATGAGAGGAATATCCTTCAAAAAAATTTAGTAAAGCATAGCCCAAGCTATTGGTATTATTGTGAAAAGATTTAGGTTTCATAAGTTGAAGAGGACTAAAGATGAAGATGTCAAAATCTTCCTTAGGGTCAAAGATAAATTGTCTAGGTTCTAAGGTGGTTTCTTGCAAGATTCTCTATGTTCTCCCTAAAATGAATTATTATATCAAATATTTAGGTACACTACTCTATAATGGAGATAAAAGTGTGCCTTCACTTATTACTTTACTATTCTAAATCATTTTCATCATAAAAATTTGGTCAGTATTCCTTTTTTCCTTATAATGTCCTTACAAATATATGTTATGGATGTTAAATTAGGCAAAGTATATAGCCATATTAATCATTCCCTCATTTACTTTCTTTTCAACTCAGCTAGCTCTAAAACCCTTATCCCTACCTCCACCCCTAAGGTCACTATTTTGGAAAATGACCCCCTTCGTAACCTTTTGATCCTTCCCCATCTATTTTTAAGGATGAATTCAAGTATCCCAAAGTTATTAACATTATTATCTCATATAATAGGAAAGCTTCATATCAAAATATTTTTCCTAAAAATAAGGCCAAGAATATCAATAAAGTTCAAGTTGATGGCCATATCTTTGACCTTTTTTATTTTAAAGACCAAAGGTAGTTTCCTAGTAAAGATCCTACTAGCCCTTATTCCATGTGCACTTAAAAATTAGGGAATTTGATAGAGAATATTTATCCAACCCATTTTCATTCATGGGAAGAGATAATTGAGAGATCTAAACTAGAAAAAGATAGAGTAACCTCCCCAAGGGAATTACAAGAAAGATTAATCTCTCTATAAGAGTCTCATCTCCATTACTATATCATGAAATAGTATGTGATGGAGAATGATACAATGAAGAATATAAGTGATCAAATTCATCTTCAAGTCAATGTATAACTAAATTTGTCTCTAAAATATTTCATTCAGTAAGTACATGTGGTCTATGATAAGTCATGTTAGTATTGGAAAATGAAGTTGAGTAGCTTCATATTAAAATAAACAAAATTAGGGTTAAACAAAAATCAATGAAAGAAGTCCTAATGAATATATTACATTTAATTAGATTGACCATCAAAAAATTGTGTGGCTAGCATAACCATACTTTAAGAAGGTATGTTAAAATGAAAATTAAGTCTTTTAAATACTAGAAATAGAAAGAATAGTAGACTACAAGATAAAGGGAAGTTAATAGAGAAGAAAGACTTAAGATTATAAATGGTTAAGGATCACATGAATTTATTAAAAGAATAATGGGAAGCTACCAAAAGTATCATTGATTTTAGTCGACCCTAGATCTTTGTATTTTTGTAAATCTTTCATGTAAGTTTTGTTGTAGTGCACTTGTTTTTTTATCTATTGACAACATTTTCTTAGCCAAGCTAGTGGTTTCCCTTATTTCTCTTTTTTTTCTTGTTGGTAGGTTTTTTAACCCTAAATTGGATGATGATCTTACTATGGTTAAATAAGGTTAAGAATATAAAAATTAATAATCAAAAGTGTGATAAATAGATTTGTAGTAGGGTAATTAATTGTAAAACTCATATAGAACATATACTAAATTTATTATGCTGAGATATGTTAAAAATAGAAAGTACAACTATGCTAGATATTAAAATGATAATTAAGATAAAATACTTAGCTAGATCTGATGATATTATAGATCTATCTAGAACTGGTAGGAATTAGACTAGAAGAATATTCTAGAACAGTCACCAAATTCTATATTAAGTGCCTATGTCATTACAGACACTTACTTCAGCCTAAAATGATTACATTGAAGCTAGTGTCTAGATTAGATGCAGGTGTCTAGTATGGAACAAATACTAAAATAGGATGTGACAACTTGGATGATTATGGGCTCATTCTCACCTTCGCTCTAGTGCATTTAGATCTGGGTCATAGAATATCACTCCTTGTCAAAGGATTAAACCTTGGTTCTTCATCTTCATAGTGGTTGTGAGAATAATGGGCTAGAGGACACATAGTGTCATGTTGTCCCACACACTTAGGGCAGCGACTAAAGAGTGGGAGTCATTACTACCTATGGTCAGGGAGATGATTACTTTTGACCGATTCCTCACACAAAGGAAAGAACATTACCGAGGTCAACAGAATGGGAGACCAAGACCCCAGAACAATGATTTGAAACATGCTACGAGTAGGCTCACACTAGCAACATTTGACGGTAGTGGTAAGGTGACAGCACAGGCCTAGGTTAGTAAGCTAGATACATTTCTCACATTGCGACCGATGGGTGAGGAAGATGCTATCAGATATGCGACACTACATCTTGAGGGAGTAGCTCACGATTGGTGGCACCATGGGATGGTGACACTCCATCATGATCGGATCACTTCTTATCAGGAGTTTGTGGACAGGCTAGTGGAGCATTTTGACAGGAGGGATCCAGAGTCCTATTTCTAAGAGTTGGCACAGTTGCGCCAAAGCGGCAGTCTAGAGTCATACATTGGTGACTTCCAGAAGTTATCAGTCATGGTTCCTGACATTTCAGAGAGGCGACTAGTAGTACTCTTCATGGAGGGATTGACAGAACCACTGAGAGGTTGGGTCAAAGGCTTTGATCCTCCTTCCTTACAGGAAGCTATGAAGAAGGCAGGTAGTATGGAGATGTCAGCCCCATCTAGTAGATCTAACTCCAGAGGCACTTCTTCATCTAGAGACCATAAGCACTCCAACGGGGATACAGAGAGACCGGATTTTAACATAGATAAATCCGGGGTTAAAAATGATTCAAAGGCTAATCCAGCAGCACCACCTTTGGATCGTGAGGCGCTTAATGATTTACGCAGGAAGAAGCTTTGCTTCTACTGCAAAGGTCCATATGATATCCATCACGATTGTCCTTTGAGGCCTAAGGGCAAGACGAATCGTATGATGTGGGTATATTATGAGGAGTCAGAATCAGAAGATTTCAAACAGCATGATAGTTCTGAGGAGGCAGAGGCTTCAGAGCCTAAGGCAGAGGTAGATTTAGAGCTTCATATACAGGAGGCACGCCTATCCAGCATTCAGTCGGATGAGTCATTTAGACTCCATGGAGTTTTGGCAGGGCAAAAGGTTACCACCCTTCTTGATACAGGAGCCACACATAATTTCATAGATGCTACATTTGTGGAGAAGCGTGGACTCACTACCAAAGATTTTGAGGGAATTAGAGTTAAGGTAGCCGATGGTCACACTCTGAGGTGTGAGCGCATGATTAGAGACCTCCCATTGCGCTTGAACAACTATGAGTTCAAGGCTAATTATTATGTAGTGAACATGGGGGACATAGAATTAGTTTTGGGTATGAAGTGGCTTCATTCATTTGAGGAAGTTACTCTTCATCTCAAAGATATGGAGGTTCGTTTTCAGGTTGATGGGAAAACACATATTCTTAAGGCAATACGGGGCAGTAGCTTCAAACATATGTTTTTTCATCAAATGGAGATGCCTGTACAACATGACATGAAAGAGTGCGATGATAAGTGCACATTGGCACCAACACAGGAGAGATATGAGGATGAGCTTTGTCTTGAGGTGAGTTCAGTTCAAGGGTTAGCACATGTGGTAGAGTCTCAGCTTTCTTTTACAGGTGGGTCACATGTTGATGACGATATACGTATAGGAGACAGAGGTGATGTGACGCCATTGGATGAGAGTGGGGATGGACAGGGCTTGGAGTTTGTGTTGGTTGATAGCACTGTAGATCGAGACTTCATTTGGGATCCAGGTATTCAGTGATTGCTTGAGGGCAAGCAATTTCAGGAGGGGCGGATTGTCATGTCCCCTTTTTAGTTGACATGTGCAGAGTAGATGATTAGCCTATTATGTGACCCTCGTAGGCTAATGAGATGGATAGAGGGTCTTGATAGAGATGGGTTGGAATTCGTTTGGGCTCTTTCGGACATGAATTAAGGGAGATATTAATATTTGATTGATTTAATCAAATATTAATTATTTGATCTCATTTTAATTAATTATTAATTAATTATTGATTAATTATTAATTAATTATTGATTAATTATTAATTAATTATTAATTATTAATTATTAATGATTGGGTCTAATTTTAGGATCCTAATCCTAATTTAAGACTTGGTCTAATTTTAAGACCCTAGTTCTAAATTAAGGAAGTCTAATTTAAGGGAGTCTAATTTTAGCAAGCACACCTTTGGAGGTGTATAAGAATCTCTCATGGGAGAGAGTTTTTATTATTCATGATTATTGATATTGATTCTTGTTAAGAAATTCTTCTGTGAAGACTGAGCCAAGGGTTCCAGTATTCCATCTGCAGTGGAGAACGTCAACTCTTCATTGTGCGCGATTCAGAGGCTGTGAAAGATCAGCTGATCTATTGCCAAACTGCATTGAAGAACGTCAACTCTTCAGTGTGAGCGATTCAGAGGTTGTGAAAGATCAACTGATCTATTGCCGAATTGGGAGATAACTTCATCCAGAAGCTATCACATGTACTTACAAGTTTGAGAGATAACTTCACACAGAAGCTATCACGAGGGTTTACAGGTATTTCATTATTTGGGTTTTGATTCCAAGAATTATACAGATATAGATCTTTTGTATTAGCCCATAATCCTACAGATCAGGATCAAGCATATAGGTTGAGCAATATCAGCGGCCGTATGACTTCCGTACAGATCTGTGAAAGTCCGTACGCATCTACAGAAAGTTCAGGTACCGACATCGGCGAACAGAGACTTACAGAGACCGACATCGGTCGACTCCTCACCGACGTCGGCAAGGGGACCACTACAGGTCGACCGACGACGGCAGTATAACCGACGTCGGCGACTGTGTTTTTACACAGCAGGTCGAGACGTGCCAGATTCAGCCCAGTTTGCGGAATATACAGGAAATAAAGGCTGAATTTTCGATATTCTTTGTATATTTGACAGAGGATCTCTATTGTAAGCTTATGAGCAAATAAATAAGAAATTATACTGTGATTTATTCATCTATTTGAAGATATTTTGCAAAAATTCAGATAAGCAATTTGGAGCTTTGTTTTGATATTCGAAGGGATATTACACACCCCATTGATAGGTCATTTTACAAACCAACCTAAGTAGAGTGAAAATCCACCCAACCTCTCCTAAAAGGAGATGAAATCTCCCCAAGGTCTATTATTCCTAGGTCTTGGCTTGTAGGGTAACTTAGTATTTGATGTGAAACTATTCCATTTCAAAGTACATGTTTAGAAAATATTTAAATAAATGATAGGTAATGCTATTCTTATGGATATATTGCCTATAGAATCAATACAAGTGTTTTTTTAAGGAAATACAACTGATTCAATACTTTCTCATTTCATATGAGGGTTTAACATGTATTAATCAACAATGAAAAAAATTTATAATCAAGATATACATGTAAATGTAGATTGTAACTTTGAGATATATTCTACCTACTCTAACAGATTTATAAAAAAAGAGTAAAAGAGAATGGAAAAGAGAAAGATGTAGGCCTGTTTTGTAGCTAGAACAATTCTGATTAATTTGACTTAGATGAACTTCATATAACCAATCTATTATATGTATAATATACACACAACCATAAACAAATCTAATGCAAGAGTCTGAGGTATTCATCTATGAAGAAATATAGACAAAATCACTATATACATGTGCAAATAATGAACAATAGTTTTTACAATCTTTATATTGATAGATATTTGATTGAAAAATAGTATTTAGATCCACCCAAAATTAGAGGAATTACATAAAAAATTTCACAACAGCATTTCTCACAAGAAAAACTAACTAGAAAGAGAAATAAAGTATGGAAAATAAATGTTTGCTCCTTTACTCTATGATTTACCTTAATCAACATCCCTTTCTAAGTCCTTTTGCTATATTTATATAGATTTTCAATCAAATATCATCCACCCACCAAGTGGTTACAAACATTAAATAATAAGCACAAACCAAGGCCCAAATTCAATATGGATCAAAATATATGGCTTAAAAACTAATGCACAATTATGCACAGCCACATTAACATCTTTAGAAAACACTTAAAAATAAATTCGCAAGATAAAACATGAATAATACCCATCATATATTATATTTATATAAATTTTATGAAAATATACTCTAAATTATATTTTTATTTATTTTTAATAATTAATTTAATCCTTTTGCACTACCCTTTTAGTGATTTTTGGTCAAAATTTGGTTGTGTCAAATCATTTCATAATGATCACTTTGTACCTTCAGATATTTTCATTGATAAAATTGATAAATAAAAAATTATATGATTATATTCTCATGTTATTAGGGTAATACCATACAAATTTTCAATAAAATTTGACCTTATTTTATTGTGAGACCATAGGTGTCAAAAGTGTGCACAAGCCAGATTTAAAAACTAAAAATATAGAAAATGACAAAGTAAAAATCAACGCATAAGCCAATTTTTAATGATGCGTATTTCTCACATGGGATGTAATACATTAAAATTTTATTTATTAATACATTATTTCCATATTTTAAAATCTTCATGTAAGTTTTTAATATGATTAGTTATCATTTATTCATGTAAAATTGGGTTTGAATAGTGCACACCAGCTATATTTGGTCATTGGGAAGACAATGAATTTTATGCACTGGTCAGTTTTCAAGACTATGAATTATGTGCATGATGAATAATTTAGTATGAAATCATTCACCATTATATTATCCTTACTTTTGGCTATGTTAATGAAAATTCTCATAATAAATAGATACATTTTAATAGTGTGAAGTTAGGTTTGAAAAGTGCACACTGGCCAGGTTTGGTCACTTGGAGAGTATGAAAATCAATGCACTTGTTGGTTTTCATGGTTGTGCCATTGTGTATGTTAGATAATTTTATATGAATTATTTTACCATTCTTTTTTCCTTATATTTGGATATTATCATACCAATTTTAAATAGAAATAAATGTGATTTATCCCTTAAAAACTAGGTATAAAGAGTGCACATTGCACAAATTTGGCAATTGGAAAGATGCATAAAATCAACTAAAAAATATCAATTCAAATGCCAATTTTTATTGTTTCATATTTTACACATGAGAAGGAATGTTTTTATATTTTCTTCACCTTTACATTTTTCTCACATTTTATATCTCCATGCAAAGTTTCAAATAAATTGGATACAATTTGGCACTATGAAATAGGGCTTGAAGAGTGTGCATTGGGCAGATTTGATAACTAAGAAGGCACAACAAATGACTAATTAAAAACTCAACTCAAAAACTAATTTTGATGGCTGCATATTTAATAATTAAAAAATAATTGTTTTGAGACTTTTTCATAATTACATTATTCCCGCATTAGACTACCACCTAGAAAATTTCATGTGAAATTAACAAGATTTTGCTATGTGAAATGCCTCCCAAAAAGTGGTTTATGATAAGATTTGAAAACTACAAAGACACAAAAATCAGCCTAGAAGCTTGTTTTAAAGTTGTGCATTTCATACTTAGGGAATGAATTTTTTATGACCTTTACAGTTACATTAGAATGACATATAACTATCATCATGTAAATTTTTTGTATAGTTATACATAATTTAATAGTTTGAAACTAATTTTGAAAAGTGCCTAGTAGTAACAATAGAAGTTTCACTATGCACCCAAAACACTTAAATAAAATTAATATCTAAAGGTAGAACCAGGTTTCAAAACTTAGAAAAAAATAGGCTATATGATTTCATAGATGAAATTAGGGTGTGTTGTACAAGAAAAAATAAATGGTGACTCTACTGGAAAATACTCATGAGTATTTCAAAATAAATAAATATTCAAAAAACCGAAAATTATTAGCCAAAATAGAGCATAAAATAGGAACAAATCCAAGAAAGGAGAAGATGGGAGTAGCTAAGTGACCAAATTCAATATCTTTATTGACAAGGTTTTTGTAAGATGAATTAATTTACCATTTCAATGACCTACAAAGATTAATTAATGTCACTTTAACCATCAGGGTAGTGATTCCTACCTTGTAAACATTTGATTGGATATTGTTCCACTTCTAATAAGAAATTTATAGCCCCAATAGAGTTAAATTATATCCCACTTAAGGATTTGCTCCACTTCCAACTAGGCTGAAAAGCCCACAATGGAGGTTTCCTGAATCACCCAAGATTGAATTTCTTTGAAATTGATTTTATTTTATTTTTTCTAGTCATTTTAATTTTGTGTCTTGGTTCAAGGTTGGGGATCACTATGGAAAATGAAAGGCATGACTATATATTTTACACCCTAGGTTTTCATCATAACAAATTCACCCAAACAAACTTAAAAACATTTTAAGATATGAAACTTGTGTTTGGTGTCAAAAAGATTCCTTTAGTAGCCAATTAGTTTTACCCAAACTCAATCAAACAAGAATAAGTCTAGAACACATACAATAATCCAAACCATCAAAACTGACTCAATAACATGATCTTAAGAAAAAAAACTAACTTAAGGAACATGTTCTCACAAAATATTATTGTTGCTGCCTAATTTTAGGCCTTTCACTTCATTATTTTTCATTAAAAAATGTGAAACCAAGATGAAACAATTGGGATAGACCCAACAAGGAAAGCGAAAAATAATACAAGAAAAAATAACTTAAACTAAAAAACAAAACAAAAAATATAACAATCAAGGAAAGGAAAGCAAAGTAGCAAAGGAAAATTATTTACATGATGATGCCAAGAAAATGCATGCTTGAAAATAAAGTTTGAGGAGTAGTCCATTGTCAAGCAATGGAAATTCATAAGTATTTAGACACCTAATATAAAACATACTAATGTTCAAGATTTTGAGAAGGTTGGTAGGGATCCTATTAAATAAAGATGTGTGATTATGTCTATGTTGTCCTTTACATTGAAAAACACTATCCCAAAGAATCTCATTAACAATGTTTTCATGCCAATTAATAAATTTGATGCCATAAAATTGGTTTATGCACTTAAATTTCATTATCAAGAAGTGTTTAGGATAAGGTTTAGGAAATACCTCTACCTAAACACTAATTTTTAGTGAGGAATAAGGGTGGTTATCAATACATACCATGGTAACATGTATACCTAACCTGGCCAAAACATTTTATTTGTGACAACCCAGTGGTGAATCCACTATTAGTTGTTCTTTAGTTAACATGGACACTTTTATAATATCCATATTATCATTTTCATCATCCAAAAGAGATACACCTATTTCTTCCCAAGTCAAGGAACTTTTGGATTTATCATAAGTGGTTGAAGTGTGTGGAGAGTTTTCTTGGATCAGCTCATTATCATCTTCAACTCTTAATAGCTTCATATCTTCATTCAAACCACCATGTTCATGATTACTCATTTTAGACTTGTATGTATATGTTTTTGAGTAAATATCATGGCTGATAAAATCCTATTATTCAAGATGCTTCAAATAATTTAATTCTTCAAAAGAAAAGATAACCACTTGGTTCTCTTCTACCTTCTCCATCTCTAATGAATGGATGAGAGTCAATTCACTGTCATCAAGTTGTTAATCCTCTAGAACTAGCTTATCAAATATAGGATCAATAGCATATGACATGGATTTTTCACATGCATAACATGCATATTATTCATTCATTTTGTCTAACTCTTCTATTTAATTTTTAGGCACTTGATTATTCATCTTCTACATACATCTCTTTGATACTTGGATCTTCATGTAGGATCTTATCTGAAATGAATGCTATATATTCATCATTAGAATCATCATCATCATCATCATCATCATCATCACTACCCTCAAGGATTAGTTTTTTCTTTATAAATGGGACATTTCCTATCAACATGATTACTTGTGCATTAGTATCATTTGTGTATCCATAAGCACCAAATTATGGACCTATAAATGTAGTCCCATAATTTATCCCATGCATTGATTGTAAATTATCTCTTGTAGTAAATGACACATGATTAGTAAAAATACCAAAAGACAATTGATCACTTAAAACAAGGTAAAACATCATGTTGATTAAAATTTTAACAACCATAATCAAATACATTAAAAATCCCAACATTGTTCTCATTTATCATTAGGTAGTTATATTAGACATGAGTTTGAGGCAAGTTTTGATTATAAGGTAAACATTGATACATAGGCTAACCTATAAAAAAATCATCTCAATATTTTAGGTGTGAACACCTAGATTTTCTGATGAAAAAAGTTGATCAACACCACAACCATGTGGCATAGATTATTTTTCAATAATGAATACCTCTTGATAAGATGACGCTAAAGATATGAGTGCAGATGGGGTCCTATAAATAACTATAGACTTTAGAGGATCCAATGTTTTAAGATAAAATTAAATATCCACCACCTTTGTCTTTAGGAATGGGTCTTTGAACCTTTTTTACAAATGGTGAAAATGACTATTGAATGAACTCATGGATTCATTAGGATCTCTATAGGCTATATCAAACTGATAATACAAGGTAGCATGATCAATAGGCAGATTAAAATGGTTAATAAATTTAGTTTCAAAGGCATTCTAGGATGTAATGTATTTATTAGGTAAACTTATGTACCAATAGTAAGTATCTTCATCTAGGGAATAGGGAAATAAGTGGCAAGATACATCCTCATGTTGGATCTAGATTAAAATGATGGCCTCTTTAAATGCATGGATGTGTTATTTAATATTTTAAATCCCTCTATGTGTATATTTTGCACAAAAATTATCAAGATTCTTAGGTAAGTCATGAGTAGGCCCTAGAATATTCATAGGGCAAAAATTTCCATCAAGCCAAGACAATGTCATAGGTGGGTTCAAAGATAAGCAACAAGATCATAATCAAACATAAATATTAGATAGTATTTTATTTAAGCCCTCCTTCTAGTGCCAATCTATTTATGTGTGTTTTAAGCACATAATAGGATATAAAAATCAATGAGGTTGGTCTATAAGAATCAAAATCAATCATAAGTACCCAAAAATATCCCACATAAGCACTCCTTATAGTGATAATATATTGATGAATCATTTGACACACCAACTTATGTAGGGTAGAAATCCATTTAGCCTCTCCTGAAAGGAGATGGAATCTCCCCAAAGTCTATTATTACTAGGTCTTGGCTTATAGGGTAACTCAGTAGTTGATGTGCAACTATTCCATTTCAAGGGGCACATTTTTGAATATACTTAAATAAATGATATGTAAAGTTGATCTTATGGATATGTTACCTAAATAATCAATAAAAGTGAATTTTTTAAGGAAATACAACTGATTCAATAATTTTTCATTGCATATAAGAGGTTCAACACTGAATTAATCAACAATGTAAAGGGTTTGCAAAAAAATATGCATGCAAATGTAGATTGTAAATTTTAGATCTATTATACCTAATCTAACATATTTTTTTTTAAAAAGAGTAAAAGAGAAGGGAAAAGAGAAAGATCTAGGCCTTTTTGTAGCTAGAAAATTTTTGATTCATTTGAATTAGATGAACTCTATAGAACCAATCTATTGTATGGCCAGTATACATACAACCATGAACAAAGATGATGCAAGAGTCTGAGGTATTCAGCTATGAATACATATAGATAAAATCACCATATACATGCATAGATAATAAACAACAGTCTTCACAACTTTTATATTGATATATATTTTCTTGAAATGATAGGATTTAAATCCAACTAAAATTAGGATAATTACATAAAATGCTTCACAACATCATTGCTCACAAGAAAAACTTATTTGGAAAAATAATAAATTATATAAAATAAGTGTTTAGTCCTTTAATCTATGTTCTACCTTAATCAAATATCCCTTTATAAGCCATTTTGTTGGCTTTATATAAATTTTAAATCCAATATCATCCACCCCCTTGGTGGTTACAAACATTAAATAATAGGCACCAACCAAGGTCCAAATTCAATGTGGGACTCCATATCCAAGGCAATACATGTCAAAATCATTAATGATATGTTCACATTAAATTTAAGTGGTAGATAAATATTAAGAACAATAAAATATCCCAAGTGTCCATGTTCAACACAAGAGTTCATTCATCTATACAAAGTTTCTCCTTGCTCTGTTTCTTTTTAACACTTCCAATGTGTGAGTCATAGCCCCATTTAATGTTGGTGACAAGTTATGACTTGAATATTTCATTATTCTTATCTAAATCCTACCAAAATATTAAATAAAACATATTATTCTTTATCAAAAGTGAAAGATATCAAAATTATATACACATGGTATTTAGAAGTAATAGAGTCTTGATATTAAAATGTTGACAGGTTTTTCATCTTCCATTTAGCCAATTTAAAACTAACACCATTACAAATATGGGGAAATCAAATTTACAATTCAATAAATTTCATCTAAAATGGAGCTATGTATCAAAATATATGACTTAAAAACTAACATATAGGCATCCACAACCACATCAACACCTTCAAAATATACTTAAAAAGAGATTCACAAGAAAAAATGGAAGTAACAAATGGAAGTTACACTATGCACCCAAAACATTTAAGAAAAAATGTTATCTAAAAGCGGAACCAAGTTTTAATTTTTTTTTTTCTAAATCGTGATTTCATAGATGAAATTTGGGCATGTTGTGCAAGCAATAAAAAACCCCTCTATCAATTAGCATTATTTACATAGCCAATACTCTGAAGAGGGCCTCAAACTTATATAGTTATCCCCTACGTATTGGTTTGTGTGTGAATCATGAAATTTATGACAAGTTAGTACAACAATTACCTAGCTTAGAACTTGGAAAATATATTTCTTGGATTGATCCTTTAATAATTCAGACCTATAGATGTGGTGTCCCTATGATTAATATGGAAATAGGAGAAAATATGGAAGTTTTGATCAATTGAATGCTCTTTGGTATGAATCTAGGTCTGTGATAGGTGAGGAATGAATAAGGATTGATCTTTTATTTATACCAATACCATTGGAGAAAATATTGGATAATAGCACTTAGGTTGACCATTAAGATACATTTAATTTGTAAGTTATATGAATTTAGGGCACTAGGCACTTGCATCATGTAAGGACACTTGCATTGAAATAGGCATTTGAATGGGATTTAAGTGCCCAAGAAGTAGAAAATTAGGTATAGATCTAGATCTTTCAGAGGTATAAGATAAGCAGGTATTATGTATTCTAAGAAAGATAGAAATACTAGGTCATCAACATAATACTAGTCAGACTACGAGATAGGTCAAGGGGCACAAGAGAGAGTATATACAATACTTTTAGAAGAAATAAAGGTATAAAACTAAGAGGAACAACCAAAGTCTAAGTTTTCTAAGTGTACAGGATTGAGGTGCAATATTGTTCATATATATCATCTACATTTGCCCCTCCCTCTCCTTAATCTAGTAATGAAATTTATAGTTTAAAGGAAAGAATGCACACTTGGGAGTGTATAACACACCTTGCCTTTACTTGAGTCCAATTTGAGTCCTTTTTTTACTAACATTTAACTAATAGCATGTTACATTACAAAATTAGTGCATATAATCTAAAATTTAAAATATTGAAATTATTGAAATTGAAAGAGATGAAGGTTTAGGAATACAACTGTGTATCAATGCAACCATCTTACCTTTTGGAAATTTCATTTTAAATATGTATCATTATAAATCACTAAAATTGAGATAGGACAAATATAAATATATAAATTTCATATATAAGGAGATAGAGAGAAAGAGAGATAGGAAGGCCCATACCCCCACCCTTGGAGAAAAGGTGGATTGTCACCTAACAATTGAAACTAACCCAACCATGCAACGCAATCTAACTTATAACCTAGTGAGTGTGAGTGAACCAAGTTAACTCACACTATAAAATTGGTGAATTTGTATGATATAGTCAAATCCAACCTATAAACTTGGTAATATTGAGTGATTTAATCACCTCAACCATACCAAAAATTGAACCAACTACTACACTATATTGGCTCAATATAGTTTATAAAATTCCAACTTGGTGGGTGGTGACAGTCCTTGAAAGTGTTTTAAAAATGAACTGATTTGATTTTGAAATATTATGTGCACATTTCATAGCATATTCACCTTAGATATGTTTCATTTTGAAATTGTGTATAACAATGATACCAATGTATATATTTCTACCACGAATATATATTTAAATCATATATCTATGCAATTTGGACAATTTGAAATTATGTGTGAAGAACATGATTTCAAAGCATTCCCACTCTATAATCTATAACTAAAAATTGATATAAGTGCCAATATGGAAGACATGTTTCTAAAACACACCCCCACTATAAACTAGAGATAATGAATACTGAGTAAGTATGGAGAACATGTTTCCAAAACTTGCCCCCACTGAATCTAAAATTGTGAATGTGTGAAATCCATGCATCGATAACATTCCCCCATTGATATGCCCCCTTGAGGTGAGGGATGATATAAACTAGTAGTTGTCTCACCTCAAAATAATAAGATAACCATATAACTCTGAATAAACCATGTAGCATATAGTAGAATATGTCTAATTAAATGTATCATTGAAGCACCATAGTGTGATCATATCAAGGCCTAAAATTCATGATAAAAATCATGGCAATGTCTAGATAGTAATAGTATAAACTCAAGAAGAAATTAAGCACACACAAGGGCACTCAAAAGTAAATCAAAACACAATGGTCTAAGAAGACTAAAATGAAAACAAGGGGCATGTTCAAATGACTCACAATCGAATGGGTAAGACTTATTCAAATGTATACAAAAGTAAGAATGACATATTCAAATGTATATACACTAATAAATGACATATTCAAATGATAAAGAATTAAAAAAAGTCATAGGGTCCATAAATAATGGATCATATTTAAATTCTCAACAAATAAGACAATAGAAAGGTAAGACACTTAAATAAGTGCATACATGAAAACATAAGCAAGTAACATAAACATATCATAATATCCCATGGATCAAATGTATTAGAAAAAAATGTCAAGTACATATTAATTTAATTAAACTATAGAATATATAAACATGGATAAAGACATGTGTAAGTACATATTAGCACAAACATGATAATGTAAAGTGACCATAGAATGATATAAATTGGAATTATCATGATCAATGAAGGTGGATGGCCACAAAGTCCTGGTGATCTGAGTAGATGGAAATCCTAACATAAATAAGTGCATATATCATTTATTTGTGTATGTGTGTATCACACTCAAATAGAAGCATGAAACACGTGTATGTAGAATTAATTGATATGTTATCCATAAACATAAAACTAACACACAGATGCCAAGGAACCAATAGAATATGTAGATGCTAAAAATAATTTTAAATTTTTTATTTTTATTTATTTATTTATTTTGTTTTGTTTTTATTTTTTTTAATTTTATTTTTGGGATAAAAAAACTATTCTATGATTGCATCTAAGGGATGATCATAGATATCTCCCCATTATGAACCAAGTGTAATAAACTAGTGATGCCACTGAGGAGCATGTATAGGTGTAGTATATGTCACTATAGTATATGATATCCTCTATGTATGTAAAATATGTAATATCCCCTGTTTCCCTTGAAATCTGAAACTAAATATTTTATATTGTTATTTCTCTGTATTTTGCTTTTTGATGTTTTTACATGAATAAAGATGGATTTTGTAAGATAAATTCAAATAAACCACAATATAATCTCTTCACTGGAAAATCAATGATCTTATTTACTCATCCAAATGGTTACAATAGATGTCCTCTGTCATGCATATAAAAGAATATGAAAATGTTGTCTTAAAACCCTAGTCTTTTGTAAAGCTGGAAATAAAACCTAAATTTGGACTGCTCGAGTTGTTGTGTCGACACACAGTCACCGACATCAATTATACTACTGTCATCAGTCGATATACTACCAACATCAATCTCTATCGGTCAACCACTCTGTCGACATCGGTCTTTAGTCAGCTGATGTCAGTATCTGGGATGCCGATGTCAGTCTCTACACTTCCCTGTGGCCTGCAACTACTAACGACACCCTTCTTTAATCTATGATTCTATTGGTACAACTTGGCACAGATCTATACAGATTATGTACAAAGGCAAAATATAATAGAGCACAGCCTATATGCTGGACCTTGATCTAAAGAAATATGGGCTAATATAAAAGATCTATATCTGGGTAATCTCTGAATCAAAACTTAAATGAAATAAATACCTGAAATACCTGTGATAACTTTTGTATGAAGTTATCTCTCAAATTGGCAATAGATCGGTTGATCTTCCACAACCTTTGAATCACACACAATGAAGAGTGGACATTCTCCAATGTAAATGGAATCCTAGAACCCTCGGCTCAGTCTTCATAGAAGAATTCTTAGCAACAATCAATATCAATAATCAATGGATAATTTCATATCATAATGGCCTTTCTCCAATAAGAAACCCTTATATCTTCTAAAAAGTGTGCTTGCCCTAATTAGGGTTTCATAATTAAGAATTAGGGTTGCACAATTAAAATATGCTAAATAATTAATATTTAATTAAATCAATCAAATATTAATATCTCCCTCAATATATGTCTGATCCTTGAATCGATTGAAGTTGGTGAATTAGGGAGTGATTCTGCACATGACCATACCAAAATAAGGGTGCTCCACTACATGCCAAATATCCCTAAATAATAGGAGCTCAGACAAACATGTTTAAAAGATCCTGAATTAAAACCAACTATAGAAAATCTACTAATTAAAGCCAAGCCAAGCTCCATCAAGACCCTCTATCGATCTTATCAGCCTACGAGGGTCGCATGATAGGCTAATCATCAACTCTGAGTGATGTCACCTAAAAAGAGGACATGACAATTTGCCCCTCTTTAAATTGCTTGTCCCCAAGCAATGTCAGAACAACAAACCAATCAATCCACCTGGATCCCAAGGAAAAGGTTGTGTAATGTCCCTTATGTCACCAATCAACCCCTGTGACAACATCATTAGCATTAACAGTACAAAAATCAGAGACTGAAAAATGGCACTCAATACCCAAAAAACTGACATCACAGACAAAATTATCTGAAGACCAACTGTAGATGCTGGTAGAAGAAACCACTCTGTGGAACTCAAGCCAACTAAAACATCGACTCTGTCAAAACTCAAGTCCCTGTCTAACTAATATTCACACCTAACTGCACCGTGGATATGATAACCATAGGTACCTGAGTTACTGACACCAAATCTAATCCCTGATAAACTGTCTTGGGTGTGTCGATACTGTAAGCTATGTAACTTGCAACTACCAATTCCATCTGTAAAAGATGGTGCCAATCCATTCCATAATGGATGGTAAGAAATAGGTGTCAATCTACACCTACGTGAAATCAAATCTTCTCTCTCTGGGTCAAAAGAAGAATAATGAGCATACCCCACCTCAAAATCCCTATGAGGTAGCATAGTAGAAAGGATCACTATAATCTCCCCACCCAATCTGCTAATAACACTAGTACCTCAGATGAGAACACCTTTTGTCACTTTATGCGAGTCCAAATGAACTCCTACACTATCTAGCAAATACTCCATGAATGATTTAGTGCAGTAAAAATTATATGAGGAAGCATCAACATACTATCTCGCACACCACAACTGATCCCTCTGTAAAGGTGGCACAACCAACTGTACCACACTGTCATCTATGTGAGAAGAATCAATCTGGTGACTCAACTCCACTGGTATCCCAAACTCATCAAGACCAGGTACTCCCAAATCTTGAACATGTGTGTCAGCCCCAAAAACTTGCTCCTTAGCAATAATTGCAGGAACGTACTCACCACCAACCACCTCAATATACAAATGAACTAGGTCTGGGGCTGGTGAAGACCGCAAATGCTCTAACTCCATGGTCACCTCAGCCGAATGAAATTGTGACTCCTCATAAGCCAACTACGTACTCTCAAGAACCATAGAAGTCCCCTCAAGCCATTGAGTAAGCTCACTCACCTTATCTTCCTTGGCTAATAATGCCTCATATGATGTGCTACCCCACTCCATAAGATAATCTCTGTCGGCTACCAACTGCATATAATCCTATCTTAGAATCTAGATAGCCTCCCATAAAGAGCAAATCTCTGTCAAGGAAAAATAACTGCCTCCCTGCTTAATGCTAGTAGGAGAACCCCATCCATAAATTGCTAACAACTAACAAGCAGCATCAAAATGCTTGCAAGCGATAGCAATGTCTCGCTCACTAACTCTCATCTGACTAGACACATGATGGCACTGGCTATATTGTCTCTTATAATCCTCCTTTGATGCATGGTCCAAAAGAGTAGACTCAAAATCACTAATCTCTGGAGTACTACCATCCATACTCTGTGAATCAACTCCAAAGCTCATATCAGCATACAGAGTATCAAAAACTATAGCATCACTGTCTAACTCCTCCATACTGAAAGAAACTATCATTGAAACTAAGTCCTCAAAACTATCCACTACATTCTCTCGGGTGTCATCTACAATAATCAGATCTTGGGACTCTTCTACAATCTCTGAATCTAGAGTGTGAATGCTAGACATACTCATATCATCATCAACATGTGACCTAACTGTAAAAGAAAGCTCAGTCCCTACCACATGCGCTAACTCTTGAACTGAACTCACCTCAAGGCCAAGCTCATCCACATGTCTCTCAGAATCCTAGAGAGCCAACTAAGTACACACCAAGGAATTCTGAGTATCCTTCAACTCATGAGGAAACCAGTCAACCTCCTCTTCCTTCTTGTTTTGTGATGTGGACCCTTTAAAAATGGATGTCATACACCGTACTAATTTGGCTTCTAGTGTAGGGTCTAAAAGCAATTCACTCATCCTCTTCTGGTTTTCAACCAACATATTCAAACTTTGTTTCAGTGTCTCCATATCCTTGTCCCACTATTTCTGAGTACTGGAAGTACCCATGATTAACTCACCGATTCAATGTCCAATCTACCCAACAGGATGGCAGAATTTAGCTCTGATACCACTATAATATCCCCTGTTTCCCTTGAAATTTGAAACTAAATATTTTATATTGTTATTTCTCTATATTTTACTTTTTGATGTTTTTGCATGAATAAAGATGGATTTTGTAAGATAAATTCAAATAAACAAATAAACCACAGTATAATCTCTTCACTGGAAAATCAATTATCTTATTTACTCATCCAAATGGTTACAATAGATGTCCTCTGTCATGCATATAAAAGAATATGAAAATACTATCTTAAAACCCTGGTCTTTTGCAAAGCTAAAAATAAAACCTGAATCTAGACTACTCGGGTTGTTGTGTCGACACACAGTCACCGACGTTGGTTATACTACCGTTGTCGATCGATATACTATCGACATCGATCTCTGTCGGTCAACCACTCTACTGACATTGGTCTTCAGTCAGCCGATGTCGGTATCTGGGATGCCGATGTCGGTCTCTGCACTTCCCTGTGGCCTGCAACTGCTAATAGCACCCTTCTTTAATTTATGATTCTACTGGTATGGCCTGGTATAGATCAGTAGGGATTTCATACAAAGGTGAAATACAATATAGCACAGCCTGTATGCTGGACCCTGATCTAAAGAAATATGGGCTAATATAAAAGATCTATATCTGGGTAATCTCTGAATCAAAACCTAAATGAAATAAATACCTGAAATACCTATGATAACTTTTGTATGAAGTTATCTCTCAAATTGGCAATAGATCGGCTAATCTTTCACAACCTCTAAATTTCACACAATGAAGAGTGGACGTTCTCCAATGTAAATGGAATCCTAGAACCCTTGGCTTAGTCTTCACAGAAGAATTCTTAGCAACAATCAATATCAATAATCAATGGATAGTTTCATATCATAATGGCCTTTCTCCAATAAGAAACCCTTATATCTTCTAAAGTGTGCTTGCCCTAATTAGGGTTTCATAATTAAGAATTAGGGTTGCATAATTAAAATATGCTAAATAATTAATATTCAATTAAATCAATCAAATATTAATATCTCCCTCAATATATGTCTGACTCGAACCGACTGAAGTTGGTGAATCAGGGAGTGATTCTGCACATGACCATACCAAAATAAAGGTGATCTGCTACATGCCAAATATCCCTAAATAATAGGAGCTCAGACAAACATGTCTGAAAGAGCTCGAATGAAAACCAACTATAGAAATTTTGCTAATTGAAGCCAAGCCAAGCTCCATCAAGACCCTCTGTCCATCTTATCAGCCTATGAGGGTCGCATGATAAGCTAGTCATCAAATCTGAGTGATGTCACCTAAAAAGGGGACATGACAAAATAAGACTTTGTGGTCTTGAAGAAAAAAAGGTATGATTATGGGTTCATGGAACCCATCAATGATGTTTTATGGTTTCTTTGGAATAATAGAAATAGGAACATGTGTATGTGTTCTATATATTTGAATGTGGTGTGTAGTAGATGAGGATTTTATGAAACCCACTATATATATATATATATATATATATATATAATGGTCTCTCAAGTACTAGCTAATAAATAAAAGTATAGGTAGGGTTAAGAATATAGAAATGAATAAGCATAAGAGTGATAAATAGATCTATATTAGGCCAATTAATTACAAAACTCAAATAAAACATATATTGAATTTATTATGTTGAGATATGCTAAAAATGAAAGTATAACTATGTTATATATTACAATGATAATGAAAACAATATACTTAGTTGGTTTTGATACTAATATAGATCTAGATTTGGAATAGGCAGGAATCAGACTAGAAGAATATTAAAAAATAGTCACCAAATTCTAGATTAAGTACCTTTGTAAGAGTATACAATTATGTCAGCTTAGGATGGTTGTGTCAATGTTAGTGTCTAGATCAGATGCAAGTGTCTAGTATAGAATAATTGTTGAAATAGGATGTGACTACCTATATTATTTTGGGTTCATCTTCACCTTCACTATGGTATATTCATATCTGAGTCATGGAATTTCACTCCTTGTCAAATGATCAAACCCAAATTCTTTATCTTCATAGTGGTTGTGGGAAAAATGGGTTAATGGGAACATAGTATCGAGATACCTCAAATACTCTTTTATAAATTATCATTTCCTACATATCCAATACATCAAAGGGCCTCATACTTATTTATTTCTCCCTTGCATGTCTTGTGTGAGAATCATGCAATGTGTGATAATAAAGTACAATAGTGACCTAGCTTGTAACTTGGAAAACATAGCTCTTGGGCTAATCCTTCATTAATTCATGTGTGTGTGTGTGTGTGTGTGTGTGTGTGTGTGTGTGTGTGTGTGTGTGTGTGATCCCTATGAATGATTTGTAAATAGGAGAAAAAAGGAAGCTTTGCTCAATTAAATACTCTTTTTTATGAGTTTAGGTATGTGCTAGGTGAAGAATGAATGAGGGTTGATCTTATATTTATGCCAATACCTTTGGAGATTATCTCACATAATATCACTTATTTTGACCATTAGGAAACATTTAATTTTAAAATTAGATGACTTTAGGGCATTGGACACTTGCATTGGATAAAGACACTTGTGTCGATGTAGGCATCTGATTGGGACAAAAGTGCCTGGGAAGTATAAAATTAGGTACATGTCCAGAACTTGTAGAGGCATAAGATAAGTAGTTTTTAAGCATTTTGGGAAAGATATGAGGCTTAGTTCATCAACATAAAAATGTTCAGACTAAGAAATAGGCCAAGAAGCACAAGAGAGATCAAATGCAAAACTTGTAGAAGTAAGAAAGGTCTAGAACTTAAAAAGAACAACCAAGGTCTAAGTTTGCCAAGTATACAAGATTTAGGTGATATACACTTCATAAATATAATCTATAATTTTATCATATTTTCTTACTTCTTGACTTTATATAATGTCTTGGTCCCTTTCAAAAACCCTCCTTTACCTATAATAAAAAAATGTTATCATAGATTGAAAAATAAAGCACACTATACCGATAATTTTGAATGCGTTGATTAATTTTTTAATAAAAAGTGATAGACATCACCACTTGTCTAGGAGATTTGACAACCCCACCCACTTATTGCTCAAGGAAGTAACTCCAAACCAAGTGCTAAATTTTTTACCCAACTTTTGCTCAAACATTTTGCTCTAATTTTTTTGAAAATACCTTGATATATATGACCCCCATTTGAGGTGAGGGATTGAAAAACATGAACCTAAAATCATTCATGTTAAAATAATATAGTTATAATTCCCACATGTAATAATAATTTGTATATTTTACCATTCAAATAGAGCATGAAACACATGACACTATCACAAAATATCACTTGTAAATCTCTATAGTAAGATAAATATGCAACTAACATGCCCCAAATGTCATAACTACATAGGATAGATAACATCATGCAAATATCAATGAAAATATATATGGATTATAAGTTTCATATAGGATTTTGTATCATAGGATAGATAAAATCATGTAAAGCTCAATGCCTTAGTACAAACCCCCTATCACAAAGAAATGTAAGGACAAGTAGTAAACCCCAATATAGAAAATGTGACTCTAATTGGGCTAGATATATAAACTAGTAACACATACAAGTAGTGTGCCCCCATAGATTCATGGTATGGACCCTGGCAATGTAAGCACAAAAAATATATATATTAATTTATGTTCATGATATATATCATGTAAATAAACATATTATAATAATATGCATTATCAATATCATGTAAAAAATCATAATATATTATAATTAATCACTACCAAGTTAGTAAGTCAACATGTAAGGACAAGAATCATAATACATGACAAAAAGATGATCCTTTATGCAAAATGATGCAACAACACACACAAACATTTAATGTAACCAATGTAACAATCATATCAACCACACAATGTAGATATCTATGTAACATGAAAGATATAGGTACTATAAATATATGTTGTACCCAATGTACAAGTAAATAAATATGATAAATGGGAATGTGTGAAATATATCTCTATGTATATCCACTTTAGAGAGATTCCCCAAAGGTATGGTTTGACACCAATGTGATAATTCCCATGGGATGTTGGAAATATAATAGTCGTGTACCATCTATAAGTTCATCATCATATATAAGTTGTATATCTGCATATCACCCACTCAAAGAGATACCATGAGAAGAATGTGCATAAAAAAACAATATGAAAACCTCTAGCATAAGTATATATGTATCCATAAAAAAATTAATATTTTATATTTTTATATTTTATAGAATTTTTAGTCATTCTATTTCAAATAGAAGATAGAATATGAAATCAAAAAGGACTAGGGATTCACACGGGATGAAAAAATAAGAAAGGCTTAAATAAATTAAAAATATAATCCAATGGGTATAAATAGGTGGAATAATATGAGTAGGACTCCAAGAAACCTACAAATTCCATTAAAACTAAATGTATGATATGATAGAAGTCTCTATATACATTTTGTCATCATTCGGTAGCCAACACAAGTGTTTGGAATGGGATGAATGATAGAATAGGAAAGACCCAATGCAACATAAAAATAACCATAAACCAATGGGATATAATATTGTTGATGCAAGATAAGGCAATTGTCAAGATGTCAATTTGATAAGATAGAAGAATGCAATCAAACTCAGGGGAGGAAAGCACATGTAATGTATGACACACATGATAAATAATCTATGTAAAATAAGAAGGTTGTTACATACTAAACATGTATCAATGAATCTTAAGATGTGGATAACATGGATAATCAATGATATGTTCTATGAGGATAGGTCTCAAACTATAGGAGTCAAATGTGTTGTTTGAATTATCAAAAAAGTAGTCTCAAGATGTGAAATAACTATCATCCTCCCAAAGATGAATATGTGTATGATGGGATCGAGGAAACATTATATCATGTGTATTAATATTTAATGGTAAAAAATATGTCATATTGAGAGATCTCAAATCAATCTTAGGATATTGATGGTTAGGTTTCATAGTTATTAAAGGTACAACTTTAGGGATTTGAGCTCTAAGATTTATCACACTAGATTATGGTGTCATAGAAACAAATATAGTAAGTACCATGTAGGATGATGATACAATATAGTAGGTATTACATAAGGGTTGATGATTTTATACTTATAGGCCACACTAAATGGTGTGATTTTTGAAATTGGATAGGTCACTCATAACTTTTTCCATGAATGGTATCTAATTTTTTATTATGCACAAACTTGAGATAATGTTTTAGTGTAGCAGGTATTGATCTCATTTGATCAATCTAGGGGTGTCTAAGTAATAGATGATATGATCCTATATTTAATATCACATAGAACCAAATTATAAAGGTCTGAGGACTTCCTACAACTCATAATGTATTACCACCTAGAGGTGTGTGTGCAAGACCATCATAAATAAAAACTATATACACATAATATTTACAAACTTTATTAATTACTGATACTTTCTCTTTTATAGGACCCATCTATTTTCAATATCTTTGAGTGCATGCCTTAAATGGTGCACCAAGAAAGGGGTGGGTAGAACATTGGTGCTTTGCAAGATTGTTTGCCCTATACTATCACTTCTTATCTACAAAACCTTCTCCTATACACTTCTTTAAGCTTTTCCTCCTTTATTACACACTCCCCCAAGTAATTCACTACCTTATTTAGTCCCTTCCTAAGTCTAAACTTTTTGAAATTTATCATACATTGTCAGCCTAGTTTGACCTAGTATCCTAAGTTATGGGTCTAGGTCCACCTTGGTTGACCGAGACCAAGACCTAACTTATTTTTTTATCAATTAATGATACATAGTCGAATTGAGCCAACCCTATTAGATAAAATTTCAAAAAGCTTTAGGTTTAGATCCATCTATATATACACATTCATTTCACCATTTATTAGAGAGACAACAAAGTTAATTATTCATTTGTGCTTCTTTACAATATGCTCTTTGACCATTCTACTTGAGGAGTTATTACTTAGGGTTTATACATGGAGAAAAATCTTGTATTTTGGAAAAGTCTTGGATGTTTAATTATTTTTTAGTGATCCTTAGAAACCACAATCACCTCTTTTGAAGCACCTTTGGCCAAGAGAGAGATTGAGTCTCGATAGGTTTACCTTCAAGGTAAGTATCTTTAACTCTACTCATCTATTTCAGTAGATAGAAGTAACATAAGTAATGGATTTTTAATATATTACTCTCTCCATGCATTAAGGTTATACACACACACACACACACACACACACACACACACACACACACACACACATATGTATATATATGTATGTGTGTATATATATATATATATATATATATATATATGTATATATATATGTATATATGTATATATATATATATATATATATATGTATATATGTATATGTATATGTATGTATATGTATGTATATATATATATATATATGTATGTATATATATATGTATGTATATATGTATATATGTATATGTATATATGTATATATATATATATATATGTATATATATATATATATCTTAATTGGAATTATTCTATGCAACACACACACATATATACATATATGTATGTATATGTATATATATATATGTATGTATATATATATATATATATATATGTATATAAATATATGTATATATGTATATGTGTGTGTGTGTGTGTGTGTGTGTGTGTGTGTGTGTGTGTGTGTGTGTGTGTATGTATATGTATATATGTATATATGTATATGTATATATGTATATGTATATATATATATATATGTATATATATATATATATATATGTATATATATATATATGTATGTATATATATATATACATACATACATATATATATATATATATATATATATATTAATTGGGATTATTCTATGCATGTTTAATTTTCATGTTTATTACCCCCACTTTGTACCACAAACTTTGGTGAGAACTAGATTAGATTATACATTACTTTGTGTTTACTTAATGAATATGACAATATAGGACCTAGCTAGGGTTATTACATAGTGTTACTTGACTAAAGGATTTGGAACACTCTTCAGTGATGTTATTATGGTAAGATATCCCTTGGTTAGGTCTAATAGATCCATCTTAGTCATGACCCCAAAAATCTAAAGTATAAACAAACAAAAGTGTAAGTAGGATTTATATTCTATAAGATAGGATTGATTTATAGGTCAGCTGTATTTCCCTTTGTATACACAAACTATCATAGTAATAGTAATTAAATATCTCTCAGTATATCCTCAATAAGATAGGAATGACATCAAAATAAATTTAGCTATAAAATTGTCAATCCTAATGCATGTGTGATATAAGGATGATAGTAAACAAACCATGTATGTATAAGGTAACATTTTTTATTTATCATTTGGTATCTCATGGACATGGAATGTGATGCAAATCACTTTCCTTTGATAGCTCAAATCCTTGCCTTGAATTGTTACAACCAACCTAGTTATACTTTAAACAAAAAGAAGTAATTTTTTTTAACTTACTTGACAAACATTTAATTAGAATCATAAAAACTAAAATCAAAATATATTATCACCATAGATAACATTATAATTTCAACTTTAATTTTGAATGCAATATAAAGTATTACAACTTCGTAAGAAAGTAAATACACTATGACTCAACCACAACTAGTCTCACAATACAATAATTGTTTTTCATGTACAATAATATTACATTTACAATCTCAATAGGCAATTAGCCTTATATACAATAAAAATATAACCAACTCCCCAGAGCTTGAGTTGCACCAACTCACGTATCTATGATAACCTCAAGTGTTGTCTCCAAGAATGTACTATAATGGGGGAGGGAGAGCATCATCCAAGCACTTTTTCACTCTAATCATGAACCAATGATCCCTCGCACAATCCCCTATCAATGAATGACCTTTCCTTCATGGATAGAAGATAGAATGGTATGGGAATCCAAAATGAGACATGCTAGTACCCCATGTGCTATAAAATTTATACTACATGACATGTATCATAAATAAAAATACGTTTATAACATGATATTACACAACATGAAAATAAAACATATGAAATGACAATGTTAATCTAACATTACTTTGGCCAAAGTTTTAAATAATATATGATCACCCAGATCAGTTAATTTTATAACACATCACTTGATTGGATTATCCAAACTCAGTATTGGGGATGTTAACTAGGCTTGAGAAGTCCATCTCAATGCCTAATTAGTATCATCAATGTGGGACCCATAATATACATAACATATCATAATATAACTTAGGAGATTCATTTATATTATTCCTAATAGCTAAAATATGAACTTATTAAAATTAAGAATAATCTAACTTTACATTTTTCTCTTTAAATGTGTAAAATGAATTTATTAGTATGTTATAGTTATGTATATAACAGATCAAAAATCCATATCATAATCATACCATCCAGGTATGTTAAACAAAGGATCATAATTACTTACATGCAATATATGATATAAATAAGTACACTTTGACAAGATCATACCAACCAAGTATGATAAAAAAATTCTATATTAACTTAATTATAATAGATATTTTAAATCATAATCCAATTTGTTCATAAAAAACAAGTATATTAAAAATACCTTTCATACATTTCTAATATGATTGAATTTTAGTTTCAAAACACCAAATATTTTATAAAGGCTCTAATGAACAATTTTCCTTGGTTTTAAAAACATAACTAAGTTTAAATATGTTATCACCAAGTAATAAGTCAAGTACCCAAAACAATAATTAGCTTTGTCAAGTTAAAAACCATTTAAGCCTTTAATTTTATAATTTTAGATACAGGTTTTCAATATACTATTTGACTTATTTGAATCTATGGCCATGATGGATTTAACTCAATAATTTAAATGAAATCAAATACGTAGTATCAATAATATAAACATATATATAATTTCTTTATGTGTGTGTGTGTGTGTATTTCCATATTTCTCAACTAAGTTTATTATATTTCTCCCCTGAAAACTACATAATTATATTTATATCAAACTAAATTCTTATTCCAATGACTTCCATATAAACACAATCATTTTATATCAATAATGTTATCTAAATGAATTAGAATTTTAGACCAAAACATTTATTTTTAATGTATACTGCTAGTTAAACATTCTAAGTCAATTCCTTAGATAACTTAAAACCTTATTTATTATGGAAGTCCAACTTGTTTGGTCATTCAAATGACATAGTGGATTAATAAAATCTTATATTATAATAGAAGGGTTTTCAACTAAAAACCATATTTTTGTAAAATGAAATCTATTTAATCAAAACTCCACACCACACTTAATCCACCAATTAATAGTTCAATCCCTTTATACAAGTCACTGGTTATACACAAGTCTGTAATTTTTATTACTCAACCCTATATAAAGTGGTTATTCATATATATATATATATATATATATATATATATACATATACACACACACAAATTCCTCTAACTTTAGTGCTTAGCTCTGTATATATATAAATATATATAGATTTATTTTTCTTATTTATTCCATATAAATATATTAATCTCCTTGTATATATCTATTCACATATATTTTTCTATTTGAATATCATTATAGTCTAAAATTTAGTGCATGTATATAAATAACATATTCATATATATTCCTACGTTTGTGTTCCAAGTTTGTAGTGTTTAAATTCTAGATTGCATAAATATATATAAGTATATTTATATATCTTTTTTGAAATAACTCACAAAGGTTTATTTTGTCACCCAAATCGACATCTAACCCAGTCAACCTTGGTTTGAATCTTTACATAGTATATAGATAGTTTAAACAATCTCATCACAACCAAACTTCTACAAGGTCTATCACACACTATAGATTTAAAAAGGGTTTTATAATAACCATGGATAATCATAGTTTATAGTAATTATTTAAGAATATAATGCTCAAATTTACACAGCAAAAACCCCCTTTTCCTTTAAATCTACCTCAGATCACGAAGTTGTTCAAAAACCATTTGAACCAAAAATTACGTTTTCCATTCAACATTCAAAGTATATATTTTTACTTGTTTTTTGGGTTGAATATAGGGGTATGTGGATGGCCGATCCATCCACATGGCCCTCTATTCAAACCCTATAGGTTTTTCCATTAAAAAAATTAAAATACAAAAACTCATAACCATATTCCATTTGAACATAAAAATACACAAGAAATGTTAATATAGTACCAACCTGGAATGTTATGCCCTATGCTCAAAATGGTATTTTCCATTTTCTCGTAATATTTTATCTTCCTTAAAATATCCTGATTTCTTCATGTTTTCTCAAATCCTCTTTCAATTCAGTCTTAATACTCTTTTTTATTTTCCATGCATAGTTTAATTTCTTACATGCCACTAATGGCAGAATGGCGAGTTAACCCTAGTTGTAGTCTTGTTTCAAATATTGAACTTGTAGTCCAATAATAATTTTACAAAGATAAAAATATTCATTCTATGCTTAAATATCATTTAACCTCCAAGTTAATTATGTTAAAACCAATTTAACTCACCTTAGCTCTTTCTTTGAAGATTCCAAACTATCCATTTTAAAACAAGGCCATCAAAGGATTTCATGTAATTATTACAATGCTAAGTGTTTAAGTCAGCTTGATTAATCATAAGATTTAGTCATTTAGTGAATAGGTTCAATTTAGGATAATTCACATATATGTTTAGCATTAGATATGTTGTACATTATAAATAAATAATTATCCAATATAATAATAATAATAATAATAAATCATTATTTTGACAAGATAAATATATAACATTAATTACTATCTTAATTCCCTAGTGAAAGATGCATTTAAATAATGTAGTTTAATAGAAAACATAATAAAGTATCTCAAAAACACAATAATCATTATAACCAATAGAATATATTATAATACTAATAGTTAATAAATTCATTCCTTTTTAATGCACAACTAAAACATAATCAATGCAACCTATTCTGTCATCAACAAGCATAATACTAGAAAACCAAATCAATGTAAAGTATTAACAAGTCAATCTACAATGGTGTGTGAATTTGGGTTACTAGAATTTCCATTCTATCATCTTGTAATCCTACATCCACCTCACAATAAATATGTAATTAGCTGAGTCATCATAATATATAAACCAAAGATGTAAGACTAATAAGTATACATCTAAAATGTATAGAATAATCAAATACAGTTATCACATCATGCATACTAACCATCAATATCATTGTTCTTAACAGTATATGCCATAATGCTCAAATCAAATTAATGAAAGTCAGTTATTAACCATATTAAATTCATGAATTCAAAGGTTAAAATCATAGTGTGAAATCCGGATGTAACAAGAATATCATTATTCACATGCTTTTGTGGAATAGTTGAATGATGTATAGATGTCATCATATGCACATTGTTTTGCTTTGGAGCATTTTGATTTGGAAACAGATTGTTAAATATTTATAGGTATTGTTTGGAAATTACAATAGTGTTCTTCAATTTATAATTATTCCCATTGATTTGAATAGTGTTTCTATCTATTAGATCTTCAATCTTATGTCATAACTTAAAACATTGATTAGTTGTATGTCTTGAGGCTCAATGGTAGTCACAAAATTAGTTTGGATCATACAGTTTAGGTAATGGTTGAGTTGTATCTAATTGATATTTATTTGTTAAATAAATCACATTATATTTGAGAAAGTGCTTTACTATCTTGTGAGGTGGGTTTGGTAATGTCATAAATTATCACTTGGGCCTAAAAGTAGGAAAAAAAATCCTATCATTTTGTTATGAAACTATGTTAGTTATTTTAGACTCATTCTTTACTTGTAAATTAGGTGTGTCATTTCCCTAATATTTAAATATATCATATGTAGAATTTATAGATGTATACTTTAATGTATTGGCATCCATAAGTTTAACTCCAATGTTGCATAACACATGGAAAAGCCATCAAAATAAACATAATTATTAAACATAGCTTTATCTTTGAGAATGTTGAGAAAACTATTTGAGAATATTATTTTAAGTTCACTATCAAGAATTTGATTTTACATTTTTATAATCATGGTCTTAAATTTAAGCACATAGTCAGTAATATGCTCATTAGATCATTGTTTGATTTAATCAATTTGAGAACATGTGATTGTTTGACTTATGTTTATAAAAAAATATGTTAATAATAAATAATTTAAATCATGTAATCTATGCACATATCCCATAGGTAGGACATAGAACCAACCTAGGGCATATCTAGTGAGACTCCTAAAACATAATTTGGTCACAAAAAACTCATCATGTTGGGAACCAGTAAAATATTCAAGGAAAGTCTTGATGTGTTGTGATTGATCCTTGTTACCACTAAATGATGTAAACTTATGCACTTGAAATAAATGAGGAAAGGGGTGGAGAATCAGTCATGTATCTAAAGGGTTGTGTAATATGTCGTAAGATGAAACCATCTAGATAGTTGTTCTAGATACTTCACTTAGTTATGAAATTTGAATTTTCATGTCATTGAGTTGCTTTTACAATGTGGACCATTAGATGCACTATTAAGTGTATTATTAGAAATTATATGTGTATTTATAGGCATAGGTTCCCTCTTATGATTAGCATTAAGTACATGAGAGGCATGGTGAATTTTGAATATATGTCCAAGATCAAGATATTAATATATATATGGATGTGTTTATGGAATAACATTTGTCTTTGGATTCATAGGAGGAACCATATAATACTTAAATTGCATAGGATTAGGAATATTAACATGAGGAAGTGTGGTAGTACTAGATGTGTTGCACATTGATTCCTCATTAATCAAACTATTTGACTATTCATAAATATTTATAGTGGATACATATGATGTTGATTATATTTTTGACTAAGCTTGAGATTTATGCTATTATGGGATAGTAGAATATTGATTAGATACATGATGGTACATGATTGCTTTACTATGACTTGGATAATGTATGCATTTACATTTTGAGCATATTAATGTATTATTTTAGTTATATTTATTACTATATATTCATCATATGATATGATCTAATTACCTACAGGTTGTGAGGTGGATGCAGGTAAATTCATTCCTAAGAGTGTACCAGAGGGAGAGCATCATCAAAGAGGGTGACGTAGATGGAGACGTCAAAGGTCAAAAAAGTTCTAGTGAGAACTATGTACACACACCATAGCAGTTAGTACATGGTAGAAATGCATTAAAAATAATTTTCTTATGGTGTGTTTGGAGTATTAGTTTCTATGGTTTACTATAGTAGGTAAAAATATCGTAATAAATTCTTTTGCATGTTTAGCATGTTTTGTCATTAATGTTGGTAAGAACATTTTTGGTAAAAATAAATGTAAAATATAAATTATTTATAATTTTGAAATTGCCATTTGAATTTGTTATATTATATTTAGATATTAATTTAATTTAATAAAATTATGGAATTGTAGCATTCCATATTAAATTATATTAGAAAATAAAATTTTCATGGAAAAGAAGAGAAAAACATAGAAGACAATAAAACATTAAAATAATAATAATTAAAATATAGAAAATATAAAAAGAAATAAATATATTAAAAATAACAAAAAAAAAAAATCTAGAGTATTGTGCCTATTTTGCATAGGGAAGTTATCGTCTTATGCATTAGATAAAGGAAGGACAGAAGAGGAAACAAGGGCACAACATAGGGAGAATAGACACAAAGAATCAGTAATTCAACAAGTAGGTGGTGTTTTTAATTATTCGTCAATGTTGAAGGATTTTTGGGTATGTTTTTAGTTCTATAAACTCGATTAAAAAGGTGTTAGTAATTGTGGCTAAATCAATATTTTGAGAGAACAGTTCTCTATTTTAAAATTTGGTTATTATTTATGCAAATAATAGAATTATAAGCAATATTCTACCTAGATGCCCTATAGGAAACTTGAACAAATCTAATAGAAAACCTCTTCTTTCATGATTTACAGAGGTGATGTCTTATTTGTGATATAGAATAATTTTGAAAATAATATTTTAATATTACAAATAGCCATACAGAATATCAATTATAGTTTGCTTGGGATGGCAATCTAATAGGTTATCTCAGTTCTGAGTAAGGAAAATGTTTGAGTAGAATACTAAATAGAAAAGAAAAAAACATTATTGACCCATACATTAGATTTGGACTATGGAGCATACTTTTTATAGTATTTTAACATCAATGTATATCCAAAAATTTAGTCTTACTAGAATGCAGGGTTACCATAATCACAAGAAATTTAAAGTAGATATGTTTTGAAGAAACCATGTGAGAAAATTTGCCAAGTGGCACCAATACTATTTTAATTTGTGGAATGACTGATTTATTCTAGTCATTGAGTAATTATTATTAATCCCTTACTACTCACTGAGTTGATGCATGATTAATTTATATTCACTTTATTGATTTTTCCATCTTGGTTATTGAATTGATTTGCTAAAATCGGCAGAGGCATTGACTAGTATAGAAAACCAAGGGTGTAGTTTTAGTACTAAGCAGCTAGGAATGTGTAATTGAATTATTTTAATGTTAAAACTTAGTGGATCACTATAAATTATTAACTTGGATGTTGTTGTTCCCTTTTAAAATATACAGTAATATATATGTTGTAAATATCTAGGCATCGCTATTGGAAGGATCTTACATGTGTTGAAAACTATGTTATTTAAATGATATGTTTAAGTTACATTCATTATTATTAATTAATTTGTATGTTTCAAACCTAATTTAAATCACCACATGGCTAGGCATCATCATATTATATAACCCATGCATGTGTTCTTATTTCTAAGTCACTGTAGTAAATAAATTAAACTTTGGTTGAACTGGGTTAAACTACCAGTTGGTCAACAACTTTAAGAGAATTAGATTTTTAACAAAGCACTGAAATGAATATGGAATTTCCATATAATTAAAGCTCTTACTAGAGATAAGATTTTATATGCCCAACTCAAATTAAAAAAAAATAGCATAGTCATGATTAAAGAAGCAAGATTTATATTTAATAAGTTACATAAACAATCTCATCCTGGCATAAATAGATTTGACACAATGTGTGTGTCTAATTGTTTATACTTATAATTTGGAATACCAACTTATAAATGTGTTTCCTTGATTATGGTTTAGGATGTGTTAGTAAAAATGATCCCTTTTCTCAGTAATGACTGTATTCTATATTTGGAATGGTTATGAAACATAGAGCATTATATTGATTATTATTTCATCATAAACATTTAATATAAGAACTCTTATAGAGATTTATAGTTTTTCTATCTTAAGTGTTAGCTCCTTTTCATTACGTAGATAGTGGGATAATCTCACAAGATTCTTTTTTTGGAATAATTTTAAATGTAGGTATTATATGAGATTAATATATCAAGAATTTTTAAAAAAATAAATAAGACATGTGAAGAGGGAAAACCCCATCAAAGTAATTATCATGATAGGTATGAATAGCTTATCATAATATAAATTATGATTTAAAAGCATGTGATGTAAATACAACATTAGAATAAGCTACAGGTTGGTGAATGTGAGAATCTAGGATGAATGTACCTATTAGAATAATTAAAAACATAGGGGTATATCCTTGCATTTATAGTCCTCAGATGGAGTATTAACTTAATTAAAAGAATTATTTATAAATAACTTTATGAATACTTGCATATAAACCCCTAAATGTAAACAAATACTAAACTAGATTTCTTATGTTTTTAGGAAAATGAAGTTTTGGTTGTTCCAGTGGTTGAATATGAATGTGTGTTTCCATGTATTTATGACTACTTCATTAGTTTGGTTTTGATGCTTAGTATTTTTGATTAAAAACACTTGATTATGATAATATGAGTTATCATAGGGTGTAGTATAGTTGAAAACAGATTATGTTATTTGAATCTATAGTTGATTGTGTGTTTACTCAGGTGGTATATATTGTGATCATTATTTCAAGTATGGGATAGAAAATAATGTAAGATTCATTCATATTTTTAACAAAATAAATGTATGTTATGATTACTCCTATATTTAGCATTCCATGTGATGTATTTGCTAGTAGGATGTAGATTATGTGAATCTTGTGGTTGAGTTATATTTGACCAATATAAATTTATAATGTGGAGTAAGGAGTGAGATGGACCTCACTAGCTTACTAGCATTACAATGTCAGATGAAGGTAGTCTGATCAAGTGGTGTGTATGAATATGAGTGACTTATAGATCACTTTTATATTACTATTTTTAAAATTTTGGCCAAATTATGTTTAGTGAGACATTACCATTTCATGATTATGGTTTACATGTATATGCAATATCTTTCAATAGATTGAGTTTTTTATGCTACACTGCATGTTTAGTTTAGAAATCATACAGCACATAGGTACTTGCTAGTCTCTCTAGATTCCTACATCATCATTATCTACTCATTTATGAAGGGAGGACCATTTCCTGATGGGATTAGTGTAGGGGATTGTTGGTCTATGGTTAGTGTGTAAAAGCTCTTGAATGATGTTCTCCCTCCCCACAACAATACTACTTACCAATATGACACTTGAGATTGCAATAGATACTTGAAGTTTGGGAACTATGCTTTGAGAAAACCATGTATCTTATTTGTACATTTTATCATATTGTACTTATTATTAAAAAAATTCATGAAGAGTTGTAATTGTTTATTATTTCACATTGATAGTGGTGACTATATATTTATATCATTCATAACTGAGTTATTATAATTACTTTCTATATTTGTATTTTGACATACTCTCATGATGTTAGAGATCTATGATTTATGATGTAATATGATTTGTTTGCCATTATCATGCATGTGTACTTTATAATATTTATGTTATATTCTCAGGATGTAATCTATTTTGGTATATGTGTTTATTTTATTTTTAAATCATGCATTTTTAGGAAGACCCTAGTGAAGATGTTACATGTGGTATCATAGTTATGGGTCAAACTCTAAGACCTAAAGAGTCCACTAACATTTTCAAATCCTTCTATTAGAAGAAATAAGGATGGTGAAAGTGAGAGTTTTTTCATAGGGTCCTTCAAATGCTAATGACAACAACCCTCCATTTGATATGAGCTGATTTATCATTGAGTAGTCAACAAAGATGGACCAGATTCTCACAATTATGAATGAGACTAGAGATCAGATTATAACTCTAGTGTATCTAGTTCATGGCCATGAGGAAGAAGAATAGTAGGATAAATTTGAAGAGAATCTAGATTAAGAAAATCCTTAGGATGCTAGAGGTCAAGTTGTTGTGGGGTTGGATAGAGACAACAAAAAAAATTGATAGTTTTATTTTGGGTGATAGAGCTAAGGCATGGCTAACAAAGATGGAGAAGTATTTCAAAATTTGAAACTACTTTGAGGTCACCAAGGCATTTTGGAGAGCATACCAATTGGTTGGTGAGGTATCTATGTGGTGGACTAACAAAAGGTTGGTAATGAATCTTAGTTTGACCACCACCACTTAGAATCATTTTGTGGCATTATTTAGATCATGGTGGCTCCCATAGCTTTATTTTGATCAAAAGCTCACAAATTTCTAGAATCTAAAATAAGGTGATATGTCAGTGAATATGTATTGGGGTAAATTCACTAAACTACTAAATTGTGTATCTTAGTATTAGCGAGATGATCAATTCAAGATCAAGAAGTTTATCATGGGCTTGAGACCCTAGATTGGTGGAGAGGTAGATGTTCGTGGACCTTCCACCATGGACCAGGTCTTTGAGAAGGTGGTTAAATAATAATATAAGTTGAAGTCTCTTTCATAGGTTAAGGATAAGTTCAAGAAGAGGTTTGAAAATTATAATTCAACCTTAAAAAAGAATAATTGGAAATAGAGGAGTGGAGACTCCAAGAAATAGTTTTAAAATCAAAATCCCAAGTTTAACAATGTTTTAGACAACAAGAAATAGGGCAGTGGATCGAAATATGGTTTTAAGGGAAACCAATAGAATGGTAGGAAAGGACCACTAGGAGGGTGTTTCATTTGTATAAGGATAATTATGCACATGATTAGCCATAGGAAAATTTAAAAGGCAAAGGTCCTAATCCTTAACAGGGTGGTTTTTAGTAGTAGATTCATGTAGTATTCAATAATTGACATGACTAATATCAGGCATTATCTATTGAGCTATTAGGTACTTTATTTGACCATCTTATTTCTATTTTGATAGATACATGAGATAATTAATGTTTTATAACTCCTAGGATTCTTAGTAAGTTTATTATAAGAGTTGGTGTAATGGTAAATGCATGGTCAGTACAGTACGAGAATGACTCAAAAGTCATGGTTGATAGGTGTTTAGTTGAAGCAAAAATTAGGTTGCCCAAATTCACAATAGTTATGGATTTGTATGTAATACCTCTAGGATTATATGATGTGATATTAGGATTCAATTGGATTACAAAACATAAATCCAAGGTTGAGTGTCTTGATAATTTTGGAAATTAGACATAGATTCAAGGTGAGAAGAGAAAGTTGAAGCTTAGGCACATTTCAGCTATGTAGTTTAAAAAGGCTCAAGGAAAAGGGTGCCAAGAATTTTTCATCAAGATAAATTAAATTGAGGAACCTAAGCAACCATCTCTTAAAGATCATCCATTTCTTATAGATTTTCATGATGTATTCTTAGAATATTTGTCGATTTTGCCTCTTAGACGTAAGTTTAATTTTTCTATCAACATCATCTTGGTTAGAACCATAGTCTAAGGCACCATATAGGATGACAACCACTAAGTTGATTGAACTGAATGGTTCAACTTCAAGATTTGTTAGATAAGGGATTGATCAGGCCAAGTGTGTCACCATAGGGTGTACCAGTTGTCTTTGTCAAGAAGAAGGATGGTACCCTTTGACTATGCATTGATTACAGAATGTTGAATAAGGAAGCTATCAAAAATAGGTATCTGCTACCTTGTATAGATGATCTTTTTAAAAAAATATGAATAGAAAATGTATTTTATAAGATTGATCTTTGAGCATGATACCATCAATTGAGGATTCAAGATGAGGGCATTCAAAAAATGGCATTCATAACTCAGCAGGGCACTATGAGTTTATAGTGTTACTATTTGGACTAACTAATGCTCCAACAACATTCATGGATCTCATGAACAATGTATTTAGATATTACATTGATTGGTTTTGTGCTAGTTTTATAGATAACATTCTTATATATTCAAAGAATGAATAAGAACACCTTTAGCATTTGGAAGTGGTTTCACAATGGTTACAAAAGCATAATTTGTATGGCAAGTTATTTAAGTGTAAATTTTTCTAGGAAACAATCCAATATTTGGGACACATTATCTCTGTAGATGGTATCTCAGTAGATCCAAGAAAGACTGAATCCATTTGGAATGGATGGCACTGAAGAATGTGCACGAGGTTAGAAGCTTCATGGGGTTAGTAGGCTACTATAAGAAGTTCATTCTAAACATTTCCAACATAGCTAATCCAATTACTTCCTTGAAATGGAAGAACCATAGTTTTTTTTGGTTAGATAAGTGTGAAGTAGCCTTCCAAGAGTTGAAAATAAGGCTTATGTTGACACCAGTGTTCAAAATTGTAGACTCCAATGGTTGATTTTTAATGGTCACAGATGCATCAGGGGATATACTAGGAGAAGTCCTTATGCAAGATGGTGTAGTGGTGGTTTATGAGTCATGGACGTTAAAGCCATATGAGGTGAATTATGCATCTCATGATTTAGATCTTGCAATGATTGTTTACACTTTGTAAGTGTGGTAGCATTACTTGTTGAGAAAAACATTTGATTTTAAGACAAATAACTTTGGACTCAATTATGTTTTCACCCAACCTAATTTGAATGCTCATCAGAGATGTTGGCTTGATTTATTATATGATTATGATTTTGACATTAGTTATATCAAAGGCAAGGATAATAGAGTAGTTAATGCCCTTATCTATAGAAGGTACATATCCAATATAGTTACTATCAAGAGTACCTTTAGAAATTGAGTGATTGATTTCTCTCTAGGAGATTAATTTTAGGATCAAGTTAGAAAAGCATTGTTAGAGAATGCTCGGAATCCTTAGTACAAAGGATTCAGTTTGGAGAGTGATGGTCTATTACAATATAATAGATAGATGTATGTGTTAGATTGAGAGAATCTACAAATCATAGTACTAAAGGAATAACACAATGCCCCATATTTAGGTCATTCAAGTGTAAGCAAGCTCATGGTAGAGCTTAAACCACTATATTTCTAAAAAGGAATCAAGAAAGATATAGATAATTATGTGTCATATTGTCTAGAGTTTCAATGATTGAGTGTTGAGCATGTGCACCCATTTGGATTGTTATACACCCATGATATCCTAAAATGGAAATGGTAGGTGATCAGCATGGACTTTGTCCAAGGGTTACCAATGTCATAGAATAAAAACAATATAATCTTGGTAATTGTTGACAAACTAACCAAGGTGGCTCACTTCATACTAGGTAATTTGATAGATGATGCAACTACCCTTGTAAAGATATTCATAAAGGAAGTGTATAGATTGTATGGTTCTATACAGAATATCATTTTGAATTGTGATCTAAAGATGACTTCAAGGTTTTTGGATAACTGTAAATTTAGCTTTGGGTACATAACTTAATTTCATTATAGCTTACCACCCAGAGACTGATGGATAGACTGAGAGAGTTAATCAGGTGCTTGAGGATCTTCTTTGAATGTATTACATGGACCAGTAATATAAGTGGGAAGGTTATCTTCTATTGATTGAGTTTGCATATAACAACTCATACCAATTAGTGTTAAATATGACACCATTTAAGATACTTTATGGGAGAAGGTGTAGGGCACCCATTAGTTGGGATAGGTTAGAGGATAGGGTAGCATTTAGACTCAAGATGCTCTCAGAGATGGAAGAGAAAACTAGACTAATCAAGTAGAGGTAAGTCTAGTCCAATGACAAATAAAAGAGTTATGCAAATATGAAGAGGAAATAAAGACATTTTGTAGTTAGTGATAAAGTGTTTTTGTGGGTTAATCCATAAAAGAGCTCGATTAAATTTGAGAAGTCTACAAAATTGTCACTAAGATATGTGGGACCCTTCAAGGTGTTATAAATGGTCAATCATGTAGTGTAGAGGCTTGCTTTGCGACCAGTCCTAGTTATTTTACATAATGTCTTCCATGTTTCATATCTTAATAAATATATAGGTGATCTTATGCATGTGTTGGATTAGAATGCTTTGAGTTTTTGGATCTTAGGGTGATCACAATAGAACCAATAAAGTTAATTGACACACATAAACTCTATTTGCATAATAGAGAGATATCACAGTACAAGGTCTAGTGAGACCAATACTCTAAGGATAGTGCTACATGGGAGGACTATGATGAGTTATTCAGGAGATTTCTACATTTATTTTCTTGATTAGATACTATTTTACTATGTTATTTTTACTTGAATAGTATTTTTATTTTAGAACATATGTTTGAATAAGAGTCATCCAAGATGATGACTAGCTTTAGGGGGGAAGGATGTTGCATCCCGATTCCTCACTAAGAAAACTATTTGACTATTTATGAATATTTATAGTGGATACATATGACTTTGGTTATATTTTTGACTAAGTTTGAGATTTATTTTATTATGGAATAGTAGAATATTACTTAGATACATGATGGTACATGATTGCTTTAGTTTGATTTATCTAATGTATGCATTTATATTTTGAACATATTAATGTATTGTTTTAGTTATATTTATTGATATATGTTTATCATGTTATATTATCTAATTACCTACATGTTGTGAGGTGGACTTAGGAGAACTCATCCCTCAAAGCATGTCATAGGGAGAGCATCATTGGAGAGACTAATGTAGATGGAGACATTGAAGCTCGACAAAGATCTGGTGAGAACCTTGCACACACCATAATAGTTAGTACATTGTAGAAATACATTAAAAATAGTTTGCTTATGGTGTGCTTAGAGTATTGATTTCTGTGGTTTGCCAGAGTAGGTAAAAATATCATAATGAATTCTTTTGTGTTTAGCATGTTTTGTCATTAATGCTAGTAAAAAAAAATTTGGCAAAAATAAATTTAAAATATAGATTATTTGTAATTTTTAAATTGCCATTTAAATTTGTTATAATATATTTGGATATTAATTGAATTTAATAAAATTATGGATTTTTAGCATTCCATATTAAAATATATTATAAATAGAAATTTCATTGAAAAGAAGAGAAAAATATAAAACATAAAAAAAGAAAATAAATAATTAAAATTTAAAAAATCTAAAAAGAATTAAATATATTAAAAATAACAAAAAGAAGAAAAATCTAGAGGAGTGTTGTGCCTATTTTACATAGGTAAAGTTGGAGAAATATATCATCTTATGCATTGGAGAAAACAATGCCACAAGAGGAAACAAGGGTACAACATAGGGAGAATAGACACAACGAATCATTAAATTCAACAGGTAGGTGGTGTTTTTAATTATTCATCAATGTTGAAGGATTTTTAGTTATGTTTTTAGTTCTAGGAACTCAGTTAAATAGGTGTTTGTAATTATGGCTAAATAAGGATTATGAGAGAATAGTTGTCTATTTTAAAAGTTGGTTATTGTTTATACAAATAATAAGATTATTAAATATATTCTACCTAGACTCCCTATAGAAAACTTGAAAAAATCCAATAGAAAACCTTTTCTTGCATGATTCACTGAGGTGATGTCTTATTTGTGATATAGAATGATTTTGAAAATAATATTTTAATATTACAAATAGTCATACAAAAAGTTAACTATAGTTTGCTTAGGATGGCGACCCAATAGGTTAGCTCATTTTTGAGTAAGAAAAAACCCTGATGAGAATACTAAATAGAAAATTAAAAAAATTATTGACCCATACATCAGATTTGGACTATGGAGCATATTTTTTACTATATTTTGGCATCGATATATATCCAAAAATCCAGTCTTACTAGAATGCAGGGTTACCATAATCATAGGAAATTTAAAGTAGATATGTTTAGAAGAAACATGTGAGAAAAATTACCAAGTGGCACCAATATTGTTCATAATCTATGGAATCACTGATTTATTCTAGTTGTCAGGTACTTGTTGTTAATCCCTTACTACTCACTAAGTTGATGCATGATTAATTTGTATTCACTTTACTATTTTTTCCAACCTAGTTATTGAATTGATTCGCTAAAATCAATAGAGGCATCAACTAGTATATAAAATCAAGGGTACATGTTTAATACTGAGCAACTTAGAATGTGTAGTTGAATTGTTCTAATGTTAAAACCCAATGGACCATTATAGATTATTAACTTGGGTGTTGTTGTTCCCTTTTTAAATCTAAAATACTATATATATATATATATATATATATTGTAAATAGCTAGGAATCATTATTGAAAGGATCTTGCATGTGTTGAAAAATATCTTATTTAAATGATACATTAAAGTTACATTCATTGTTGTTAATTAATTTGTATGTTTCAAACCTGAGTCAAATTACAACATGGATAGGCATCATTGTATTATATAACCCCTAGATGTGTTTTTCTTTCTAAGTCACTGCAGTAAATAAATAAAACTATGGTTGAATTGGGTTAAACTTACCAATTGGTCAATGAACTTAGGAGAATTAGAGTTTTAACAAAGAAATGAAATGAAAATGTCATTGCCATATAATTAAAGCTCTTACTGGAGACAAGGTTTTATATCCCTAACTCAAATAAATAAAATATAGAATAGTCATGATTAAAAAATAAAGAAGGTTTATATTTAATAATTTATATAAACAATCTCATCCTGGAATAAATTTAACACAATGTCTGTGTATGATTGTTCATACTTATGATTAGGAATACCAACTTATAAATACGTTTCCTTGATTATGGTTTAAGATGTGTTAGTAAAACTGATCCCTTTTCTAAGTAATGAATATATTCTATATTCAGGATGGTTGTGAAACATAGAGCATTATATTGATTATTATTTCATCATAAACATTTAATATAAGAACTCTTATAGGGATTTCTAGTTTGTCTAACTTGGGTGTTAGCTCCTTTTTGCTAGGTAGATGGTGGGATAATATCATAAGATTATCTTTTCAGAATAATTTTAAAGTTAGGTATTATCTAAGATTAATATATCAAAAATATTTAAAAAGTTTAGACAAGACATACGGAGGGTATAAAATCCCTCAAAGAAATTATCATGAAGGCATGGGTAGCTTATCATAATATAAATTGAGTTAAAATCATGTGATTTAAAAACAACATTAGAATAATCTAAGGAGAGTTGAATGTGATAAATTAGGGTGAATATGCCTTTTAGTATAATTTAAAAAATAGGGACATATCCTTACAGATATAGTCCTCGAATGCAGTATTAACTGAATTAAAATAATTATTTGTAAATAAATTTATGAATACTACCCTAAATGTAAACAAATGCTAGAATAAATTTCTTTTTTTTTTTGGGAAAATGAAGTTTTGGTTGTTCTACCTGTTGAATATGAATGTGTGTTTCCATGTATTTATGACTACTTCATTAGTTTGATTTGGATGCTTAGTAGTTTTGCTTTAAAACACTAGATTGTGATAATATGAGTTATCATAGGGTGTAGTGTGAACTAAGAATTTGACTAAGAAGAGGAGATTAGTATGGTGTTAGTGAATTAAACCGAATCAAAAACACACTAAGCTAACATCTTCATGCCTATTTACTAGGGTGAGCATAGTAAAAAAAACAAATGATAAAAACAACTAAAAAGTAAGGAAAAATAACAAGAATTCCCTCACCTTCCTTGGATGATCTAAATGTCTTTATAGTAGTGTCTTTCTCATCTTTGTGCTCATGAAGTCCTTGATAATGGAAGCTTGGCTACATCCATCTCTCCTTGGCACCTTTGGCTTATGGCTTGGCTTGGCTTGGAATCAATTTGGCATGGTAACACTAGTTGCATGAAGCTTAGTAATCAATTATGTATTATCAATTTTCATAATCATGTGTTTTGAAGATATTTGAACATAATAAATTTGCACCAAAATAGCTTAGAAATGATGTGGTAAGACCTCCTATTTATAGATTTTTAATATTGATTAGAATCAACCTGAATCATCCATCTCAGGATTGAGATGTGTGTCTAAGGATTAATTCAATTATGCAATTGAAATTGATAGATAAGCTCATCAATATTTGGGATAGATGAGCAATTAAGAGTTATGGAGGGCATGAATCTTGATAGTTATGGCATTTATGGCCTAGGGATGTCTTCCCAAGAAATGAGGTCACCTGATGATGCAGTTATTCAATATTCATTTCTAAAATAAATTATTTAACAAGTTTCCATGGAATTATTGATTAGGCCCTACTTTGGTTTAATTATCTCTTAAGCATGTTTAAGCACTTTGTGCATAAATTACTCAAATTGATCAGAATGCCTTATTATTAGTCTAAAATTTGACTGGATTAGAATTGGAAGGTGATGTCAGATGTATTGGATCCATTATCCCATTTAGTATATTATCAATATCAAATGACAAAATCACATGTCTTGTGTAAGATATTTGATAAGAAAGAGCAATCTAGAGTACCCAGGTGCAAAATTGACATTTTGACTCAAAATGATCTGATCAAAATTAGCTAGCCCATAAATTACATTACCCCATTTAATGATACCCTAGCCAAAATTGGTACTTGAATATGTTAGTTTCACATTATTTAGCATGTTTTAGTGTTTTTAGGCCAAATTATGTATTTTAAGTGGAAACTAGCCAAAATCCTAGTTGGAGGTTATTGGTGGTCATATTTAGGTGTCTACAATTTGCCCTTGTTTGGGAAGATGTTGCAAACTATAGGCAAAGCAATATCTTCTCAAATAATGAGAGATGGTATATATGCCAATAATAAGATGATGATTTAATAACAAATCTCTAAATAATTTTTGGAAGCCTATGATGATGTTCCCTTGAGGGAGTGGTCATCACATTTGTTGATGGGCAGTCCCTAAAAAAAACAAAAAAGGTGGAATTAACTTGTGGTTGAGATTAATCTAAATAAGAAAATGCTTGCATGCATTGATTTGAAAAGGATGTTGATTTTCTCAAAGGTGGTTATAATCAAGAATAAAAGTCAAAATAATGATTTTCCCATAGGCAATTATAATCATTAAGAAGACCTGGATTGGCTAAAACTAATGCTGCCCCAGTTAGAGATGATTAGCAAGCATAACTCAAGGATATAACCTAGAATATAGATTAAAGATGAGCGGGTGAAAAGTGATTAAATAGATGGATAGAGTAATAATATTAATCAATGTGAATGATTTATATGTACCTAGTAATGAGGAGATGCTCATCCTGATTAGCAATGATACAACTAGAATGGTTAATGGGTTGATTTGATCAAGGGTGGGATGGAAGGATTTGCCAACGGGCCAAGGAGAAACTTCTATGGCTCCATTGATTGTAGACCTTCTTTAAGTTGAATTTTTCTATAACATGTGATGTTAGGCATCATGATAGAATACCATGAAGACTTGGCCAAAATATGTGTAAGGACTAACTCTCGATCCATTAAACACTCGAAAATAATTCACCAATGATAAAAACTATGATGATAATGTTAACGTATGAATATGGATGGACTCAAGAATAATGTGCTTAAGGAATCACCCAATGAACACCTATAGACTTAGTCGAGGCAACAGTGTTAAAATCAAACAAATAGGCAAGCAAATAAACAAACAAATAGACAAATAACCTAAAATAAACAAACAAATAGAAAGCTTGAAAATAAAAGAAAAAGAAATCATCCTAACAATGACAATTCCCCAGTAAGGTGGATCAAAGATAACTGACTAGGCTTAGTTAGGATAAATATTTTTGGATTTTAAAATATTATGAATGTTTTTGTCATTTTGAGGTATCTTAACTCATTAGAGAATGACAAGATACATGCTCACAAAATGGTGAGAGTGTTTGGCTTAGGTTGCTTATAAATTAGTGAAAGTGTATGGAAAGGGGGACTGAGGTGACCTCAACATGAATTTAGCATGACCCACATAATCCTAAAATGACCTCAAGTCATAGTAATTCCATCCACATAAAAGATAGGGAAAAACCAACTAGGTCCTAACAAGTTTTCAAATCTGGTAAATGGCTAGTTAAATAAAAATAGTAATGGCAATGTGATGTGGCAATGCATGATAAATAAATGTTGACCCTAATTTTCCCATAGGTGGTTATAATTGGGATACAATAGAATAGGTCAATAATACTAATTTTACCATAGGTGGTTATAATTAGTATCAAGACTGGTGAAATATTGATTTGTCTATAGACAGTTATAATCAGTCTCACATAAACAAATGTGGATATAGGATGAAAGATATCTTTCTAGATCAACTGTCACACTAATTTCATAGACTATAATTATAAACACAAATTTGATTTATTGTTAAAATTTGATTAGAATCCTCTCACAAAAAGTACAAGAGGAAACAATGTAGCCAAGGTCAAAATAGGATTGGGTAGGATGACTAAAAATAGGCTTTGGTTTAGATAAGAATGGAATGATATGATGGTATGATCTTGCTTAGAATAATGATGGTTTTTGATAGATTAGATAAGATGGTAAGAGGGTTACCCCCAAGTGATGGGGTAAATGACAATAATATGCAACAATGGCAAAAATATATGTAACAATGATAATGGCATGGTACATGTTTTTGGTCTGGCTGTGGTTTTTGGTTATGTTGGTCCTAATGATGGGGAGATGCACATTCTAGTCAAAAAATGATACAAATAGAATACTCAATCATTTGAATTGTTATCCCATACCTCATTTGAATAGTTGCTTTATCAAGAACTAGATATAGATTTGGTTGTCAAGAATGCTTTTGTGATCTTCATTGGTCATTAATTATGATTCCTTCAAGCATCAAGACAAGGTATCTTTGTATCCTCTACAAACTAAAGTGCAACCATGGATTGTAAACAAGGACAAATAATGGATCATAGGTTTGACTATGAAATGGATTGGTAGATGATAATGTAATGTGGAATGGTTGGGAAACAAATTAAGATCAGGATGTTTAGTCACATGTAATGTTTTTGATGCCAGATTCAACATAATTTTGGTCGTGGTGGGGTTGAAGACTCATTCTCTTGATAAGACCACTATATTTTTTTATTGTTTAATCTTGAGAGTAGCTATCATCTGATTAGGCTATAGATTGGAAGCTATTTTTATTTGATATTTGATTTTGTCTTCATCAAGTAGTAAAGAACTTTTGTGCTCATCTATTCATGCCTGAATGAGGTTTTCACCAGTGAAGTTGTCTTTATTTTCTCATAGTTCCTCTGAGAAGGTTTCACTAATGAACATTGGATTTTGACTTTGATTTTATTCTAGTGCTTCTAAAAAATTTTCACTAGAATATGTTGAGTTAAAACTTTGATTGTATCCTAGTGCCTCTAAAAAGAATTCACTAGGAGAGTGTTCTTCTACTATGTGAATGTTGTTTGGGCCTCCTTGCTCTTTTTCAACTACTATGTCACCATGGATATAGTTTAACAAATGTGACTCTATTGATCCCAATCAACACTTGTAGGAGATGGAATGTCAATGATATGGCTATTTTGGTTGATGGTAATGGCCTATAGAATGGTAATGGAATGGGGAGAGGCTACACAATCCTCATATAAGATACTAGGATAACTTGTGTCAAATTTGAAGTACTCATCCTCAAAAACTATAGAAAGATCAAAAATGTATTCAAATTGATCTACAAGGCATGCATAACCAATGTTGTCACAACCATGAAAATATTTTTCTTCTAAATCTGATTTTGACTCAATAAACTCTAAATCTAATGTTGAAACTAACGTTTATTTTTATTTTGATGCTAAATCTGATGTTACTTCAAGAATTAAACCTTACTCTGATCCTGATTCTTCATTTGATTAGTACTCTATTATAATGATGTCTTGTTGAATGTTTAGTATTGGATAAGTAATAACCTGTAATGGCATGATTGGCTCTACTAAGACTAGTTTATCAAAGTGAGAATTATTTAGGATGGGAAAAAGGTTAAGAGACAACTCCTCAAAGAATGGTTTGTCAATAGGTGGCTCTTGAAAAATAAGAATATGGTTAAGGTAATGATTTGCCCAAAAATAGTTATAATCATTAAGAAGTGACTCAACAAATATTGTCTCATTAGAGTGAGACTCTTCAACAACTGGTATACGATCAATAGGTGATTCATCATAGGTTGACTTATTAAAAATGGTTGGTTCAATAAAAATATCATGGATTGGTTGGTTATTTTAGCCTTAGTTTCTAATGAGTTGAAAGATACCAGTTTTGAACATAGCTTGGTCTTCAAATGATTAGATTAGTTGAGGTTTAGATGGGATTGGTACTGGATGAGGAATGACTTATGGTTAGATAATGGTAGGGAATTGTGGAGCATGATTACTCACATGATCCAAAGGATGAAGTCCTGAAATGGTAATGATAGGGAATTATGGGGCTTGATTTCTCACATAAGCCAAAGGACTAGGTCCTGGAATGATGAAGGGGCATTATGGAGCTTGATTACTTGCACAAGACAATGGATGAGGTCCTATTATATAAATGGTTTGGCATTGTGGTCCTAGAATATAAATGGTATGATGTGGTAGATCCTGATTACTCACATAAGCCAAAGCATCCAAGTCTTCCTCATAAACCATATCATCCCATTTGTGAGTTGGCTCATAAGCTAGTTCTTGATTGCTTTTTATGTACTAATTATTGTAAAAAGGGTATGGATCCATATCCTATACAACATTATCTATATTTGGGTCTTCAAAATCCTCCTCACAAGCCTCTTCATGCCAATCAAGGTCGCCATTTGGATTTTTTGGATTTTGACTATGTTCCCCATATGGAGTATTGTAGGGAGAATAATAAAACTCCTTAGAAAATCTTTCTTTATAGGGGTTCCTAGTGAAATTTTATGTGGCCATTCTATCATAAGTTGGATTTTACATAACTCCACCATAAGTGTATCTAGAGATATCCTTATAAATGATTAAAGCTCTAAAATAAAAAGGCTTAGAATTCTACAAACTCTAAAAAACTATCCAAAGGACAAATGGTTCAAACTTGCTCTAACTTAGTCGAAGGGGTGGAGCTATATCTCTAATATGGTTTGAAAGTGGAGTTATATCTCCAAAATTACTTGTGCTAAGACTTGGCATAAAAAAGCCTAACATCAAATGTCTAATGTCAAATGTCATATGCACAAAAGGTCAAGCATATGAATAAAAATTGGCATGTCAATGGTCTAAGTCAAAGTGTTCCCAACAAGGTCTAAACTAGGAAAGGGAAAAGTTGAGTTACTAGGTCTTTTGTCCAAACACATTAAAAAACTAGGCTCAAACAAATAGGCATATGCTAGGACTTTTGGCCAAATGGCATCAAAATATAGAGTTGAAACAAAGGTTGATGTGATTTGATTTAATCTAACGAGTTTAGAAATAACTTTGACATAGACCCGGCACATGAAATCAAACATAGACATGATCAATTGGAATAAGGAATGAGGAAAAAGGTTCTTGAAGAAAGATTATATTCTCCTAAATAAAGGCACAAAAATTGATGAGGATAGACATTGAACAAACAAACCATCAACAATTTTCAAATTTGGGTAATCAATTAACTGAAGTTATGCAACCTAAAAGAGAAAGATATGTGTATCAGCCACATGAATTGAGGCCTAAATAGAAATAAATCAATGTTTGGATCCAAATTTGACAAGGTTAATTGGAAACTTAATGTTGAAAACTAGGATTTGACCAAATAAGTTAGACAAGGTTTGACAACATGACAGCACAAGACAAAGGTCCAAATGGTATACATGACATGGTTTTTAACAAATGGTTTTTGATACAAGGTAGACTAATTTTGAAACAAATTGAGTAGCCTAATGGAATAAGCATGCTCAAATGATGTGATCTATGTTATGTTTCAAAGACTCAAAAGGAAAAATGGTTTTAACATGTTTTGGGAAGCATAACACTACCCTCCTCAAGTCAAATGACACACACATAAACAAGTTTTAGCAAAAAAAAATTCAAGGCACAAGTGTGGTTTAAAATGGCTAGCATAAAACCTCTTTAGACAAAAGAGTGACGTATAGACAAATTGAATTTGACATGGCTTATGAATAAACAAACAAGTTTTAGTCTCAAAACATACCAAGAAAAAATGACCAAAACACACTAAGTATAATCGTCCAATTCCTAACAAGGGTATGGCAATGTGGGGTTGACTAAACTATCAAGATTTCAAACATTTCTAGGGGAATAATTTGCATAATGAATTTCACATCAATTTATGTAAAATACAATCATATAAATTGGGTGACCATGGTATGTCCAACCACTACATCTTGTTGTTCACTCAGTGTAGTGCAATGTCCAAATGCAAATACATCTCATGTGCAACTCAGAAGGAGTAAGTGAAGTCAATGCTGGGAGATGCAACCCTGGGTCAAATATTTCCTTAATAACTCATAGGAGGTAATGATGTCCCCCTTGAAATCCAAGATGCAATGGAATAAAATACTAATAGAAATACTTTAGGGTCATTTTCAAGGTCTCCCAAACTTTGACAAGTTTTTAGGGAGTGATTTAGATAACATTCTTTCTAAGCCTTGGACTAGGATTTTGTGCAATAGGAATCACACTTTTGATTCCAAGGGTTCCCTAAAGGGGAAAAATATAAGATCATACACACAACACCCCTCTTTTCTAAACAAAATTAGATCAAACAACTATTGAAGATAAAAATGATAAGTGTGTTCAATTTTAATCCCAAATGAAAGATTCGGTGGTGTTCATTTGAGCCTTTGATCTTAATATTGTGAAATTTGAAAGCCTAAATTATGAAAACATTCACTTAAGCACCTAAATGTTTAATTAAGAACCAAAAACAATATTCCTAATTCATTTTAAAATCATGCCAAAGATGTCTTAATAGCATGTTTTAACAAGTTCCAAGTCTGTTGGTTACCTGTCTACCCTTAAGGCATCACCCCAAAAACAAATATGTTAGATTAGAAACATTTTAAATATATTTTAAAAAATTTGTGAAAATTTTATGAAACTTAAAGCTAAACTAATGTCAAATTCTAAAAATTTAGGATAAAACATGTGGTTTTAATATATATATATATATATATATATATATATATATATATATATATATATATATATATATATCCAAAACAGAGTTTGTATGACCCCAAACCAAGCATTTTAAAATGGCCTATTAGCTCTCAGGTTTTGTGTTTTTAAGAAAAACATAATGGCCAACATCATTTCTATAATTGATGATGGTTACACTTACTAACCAATGATGGTTATCTAACTAACAACAGTTATACCAATAGTGACCGATGATGGCTATGCCAACCAATGATGGTTTTACTAACCAATGATGGTTATTATGTAAACTTGTGACAACTAAAAATGACAAAACAAAGTTAAAAAATCAAATTGCAAGACTTTTAATGATCTAAATGAAGATTTTAAAGTTGTATAATGATCTTCTTCATGTGTGGGATGCGTCTGGTCCCACTAGGTGTGCCATTATGTGAACTAGGAATTTGACTAAGAAGAGGAGATTAGTACAGTGTTAGTGAATGAAACAAAATCAAAAAACACACTAAGCTAACATCTTCATGCCTAGTTACTAGGGTGAGCTTAGTAATAAAAATAAATGACAAACACAACTAAAAAGTAAGGAAAAATAATAAGAATTCCCTCACCTTATTTGGATGCTTCAAATGCCTTTGTAGTAGTGGCTTTCTCACCTTTGTGCTCATGAAGTCCTTGGAAATTGAATCTTGGCTACCTCCATCTCTCCTTAGCACCTTTGGCTTGTGTCTTGGCTTGGATTGGAATCAATTTGGCATGTAACACCAGTTGCATGAATCTTTGTAATCAATTCTACATTATAACTTTGCATAATCATGTGCTTTGAAGATATTTGAACATAATAACTTTGCACCAAAATAGATTAGAAATGATGTGGTAAGGCCTTCTATTTATATATTTTTGAAATTAATTAGAATCAACCTAAACCATCCATCTCAAGATTGAGATGTGTGGCTAAGGATTAATTCAATTATGTAATTAAAATTGATAAATAGGCTCATCAGTATTTGGGATAGAGGAGCAATTAAGAGGCATGGAAGGCTTTGGTGAGGCATGGAGGGCATGAATCTTGATATTTGTGGCATTTATGGCCTAGGGATGTCTTCTCAAGAAATGAGGTCACCCGATAATGTAGATATTTAATATTCATTTTCAAAACAAATTATTCAACAATTTTCCATGGAATTATTGATTAGGCCCTACTTTGGTTTAACTAGCTCTTAAGCATGTTTAAGCACTTTGTGCACAAATTACTCAAATTGATCATAATGCCTTGTTATTAGTATAAAATTTGACTGAATTAGAATTGGAAGGTGATATCAGATGTATTGGATCCATTATCCCATTTAGGATATTATCAACAATAAATAACAAAGGCATGTGTCTGGTGTAAGAGATTTGATAGAAAAGAGCAATCCAAAGCACCCAAGTGCGTAATTAGCATTTTGACTCAAAATGATATGATCAAAGTTAGCTAGCCCATAAATTGCACTTCCCTATTTAATGATACCCTAGCTAGAATCAACACTTAAATATGACAATTTCACATCATTTAGCATTTTTTAGTGCTTTTAGGCCAAATTGTGTATTTTAAGTAGAAATTGGCCAAAAGCCTGGTTGGAGGTTATTGGTGGCTAGATTTAGGTGTCTACATGTAGTATAGCTAAAAATAAATTATGTTATTTAAATCTATTGTTGATTGTATATTTACTTGGGTGGTATAAATTATAGTCATTATTTCTAGTATGGATAGAAAATAATGTAAGATTCATTCATATTTGCAAACAAATTATGTTATTTAAATCTATAGTTGATTGTGTATTTACTCAGGTGGTATAAATTATAGTCATTATTTCTAGTATGGAATGGAAAATAATGTAAGATTTATTCATATGTTTGATGAAATAAATATATATTGTGATTACTCCTATGTTTATCATGTCATGTGATGTATTTACTAGTAGGATGTAAACTATGTGAATTTTGTGGTTTAATTATATTTGACCAATCTACATTGCTAATTTAAAGTAATGAATGAGATGGACTTCACTGACTTATTAGCATTGCAATGCCAAATGAAGGCAGTCCGATCAAGTGGTGTGTATGAATTTAGTTGATCTATAGATTGTTTTTATATTACCATTCTTAAAACTTTGGCCAAAGTATGTTTAATGAGACATTATCATTTCATGAGTATGTTTTAAATGTATATATAATATCTTGGAATAGATCAAGTTTTCTATGATATACTATATGTTTAGTTTAGAAATCATATAGCATATGTGTGTTTGCTTGTCTCTCTAGATTATTGTGCTATCAATATCTACTCATCCATGAAGGGAGGGTCATTTCTTGATGGGATTAGTACAGGGAATCATTGGTTCATGGTTGGTGTGGAAAAGCACTCAAATGATGTTCTCCCTTCCCATAAAAGTACTAATTATCGAGATGACACTTGATGTTGCCACAAATACTTGAAGTTTAGGAACTATGCTTTAGAAAAGCCATGTATCTTATTTTTATATTGTATTATATTGTACTTATTATTGAAAATTTTCATGAATATTTGTAATTATTTATTATTGCACATTGACAGTGGTGATTGTATATTTGTATCAGTCATGGATGAGTTATTGTAATTACTTTTTATATTTGTATTTTGATATACTCTCATGATGTTAGAGATCCATGATTTATGATGTAATATGATTTAATTTCCACTATCACACATGTGTACCTTATACAATCTTTGTTCGATTCTCAAGATGTACTCTATTTTGGTATATGTGTTTATTTTTTTTTAAATCATAAATTTCTAGGTAGATCCCAGTGGGGATATTACATGTGGTATCAAATCTACAACTCAAACTCTAGGACGTAATGAGTCCACTAACATTTTTATATCCTTATATTAGTAGAAAGAAGGATGGTGAAAGTGAGAGTTTCTAGAGAGGTCCTTTGAATGATAATGACAAAAACCCTCCATTTGATCCTAGTTGATTTGTCATTGAGTAGTTATCAAAAATGGACCAAATTCTCATAGTTATGAATGAGACTAGAGATCAGATTACAACTCTAGAGTAGGTGGTTCATGCCCATGAGGAAGAGGAATAATAGGATGAACCTAAATAGCATTTTAATGAGCAAAAAAATCCTTGGGATGATAGATCTTGGGTTGATTTGGAGTTAGATAGAGAAATAAAGAATGTGAATCCATCAAAGTTTGATGGGACTATTTTGGATGATGGATTTGAAGCATAGTTGATAGAGATGGAGAAGTATTTCAAAATTCAAAACTACTCTGAGGTCACCAAAGCAGTTTGGGGAGCATATGAGTTGGCTAGTATGGTAGCTACATGGTAGGCCAATAAAAGGTTGGAAATAAATCTTAGTTTGACCACCACCACTTGGAATCAATTTATAGTATTATTCAAATCACAGTGGTTACCACTATATTATTTTGATCAAAAGCTCACAGATTTATAGAATCTATATCATGGTGATATGTTGGTGAATGAGTACTAGGATAAATTCACTAAACTAATAAAGTAAGTACCTCAGTATCATGCTGATGAGTGGTTTAGGATCAAGAATTTTATCATGGATTTGAGGCCCCAAATTAGTGGAGAGGTAAATTTTCATGGAACATAAAACATGGACTAGGTCTTCGAGAAGGAAATCAAACAAGAGTAGAAGTTGAATTCTATTTGAAAGGCCAAAGATAAGTTCAAGAAGAGGTTTGGAAATTATAATTAAACCTTCAAGAAGAAGAATTGGAAACAAAGGAGTGGAGACGCTAGGAAATAATTTAAAAAATAGAATTCTAGGTTCAACAATGGTTTGGGCAACAAGAAATAGGGCAATGGATATAAAGATGGTTTTAAGGGAAACCAATAGAATGATAGAAAAGGATCACCAGGAGGTTGTCATTTGTAGAATGGATCATTATGCTCATGTTTTTCTATAGGAAAATTCAAAGGTCAAAGGTCATAATCCTCAGTAGGGTGCTTTTTAACAATAGATTCATGTAGCAGTCAATAATCGATAGGCCAAATATCAAGCATTACCTATTGATCTATCAAGTACTTTATTTCACCATATTTTTTCCATTTTTATAGATACAAAAGCCACTAAATGTTTTATATCTCCTAGGATTATTAGTAAGTTTACTAGAAGAGTTGATGTAATGGAAAATGCATGGTCAGTATAGTATGGGAATGACTCAAAAGTCATGGTTGATAGGTGTTTAGTCAAATCAAAGATTAGGTTGTCTAAGTTTAAAATAGTTTTGGATTTTTATGTAACATCTCTAGGATCATATGATGTGATCTTAGGATTAAAATATCTTTAAAAACATAAATTGAAGGTTGATTATTACTTGAAGAAGGTTGAGTTCTTGATGATTTTGAAAATCAGACACAGATTCAAGGTGAGAAGACAAAGTTGAAACTTAGGTATATTTTAGTTACGTAGCCTAAAAAGGCTCAGGGAAAAAGGTGCCAAGCATTTTTCATCAAGATAAATGAAATGAAGGAACTTAAGGAACCATCTCTTGAAGATTATCCATTTCTTAGAGATTTTCATGATGTGTTCCAAAAAGAGTTGTCAGGTTTGCCTCTTAGACATGAGTTCAATTTTTCTATTAACATTATACCTTGTTCAAAACCATAGTCTAAGGCATTGTATAAGATGACAACCACTAATTTAGTTGAAATGAATGGCTCAACTACAATATTTATTGCCTAAGGGGTTGATCAGGCCAAGTGTGTCACCATGAGGTACATCAATTGTCTTTATCAAGAAGAAGATGGTATCCTTCGAATATGCATTGATTACCAAATGTTGAACAAGGAAACTATCAAAAATAGGTATCTATTACCTTGTATAAATGATATTTTTGATCAAATGAGAGAAATAATAGTATTTTTTAAGACTTATCTTCAAGTAGAATACTATCAATTGAGGATTTAAGATGAGGACATTCCAAAAATAGTGTCCAATTTGGTACGATCACTATGAACTTATGGTGTTATCATTTAGATTGACTAATGCTCTAGCAATATTCATGAATCTCATGAACAACATATTTAAAGATTGCCTTAATCACTTTTTTCTATTTTTTATGGATGGCATTCTTATCTATTTAAAGAATGAAGAGGATCACCTTCAACATTTGAAATTGGTTCTACAACGGTTGTAGAAGCATAAGTTGTATGGCAAATTATCCAAGTGTGTATTTTTCTAGGAAGGAGTCTAGTATTTGGAACACATTATCTCTATAGATGGTATCTTAGTAGATCTAAGGAAGATTAGAGCCATTATGGAATGGCTAGCATTGAATAATGTGCATGAGGTTATAATTTTCATGGGGTTAGTAGGCTACTATAGAAAGTTTGTTTCAAACTTTTCCAAGATATCTAATCTAATTAATTCCTATCAATGGAGTAACCACAAATTTATTTGGTTAGAGAATTATAAAGTATCCTTCTAGGATTTGAAAAGAAGACTTATGTTGGCACCAGTGTTGAGAGTTCCAGACCCCAATGGTTAATTTGTAGTAGTCAAAGATCAAGGAATGGACTAGGAGGAGTCCTTATATAGTATGGTGTAATGGTGGCTTATAAGTCATGGAAGATAATGCCATATGAAGTGAATTATGCCCCTCATGAATTGGATCCTGTAGTGATTGTTCATGCTTTGCAATATGGTAGCATTACTTATTGGGAAAACCTTTTGAGCTCAAGACAAATAACTTGGGACTCAAATATATTTTGACCTAACCTAATTTGAATGCTTTTTAGAGATGCTAACTTGAGTTCTTATCTAATTATGATTTTGACATCATTTATATCAAAGGAAATAAGAATAGAGTAGTTGGTGCCCTCAACCACAGAAGGTACATAATTGCTATAGCTACTATTAGGAGTACCTTTAGGGATCACGTGAATGATTAATCTCTAAGATATGAATTTTATGATCAAGATAGAAAAGCATTATCATAGAATGCTCAAAATACTCAATACAAAGGATTCAATTTGGACAGTGATGCTCTATTAAATTATAATAGATGAATGTATGTTCTAGATCAAGAGAATCTATGAATCATAGTGCTAAATGAATTACACAATGCCCAATATTCAGGACATCCAGGTGTAACAAATATCATGGTAGAGATTAGACCACTATATTTTTATAAAATAATCAATAAGGATGTAGTTGATTATGTGTCACATTATTTGGAGTGTTAGCGAGTGAAATCTAAACATGTGCACCTGACTAAATTGTTATATCCCCATGATATCATGAAATGGAAATGGTAGGTGATCATCATGGAATTTATCATAGGGTTATCGATGTCATGGAATAATCATGATATGATCTTGGTAGTTCTTAATAAACTAACTAAGGTGGCTCACTTCATACCCATAAATTTGATGGATAATGCACCTACCCTTATGACGAGATTCATAAAGGAGGTGTATAGTTTTCATGGTTTTCCAAAGAAGATCATTTTGAATCATGATCTAAAAATGACTTTGAAGTTTTGGATAACTCTAAATTCAACTTTGGGTACACAACTTAATTTTAGTATAGCTTATCACCTAAAGACTGATGAAAAGACTAAGAGAGTTAATCAAGTGCTTAAGGATCTTCTTTGAATGTATTACATAGACTAGTAAGATAAATGGGAAGATTATCTTTCATTGGTTGAGTTTGCATATAACAATTCATACCAATCAATGTTAAAGATGGCACCATTTGAGGCACTTTACTAGAGAAGGTGCAGGACACCCATTAGTTGAGATAGGTTATAGGATAGGGTAGTATTCAAACCCGAGATGCTCTCAAAAATGGAATAGCAAGTTAGACTAATAAAGTAGAGGTTGGCCGAGGCTAATGATAGATACAAGAGTTATATAGATCTGAAGAAGATAGAAAGGCATTTTTAGTTGGTGATAAAGTGTTTTCATAGGTTAATCTATAAAAGAGCTTGAATAAATTTGAGAAGTCTACAAAATTATCACCAAGATATGTGGGACCCTTGGAAGTGTTATAAGTGGTCAATCATGTAGCATATAGTCTTACTTTTCCACCATCCCTAGATATTTTACATAATGTCTTCCATATTTCATATTTTAATAAATATATAGTTGATCATATGCATGTGATGGATTAGAATAATTTACATGTTTTATATACCAAGGTGGTCACATTAGAACCAATTAGGGTAATTAACACCCACAAACTCTATTTGCATAATAAAGAGATGTCATAGTGAAAGGGTTAATGAGACCAATACTCTAAATATAGTACTACATGGGAGGACTATGATGAGTTTTTCAAGATATTTCCACATTTATTTGCTTGATTAGATACTATTATACTATGTTATTTTTAGTTGAACAATATTTAATTTTAGAACATGTGTTTGAATAAGAGTCATCTGGGATGCTGACTAGGTTTAGGGGGGATGATGTTGTATCTTGATTCCTCACTAAGAAAATTATTTAACTATTCATGAATATTTATAGTGGATACATATGATGTTGGTTATATTTATAACTAAACTTGAGATTTAAGCTATTATGGGATAGTAGAATATTTCTTGGATATATGATGGTACACGATTTTTTTACTGTGAGTTAGCTAATATATGTGTTTACATTTAGAGCATATTAATGTATTGTTTCAGTTATTTTTATTATATGATATGATCTAATTACATGCATGTTATGAGGTGGACGTAGGAGAACTCATCCCTTAGAGTGTGTTGGAGGGAGAACATCATTGAAGAAGGTGATGTAGATGGAGATGTCGAAGGTTGATAGAGATCTATCAAGAACCTTACACACACCACAGTAGTTAGTACATGGTAAAAATGGATAAAAAATAGTTAGCTTATGGTGTGCTTAGAATATTGCTTTCTATGGTTTGTTAGAGTAGTTAAAAATATCGTAATAAATTCTTTTGCGTGTTTAGCATGTTTTATCATTAATGTTGGTAAGAACATTTTTGGCAAAAGTAAATTTAATATACGAATTATTTTTAATTTATTGCCATTTGAATTTTTTATAATATATTTGAATATTAATTTAATTTAATAAAATTATGGAGTTTTAGCATTCCATATTAAAATATATTAAAAATATAAATTGCATTGAAAAGAAGAAAAAATAGAAAAGATAATAAAACATTAAAAAAATTTAAAAAATAATTAAAATTTAAAAAATATAAAAAGAATTTATATTAAAAAAATCAAGAGTATTATGCCTATTTTACACAGGGAAAGTTGGAGAAAGTTATCATCTTATGCATTGGAGAAAGGAAGGTCAAAAGAGGAAACAACGATGCAGCATAGCGAGAACAAACACAAAGAATCAGTAAATTCAACAGGTAGGTGGTGTTTTCAATTATTCGTCAATGTTAAAGGATTTGGGATATGTTTTTAGTTTTGAGAACTCGGTTAAATAGGTGTTTGTAATTGTGGCTAAATTAGGATTCTGAGAGAATAGTTGTCTATTTTAAAAGTTGGTTATTGTTTATATAAATAATAAGATTATAAATAATATTTTACCTAGATGCCCTACATGAAACTTGAACAAATCCAATAGAAAACATCTCCTTGCATGATTTATTGAGGTATTAGTAATATAGAATAATTTTGAAAATAATATTTTAATATTACAAATAGCCATATAAAAAGTTAATTGTAGTTTGCTTAGTATGGAGACCCAATAGGTTAGCTCGATTCAGAGTAAGAAATTTTTTTGAGTAGAATACTAAATAGAAAAGAAAAAAATTATTGACCCATACATCATATTTGGACTATGAAGCATACTTTTTACAGTATTTTAGCATCGATGTATATAAAAAAATGTAGTCTTACCAGAATGTGGGGTTACCATAATCATAATAAATTTAAAGTAGATATGTTTAGAAGAAACTATGTGAGAAAAATTACCAAATGATGCCAATATTGTTTTAATCTATGGAATGACTGATTTATTCTAGTAATTGGGTAATTGTTGTTAATCCTTTAATACTCACTGAGTTGGTGCATGATTAATTTTTATTCATTTTATTGATTTTTCCAGCTTGGTTATTGAATTGATTCACTGAAATTAGTAGAAGCATTGACTAGTATAGAAAAGCAAGGGTGTAGTTTTAATACTGAGTAGTTAAGAATGTGTAGTTGAATAATTTTGATGTTAAAACATAGTGGATCACTATAAATTATTAACTTGGACATTGCATTTCCCTTTTTAAATCTACAGTAATAAATATGTTGTAAATATCTAGGCATCACTATTGGAAGGATTTTACATGTGTTGAAAATTATGTTATTAAAATGATACATTGAAGTTACATTCATTATTGTTAATTAATTTGTGTGTTTCAAACCTGAATCAAATCACCACATGGCTAGGCATCACCATATTATATAACCCCTACCTGTGTTCTTCTTTCTAAGTCACTACAATAAATAAATTAAACTTTAGTTAAGTTGGGTTAAACTTACTAGTTGGTCAATGGATTTATTAGAATTAGAGTTTAACAAAGAGCTAAAATGAATATGGCATCACCATATAATTAAAGTTCTTACCAGAGACAAGGTTTTAAATCCCCAACTCAAATTAAAAAAAATATCATAGTCATGATTAAAAAGAAAGAAACTTTATACTTAATAAGATATATAAACAATCTTGTCCTAGCATAAATAGATTTAACACAATGTATGTGTATGATTGTTTATACTTATGATTTGGAATACCAACTTATAAATGTGTTTTCTTGATTATGTTTTAGGATGTGTTAGTAAAAATGATCCCTTTTCTAAGTAATGACTATATTCTATATTCAGGATGGTTTTGAAACATAGGGCATTATATTAATTATTCTTTCATTGTAAACATTTAATATAGGAACTCTTATAGATATTTCTAGTTTGTCTAGCTTGGGTGTTAGCTCCTTTTCATTAGGTATATGGTGGGATAATTTCATAATATTATCTTTTTGGAATAATTTTAAACGTAGGTATTAGTTGAGATTAATATATCAAAAATATTTAAAAAGATTAAACAAGATATGAAGAGGGTAAAAAATCCCTCAAATTAATTATCATGATAGGTATAGGTAGCTTATCATAATATAAATTATGAGTTAAAATCGTGTGATTTAAAAAAACATTAGAATAAGCTACAGGTTGTTGAATGTGATAATTTAGGGTGAATGTGTTTGTTAGCATAATTAAAAACATATGGATATATCCTTGTGGTTATAGTCCTCGGATGCAATATTAACTAAATTAAAAGAATTATTTATAAATAACTTTACAAATGTTTGCATATAAATCCATAAATGTAAACAAATACTAGATTGGATTTCTTATATTTTCAAAAAAATGAAGTTTTGGTTGTTCTAGCTATTGAATACGAATGTGTGTTTCCATGTATTTATGAATAATTCATTAGTTTTATTTTGATGCTTACTAGTTTTGATTAAAAACATTAGACTCTGCTAATATGGGTTATCATAGGGTGTAGTATAAATAGACATAAATTGTGTTATTTGAATCTGTAGTTGATTATGTATTTACTCGAGTGGTATAAATTATAGTCATTATTTGTAGTGTGGGATGGAAAATAATGTAAGATTCATTCATATGTTTGATGGAATAAATGTATGTTGTGATTACTCTTATGTTTAGCATGCCATGTGATGTATTTACTAGTAGGATGTAAATTATGTGAATCTTGTGGTTGAATTGTATTTGACCAATCTATATTGCTAATGTAGAGTAAAGAATGAGATGGACTTCATTGACTTACTAGAATTACAATGCTAGATGAAGGCAGTCTGATCAAGTGGTGTGTATGAATTTAATTGATCTATAGATCAATTTTATATTACCATTCTTAAAACTTTGTCCAAAGTATGTTTAGTGAGACATTATCATTTCATGAGTGTATTTTATATGTATGTGTGATATATTATAATAGATCAATTTTTTATGATACATTGCATGTTTAGTTAAAAATCATACAACACACATGTACTTACTTGTCTCTCTAGAGTCCTGTCTCATCACTATCTACTCATCCATAAAAAGAGGGCCATTTCCTAATGGGATTAGTGTGGGGAATCATTGGTCTATGGTTGGTGTATAAAATTACTCGAATGATGCTCTCCCTCCCCATAACAGTACTACTTATCGAGAGGACACTTGATATTGCCACAAATACTTGAATTTAAGGAACTATGTTATGGGAAAACCTTGTATCTTATTTTTACATTGTATTATATTGTACTTATTATTAAAAATTATCATGAAGAGTTGTAATTACTTATTATTGCACATTGACAATGGTGACTGTATATTTGTATCAGTTGTGGTGAAGTTATTATAATGAATTTCTATATTAACATTTTGACATACTTTCATGATGTTAGAGATCTGTGATTATGATTTAATATGATTTGTTTGCCATTATCACGCATGTTTAATTTATATGATCTTTTTTATGTTCTTGAGATGTAATCTATTTTGGTATATGTGTTTATTTTTTTTTTAAATTATGCATTTCTAGGTAGATCCCAATAGGGATGTTACAAGATGGATGCATATGATAATTAATATAATTAGGATCACTAATTACACCACCTAATGTAGATGAAGTAGATCCATCCAATGGGTCTATAGAAGGTTGCTCAAGAATTGGATCCTTATTCCTAAGTTGTTTTTTGGCATTTTTCAATTTATGCAATAAATATTCTACACTTCCATGGTTTTTTTTAATGAAATATCTAAAGCTAGAAATGGTTACAACCCTACATTGGTCAACTTATTTAGAAATTTTTGGTTCATCATAAGTTTTATTGTCACTATCAACATCTAAAAAGGAATAATGAGTATTCTATTATCAAGAGACTATCCCATAGAACCAAAATCAACCATACAAGAATGAATATAACTATTAATAACCATGGTAAATGCAATGGAAACAAGAAAGATGAAAATTTGAAAATTAGATTTGAAATTAGAGGATCAAATTCAAAGTAACCTCAAAAGATAGGTGCACTCAAGTAACACAGGTGTGTGCACTTAATTATGATGGTGAACACAATCTAAAAGCATAAATAAGTGACTAGTTGTTAGGGTCTTATCAAATCTTGTAATAAAATATGCAGATCTGAAAATGGGAAATGAAAAAATAGAAAAACAACCATGAAACACTAAGGAGGAAATCCTAGAAGGTGTGAGTGTTTGAATAATAGAGGGGTTCACCACATTTTTTATATTTTTAGTGCATTAGATGAATTCATTTGAAAAAATGATAAAAAATAGGCATAAGGATATCTACCATTTTTTAATGGAAATATGAATTAATGTGGTGATTAACCTTAATTCATATAACTGGAATAGAATAAATTAGAATACATAAATTATCTTGTGATAATCATAAATGAAAACAAATACTAAATTTTACAAATTATAATTGACTGAAAGAATAATAATTATGAAATAAAATGAAAAAAATAATTGTTTCTCTCTTAGATCTGACTATGTTGACTGATAGATGACTAAATTAGGAAAACATGGGTATAATATGCAGTTGCCCAAAAACTATAATTGTAAATGAATAAGGTTAGAACCATCCCATTTAGGTTAGAATCAAATACCATTATTGATATGAATTGGTCAATTTTCACACTTGATAAAAAATAGGAAACTTGGGTCATAATCATTAACAATAACTTGAATTAGGTCTATATGTAGATATTTATCCTTTAGAAGAATGCGGAAGACCTACAAATATCTTCTCTATAGTTGAAACCCTAACAGGGATTGTAATGATTGGAAAGGTACAAATAGAATAGGGAAGAAGTGTAATGATTTGAGGTAACCCTAATCACCCCCATAATGATTTGATATTACCTACATATTTAATATCCAAGGAATGAATAAATCCAATGTAGTTCTCCCACTTCGAGTGATTTTTTTAATTATGTTCCTTTAACTATATGACTGCATCTATAAATGGCTTGAATACTTGGTCATATTTTACTATAGGCTAGATAAAATACGTTTTTGACTTGGTTGAGGACAGCTTGTAGTGACCAGAATCATAATTTGGAAGAATAGATAAACTTTGTTCAATGTTCAATAGTGTAAGTACGCCTTTGTATTCAAATTACCAAGTGATAAAATAGATGATTAGAATCTACCTTTATAACAATCCAAAAATGGAAAACCTCACACTACCTATCCTAAAAATATAAATCAAACTATAATGGAAGGTTCAAAATTATAAATTTATTATTAAAAAGGTTAAGTTCAAGATCAACCCATAGGGGTCAAGGTTGACTACCACTATTGACCCAACCGATTGATCATGTCCTATAAGGAAACGTGTGAATTTTAAGACCATGAATGTCTATATAGTTGCTTAGAGGGGTTTTTATCTATTAGAACATTTTTTTAGGTGTTGGATATCAATTTAACAAATAAATAGATCTATATAATTTATTGGGGTAAAATGAAAAGGTGAAATAAGTCCAGATAAAGTGTTTAAGTTAATTAAATTGAAATAGATCCAAAACTAACATAATCAAGTATTCGTAACCAGATTTTAGTAACTACATTTTTTGACCCTTTAGTCTATAAATAAAATTAATAGAGTAAAGGAAAGGTATACCTGAATGTTAAAGACACATATTATCTTTGAGAAAATACTACAATCATGTAGGGCACTATAATTTTGCAAACACATGAAATAGTTATTTTGTTCTTTTAAAAACTAAAAATTGAAAAATCATAAACTTTTGAAAAATTTGAATTACTTGAACTTTGATAATTTAAAATTTAAAAGAGATCAAGGGAGGAATACACCTATATGTGTGAAACCAATTTTGCTTTTGTGATTTTTCTTGGAGATGATGCTTCCCATGAAGTACTTGGAGAAGTTGGTTCCTTAGCTAAACCAATGGATAATTTGAGGTTAATTAAGCCCCAAATTAAATTTACACGTGTATAAAATAAATAACACTCTTTTAGGGATGCAAATGCATCCATTTAACTCAATTGGTATTTGTAACCCCAAGACATGAAATGGGTTAAAATCTATCATGGATTTGTAGATATAATGTTCAAGGGAACTAAACCTCTAAGTTATGTATTATGATTTTAACCTAATCAACCAATGAATATGTCTTGTAGATTCAATTTTACCTTTGTTCTTGATTGCATGATCAAAACATAATGAATAAAATCCATGCTCCTACCATGTTCATAAATAATAAATAGTATTGAAAATCATAGAATGAATCTATATCATGCCCTATTGATAAATGTAGAATCTATAACTATAAGTAGATGCAAATTGTAAATTTAATTTGAAACTTGTGCATGAACCTATATCATTCACTCAAAATTATATGAATTTATGTTTTATTCCTATACCATGAGTCCATATGCATCGTATATGCCCCATAATATCTACCAATGATTGAATTTTGTATCATTCTAACCCTTAGAAAACATATTATGTATTGAAAACTATTTTTGCTCTGTGAAGGCTTATCTCATGTATGAAAATCCCACTTAAATTCTTGCCATTTAAGGTGGAGGAACTGATTCTGAAAGTCATTCATCTAAAAATAAAAGTTAATTGTATCATGTGTAGTAATATGTAATCATTAAATAATATACCATATGTGAAAACCATATCAATATAGTAAGATTTGTACCATTTAAAATATGTATGTAAAATATGATGGAAGGTCTATAAAAATGTGTCAATGAAGTTCACAGTAATAAAATGTAGAGTTAGTATTTTATGCATTAGTTAGTGCATAATATGGATCATGGCACTCATCAATATTTATAATCTCAACAAGCATGCAAACCCAACAAACACAATATAAAACAATAATTATAAGAGATACAAACAATACACATGTTCAAATGTTGCATAATGAAATATTTTCACACATAAGATCAAGGTCCACACATAAAATGCATGGATAATGTCACAAAATATGGACATGTTCAAAGGTCACACACACAAAATGGCCAAGGGCCAATAAAAATGGACATGTTCAAATGTCACACATACTAAACAATATCTCATAGAGATGTTCAATAAATTACACACAAGGGCCAAGGGCGACACATAACATACAAGTGAGATATAACCTAATATGTAAAATTAATAACATAAATGGAATATAGAACTAGAAATGTAATCTAAACCATGTATATGTAATGTTATTGTATCTTATAAAATACCATACCCATGTACATAAAGTAATATAGATATGTTATCCAAACATTCATAAAAATTATAAATCTCAATAGTATAGGATCATGGAATAATAACAATTGTACATATTATCAGCTATGGATAAGATGTCCCCATTTTAACAAGTCTACTGAGTAGAGGAAAGTTCAAAATCTTAGTCACTATAAAAGTCAATATGTCATACATAACACTCATCAATACTAGTGAAATTCATGTGTCATATAAAAAGAGTATGACATCTAAAAATCATGATATAAATAACATATTAAAATGATTTAAACTAGAAGTCTAATCATGCTCAAACCCTGATTTTGAATTTTTAGAATATTGTCAATGTTTTTGTATTTTTGTAATATTTGATATTTTTTGTATTTATTGCATTTTGAAACTAGAAATAATATAAACTAGTGATAATTAAATGGCTTGAAATTATAAAAAATGAGAGTTATCTAAATAATCCGCAATGTGTGTTTATGTGATATATGTGCTAGAAATGATCTCATGTCCATTTATGAGTAGGATGCCCCCATTTCTATATGTGAGTTGTAACTTTTGTATGAGTAATCACAAAATTCAGTATTCAAATAGTGGGCACATAGTAATAATATTGCATTCAAATAACTTTTATATCAATTGATGAGATGGTTTTGGTAATCTAGAGAAATAGCATTGACTATGATATTTGCATTAGCTTTTATATCTATTGGGTTATGTGTTTAATATGGTTTGATTTGAAACTTCATTTTGGAAGTAGATGTAGATGCAAGTGCATACTTGGACTTTTTGAAAGTAATAATATTGACTTATTTTTATTTTATTATATGACAAATTTCCTCAAATGATTTGAATTATTTGAAAATAATTGACACGTGCAAAGGTGAAAACAAACTTTGTTTGAAAATATCTTGTAATATATTATCTACCAAAGTATTAGTCATTTTGAAAATCATGATTTTTTAATGAAGTACATAATCATCGATAGGATCATTAGTTCCTTGATTAAGATTATCAATTTGTGTATAATAAATTTTGTCCTTAATTTGATAACAAAGTGCTTAAGAAACTAATCTGCTAATGAATTAAATGCTTCAATTGATTGAATAAGCAAATCATAGAACCAATCCAATGCATAATTTGTTAAGCTCTTGGAAATAAATCCATTAGCAATTTGTCATTGAAATCATAATCCAAGCATGTTGCATGAAAATATCTAATATGTTGGTTTGGACCTCCTTTACCTTCATTTAATTTTAATTTAGGAGCTAAAAACCATGTGGGTAAAGGATTTGATGCAATCTTAGGCACTAATATATTATGAAGTAATGCTTTTGAATCTAATTATTGACTATTTTTCTAATACCTTGCTCTAACTTTAGCACCTTATCATGCAAAAGTGAAATCATTTGTATAAGGGATTGTGTAGTAGATAAGGTATATGATGTAGTATGCATAAAAATTGAAGGTCTTGTATGATTTATTTGTTTAAGCATGGGCATATTGATCTGTTTGAAATGTTATGGTACCCCTAAATATAAAGGTGTAGATGTAATGATAGTATCAATAATAGATGTAGCAACACCTATGATAAGATTAACAATACGAAATAATGGTTCTTATTGTGCATTGAAAGTAGATATTTTTTTATTTTTGTGTACTTTTGAAAGCTAAAAGGACTTCAATTATTTTTGGTATATCTTGTGAAATTTGAATAAGTCCTTCTCAAAATGCAAATAAACATTTTACTTGTCAATGATCTAATCTATTAAGTTCATCGAGATTCATCCTATCTTAGCCTTCATAATTGTCTTGTGCATTATGATCATCTTGATTAGCTTGTTCAATATGATTATCTTCTTTAAAATATTATTGAGTAATTTGTTCATCAAAATAAAGGAAACCATTATTTGCATTAGAGGAATCCATTTTAATAAGGTCAAAAGAGATTTAAATATGTCAATATGTCCCCCACTTAACCTATCACTATGCCTTATAGGAATAAGGGAGGTAGTTTTTTTAGGTGGCATAGAAAAATAATGTGGAAAGGTTAGTGAAAACATTAACTGAAAGAAGAAATCTAGAAACAAAATTAAAAAAATTGTGTATGGAGATTAGTGAATTCCTCTAAGATCCAAAGTCAAAATAAGATGCTTTTAGTGTCAGATATCAAATCCAAGGTCAAAATAAAGTGATTTCAATGTCAGTGATAATATCTAAGGTCAAAAGAAGTTATTTTAACTTGTCAAATTTAGATCTAACATTGAAATAAAATTATTTTAGTTTCAAATATTAATAATTTATCTAAACCCTAGGCTAAAAAATTTAAAGTAATGCTCGAATAAAAATTAGATTTACCAATAAAGGTTTATGACTATCTCAGGTTCACAAATATGTTTTATGAAAATTTGAATTAATATGGTAATTAACCCTAATTTAGATAAATGGAATATAATAAATAAGAATTCATAAATTAACTTGCAACAAGAAAAAATAAAATCAAATACTACTTAATTTAGATAAATGGAATATAATAAAGAAGAATGCATAAATTAACTTGCAACAAGAAAAAATAAAAGCAAATACTAAATTTGATAAAGTGCAATCTATTGAAAGAAGACTAACTATGAAATTAAATGAAAAAGCTAGTTTTTTATCCCATATCTGATCGAGTTGATTGATAGATGATTGAATTAATAAAACAAGAGCAAATTTTTCAAGTGCCTAAAATCCATGAATAAAAATGAATAAGGTCATAATTATCCCGTTTAGGTTAAGATCAATTGCCAATATTGACATAAACTATTTAATCTAAACCTTTACTTAAAAATAAGGAACTCATGTCATGATTGTTGGTAACAACTTGAATTAGGTCCATATGCAGAGATTTGACCTTTATAAGTGTGTGGAAGACCTACAAATAGCTTTTCCAAAGTTAAAATCCTAATGGGACTTGAAATGATCAGAACCCTACAAATATTAAAAGAGAGAGTGTGTAATGGGTTGAGTTGACCTCAATCACCCATGATGACTAAACATTGCCTATGTATCTAATGATCTAATGAGAGAATCAATCCCACATAGTTCTCCCACTTAGAGTACTTTGTGAAATTATTTTATTTTGACTATATGAATGCATTAAAAAATTTGTTCATGCTTTGCTTTGGGTTGGATAAAATAGGTTTTTTACTTGGTTGAGGACTACCTATAGTGATCATAATAATAATTGGGAAGAATAGGGAAGATTTGCTCAATGTAGAATAGTGTAAGTATGCCTTTGTATTGAAATTTACAAGTGATAGAATAGGTGACTTGATTGTGCTTTTATAGCAATTCAAAAATGGAAAACCTCATGCAATATATCCTAAAAATACATAACAAATTGTAAGGGAGGGTTTAGAATTGAAAATTTATCATTCGAAATGTTAAGGTCAAGATCAAACCATAGGGGTCAATCTCAATTTTTACTATTGACCAAATTGGCCAATCTTGTCCTATAAGGAAACATGTGAATTTGGGATCTATAATGTTTATACATATGCTTAGAAGGATTTTTAACCTTTAGAACATTTTTTTAAGTGTTGGATATTAATTTAGAAAATAAATAGGTCTATATAAGTTCTTAGGATAGAGTGTGATATAAAAATAGGTCCAAATTAATTAATCAATTCACTTAAAGTGAAAAAGGGTCAAAACTAAAATAATTAAGTATTCATGCAAAAAATTTAGTGACTAAGCCATTTAACAATGTAAAACAATAATTTAAATGTACCCTAGTGGCCATAAATATTAAAAAAATATAAATAAATTTTTGAAGCAAGTAAATGACTACAATAAATACCAAAATACAATGAATCTCCACACCTAAGAAGAATCTCAGGATTATTGGACTAAATTTGTGTTTTTAAGACCTGTAACTAACTCTACATAAAATATTAGTTGTTAACTATATAAAAATATAAATGATGTTTGTTTTTTGACTAATGTTTTTACCTTGGGTAAAATTGATGCTACCCCTTTATGACTAGTGACTGTGTTTACCTACATTGAATTTGTAGTATACACTATCCATAATTTGTTTTTCATGTTTCTTTTAGGATTTTATACAATCATGTGCTTGCACTCTTAAAACATCATGGGTAGAATGTCTTAAATGTCTTATTCTTCTCTTGACCTACCTTGCCATAAACTCACAAAAAAACAAGTTATGGTTCGAGAAACCATAGGGAGTTATAGCAATGTATCTCATACAGTAGAATTAGACCTCATATATTTCTTGTGCAATGTAAATGGAATATCAAGTAAAGGCTTAGACCTCCTCTTCTTTAGGTGAGGATGAACTTATATGCACATTCACCTAAACCGTATTTTGGTACAAAATGATGATGTCATAAAGGTTTAACTATCAAGCTAGATGACTCTATAATAAGTGTAGTTTAAAGTATGATAAGTGAATCCCAAACATGAATTAGGATATAGATAACTAGTGTGCACAATTTCTCAAATGATGCTTGATACTTGATACTTACAAAAATTAATAACTATGAATTAATATAAATACGATGCTCAAGGATGTGGCATGGACTAAGGTCAAACCTATAAAATATTAGTAAGTGAAAACCAAAGTACACAAAATATGGTAAGAGGTGAAAGGGCCCACAAAAAAACAACTAACATAAATAGTGGGCTCAACGATTTCATGCAACATAGAATGGAAGGGATCATTCATTTTGTCCTACTAAAAATAATTTGTGAAGCATGAGAAGTAGCATAGGGATGTGTGAAATTAGGCTCAAGGTTGAACACATGATTTAGTGAAGTTTCAAATGCATTTAGAAGGCTTAAGAGCCAAATAGAATCTAGTGTGGGGTAAGAGAAGTTATAGAAACAACCAATTATACACAAGCAGACCAAGTATAAAAAATGGGGAAAAGACACAATAGAAAATTTGTATCGAAATCATGTGTCTACACCCTTGAGAACAATATCAAAATATTTTATAAAATCAACAAAACAAGCAAAGAGATTGTCTCTATTATTACAATAATTTTCAATAACAATTCTAAAATTGAGAATGTGATGTGTTCTTGAGTGTTTTCTTGTAAAGACAACTTACCTTTTAGCTCTATGTTTGTTGTCAATTAACCGTAGACTTATTTTATTCTTTAGAATAGTTCTAAATTGTTTTTGCTAGTAAAGGGAAATAAATAATGGTTTTATAAATAGAAGTATTGTGTTTTCCCCCATATTTGATGTTAGTTTTGATGAAACTTTTCATTCATTGTTTAGGAAATACTTATCTAAATGAAGTGTTAAAAAGGGTTTATATATGTTTGGAAAGGATAGAGCTTATAATTTTAATAAGTTTAGTTTGATCATTTTTTATGTATTTATCCTTTCTTTGTGTATGTTATATATCTCACTTTTAGTGTTTTTCATAGGGAAGAGGTTTACTTCATCTCATGAGAGTGTTATCATTACAAGCGTCCTTCATGAGCATAAGTGAAAAAAATAATTATTAGAAATTGAAAAATATATATTTGTTTATATCAATTTTAAGGTCAAATGTGGGTTTTCAGGGTAAACTTTTCTTCCAAATTTACTTCAAGTTATACTTGCATAAATTTTTAAAACATATTTATGCTTGATGTAAAATAATCATTTCATGTTCTTAATTAAATATCTATGATTAGACTTTGTCCATATCATCTTTAATAAGCTTAATGTTTTGTCTAAAATAAATTGTGTCATATCACTCATTAATTTTAAATAGATTGTGGTTAAATATGGTTTTATAGAAGTATTTATTGATGCATTTAATTAGCTATTTTAAAATTTAACAAGGGTGCAGAGCACCAAGTCCCTGAGAGAAGCAAAGGTTAGCCCCAAAAAAAAATTCAGATTAGTTATGCATTTGGAAACATCGCTATGTGATTAGGATAAGAAAAAAAAAATTTACAAATCACTTGTAGGCCCATTGCCAACTTTGAATTTTCAGAGATACATATTGTCAGTGCTATGGGATTCCACAATTTCTCAGACATCACTCATTTAGAAATGTGGTATTAAAAGTTCCTTTTTTGAAACAACTCTAAGAATCCAAAACTACTTTCATTAACCTTAAATGGAGTTAAGCATTCTATATGGATGAATTCCCATTGTCATGGTAAGGATGGTGCCTTCTTTTTCCTGTGGGAAGTAGAGGTTATCCTAAAAAAAATTGTCAAATCAGTTATGAATTTGGAAACACCACTACATGAACAGGATAAGAAAAAAAGATTTTAAGAATCACTTGTAGGCCCATTACCAACTTTGAATTTATGGATATACATAATGCCAATCCTATGGGCTTCCACAATTTCTCAAACATCACTCATTTATAAATGTGGTGTTAAAAGTTCCTTTTTTTGCAACAAAGCTAGGCATCCAAACTTACTTTCATCAACCTTAAATGGAGTTAACAATTCTAGATGTATTGATTCCCATTGTCATGGTAAGGATGTTGCCTTATTTTTTGATCTAGGGTGGGAATTTATTGGCCTCCAAGATGTTTTCTCTAGAAAAAACATGTGTAATACCTCAACATAAGTTTTTTTCATGATGGGTAAACATGAATTGTGAACATGATAATATTTTATAATTTACCATCAGTTATTGCATTTTATGCTAACTTTGTATTTACTAAATTAGAAACACACATAATAACTATCCAGAAAAATGAATATTTTGCTATTTTACAAAGAATTCTACTTGATTATTATGTTCCTATAAATATATGCAAATATATATAATGCTCATCTTAAGTAGTTTTGAACTTGAATTTAATATGCTCATTACAGAGGTTAATAAAAGTCTATGTAAACAAAAGATCAATGTTTAAAATGTGTTGTCTATATACACATAATATTTTCAAACTTTTATCACGTACAGGCACTCTTCATCTTGCAAGAACATACTAAGTCTTGATATCTATGAGTACACTCCTTAAGGGGTGCACTGAGAAATGGGTGGGAAAACCATTGGTGATTCACAAGATTTTTATCCCTTTTTCCACTTGTTATTTACACACTTATCTCCTGATAACCATATCCCTAATCTTGTTCTTCTCTATTGTACACTCCTCTAATAATTTCCTAATTTTTGTCCCCCTTTTCATAACCTAAAACCCCTTTCAAATCTTTAAAATACTATATTTATTGATTCGACCCTCTAATCTTATAGGTGAAATTAATTTAGAGTATAGGCTGGCTCTTCACCAACCTAGCCTGTGACCTAGTGAATTTTTGTCCATAACTGTACTAGATCAATTGGGTTGACCCTATCAGCTAAAACTTTTGTAATATCTTAGGGTTAAATCCAACTATATATAAAATATCATTTTTCCATTACTTAGAGAATAGAATAATAAGTAAGAGCTATTACGTATCTACTTATCCACCATTTTGCTTGAGGAGTAAGCTTAAGGTTTCATACTTTCTTTGAAGCTACAAATCTTGTCTTGTGAAGAATTTTTTTGGATGCATTGATAGGTTGTATAACCTATATATAATTTATCCTTGTCATCCTTATATACCACAATAACATCTTGCAAAGCACCTTGGCCAAGGGATAGATTGAGGCTCGGTGGGTTTGCCTTTAAAGGTCAGTATTCCTAACTTTGTTTGGCCTTCATAAGTGTAGATAGATATGCATTTGTACCTATCTTCCATGAATTAGGATTATATATACATTGATGTGAGTATATGTCTTATATTCATGTTTAATTTTATTATTTATTACCCCCACTTTGTGCCACATGCTTTGGTGAGCACTAGATTAGACTTTACTTTACTTGTTATTAGTTTAGTGAATATAAAAACATAGGTCTTAGTTAGGGTTATTGCATGATTATAATTGACTAAAGGATTTGAAACCCTCCCCAGTATTGTTTATTATGATAATATATCCCCTAATTGGGTCAAGCAGATCCACGTATTGGTCATGTTCTCAATTATCTAATGTATCCCCAATCATAAGTGTAAGTAGGATCTATCATTTCTGAGTTAGGATTAATTTATAGACTTGATGCATTTCTACTTTCATATATTCTGGTGAACCTGATGTGAATCTAACCCTTCCATGTTTTCTTTCACATTTTTCTTTTTTCTATCATTTTATTTATTATTTTTCTATATTTGTGATACTAAGTCAACATGGTTAATATAGTTTTTAACTTTGGTGTACTGGTTTAACACGTAGTCACATCAAAATTACTTATTTATATTTATGTAGGTATTCATTAGATATATATTTTTGGATTTAATAGGTTGGAATAGTATATGTTTTTACTTCAAGACAAACTACTGGGTCAAACAGGTTGACACAGTACACTTACAGGATTCCAAGAAATAGACTAGGTTGACCAAGTTGGTATAGTCATCTTCACAAGCTTCCAAAAATATACTAGGTTCACCAGGTTGGTATAGTATTCTAAACATCTTCCAAAAAACATACTATTTTGACCAAGCCAATATAGTCATCTTCGTAGGCTTCATTAAATATGGAACTATAAAACTAGGTCAACCTAGTTGACATAGTTTACAAAATTTGTAAATAATGTTCAAGGCACTTCAATAGCAATCTCACTTTCTTTTACATATTCCAACCCACAAAGATTCCTTTATCTCTTTCTCTATCATTTATTTTATTCATTATAGTTCTATTTTTCATAGTTTATAGTCTTTAAAACTACCCTTATATAGCAAACTAGGTCAACCTAGTTGACCTAGTTCTCTATTATATCTTGTGTCTATAAGACGAGGTTGATATTACTGATATAGTTCTTAATAGACTTCTGATTTAGTAGTATAGTAGTGTCATTTTCAACTCTATTCTTTAATGTTTATATACACTATCATCTGAATCGACACTGTATTATGTTTTAAAGTTGGAATTAACATTTATATGCTATTAATTTCTTCACAATTTCACTTTCATTTGCTTGCATGCTTAAAATAGATCACAAAGTCTAATTAGGTGGTTTTTCAATATACTATTTATTTGCACCATTTTTATCTTTCTTTCACATACTACAAAATCACATAATATTAAAATGCATTTAAACATTTGTCTACCCAAGGCCTACCTACTTTGATTTCTTCACCAAGGGGCAAACCAACTTGGTTTTCTAGCCAAGTATAAACATGTGGTTAATGGTATATATTAAAAAATAAAATGACACCCTTATGACTATGGGATTGTGAAGTGAGGGGGTAGGCCCCAATACCAATCTAATACAATTGCTAACACACAACCCTTTTAGCCTAAACTTCTTAAAACCATCCATAGATTGCTTTCTAGTTTCTTACTTATAGCCAACTTTCCTTTTCACACTTAAAATCACACTCCAATAATATAACAACATTTAGGATGACCTCTTAGTTATCATTTACTTTCCAAGTTGACTACTTGTTCTTTGCTCATTTGTATGTTGTATTGCAAAAACTTGGATTGGCTAGTGTTGGCGCAAGGTTTTGTGTTGTGTGCCTCAATGGGATCATCCTCATTGATCCAATTTATTATGTGTTTCCTTTTCTTTCTTTCTTTAAAAGTACTTGTAAACAATTTATTATTTTAGTACACTATCATTCAATTAACACAGTCTCTTATAGACTATCTGTTTCCCTCACTTGTAGTACTAAGTTGACCCTATCAACATAGTATTCTTTTCTACCTCCTAAGATATAGTACTAGGTTGACCCTATCGACTTTGTATCCTTATTTGACTCTTTTCTATCCCAAGTTACAGTACTAGGTTGACCCTATCAACTTTGTTCCTTATTTTCATAGTTTTCAATCCCTACTTTTAGTACTAGATCGACCCAGTTGACTCTATACTATTATTTTCCCCTTTGTATTTTCTTGATTTTTCATCACCTTTGCATTTACTAATTCCTCTCCATCATGAAATTCCTATTTGAATACAAAACTGAGTTGAATTCAATGGATACGATGAATCTTACCAACCCTAATAGGGTCTCCCATAAGCAAATTATATATCATATCCTAGATGAAAGTTATGTTCATATATCCATTCGCACTATAAACTATGGGACCCATCCTCATTCCTCTTCACTTAGTAATCCTCTCTTCTCACTTGAAGATTAAATCGAATTAGAGTATACACCTAAAATTATCTTCTTCATCTCCAAATTTCCTCAACAACGAGGAAAGGATCCTTATACCATTTACCAACTCATGATAAGTGGTCAAGGTAAAGAGCCTCATTCACATTCTCCCATGTTCTCACATAAATTTGGGGATACTAGCTTCTTTGCTTCTCAGCCTCCTCCCTCTATTTTAGCCACTTCTTATACCTCTTTGACTTCCTCTACCTCCATGCCTAGTATCTCTACTAACATGGTAATTTATACATCTAATGGGCCCTCTTCCAAGACCCACTCTTCCCAATTCATTAACTTTTGAATCATTTGTTACCCATGGTAATCATGCTTCTAGTTTTGCTTCTTCCCATCCCTTTACTAGTCCATATTTTGCAAGACAAGAAAATTATGCCACTAGTGCCTAATATTATAACCATTATTCTCAATCTCCTACTAACACTCATAGTGGTACCCAAGCCACTACTTCCAATTTGAATGCTTCAAATAATGCCAACAATGCAACTCAAACCCACCAAATTTTATTATAAAATCTTAATCAAATGAATGCTTTTCAGGCTAACAATGCAAATCAAATGATTCAAATGCAAAACCACCTTATCCATCTTCAAACCCACCCTAAATAGATTCCATGGGGCATGCATAATCAAAATGTTCCCCTACTTCCTTTTTTATATGCCCATGCTAATCTTATCCCTCAACCTCCTCTTGTCAACAAGACAATCAAGAATCTTCAAAATAAGCCTCTTACATCTCAAATTGCTAATATCTATATAGGAGGTATCACCCCTACCATTTCTTACAATGGGTCAATTAATCCTACTTTTCATCTAAAAACATTTGTAAATATATATAAATATTGGATCAAATTAAATACCTTTGTAGCTACCAAGATACTATCCATAACTCTCGTGGGTGATGCTTTAAATTGGTACAACCAAATTAAAACTCATTCTATTACTATTTTGGAAGATTTAGTAAATTCTCTAGTCCAAGAGTTAAAAACTAGTGATCTATGTAAGAATACCTTAGCCCTTTTCATAAATTATAATCAACTTGAAACTGAAACCACCCAAGCGTTCATTAAATGATGGAAGACATTGTCCAAGAAATGTGAGAATAACATGGCCAATGATATCCTTTTCCATTTCTTTATCGATGCTCCTTTTCCCAAGTTGCAATATTAGGTTTGGAATCTATCTTTATGTACTTTGAAGGAGGCTATTGACCAAGCTAAACATCAAGATTTCCTTATGCATCAATTTGAACCACCCCAACCTTCCACGGGTACTTGTATGTTACTCAAGAATAATAATCATCATGATCCCAATGATGGTGTCACAAACTCTTATGATACCATTCACACTATTTAAGTTTTTGTTCCTAACCAAACTTTGAAACAAGCTTATCCTTCTAATCAATTCACCAATATTCATTCCTATTCAACTAATAAAATCAATGTTCACAAAACTTTATCCTTAACCAAATTACTAAAACATCTACCAAGGCCTCTCCCATAAGAATTTGATCCCACTCATCCTATGAAATCTTGGTATGATCCCAATAAATTTTGTTGGTTTCATGTTATTTGGGATCATTCTCATGAGATCTATAGGTAGCTTTGTAATATGGTTATGGATTTTCTTCTTGGTCCTAATTTTGACCATGATTCTATCATTCAAAAATTCCAACAAGCCTATGGCATTGCTTTCAAAGACCATGAAATAAATAATAAATCTCAAGCTTTAAATTAAGATAATTCTCATTTGTCTATCTATAAAGATCTTCTTCTAAATCACCAAGATAACCAAATCAAACCTACCCCTTCTACCAATAATGTAAAAAGTCTTATTGACCCAACTCTTGAAGAGAATATGGTTAATATGACTAACATGCAAATGGTGGTTGTTTTCAGTGATCCTCAACCCATATACAAACCTCTGTTGTCTCACAAATTTCATGTTATCCAAGATTCTTTTCCAACTCACTTAAATGAGTTGGGGTAAGATGACCTTATAACTTATGATGAACCATTCCAACTCCTCCCTTGGATAACACTTCCCATAGTATTTCTACCAACCCTCCATTTTCTTTACCTATAACCAATGACACTCAAACTTCTATCAAAACTTCTTCTACTCTGCCTCAACCTACCCCTACATCAATTGCTCTATCTTCTTATCACAATCTATAAGCTCATCTTCTAAATCAACCTTATACCTCTTATCAACATAAATTCACATATACTTTGGCTCCACCTTCCAAGGACCTCCTTCAAAATTGTGCACCTATTTCAAAAAATATTCTTATGGATTATGATGAGTGGGATCCTATCACAAAACTCACTAATCTCCCATCCCAAATCCCATTTCTTGAGCTTATGTGTACCTATCTATGTCATCATAATTATCCTATGCAATTTTTGTTTGAATTGAACATCCCTCATCCTCCCCAATATGCAAAGCAACCTTATCCGGATCTAAAAATAGAATCTTACAATAGTACAAAGAGATGTCCATATATATTGATGAAACAATAGAAACTTCTCTTTCCCTCAAATTTCCCATTGCTTCCATGATTCCCAATGAGATTTTACTTCATGAAAATGATCCTCCTCTTTTCATTAGTGTTCAAATTAGTGATATCCAAGTCAATCATGCCTTGATTAATGAGGGTTCTGGCACTTGTGTTGCCTCTCTCAATTTTATCAAAACCCTTGGATATTATAAATGCAATCTCGATTTCTCATGCATCACATGTCAAGTCTATGATTGAATGCAAATTCCTCATTTAGGTTATGTGTGGATCCCCATTACCATCCCACTTGTCACCATTCATGTGAAGCTAATGATATTTAACATTCCTCTGTCTTACAACATTTTTCTTAGTATCCCATGGACTCATCGTATAAGGGAAATTGCCTCTTCCACTTGCTAATGCATCAAATTTCCTCACAATGGAGCCATCTAAATGATTTATGGTGACACTAACCCTTAGAATTTTGAATAATTCCAAGACTAGGGTGTATTCAAGATTCCTACCCTTGAACCCTTTCCAAGTGCTCCATTTCATGAATGATATAACTTTCCCATCAATTCCACTCAAGGTTACAATGGTCATTGTGAACTCATTGGGAATATTCCCCCTAGCCTCTTAGATTATGATGATGATGAGCTTGATGAGATCAATCTCAAGATTAAAAATTATAATCTCTCACCTTATCTCATCTCTCAGCTTATCGCTTCTTTGTAACCTTGTTCTCACAAACCACCTTGTGATTACATCCCCATAGTCTTAACTAAGACTCGACATTTAATTCATCACACCACATCAGATGAAAATGTCATCCCTACCTATGTCATTGATATTCATACACCTGATTATAATGATGGTTATACTTTAGACGATCCATTTTTAGGAGGTCTTGTTCAGGCCTAAGATGCTAAGATTATCCATTATCATTCCTATTTTCTTTAGTCTTTTAGTATATATTCATGTGTTCCATCATATATCATTCCTAATTTTAGCATTTTTCCTCTTTATCAAAGAGTAGAGATGGTGCAGACACCTCTAGTTTTTGAATAACCTCATAGGAGTATACTTATGGATCATGTTATGACTATGCCCTATTGCTTTGCTAGGTAACATGACCCTTAAAGCCTAATTATCATTGATATGCATGTACCTCTCCTTCAACCTTATGTAGACATCATCCCTCCCTTAGTAGAGCCTAGTTTGGATCCTATTCTTACACCCATTTTAGCTGATTGTATTCCTACTTTTGATCCTATCGATCATATTGTCAAGCCTTATCTAATCTCTCCATCATTACCACCTTCTTTTGGTGATGGTTTAATTCCTTTACCATAGCTTGCTCCTTTGTCCACCAAATGGGTTGATCAACCTTACCAAGCTCTATCCATTTTTTTTACACCTCCTCCTATGATTACACCTACCACGATTACTCATAGGTGTATCTATTGCTTCCATGACACAAATAATCATTCATCTATGACTTGTCACAAGATGAAAAAATACATTGACACATTACATCCTATTACTCCTCAATTCTTAGATAACTCCATACCTCCCTTAAAGGTACTACCTAATATATTCCTAAGTATGGTGAGGTATATTATCTTTAGCACCAATGTGGCACCCATCACACTGATCATTGTTATATCCTTTAGTATCATCTTAAAGATCACCTTTAACCAACCCTTCACCTTTTACCATTCCTCCCATAGGTTGTTATTGAAATAAGGCTTCCCCTTATTACCTCATGGTTTAATCTCCTCCTATAGTCCCTTCAACACCTCTTATTCCTCTACCCATAAATTCCTCACCTATGGACCTTCCCTCACCTATGGATCCTTCTCCACCTATGAGTCCCTCACCTATGACTCCTTCCCCATTGGTGACCCCTTCATCTCCTATAAATTCCATTACTATGCATTCTTCTAAGCATCCTTTTCCTGATATCCCTCATCATCATGATCCATCAAGCATTCCTACATTTTCTTTGAAGAGATTAGACATGAAGTATTTTCCTAGTTTTTGTTAAAGATCTATGAGACATTAGCTACCATTCGCATTTAACTACATAGAGACTTATTAGATGTTCTATATAATATGTGGACAAATCTATCAATACTTATGAACACATTCATGGTGTTCTTAAATTTTCATTTAGATTGGATGTGTGATCCAGTTTTATCTTTATCTATTTGTTATATCATTTGACATTGTGTTAAATTCGTATATATCTTACATGGTACTTTTAATTCACACTTGATATTGCTTATAATGTCATTTATGTTTACTTATGGATTTCTTATTTATCATTGCCTTCTTTTTATTCTTGAATTTCATTCTTAAGACTCACTTGTTCTCTTTTCATGATTGTTTGCTATATTATCTCTATAAACACAGATAATTGTCAATGTGACGTGGTTATACAAACTTTGATCCCTTTAGTCATTCCTTCTTTACCAAGTGATCAATTAGCAAATAATTCATATCATTATAATATCCTAGTACCAATTCAATTTGGATATCCTTTCTTCCCCTTTATTCCCTTTCACAAACTAAGTATATATATGGTTGAGACTTGAGATAACATGTTGGTTCATAATTAAGCCTAAGTGTTCTAGTCAGTCTTATCTATGGATACTTAGCTTCCTTTAAGAAAAGCCTAAATCTAATTCGTGTGTACCAATATATCTCTCATGATTGGTAATTCCAATTTTGTATGGAGGATGAATCTTAAAATCTATAAAAACATTCAAAATCCAAATCATTTAACAAAAATTAATGATCCAAAAGGCAACATTCAAAATTCTCAAAAGTCAAAACCACACTAAAAGATGTGATTCTAAGCACATATATTTCTTCTAGTGAATATCAAACTCCATATTTGGCCTCATGATATATTTGAGGTCCATTGGGGTGTGGTAGGCCAATATATTAGAAAAGGAGAATAAAAAAAATCTTTTAGTGTTACCTACTTTCTCGCACAAGTACCTAATCTTTGCAGTAGATCGATGGCTCTGTAAGGGGTCCTAAGGAATGGGGATCATATTATGTAAGGTAGGTAAATTTTAATTTTTCTTATACCAATCTTCATTCATGATTTGATCTTAGTATCACACTTATTTGCCTACACATCTTTGGGTCTATAACGAACAAGTTTCCTTTGTACATTGATGGTCACTAGTCACTTAGTGTCTTCTCATGCCCTTAGCATGCCTCATGTCTTCTAAAGCTTTATCATAAGATACCTAAGTTATGATTTTTACATTTCATTTTTCACTCATAATCCTAATATTTCTACTTGAGAAATATTTCTTTGTTCACCGATCACTCCCATAGGGATTTCATTTTGTGAGTTGTATTGTAACACCATGGATGGGACCTGGGCTTCTTTACAAATTACCAAACTTTCCACACTAAAATTATAAAAATCCCCTTTTTATCATATTTTTACATTAATTCCACCTCATTGGTGTTACCTTTGTGAGTTTTAGCATAAGACCATGAATAGGACCTGGCCTTCCTCACAAAATTTTCCAATATCCAAGTTACACCAAAAATACATTTGTCAAATATGAGATAAGATGTGATTGATTATGAGGTTACACATAATTGACATGTTTCTTATCTTTATTTAGTATGTTTTATGCTTAATTTATTACTCTTTCACTATTATCTTCTTATTTTTTAATTACATGTAAGAATCCAACCATTTTTCTTGAATTTTTCATACTTCCCAGCTTGAATAAGTGTGATTAATTTAAGACCCATTTTGTCAATTGTGTTTCTCTTTTATACTTCCTAACATGATTTAGTATGATTTATTGACTTAATTGATTGATTTTTATAGCATTTGATCTTTTTGTGCTTCCCATTTTATTACATTATTTTTCATACTTCCCAATGTGATTTAGTGTGTTTTAACTTGTTTTAATTGGGTGACAATCTTTCTCATGTTTAAAAACATACTTTTTTCCCTCTTGTTTACCACTTTTTGGTTTCTCATACTTAGTTATTTCTTGTTATTACATATTTATCAACATGAAATAATGTCTAGTACTTTTTTTTTTTATTGATTATATTTTACCAAGTCTTTTTCACCTATTTATTTTTAACCATGCATGTGTCCTACATAATGCTATAAAAGAAACCATAACACATATTTCCTATAGTATATACAACAAAAGCTAAATACATGTGCTAGAAACAAATATACCCATGCATCCATAACCATAACCATAATATAAACACATAAGGTCAACATCCAACTATCAAAAGAAGATCTCTCTCTCTCTCTCTCTCTCTCTCTCTCTCTCTCTCTCTCTCTCTCTCTCTCTCTCTATATATATATATATATATATATATATATATATATATATATATATATATATATAATGTGTTTTTTATACAAAATACAATAATATATCACTCCATCTCTAACATTGGGATCTATCACGTCTATCTTGTAGCCTAGACATGTTGCCCATAGATGCCTCAGATAGTCCCCTCTAAATAGCACATAGTAAAAAGGTTGTCTGAGATCTCAAACATGTCACCTATCTCTATAGGTTTTCCACATGGGCCTATACCTATGCTAACTGACTCATAGTAACCATATGTGCAGATCTCTCGTGAGCTAAGGCTTACAATGCCTATGCCTCTCCCACTCCTACCCATATTGATGGTTTTAACTCCTCTTCATGCATCTGTAATCACCTCACAACCTCTCCTACTATTCTGAACCAATTCACCTGAGCTGGGGTAGATAGTACTATAGGATCATCCAGTGTGGTAGGGTTGTATGACACTAGTGCCTCATCCAAGATCTCATAGAGTGCTCCCCTCACTAGGGATCCCCATCTAGTCTCCTCCTCTACAAGATATATAAAATTCAAACCAAATATATATTAGATCATATTTATATCTCAAAATCTATCTATCTCTAATCTATTTAAAAAAACTTAAGCAAATTTCAACCATTTATTACCTATCTAAGTGTCACCTATCACCATCTCCCCATCTATATGACCACCAAGCACAGTCTCTCCATTGACTCATATTTTGAGTACATTGACATCACCCAATCAATGAAAACCCTAGGGTCACCACCCATGCCTATCTCATGATATGCCTCAATGGTGCCTCTATAGACCAGCGCTACTTTAAGCTGGCTTATGAGTTGTCTTGAAAGACCACCATCTATGCTCACTCTCATTATTGATTTCTCCATCAGTGATGTAACCGAGGTGATCACCATTCCTCCTAATATGGTGTTGGATAGGGTACCTTTATCACTCCTACATACACATCCATCTCATCTCTAGTTGTTGGCTATCATGCTTGACCTATCCACAATGTTTCACATCATGATTTGATCTATGGTCTCACAACTAATCGTCCTACTCCTCCTCTCCCCCTCTACTCTCTTGCATGTGTAGCCCAAAATGAGGGAACCACTATCAAATTTCTTGGGTGAGGGGGTACAAAATGTCCTAGTATGTGTGTTATTAAATGCATGTTTATCTACTAGGTGTAGTGGCCTATAATCTACACTCATGTCAACTCTAGTACCACCATCCTCCAACTTAGCCATACTACTGTGATGTGCCCATACAACTACAACATAATATATTCTCACGTGACTATATAAATCACTAAGATGTGGGGCATGGCCTGTACCAGTTGATTCTATTAACATCCCTACACTCGAGGCAATTGATCATCGACCACATGGGGTAACCCAACTAGTCAATATATTGAGAACCTCTCATATATACAAGTACTCAATAGAATCACCAACCCCATGGTATTCTACCCTCCGGATAACATCCCATACATATCATACATGAGCTAAACCTAGACAACAGAACCTAGATCATATAATGACCCTACTCTAAAAAGGATTGGCATAAGGCTATTTTTATACAATTATATATAAGAAAAGTAGGAAATATTTTATATATAAATATAAATAAGAAAAATAAGGAAAGTATATATATATACACACATGTTTCCTACTTACAACCTTTGTATAGTCATTTCTCATTATGTTTCCATTGTTTTTGTGGTTTCATGTTTCTCATTTCTGGTAACATAGTGTACATCTCCTCAATCCACACACACCTATCATCCATAATCAGTTGGTGGAAGGAGAGTAAAGTATGTTTATATAGAATTTTTTCATGGTAGGAAAAGGCAAGGTAGAGTAGTGGATAGCTTGATGAGATGTTCCATGCAAAGAAAGGATTTCAAATGATTGCTTAACCAGTAACCATTCTTTCTAACTTTTAAGGCATGTCAAGATTCCATGCCACCAATCATTTATATGAAGTCCATTATACTAAAGATAATCTAGCAGATCAACACTTTTCTTGTAAATTAGGTTATCATTGTTTGTTTTCACAAATTTATAATTAGAGATGACACATTATGCCTAAATTATGTGTCATTAATTATATTAACCCAACAACCCATAAACAAATAAATGACTGAGTACGATGTCTACATAAATGTCCATTAGTTATAAGCTCTTTTGTACAACAAAGATGTCAATAGATTTTGTTCTTAGGTTTTTTTGGGTCATTATTTACCATGACATGCAATGATGATTTCAATTTTTTAGTATCCATCATTATTTACTATCACATGTAATGATTTATCAATGCATATTTGGGTGATTCTTTTACTATTTACATTTCATAGGGCACTTGTCTCGATCATGGCACCTTCTAGTTAAGTTTTCAATGGGACTGCATGTATGACAACTAGGGATCTGATCCCAAGATTGTTTCCTTATGAATGTGCAGCATTTGGGTGGAAAGTAAGCTTGAAACCCTGCAAGAGGGAATGTCATAAATTTTTATCTGCTCAGTAAGTTTAATCTATAGTGTTAGGTGCAATAGGGGATAGGGATGTACAGAGGTAGAGGATATTTGATAGAGGATAATTTAGGTCTGCATCTAGGGGACCTAATGATACATAGTTTATACCTCATGCCACATCCCATTTAATTATTATTAGTGAGTGGCGATAAGATAAACTCTTCAATACCCCAACATAATGGCTTGCAATTTCTTATTTTGTCTTGTCTATAGATTTCTTGTATGGATGTTGATATTAATTCACAAAAATATCTTAAAACTAATTATATAGTGAAAGTCATATATTCAGATCTTACGTTACATCTTTATGTGACACTTTTTCTGATTTATCAACATATTTTGCCTTTTTGTCTTGGCATGGATTTTATGTCATCCTATTATTGACACATCTCAAATTTAACAATTACTCTATGCTCTATTTTATATATTATTGTCTTTACAATATTTTTACCTTATGAAATATCTATGTTTGAATTTAAGATCACATATTTTTGAACCATAATCAAATTTCCTTGCTATGTAATGACCAATCCTTTGGTTTTGTACTACCCAACTGAAGTCACTCAAGCCTTTCTCATCACTATGTTACATATTTATTTTATATCATTTTATAAGCTTTTTAGTTAATGTCATTCTTGTCCCTTCATTTAGTACTAAATAAAAGCTTTGTTCCTACTTGAATAGATATGCATGATAAAATGATAACCATAGACAATGTATGCAATAAAAAATGCATCAAGTCTATAAATCAATCCTAACTCAAATAAGATGGGTCCTACTTAAAATTTTGATTTGGGATACATTAGATAATAGGGAACATGACCAATATGTGGATCTACTAGACCTAATTAGGGGATTTCTTATCATAATAAACAATACTAGGGAGGGTTCCAAAGCCTCCAGTCAAGCACAATCATGCAGTAACCCTAACTAAGCCCTATGTTTTCATATTCACTAAACTAATAACAAGTAAATTAAAGTCTAATCTAGTGCTCACCAAAGCTTTTATCATAAAGTGGGAGTAATCAATAACAAAATTAAACATGCATATAAGACATATACTCCTGTCAATGTATATGGAATCCTAATGTACAGAAGAAAAGTACAAATGCACAGTTATCTACTCTTGAAAATGATGAACAAAGTTAGGAATACTTTTTTTTATGACTCAAATTTACACCCCCAAAAGGAGTTATTCAGGTTCCTTCCAACTTGAGCTATACAATGGGAACAACCCCAGGCTGTGGGTCACCTATGGTGTAGTTGAACCTCTAGGATTTTTAATGAGGCTAGCTCTTATGATGCATCATTTTAGCTCATTCCCACTACCTAAACCTAATGATTACTATGAGAGAGAGAGAGAGAATGAAAAGGAAACTGAAGCTAACAATGGTGATTCACCTAAATTATGGGTTTATCCACCCTGCTTGACTCTTAAACTCTAATGAAACAAGCACAAGACTAGATGTAGGATTAAAAATATCTATCATACATCAGTGTTTCATGAACAGGCTCACCAAATGATCTAAGCTAAGGGAAATGATGGAGAGGTCTAAATCAAGACACTAATTAGTCATAGTATCCACATGTGGGCTTCAATCAAGAGATGTAGAATACTAAACATGATCTACATAACAAGATGAACTAGTAACTAGATGAGATGATAATTTGATAAGGGAGAAACCTCTACCACATATGCAAATTTGACATGTACACACTATACCAGAACAATGAAATCTAAAATAGTCTTTTATTCATCCCAAGAGGTTACAAGCTCCATCTTGGTAGATTTTGGTCATGCCCAAGAGGAGTAGAGAAAATACAGAGAGGATTCATTTTTTGGCTCAAAAGACTCTATATATAGTAGAAAGAGAGAAAGAGAGATGGGAATAATGCATTGAAGAGTGGAGGATAGTATTCAAGATTAAGAAGTGAGGTGGCAACACTTATTAATTTCTATTTGTGTGCCTTGATCAAAAAATGGATCTGTTATCTCAATAATCCTCAAGCTCCTCTCATTGGCTGAGAGATCCCACTAGAAGGTAAGGGCTTGTTATGGATAGCATCAAAGTCTGTTTGAATGGAAACAAAGCCCTTAATTCCTCTAACTACTATCTTGACACCTTGGGACTCTAAGTCCACTTGATGTATTCATGAAGATCAAATCCTTGAATCTTGATACTAACAGTGCTATGATGTGGATGGAAATTAGTACTTGCATTAATGATGATGGGTCCATGTTGATAGATGAGCCCCTTTAGCATTTATCACACATCTACTCCATTTTCATAAGTCCTCTATAAATGGAAAACCAATCTAAGGTCATTGGTTTTCCCATAGTTATCCATATTAATGCAGACCTATATATCATAGCCTCTTTTGGACTCTCATTATGTCTAAAAAGACCCCTCAGTCTTTCTAGGAATTGAGAGTTAACCATACCCAGGTCCTTATTTAGAAATGGTGAACATAGTCACAAGAATTAACCCTACAAGCCATAAAAATGTTGAATCATAGGTCCATATTAAACTCCAATGGTGTTCCCTTTGTATCCCTTATACCTGACTACATCATATTGACCACTCCATAGCATTTGAATGAGCTTCAATGATGTTGGGATGACCCTACAAAACCTTATTACCCTTGGTTAAAAATGGCTTCCCAACCTCCATCAAAAACCCTAGGCTCAAATTTGTTCTAATTGGTCATCAAAATATGAGTTGGCATGTTGACATATTGAATCCTCTCGATCCATCAATTTCAATTTATACAATTTCAACCTTATCCAAGTTGGTGCCACCTAGCAACCTCGTATTTGCATTCAAGATTCACTATCAATCTACCAACTTACACATCAATCACATGTTGATTCTAGGATCCTCTATAATTCTATCATCCTCACATGCTTATGCCACATTTCTATCTCTCAAAATCTCTAACCCTTTAACTCATCTTGTGCTACTAGATCAAGATATATGATGCAACATAGACTGTTAGATCAAGTCAAACCCACTGTTTGAAATCTAATGACTACTTCATGATCTTAAAATTGATGTCCTCACTCCCATAAAATTGCATTCATGTAACCATCATTAATATTCATGTGATCATCAGATTTAAGTTCAAAAGGATGCTCAATCATAAAATTGACGTTAGTGTGAATGTCTTATGTTGCAGGTCCAACTTTGAAGGCCTATAACTTGGAGCACAAAACTCATGGAGGCACCAAATTTGTAGAAGATGTTCCTAAGGCCAAAAAGACAAAACCCATTTGATCCAATAGTCTTGGGAGCCTTCTAAGTCTATCTAAAAAATGCTCAATTTGACTGGTCCATTCATACCCACATGACATCCTGACGATGGTCTAGTTCATTTGGCTAAGTATGAGAAAGTTAGTGAAATCTAATTGAGGAACCAAATTTAAACATGCATAACATATTTTTCACTTTGGTATATGACCTAAAACTTGTCACATATGTTCTTGGTACTAATGTGAATAGACCCAAATGACCATTTCTTCTTGACTCATCCACTGTGGCAATGATGGCATCAACAAATAGCCTACTCAAAAAAATTTCCACTAGACTGAAAATGTCTAGATGAACACAATGAAGGACCAGATAAATTTTATGCACTTACATACTTATTCCAAGAACTCTTGACATCCCATATGGTCTTTACAACTCTAGTCCATCTGCTCATCCATTACTAACCTAATCCATATGGGTGCAAGCTTGGTATGTGGGCCAAAATTGGCCAACATCTTTGGTGACTCATAGGGGTTACATGTCTATCTATGCAAAAGAACCCAAACTATGTACCTAGTCCAATCCATTGGGCATGGAGTTTCTTCTTTGGATTAAAAAGACCTAAAGCCAAAACTGGATGCCATTCTTGATCTAACCTATTTTGTAAAAAATAAAGAGAAAAACAAAGTAGAGTTCCCAAGGCACTTATTGAATGGAAACTATCCTACTAAACAAAATAGGGACAACAAATAAATGTGCCAAAATGACACTTAGAGGAACTTGAAAAAAACTAATATAATATACACAGCCTAAAACTATGTGTACCTTTCCTCCTAGATCAAAAGAAAAATTTGACAACTTTCTTGCACCATGGGATGATGAATTGAATGAGGCATGTAGCTCTTTGATCCTTGGTCTTGATGCCTCATTTTTATTTGTTGTATCTACCAACTTCTTTGGCATGATTCTTAATGAGAACCAAGTAGCTCCAAATAAGTCAACTATGTGTATCTGGATAGTCTCATCTTTCTCATATGGTTCCTTAATTGTAACCTCCAATGGTGGTTTAATAAGGCATACCTCCTTGGTTTCCATGGTGTCCTTAATAAGACTAGGATTATATTTTGATTCAAGTTATTTAGGATCATCAAGGAGCTCTACATATTTTACCCAACCTTGTTCATTATCCTCCATGGGAAATTATTTGTCTACCTTCTCAAACATTCAATCCTCAACTTGACCAAGATCCTCGAGCTCTTGAAAGAGCTTCATTTGTAGCTACCAATCATCTTTATGCTTCTTATCATCTAAAACCACCACTTCTTCAGTCTTCTCTTCTTGATGTATGAGGTCATTGGGATGGTGTTCTTCATGCTTTGAATCATTAATGTAATAGTTATAACATTGCATCTACTATACTATCTCATCATCCAAATATACCATCTTAAACTCACCAATGTCACTCATGAAACTATGGTACAAATGCTACAAATGGTCTTCTTCTTCAAGAATTCTCTCTATTTCAACAATGGTGTTATGTGAGTTGTCCTCATGGCTACCTTCCAAATAAGTATGAACATTTATTTGATCTATATTATCTACCACGAGGTCTTGAGAAAACTCTTGATATTGGACAACTAATATGTGATTAATAGGTTTTTAAGAAGAAACCTCTTGATGCACATCTGATACTTCTTCCTATTGGATTCCATCTTCAACTTGCACTTGCCCTTTTCACTCATCCTCTTTGACATTGTAAAATACTGAGACATTCTTGCCCTTGCCAAGTGGTGTCCTAATATTGATCTCCTCTTCTAACTTTGATAATCCATCATTATCAGTTGTGATTTCACTATGGATTTCGCCACTTACCTCTTGAAGGAGTGGCATAATATATTCTTGGGATGACTCCAAGAGAGATGAGACATATGAGACACCTCCTTAATTCAATTTATTGTCTTTTATAGTCATGTATTCCTCATTTTTCGCATACTAATCTAGATGGATTTCTAAGATGGAAATGACCAAGATTATTGAGGAGGGAGGTATGGGGTTTGAATGACCTTGGATTTTCCTGACTACATGATTTGGTTCCAAGATGGAAAAGATATGGGTTATGCTTTTACTTTTTGATTTTGGTTATCTTCCTATTTTTTTGTCTTTAGTTCCAACTCTTTGATTTTCTTATCTATATTCTCCTAGAATATCTTCTCTTTAAGGTGGTTAGTAGCTTCATGAATACAAGGGACATAAGAAGATTCTTGAGGACAAATGAGAGAGGTTTGCAGAGGTTCAGATCCTTCTTTTTCTTGGGTCCTTGAATCCAAGTCTGCCTTAATTTGCCCACCCCATGACTTCACCACTTGGTTCTATCTTGGAACCTTGAAGGACTTCATAAGGGGTTCTTGAGAAAGGATGGATTCTTTAACCCCCATAGCATACTATTCCAAAACATCTCCTTCTTTCTTTGACAACTCTCTTGGATAAATCTCCAAGAAGGGAAGGTATGAGGAATACATGAAGAACTTGGCATACTCAAAGGGGCACTTAGAATGGTCTCTTAAAGAGGGATGGGTGGCACATAAGAAGGTTGAGGTGGTGTATATGAAGGCACATAATATTGGTGGGGTTGGACCTACTATTTCTCAAGGCCTTTTAGCTTGTCCTCAATTTTTTTAATGTAACCACCTATATTCATCATCTCACCTATGAGTTTGTTCCAAATTGCACTCTCAGCAGGTGTCTATTCTTATTTTATTTATTGTAACAACTCTCTCACATGATGAATTAGGTGAGGAGGAACATCTTGGCCATAATACTTCTATGAGCACAATTATATTTCATGCTTATCAAGGCTTATTAAAGTCTACTTAAGTGTTGTTATAGATAGCTCATGATAGGGTCAATGAGGATCAGTGTTATAATGGGCTTGATGTCCATAGGAAGGATTAGGGGAATATTCTTACATATATGACTAAAATAGGCCCTCATGTTGTTGGTGAGGATCATGAGGAATTTAATATTTATTCCCTTGATAATAAGGATCATGAGAAACTTTCCAAGGTTCTTCATAGCTTTGACAAAATTCTTGGTAGGGCTGATTAGACTCATATGGATTATGAGGATCATATTGGAGTTTCTAATAAGGAGGTGGATAATAGGGATATTCACCATATCTATTCATATTGATCTCATATGTCAAAAGAGATGCAAAAAATTGATAAAAAACTTCATTGAGACATACCTAGTCCGTTCATAACAAAAAGTTTGATTTGGAGTCGCCATTGGTGCTAATGTGCTTGCATCCAAAAGTTGGCTAAAGGAAAGAGACTCCAAGATATTTCCACTCTTTTGAATGTTTTCCCACCGAGCATGTCATAATTATTATAGATCAAATTTACACCCTCAAAAGGATTTATTCAAGCTCCTTCCAACTTGAGCTATACAATGGGAACAACCCTAGGTTGTGGGTCACCTATGGTGGAGTTAAACCTCTAGGATTTTTAATGAGGATAGCTCCTCTGATGCATCATTTTATCTCATTCCCACTACTTAAACCTACTAATGACCATGGAAAATGGAGAGAGATAAAAAGAGAGAGAACATGAAATGGAAACCTAAGCTAACAGTGGTGATGTCCTAAATTATGGGTTGATCCACCCTACTTGACTCTTAAACACTAATGAAATAAGCACAAGACTAGATCTAAGATTCCAAATATCTATCATACATAAATGTTTCATGAATAGGTTAACCAAATGATCTGATCTAAGGGAAATTATGGAGAAGTCTAAAGCAAGACACTAACCAGTCACAGTATCCACCTATGGGATTCAATCAAGAGATGTAGAACACTAAACATGACCTGCATAACAAGATGAAATAGTAACTAGTTGAGATCACAATTTTACAAGGGATAAACCTCTACCACATATGAAAATATGACATGTACACACTATACCATAACAATGAAATATAAAATAGTCTTGTATTCATCCCAAGAGGTTACATGCTCCATTTAGGTAGAGTTTGGTCATGCCCAAGAGAGGAAGTAGAGAAAATACAAAGAGGATTCATTTTTTGGCTCAAAAGCCTCTATATATATCAAAATGAGAGAAAGAGAGATGGTAAAAATGCATTAAAGAGTGGAGGATAGTTCTCGAGATCAAGAAGTGAGGTGGCAACACTTGATTACTTTTTGTTTGCATGCCTTAATCAATAAATGGATCTCATGTTATCTCTATAATCCTCAACTCTTCTCATTGGCTGAGAGATCCAAATACAAGATAAGGGATAGTTATACATAGAGCTAAAGTTTGTTTGAATGGAAACAAAGCCCTTAACTAATTCTCCAACTACCAGCTTGCCACCTTGGGACTCTAAGTCCACTTGATGTATTCATAAGGATTAAATCCTCAAATCTTGATACTGATAGTACCATGCCATGGATGGTAGTTAGTACTTGCATTGATGATGATGGATCCACATTGAAAAATGAGTCCCTTTTGCATTTATCACACATCTGCTCCATTTCCATAGGTCCTCTATAGATGGAAAACCAATCTAAGGTCATTAGTTTTCCCATAATTGTCCATATTAATGTGGACCTATAGACCATAACCTCTTTTAGACTCCCATTAGGTCTAAAAATACTCATAATTCTTTAAAAGAGTCGAGATTTCACCATACCTAGGTCCTTCTTTAGAAATGGTGAACATAGTCACAAGAATGAACCTTGCAAGCCATAAAAATGTCAAATTAGAGGTCCATATTAAACTCTAATGGCAGTCCTTTATATCTCTTATACCTGACTACATCATATTGACCTCTTTATGGCATTTAAATGGGCTTTAATGGCATTAGGATGACCCTACAAAACCTTGTTTCTTGTGGTCCAAAATGGATTCCCAACCTTCATCAAAAACCCTGGGCTCACCTTTGTTCTAATTGGCCATTAAAATTTGAGTTGGCTCATTGACATATTAACTCCTCTCACTCCATTGATTTTGATATGTATGAAGCAATGTGATTCATTGATTTGTCTCTGACTTGTCAACCTTATCCAAGATGATGCCACCTAGCAGCCCTGCATTTGCATTCAAAATTCGTTGTCAGTCTGCCAGCTTATGTATTTAATCCATGTGTCAATCATGTATTTATTCTAGGATCCTCTATCAGTTTTCTAGCCTCATGTACTTATGCCACATGTCAATATCTCAATATCTCTAACCCTTTGACTCATCTCACATCATTGGATTAGGATGTATGATACAATGTGGACTGTTAGATCAATTGAGACCCACTGTTTGAAAGCCAACGAGTACTTCATGATCTTAAAAATGGCATCTTCACTCTCATCAAATGACATTCATGTGACTATCATTGAAATTTATGAAACCATCAAATTTAATCTCAAAAAGATGCTTGATCTTAAACTTGATGTTAGCATGAACATCTTATATTGCATGTCCAACTTTGAAGGCCTATAATTTGGAGTGTAATAATCATGGAGGCACCAAATTTGCAAGAGATGTTCTTGAGGACAAAAGGAGCAAACCCATTTGATTCATCAGTCTTAGGAGCCTTATAAGTATGTATAAAAAATTATCAAGTTGACTAGTTCATTCATACTTGCATGACATCCTGATGACAGTCTAGTTCATTTGGCTAAGTATGGGAAATTTAGCAAAATCTGACTAAGGAGCCAACTTTGAACATGCATAACTTCTTTTGCACTTCAACAGATAACTTGAAACTTGGCACATATGCTTTTGGGACTAATGTGAATAGACACATATGACCATTTCTTCTTAACTCATCCACACATGGTAATGATGGCATCAACAAACTACCTACTCATAATTTCTACCACGAGACCCAAAATGTCTAGATGAACATAATGAAGGACCAGATGAATGTTATGCACTTCCATAAATATTCTATGCACTATTGACATCTCATAGTGTCTCTAAAACTCTAGTACATATTCTCATCCATTAGCAACCTAATCCATATGGGTGAAAGATTGATATGTGGGCCGAAATTGGCCAACATCTTTGGTGACTCACAGGGGTTACATGCTTGTCTTTGTAAAATAACCCAAACCATGTGCCTAGTCCAGTCCATTGGGAATGGAGTCTCTTATTTGTCTTAAAAAGATCTGAAGCCAACACTGGCTACCAGTCTTTCTCTAACCTCTTTTGAAACAAACAAAGAGCAAAATAAAGAACAAAACAAAATAGAGTGTAGAAGGCACTTATTAAAGGGAAACTATCCTACTAAACAAAATAGGGAAAAAAACAAATGTGGCATAATGACACTTATAGTAAGTTGAACAAAACTAATCTAATATATATAGTCTAAAACTATGTGTACCTTTCCTCTTGGATCAAAAGTAAAATTTGATAATTTTTTTGCATCATTTGATGAGGAATTGAATGAGGCATGCAATTCCATGATCCTTGGTCTTGATGCCTCCTTTTTCTTTATTATATCTACCAACTTCTTTGGCATGATTGTTAATGAGAACCAAATAGGTTAGCTATGTGTATCTAGATAGTCTCAACTTTCTCATATGGTTCCTTAACTGCAACCTCTAATGGTGGTTTAAGAAGGCATACCTTCTTGGTTTCCATGGTACCCTTAATAAGACTGGGATTCTCTTTTGATTCAAGTTCTTCAAGATCATCAAGGAGCTCTTCATATTTTGACCAACCTTGGTCATTGTCCTCTATGGGAAATTATTTGTCCACCTTCTCAAGCATTTGATCCTTAACTTGACCAAGATCCTTGAGCTCTTGAAAGAGCTTCATTTGCATCTGTCAATCATCTTTGTCCTTCTTGTCATCAAGAACCACCACTTATTCAATCTTATCTTCTTGATGCATGAGTTCATCAAGATGGTGTTCTTCATGATCCAAAGCATTAATGAAATCTTCAAAAGATCCTACCTATTGCACTATCTCATCATCCAAATAGGCCATTTTAAACTCACCAATCCCACTCATGAAAACTTGGTACAACTGCTACTAATGGTCTTATTATTTAGGAATGCTCTCTACCTCAACAATGGTGTTGTGTGATTTTTCCTCATGGATACCATCCAAATAAAGATGAGCTTGCATTTGATCTATATCAGCTACTACAAGGTCTTGAGAAAACTCTTGATCTTGGACAACTAATATGTGATTAATATGTTCTTGCGAAGCAACCTCTTTATGCACATCTGAGACTTCTTCCTATTGGATTCTATATCCAACTTGCACTTACTCTTGGATCTCATCCTCTTTGACATTATGAAATATTGAGACATGCTTTCTCTCACCAAGTGGTATCCCAATACTAATCTCCTCTTCTAACTCTAAAAATCCATCATTATCAGTTGTGAGTTCAATATGGAGTTCACCACTTACCTCTTAAAGGAGTGGCATAGGATATTCTTGGGATGAATCCAAGAGAGATGAGACATATGCAACACCTCCTTGGTTTAAATTCTTATCTTTGATAGTCATGTCTTTCTCCTTTTACAAACTACTATGGATTGATTTCCAAGATGGAAATGACCAAGATTTTTGAGGAGGGAGGGATAGGGGTTAAATGAACTTGAATTTTATTGACTGCATGATTTGGCTCCAAGATGGAAAAGATAGAGGTTCTATTTTGACCTTTGATTTTGGTTCTCCACCTTTTTCTTTGTCCTCAGCTCCAACTCTTTGATCTACTTATCTATATTCTCCTAGAATATCTTCTCTTTAAGGTGGTCATTAGCTTCATGAAAACAAGTAACACAAGAAGATTATTGAGGAGGGATGAGAAAGGTTTACATAGGTTTATATCCTCCTTTATCGTGGGTCCTTAAAGCTAGGTATGCCTTACTTTTCCCACTCCATGACTTCACCACTTGGTTCTAATTTGGAACCTTTAAGGAATTCATAAGGGGTTCTTGAGAAAGGATGGATTCGTGAACCCCCATAGTAGGTTGTTCCACAACAACCTCCTTATTTCTTTAACATCTCTCTTAGATAGATCTCCAAGAAGGGAAGGTCTAAGAAACACGTGAATAACTTGGCATACTCAAATGGGCACTTGGAATGGACTCTTGAGAGGGATGGGTGGCACATAAGAATGATGAGGTGATGTATATGAAGGCACATAAGGTTGGTGAGGTTGGACCTACTATTCCTTAGGGTCTTTTAGCTTGTCCTCAATTTTTGAATGTAACCACCTACATTCATCATCTCACTTGTGAGATTTTTTGAATTTGCTCTCTCAACAGGTGTCCATTCTTATTATATTCACTATAATAACTCTTTCACATGGTGAATTAGGTGAGGAGGGACATCTTGGCCATAATATTTCTATGAGCACAATTCTACTGCATGTTTGTCAAGGCTTATTTAAGTCTGCTTAAGTGCCGGTATAGATGGCTCATGATAGGGTTGATGAGGAGTAGTGTTATGATGGGATTACTATCCATGGAAGGATTAGGGTAATATTCTTGCATATATAAATAAAATAGACCCTCATGTTGTTGGTAAGGATCATGAGGAAAGTAATATCTATTCCCTTGATAATAAGGATCATGCAAAACTTGCCAAGGTTCTTCAAATCTTTGACAAAATTCTTTGTATGGCTGATTAGACTCATATGAATCATGAGTATCATATTGGAACTACTGGTAAGGAGGTGGATAATATGTATATTCACCATATCTATTCATATTGATCTCATATGTCAAAGGAGATGCAAAAAATTGATTAGAAACTTCATTGAGACATACCTGGTTTGCTAATAACCAGAAGTTTGATTTGGAGTCACCATTTTTGCTAATGTGCTTGTTTCCAAAAGATGGTTAGAGGAAAGACACACCAAGATATTTTTACTCTTTTGGACCTTGTCCCACTAGGTGTTCCATAACTATTATGGCTCAAATTTACACCCTCAAAAGTAATTATTTAGGCTCCTTACAACATGAGCTATACAATGGGAACAAACCTAGGTTGTGGGTCACCTATGGTGGAGTTGAACCTCTAGGATTTTTAACTAGGCTAGCTCCTCTGATACATCATTTTATCTCATTCTCACTACTTAAACTTACTAATGACTAGGAGAGAGAGAGAGAGAGAGAGAGAGAGAACATGAAAGGGAAACCTAATCTAATAATGGTGGTGCACCTAAATTATGGGTTGATCCACCCTACTTAACTCTTAAACACTAATGAAATAAGCACAAGACTAGATCTAAAATTCCAAATATATGTCATACATTAGTGTTTCATGAAGAGGTTCACCAAATGATCTGAGCTAAGGTAAATGATAGAGAGGTCTAAAGAAAGACAATAACCAATCATAGTATCCACATGCGGGCTTCAATTAAGAGATGTAAAACATTAAATGTGACCTACATAACAAGATAAACTAGTAACTAGGTGAGATCATAATTTGACAAGGGAGAAACCTCTACCACATATGAAAATCTGACATGTACACACTATACTAGAACAATGAAATCTTAAATAGTCTTGTATTCATCCCAAGAGGTTTCAGGCTCCATCATGATAGAATTCGGTCATGCCCAAGAGAAGGAGTAGATAAAATACATAGAGGATTGATTTTTTGGCTCAAAAGCCTCTATATATAGTAGAAAGAGAGATGGGAATAATGCATTGAAGAGTGTAAGAGAGTCCTTGAGATCAAGAAGTAAGGTGGCAAAACTTGATTGCTTTCTATTTATGTTCCTTAATCAATAAATGGATCTCTTATTATATCAATAATCCTCAAGCTCTTATTATTTTATAAGAGATCCTAATATAAGATAAGATCTTGTTATGCATAGTGCCAAAGTCTATTTGATTGAAAATAAAGTCCTTAACTGCTTCTCTAACTACTAGCTTGCCACCTTGAGACCCTAAGTCCACTTGATGTATTCATGAGGATTAAATATTTGAATCTTGATACTAAAAATGCCATGTCATGGATGGTATTTAGTACTTGAATTGATGATGATGGATCCACATTGAAAGATGAGCCCATTTTACATTTATCACACATCTGCTCCATTTACATAGGTCCTCTATAGATGGAAAACTAATCTAAGGTCATTGGTTTTCCCATAGTTATCCATATTAATGTGAACCTATAGACCATAGCCTCTTTTGGACTCCCATTAGGTCTAAAAAGACCTCTCAATCTTTCTAGGATCTAAGATTTCACCATACCTAGGTCCTTATTTATAAATGGTGAATATAGTCCTAAAAATGAACCCTACAAGCCATAAAAATGTCAAACCAAAGGTCCATATTAAACTCCAATGGTGGTCCTTTATATCCCTTATACCTAAATGCATCATATTGACTGCTCCATGGAGTTTGAATGAGCTTAAATGATGTCAAGATGACCCTAAGAAACCTTGTTTCCTTTAGTTGAAAATGGCTTCCCAACCTTCATCAAAAACCTTAGGCTCACCTTTGTTCTAATTGGTCATCAAAATATAGGTCAACCCATTAACAGATTGATTCCTCTCACTCCATTTATTTTGATCAATATGAATCAATGCAAGTTGTTGATTTGTCTCTGAATAGTCAACCTTCTCCATGCTGGTGCCACTTGGTAGCCCTGCATTCATATTCAAAATTCACTATCAATCTGCCAGCTTACACATTTGAGCCATGTGTCAATTGCACATTGATTCTAGGATCTTCTATCAGTTTGATATCCTTATGCACTTATGCCACATGTTGATCTCTTAATATCTTTGACTCTTTGACTCATCTCTTTCCATTGGATTAGGATGCATGATGCAACATGGACCGTTTGATCAACTGAGACCCACTATTTGAAATCTAATGACTACTTCATGATATTAAAATTGACATCCTCACTCCCATCAAAATAAGTTCATGTGACCATCATTTACATTCATGTGAACATCATATTTAATCTCAAAAGGATGCTCAATATTAAACTTGACATTATCATGAACATATTATGCTGTGGTCTAAATTTGAAGGCCTATAACTTGGAGCACAAAAGTCATGGAGGGACCAAATTTGTAAGAGATGTTCTTAAGGACAAAAGGAATAAACCCATTTGATCCACTAGTATTAGGATCCTTCTAAGTGTGTCTACAAAATTCTCATTTTGATTGGTCTATTCATACCTGCATGACATCCTGACGACGGTCTAGTTCATTTGGTTAAGTATGGAAAACATAGTGAAATATGATTGAGGAGCCAACTTTGAACATGCATAATTTATTTTTCACTTCAGTGGATGACCTAAAACTTAGTGCATATGTTCTTGGGACTAATTTGAATAGATCCATATGAACATTTATTCTTGACTCATCGACACATGGTAGTGATGGTGTCAACAAACTATCTACTCAGAATTTCAGCCACTAGAGTAAAAATGTCTAGATAAAGAAAATGAAGGACCAGATGAATGCTACACACTTTCATACTTATTCTAGGAACTCTTGACATCCCATAGGATCTTTAAAACTCTAGTCCATCTGCTTATCCATTAGAAACCTAATCTATATGGGTACAAGCCTGGTATGTGGGACAAAATTGACCAACACTTACGTTTGAAAGTGAACCCACCAATCTTCAATCTCTTCTTTGGCCAAGGTAATTCATAAGAGGTTGTTGTGGTATGTAAGGATGACAAGGATAAATCAGCTCTAGGATACACAACCTATCAATGCATCCAAAATACTTCTCCATAAGATAAGATATGTATCTCTAAAGAAAGTATGAAACCCTAAACCCACTCCTCAAGTAGAATGGTGGATAAGTAGATGCACAATAGCTCTTACTTCTTCTTCTTCTCTTCTCTAAATAATAGAAAAATAATCTTGTATATATAGGTGGATTTAACCCTAAGCCCTTTTTAAAAATTTGGTTGGTAGGATCAATTGAGTTGACCTAGTACATTTATGGATAAAAATTCACTAGGTCATGGACTAGGTCAGCTAAGAGCTAACCTAGAGCCTAAATGAATTTGATCCATAAGAGTACAGGGTTGACCTAGTCGACCTAGTACTATAAATAGTCAAAAGGGGTTTCAGGTTAGGAAAAGGGGGATGAAATGTAAGAAATGAATAGAAGAGTGTAAAACATAGAAGAACGAGCTTAGGGATATGGTTTTTAGAAGATAAGTGTGTAGATAACAAGTGGTAAAAGAGACAACATTCTTGTGAAGCACTAATGGTCTGCCCACCCCTTTCTTGGTGTACCCATTAAGGTGTGCACTTAGAGAGATTGAGACTTGATGGGTTCCTAAAAGATAAAGAGCATCATTAAGTGATAAAAGTTTTAAAATATTATGTGTATATATATGCCCTACTTAAAGCTCATCACGTGTCATGTAAGTGCAACACAAGATGGTGTTTCAAGAATAGATGATGATAACACATAACAATGATGCTAAGTAAAATGAAATTAGGAGCAAATAAGATAAATGAAAGGATAGAATTGAAAAACACATGCCTTGGCTTGCCTTAGTGTTGTAGATAAAAGAGACTGCAAGAGAAGTGAAGGTGTCCAATGTGAAGAACATTAGGTAAACTTATAGAGATTAGTGCAAAAAAGAGCAAAAAATCAAAAAAATTAGAATATAGGAATATAGTAGTGGAAAATATTATCTACGACATCATGATTCTAGAATTTTTTATAGTTTACAAAATGAATGAGTAAAAACAAAGATATTATCTAAACAAAGAATCTGATCATAAGTATGTGAAAGGTAAAGAATTATGAATAGTAAATTTAAATAGGGTGAAAAGAAAGTCATTTGTTATTTGTTTAACTTATTGGCAGAGAAAAATAGAGCTCTGAGACGCCAAACAAAATCAAAAAGAGCTAAGATGGTGAGGAGATGATAGTTGAGACAAGAGGGATGCCTAGCGACCATAGTGAGTGCAACATAGGTAGGCAATTGAGAATTTCAAACTTGTTTTTAGTATTTTATTGAAAATTAAGTGTTTTATTGAAATTTGTAATTTAGAGCATTTTTATGAATTGGAATGAACCCCAGACAGTTGATAAGGGTAATAGGGGATAAAAGGGGAAATGGGTTGAAAAGAATCAGAGTAATAACTATTGAAAGCATTTATTACAAGCACAAAAAAGAGTCAATAATCCGAACCAACTAGGTCGACCCAATTGATCTAGTAGGTTGAAAATCATGATTCCATACTGCCAACTTAGTAGGTGTGTGTTGACTTAGTAGGTTAACCCACTCTTCCAACTTAGTACTAAGGGGGAAATGAAAGTGTCAACTTAATTTAAGTCCACAGGGTTGACCTAGTATTATTTGGTCAACTTAGTACGTGACTAAGTGGTTGATATAGTATTGAAATGTAGGAAATTGGTTGAAATAGTACGCTAAAGGCCCAGTTTGACTGAGTAAGTACTGAAATGGCCAAGTAGGCTAAAAATAGGTCAATTTAGTCAAAAATGGATAGATTAAGGAAAATTAGGTTTTTTTTTGTAAAAAATTAAAAAGAATGTATGAAGCATCACATGGAGGTCAAATACATCTTTTGTTGTTTGATGGTTTTAGGGGCATCACATATTTTAGTGATTAGTGGATGAAGCATGGATACCAAACCTATTAGAGTGATTGAAAGTGGAGGATCGAGCAAGGTTAGTCACACTAGGCCTAGGAGGTATCATGGAGATATGATGAGTGCCATTGAGCATCAATCTTATAGTCATGTTCCTAGTAGCTTGGGAGTGCTTGACTAATACTTTCATATGGGTGGAGGATGGGGATAACATCGAGGTGGGTATCACACTAGAGGATGTCCATGTTATACTTGAAATTTTTATAGGAGGGATGTTGGTGATCACGGGGATACCAAACGGACAGGAAGAGAGACAAACATTAGCCCAATGGGTGGCATGCTTAGATAGGATATATCTCAACTAAGAGTGAGCCTATTTGATGTGTATATATGGAAGGTAGTGATAGGACTTGTGATAACATGGGTGTTATGTCATAATTCGAATGGCAAGGTACCACTATATGTAACATTATTTATAATAATGAAGATACATAAAATTTTATTTTTCTAAAAATAAATTAAAAAACTCAACAAAAAAATTAATATTAATAAAATATTTAATTTAAAAATCATGTATGTAATATTCCTTCAACTTTTTAAACTAAATTAATTTTTTCCCTAAATTTTAATTTTATTATTTATTTATTAAAATAAAATAAAATATATGAATATAAATATAAATTTTATATATATATATATATATATAAACAGTAAATATATATATATATGGAACTTTTTTTTTTTACTGTTTATATATATATATATATATATATATATATATATATATATATAAACAGTAAAAAAAAAAGTTTACCATCAAATTAGTTAGTGATCCAAAACTCAGAAGTTCTGGTCAATAAATATTTTAATAACATAGAAATAACACATTAACAATGAATTCTCTGAGAAGAGATGTAGTATTACTCAAGATCGCAATATAATTTATATGCTTATCTCTGGGAAGAGATGTCTGTCTTCACATTTTGGGTTACCTCTTCATTTATACACATTTTGAAAGCATGGGGAGGATGTGGAAGGTCACCAATCTAGAGGGAGATTAAGTGGTTCAACTTCTAATATTTAAAACAATATAGAATTCGAGGAATTACTATTTTTAGAAACTTACTATTTTTAGACTGCATTACTAAAATTGAAATTTGGGGCACTTCCGTAGAGTTTTCAGAGGTCAAAATTCATCAAGCAAAGCTCCATGCCATCTCAAGACGTTTTCCTTATTCTTAGCTTTCCAACAGTTCAAACGGCAAGTCAATTGGGCTATGGTGCAAAAGTTATGGCTCTCGGAAGTTTCGTCATCAATTGGGGTGGAACTATCACCCGAATTATTGCTTGAATGTTGCCCGGATCAGTTAGTAAACTAATGCATATTAAATATTACATCCATATATGATAGTGTATTTTAGCTGCATAATGCCAGCAAAGACATATTAAGACAACTGGGAAACTTTCCAAAAAAAATCACAGTGTGTTCAAAACTTTCCCAAATACACCACAAAAAGCGTTGAATCCAAACCAAATCTTTTTAGCAAGGCAAAGATTCCTAAAAACATATCATTTAAACCTGCAAATGATTTGAAATGGCTTGCAAACCATAGAGAAATGTTGTGCACATAGAAGAAACGTTTCCCACCCATTCCAAACGCCACGACAGCCATAGAAATGCAGGGTCACGTTGCAACTACGGTTTCTACTATTTTAACAGAGAACCAAAAACATTCATTATGTTTCTAACAACATAAGATGTACATGATAAAAAGAACAAAGTTACCACTACATCCAACATCGACTAAAAAACTATGACAAAAATCAATTTCATATTATGATATACCAGAAGTCCTAAGTCTGAGAAAACATTTACTTGTTATTGGCTTTAATGTGGATTATGTACAGATTTGAGACTTCAAAAATGCCTAAAACCATTTTCCAAGTCCTAAGGTGGTGTCTTTAATTTGTATAATCATAAAAATAAATGAATTTCCACACTAAATAATATTCCTACAATTTCCATGAATGCAAGTGAATTGATGAGACAACGCGAGTGAATTGATTGAGATATGGACTAGTGTTTAGAAGAAAAAGCTGGTCAATCTAACATGAGTTAAAAAACATTTGAGGACAACCCATCAAGTTTGAACATATGTATTGTCACAATAAATACAACACACCAATCCACCCAATCAAGATGAGATACACTTCACTGTTTCACATGGATTTGGAATTAATATAATAATAATTTATTTTCTATAAATAAGAATTGATGCAATTAGAATTAAAAAACAAGATTAGATATTTAATGACAAAACTGATAAAAAATAAATATCTAGTGTATAAATAATTATTTTTGTTTGATTTAGTATTAATGAATGATGAGTATTTATTTTACTAAATTATTTTTGGATTTAAATTTTGTTTATTTTTTTCTTTTTTTCTTTTTTTTTTTATAGAATTTCTATTTTAGTAGATAATATAATAAGTTTTATTTTACCGTGATTTGTATTAATTAAATTATAATTTTTTTGGTGAATTTTAAAGAATTAATATATTAAAGTTGATTGGTGTTTATGTATAAATATATTTAACATTTTTATGTATTAATATATGTTAACTCAAGTACGTACAACATTAGTTAGTGCGAACATATCGACATTTTACATGAGAAGAACCCTTTTATTGTAGTAATTAAATTTAAATCTTTATTTATCATAAGAATTTTATTAATAGTTAAAAAAATGGAAGAAAAATTAAACTATATATACAATGAACTTATTTATGTGATAATTTTTATTAATCTATGAAGATAATTTTTAATAATTGAATTGATATGAAATGATAATAAAATTTATCATCATAGCATCCATTAAAATACAATGTAAAAGAAATATAAAAAAGGGATAAGGTTGTGGTTGGATTATTCGTTGATGGGGTTGGACCCATTTGTGCTTGTCTTTGCGTATACAACATTCTATTCACATGTGAAATCTTATCTTTCCCACACTTATCTCCCATTTGACCTGCAACTTGTGTCATATCCGTGTTGCAAAAGCATAATTGTCACTCTGCAAATGAATTGTTTTGTTTTTTTTGCCGTCACCTTTATAATAAAAAAATGTTTTCCTTAACTTCCATGAGATGCAACGTTAACGTTCAAATTTAAACATCAGTATCTAGTGTTTTGTTTTGTGTGTGTGTGTTTTTTTTTTTTAATTAAATACTTGTAAATTATAATTTTTTTTTTTTGAAAAGGGGGTCAGCGATGTCATTGATTGCATTGTTAGGTGACGGAGTGGGATATTTATTTATATTTGTAGATGCTTTTTTATATACATTAGTATTGACTGTATGTACTATATTCATTTGTTAAATGCATTAATGCACATGTGTATAGAAAATACATATTGACTATTTTGAAAATTCATTTATAATCGTGTGCGAGAAAGAGATTGAGTGAGAGAGAGAATGTGTATGTGAGAAAGACTTTTCAATATATTTTTATTACCATTAATATTCCCTGAATGGTTGATGTAAACATGGATTATATTTGATACTCATTTCAACTCAAGTTTTTTTACTTATAAAATACAAGTAAATAATATTTGAGGTTGTATTGAGCAATGAGAAACAAACCTCATAAAGTGTCATATTAACTTTCAAATTTAAACTAGTAATTACATGAAGGCAACGCAATGTAAATGTTGATAGAGCGAAAGAAGTTGAGTTAAAGTGAAGGAAGAGGTGAGTGCTAGATAAAGGGTAGACTTTATTTATTTGTTTGTTTATTTATGTGGACATATACACCATCTTGAAATATTTCAAAATGTTTGATAGAGAGGAGGAAAAATATGAAGGTAGATTTTTAAAAAGTTGTTTGACTTGGAGTATACCCTTTTTAATGGAGTGTCATGCACAATGTAACAACAATGTCAAATATTTGTGAAAGGGTTCATCCTTATGATGTTGTAACACCTACTGGAACCCCTGTGCTAGAAGGATTTGACCAAAGTCACCAACAACAATAATAAATTGAGAAGCTTATTAAACCATTGATCAATACGTGTCAACAATTATGGCTCTATATGAAATTCATTTCATCGATTAGAATATATCAAATATGTTGTAAATAAAAACATCGTGATAACTCATAAAATTTATTTTTTAGTTGTTGAAGAACCCCTAATCTCCACAAAAAAAATGCATTCAATTAGACCAGTATAACAAGGAACACAAGGGAAGGGGAAAGCCTAGGGAAGGAAAGGGTGATAATAAGGAAGTTGATCCCTATGCATCATCTATTCAATTGTGCTTTCAAATTTTTTTAGAAGGAAATAAATCATTTAATTAAATTTAAAAATGAGAGTTCTTAGGCATGTCGGGAGTGCATACTATTATTCTTCTTGGTTTTATTAAGGGTAAAATTTAAGGTCTAAGAAAAAGAGAAAAGATGGAGTGTAATAAAGATGAAAGTTTTGTGAGAGATTTTAAGGTTGATAGGGAATCCTATGGTGTCCTTTCTAATATGATCAAATAATCAAAACTGAAAATTTTGGCGACACATGAAAGTTTATTGCACTTTCAAAAAATAAGAAGATAAAAATAAAATATTTAAAATTCCCATCATGAGTTCAAAAATGTGTCGTGCATCATATTCATAACATGGTCGCAAGTAGGAGGCAATTGAGATATGATACTAGGAGGAAGATCATGGGTTTTTTATTTTAAGATTAATCTCATCATGTTCATCATGTTTAGAATCAAAAAGGTTGGGTGGGATATTACCAACAAAATCAGGGTTACACTATAACCTATAACTAAATTGATGGGAAAGTTTAAATGTTGATACTTATAAAAGAGAATACTTAGGAGGGATTCAAAGGTATGGATTTTAAAGACACCACATTGTTGAAATTATTAATAATTCCAAAGGTTGGTATCACCTTTAATTTTGTAAATGGATCCCAAATAGGGGAATTTAATGCATTAGCATGCGGAAGAAGCTATAGCCCTCATGTGATGAGTCCAAGGCCAGCCAAGCAAGATGTTATATGATAAGGGAAAGTTGAAAATAATAAATTTCAACCTGACTAATATAAGAGTTACCATGAGGGGAATCCAAATGCACCCCATGGATGTAATTTGTCTTTAGTCATATACTTGGAATGTGTTATGAGAGATCTTAAGGTTTTTTGTAGAATACCCAATGGATTTAATAAATTCCCAAGAAGTGACACTAGTACTGTATCCTTCATCAATGAGGGCTCTTTTTAATTGGAAATCATTGATTTGAATGCTAATAAATAGAGGAGGGTCATCCACACAAATAATTTTATTTCATCGAGGATAATAGTTTGGACTGTAAATTTCAAAGATGAGGCTTGATATATTGCCCTATCAGTTTGGATAGATAACTCTTCACATTGTTGAATTACACTTTCTTCAAAAGTGGGGCAAGTTGGTTCTTTTCTCATAAGTGGTGGTTGAGGAATGTTGATGGAAAATAAAGCCTGAATTAGATGATTGTGATGCTTAGAAGAGGTACACATAAGCTCAAGGAAATGAATTTAACTATGGAGATTATATATTTCTCCAATGGGATCCCATTCTTCAAGGTTAGCGTAAGCTAAATATGACTATAAATTTAAAAATAAAGGTTTGAATAACATCAAGTTTGACTATAGAATCTTCTGGAGCTAATTTTTATTGAGTTTTGGCTTATTTTGATGGTATCATCCATGTTGATATAGTTGGCTAAGTTATAAGTTCTTGTATAATAAAAGGTGATATAATTTGGAATTCATAAGGTTGTATCATCACTAAAAATACAATTGAGATATCATAATATTGTATCAGCATAGGCAATACATTAATATAAATAAGATATTGTATTTTTAGAGAAATAGAATAATGTATAAAAGATACAGTTGAAAAAACATAAGACAATATTAATATAAGTGATATAATAGAATTACCAAAAATAGTCCTTTTTCTCTTGATGAAGTATCATGGGTAGTGATCTAAAACTTTGAGTTAAAAATGGAAACACAATTATTCCAAAAGCTATAATATTGAGTTGTGTGGAATGTGAAAGCATTAAATCTTTAATAATGGGATAATTTGTTAATTTTTTTAATTCTAGGGATTTTTAAGGGATAGAGACTAAAATTAGACCTGTGGGATAAGCCTACACAATTTTATAGGCTCTAAGAGGTGTCATAGTCTAAGTTTGACTATATTGAGAAGAATTGATTTGAGCAATAATGTGATTCATGGCATTCATGTTAACTAAGCTTTCCAAATGAGAGGAAGAAATTGCGTTAACTAAAGTTTATATGATATTAGTGGTTGGATCTTAATGAGGTTGATTTTGTGATTGTGAATAATTTTTATTATCTTAATTTTGATTAGTATTGCTTTGAGAGTGATTAGGAAGAGGATTTTGGTAAATCTTAAGGTGAGCATCAACTTTGTTAATTGCATAATGTTTGACCTTATCCTCATTATTTTTGAAACTTTCTCAAAGGATTGATAGTCTTCCTTTCCTTGATATAATATTCAAAGTTATGATCAAGGAGAAAGTCATATGATAAGTTATGAAGAAAATGACATTTTTTTATGAGAATGGCCCCAGTCAGCATGAAACCATAACAAAATATAGGTTATCATGTACCATTGATGTTTTGTTTTCAAATCATCAATTTCTTTAGGTTGAGTTCATTTAAGTGTTCTCCTAGGCTCATATAAACTAAGATGTTATTGGTCCACAAAATAAATATCCTTGCATTATAGTCTATGACCACAAAATTCCAAATGACAATACTAACAACGGTCGACTCTATATACATGCTTTTATCGATTCATATTCTAATATTACACATGCAAGTAAAAACTTAATTATGATATCATTCATAACTTGTAAATGGTATATCTAACAAGACTTACTCGACACATCCATGGTTATTAATAGTTATGACTATCTTACATGGATGCCCATCAGTGGTATCATATTACCAACAATTATGGGTCTTAAAACCATTTTGTTATGGTTCTATGTATTTTTAAATAGTGGTACATATGATATATTTATTGGATACCCATGGCTAAATAAAATGAGAGCAATCACATCCACATTACATTGATATCTTAAGTTTTTTCATGATAAAAAATTATATACTATTCATTACAAACATTATGAGTTGCTCATTACACATTAGAAACAAAAAGAGATATTACCTAAAGTGCTTCTTAAAAATCAAATCATTCAACCTCATGTTGTATCTACTACATTTTCACTACCTACGGGTATGGTTCCTATAGTTAGTACATTTACATATCTTATTTATTAAGTTGCAACTCCTCAAGATACAACTCCTACAGTTGCACCATTGATATATATATATATATATATATATATATATATATATATATATATATATATATATATATATATATATATATATATAGTACTTACATGTCCACGTTGTATGACAAACTTAACGTGCCTATTGGTTTTTTTAATTCTAAATCACCTAAAAAGGTTTAATTCTATAAATCAAAATTCAAACTAACATACATGTGCTTCTTTCAAAGAGGTTAAGGAAACTCTTAGAGCCCATTCTCCTAATGACTACCTTAGTGATGATGATTCAAGTATCCATAAATCCCATGCTTATATGATTGATCGTACATCTTACGATACTTTTTTTATATTTATATTAATACATCTAACTCCCCATGATCATATCCATCCCTTTGTGTGGATAAATGAGAACATTGGTTAGCTATGCAAGCATATCCCTTGTGATCCATCGATACATAGTTTATTTTATATCTTTCTTCTATATGTTATGACTTTTGTGTGCCTTCTTCCCTTGATATTTTTTCTTCCCTCATTTTTATTTTAGCTTTGACATTTATTTTCTATTCTTGGTTTTCATTAACATTATTATAGCTCATTGGTTTATATTACTTGATAGGTTTTTGTGGCCCTTACCCCTTGATTGTTGATCCCATTTCAAACATGTGTATACTTCCCAATGATGATAATATATATATCACAACCTTCTATCCTAGCATACATTGAGTTATCAAGGAAGATGTAGGTTGTTTGGAATTCTCCTTTTCTTATTTCTTCCATATTTTTTATCCTTGTCTTACATGGTTTCATTCATTTCCCTTTTTTATTTCACCAAAAGGGACCAATAACCCAACATAAAATATTTATAATAAAATGAATTTGAGAAATGCAACACACACAATATTACACAATACTCATGTTTCACCTGGGAAACCCTTATAATAAAAAAATCAACATAGTAAATTCCTTTAATACTGTATTAACTCAACTGTCTTACAATAAAATAATGTGATTCTTAATTTTTATCTACCCCTCTTACATGTGTGAGTATATGTATGTACATCACTAGGTATTTTTTTTATTAGATTAGAATTGTAAAATCATAGAGTGTAGATGCATAAAAAGTATGTGTTAGATATCTATTTGTATAAAAAAAATTATTTTGTCTGTATTTGGCCTATGTATATATTCTAAAAGTCTATGGAATTCAAAAATAATTGTTCAAGATTGGACTAGAAGGATGGAATGAAAAGTGATGATGTATTATAAATTTCTATAAATTATGATCAATTGTAATAAAAAGACTTCCAAAAGAGAGAGATTAATATAGAGATATGATAATGGTTTTCCTGAACATATTTTTGTACTTATCATGTGTGTAGTGTATGCTTTATTTTTTTCAAATTTTTTTAATCATTTAATAATAATAAATGTTTTGTAAAATTTAGTCTAGGTTTCTCTAGATAAATACATAATTTTGAAATGAATAAAGACTTTACTTTTTATGTAAATATGACTATGTTTTGATTCTATATCTTGCTTCACACATAACCACATATCAATATGTTTTGATCAGTTTTCTGGGAACCTCTTCTAATAATGGTGAGATAAGCATGGATTGAATAAAACATTTTGAGATGGTTACCTAGATAGAAAGACCTAGAATAATGTCTCAATGGAAGAATTCATAATTTTATAGAAGAGGCAAAGAAGATAGGACTCTCTACGAAAAAAGTTACTCATGAACATACATGTAGTGAAATATATGAAATATTTTTGTGCAAGTTTCTTGGACTTTTGGCTTCATGGTTATCAATACTTGAATACTATTATTATTAGCTGAGAGAAACATAATTTTTAGTTTAGGTAGAAGAGATACTAGAAAACCTACAAAAGTTAGACACTGATTAGACTAGTGTAATAGATCATTAGATAATAATTATCATCAATAGATACATCACTAAATTTATTGTATGGGGATACATTGCATTCAAGGATATGTAATATATTTTTTTAGGGGCATTCAAGGAAAGTTTCTACGATGACTACCTACTCTCATTAAAATGTTGGTTGTAAAAAATGCCATGGTGCCTACTCCTACCAACATGGAGTAGTCACTTTAGGGATTAGGAAGATGTGTAATTAATGAAGTGAATGATGAAGAAATGAGAAAAAAATATTGAAATTGAACCTGAAAGATGGAAGACATAGAGAAGTAGAGACAAAAAGTAAATTTTGGGACTAGATTGTGATTGTGACAAAAGAGAAGATGGAATAAATAGAATAATCCTAATGTAGATGTGAATAAGAGTAAATTATAAAGTTTATAAGATAAAGAATTAATGAGAGTACAATGGAGAGCTAGATAATTTGGAAAGGATGAGGATGAGAAAATGAGATAGCCTAAAATAAGATAAGGCACAAATGAGAATGCAAAGATAGATGAAGATTGAAAAATAGATGTTGAAGAGATGGAATAAAGTGGAAAGATAGAAGAGGAGTGAGTAATTTAGTTAGAAGGTAGTTTTAGATCATAGTTACAAGGGAGGATATTATTTTAAGATAAGGAACAATATTTTGAATATAATATGTTAAGTCACAAGAATAAAGTAGGTTCAATTTCAAATGAAGTATAAGTCACAGACATGGATCATTCATTTGAAGGGTAGACATCCCCTGTGCCTATTTTATAAACAAAAATAAGTAAAAGTGTAGAGGCTAGTAAAAATACTACATGGTTAACTCTTTTACAAATAAATTTAATAAATATATTTCAGACACCAAAAAAGGGTTCAATAGTAATAAATTGATTGAAGATGGATTTAAAGTCGCACTAAATCTTAAGAAATTAGTAAAGTCTAGTCCATAAATGTCACTAGTTTCAAGTGTGAACACAAGAGGCATGGCTCTCAATATAGGATTTTTTATCACTTATGATAAATTCCATGAATGTGATATGGAATACATAAGAGATATAAGATATACAACAATTATCAAAACATCAATAAAGCATACAGATCAATATTTGACATAGAGTTACTATGGGAAAACTTCAAAAAGATAAAAAGTTCATGAAAAGATTATTCATTCTTGAGAAACCAATACAACCCCAATAAAAATTCCTCTCGACCGTAATTATTATCTATTATTCAATAAACTATTGTTCACCTAGAAATATATCGATTTCAAATGAATTTACAATAGGGGAAAGACCCTATTTATAATATTTAAGAAGGGAGGTGACTATTGTGAAATAACAGGTCCATCCATCCCAATAACCCATTTAATTAAATTTGGTAATTATTAAATAAATATAACTTTATTATTTATTTTTATAAGATTTTTACCTCATGTTAATAAATAATATATTATTATTAGTTAGTTATTTTACCAAGGCTAAGGGACAATAAGCCCACTTATAATTAAATGTTATAACACTCTCCCTCAATGTTAAGTGGGAATAAATGTCATAGTCACCTTGAAAAAAAAATGAATTATACTATGTACACAATTGAAGGATTTAAAAACCTTCACAATGCAAAACATCACCTTTTGAAACAAAAAGAATTATACTTCATAAAATAATTGAAAATAATTTTAGGCTAGCATGATCATGAGACTACATCTCACAGTTTATCATGAATAATAAATAAGCATATTTGCAACCTTTTATAATATAAGGACCTCCATTACAAAGTATGCTTTTAATCGCATTGGGGTACAAAAGTAAAAATTTTAGATGAAGTTTACAATTATATAACTTTCATATGAAATTTTAATGCTTTACAATGAGAAGAAGTATAGAGAAAGAAAAGAAACACATGGTCATTAGGAAGTGACATTGTCATGCACACCCCCTTTTAATGGTAACTCCAAGAGGCCCAACATTGTATGAAACTAACAAAACTTGGTAGCATCAAGTGGGTATGTGAATATATCTACCACTTATTCATCTGTAGGAAAAAACTGTAGATCAATATCACCATTATGAACTTTTTCTTAAATAAAATGCACATGGACTTCAATATTCTTAAATTGTTGGTGTTGTGCACCTACACAAAACTTAAACACATATCCGAAAAATAGATTTATGATAACATGGTATGGTTAGCATCAAATGGAAAAGTTTGAATCATGAAGATGTAATATGGGAGGATGAATCTTTCCTACAATAACATCTAGATTTGATTCCACATTGAGGTCAACATTGTTTTGAAGGGGAGGGTAATGTTACACCCTTAGCCTATAGTGCATATAGGGATATGTGTGGCCAAGTTGCAGCTTACATACCTTTCATATTATCTTATTAAATTTTTTTATGTTCTTAGCATGGTCATCCTATGTAATAACCATGGCTAAGTAGAGTATATAGAAGAGGTAGTGGTTAGTCTTTTATCATCTTATTGTAATTTTTTCTCTTATTGCATTATTTTAGAGGTTTCCCCCTTGAAGCATCTCAGTAATTATTATAAATTACTACTCTTTTATCAATTATTATTGTGGTTATAACTATTCTACTCTTAATTATTCAATATATTATTCCATTATTACAAACATCTAATTAATTTTAATACAAATTGAAGTTGTATTGTTGGAGTTGATCCTATAGATATAATAAGATTTCACTTCTATGGCATGATATCATATTTTGATTCACACGTCCATTACCTAGCTGATATATTTAGAAAAAAAAATTGTAAAACTAGGTTTTACAATGCCCTATCTATTGTAACTATTTTTTATGTAGGACTGAGCCTTGGTGTTGGCATTGTTCAAAACCTCCCAATGATGATTTAAAACCTCCTCTTTTAGGGTTTATAAATTTTTTTGATGATGACACAAGTATTAAAGCTCAAGCATTTTATATTCAACCATAATATTATATTATTATTTGAATAATATTGGATATGTGTCATTGTGGTGGAATGTTTAGGTTGTAGTCTCAAACACAATTCAACCTCAGTAACTTGGTGCCACCTCTAAGAAAGTTGACCATGCCATTCTATTATTTTCAACTAGCTTAAGTAAAAATTCCATCCATACAAGTGTTAAAAAATCATATAAAGGCATTACACACTATAAAAATTCTCCAAGATCAATAAAAAAGGCATTCTATTTCACTTTGGTGCCACCTATAGTCCAAAACCACCTTCCATGCTTGCAAAACCTTCTTCGGGGCATGAAAAACCACTTTCCAATTGTATCTTCACTATAGTTTCATCACAAAACCAACCTTTTCAAATTCCCATGGTATTCAATGAGAAGTTATGGTTTTGCATTTAAAAATCCAAATTTTTTATGTTTAAATATATATTTATGCAAGTAATATCTTGAAATGGTACGTAGAAGAGTTGGTAACTTATTTTTTAGTGGTAACTCAACCAAGTGGGAGGTCTAGAGTTCAAATCACAAGTATATTCCTTTGTTCAAATTTTTATTTATGTAAAAATATGAAATATGAAAAAAAGACAAAAAGAAGGGCTATTTAAAATATTTGTTTATAAGGGATCTATATTTGTAAAAGTGGGGCCTTTTTAATAAATCATTATTAAGAAATGGAGAGGACTATCTAACAGGTAGTCAAATCCCATCACAAAAACACTTTATTTATTTTTATTACAGTTTCTATGCAGATGTATTATCGATGGTAGTTGATGTGTGCAAGGGCCATATTTTGTCCATAGAGGGACCTTTTATAACATTTGGTACTTTTTCAACTCTTCATTTTTTCCCTCTTTGTACCTAATTCATTTTTTGGTAAAATTTTATTGTTCTTAGGAAAATCATTTTAAGATCACAAATGCATCATGTGGCGAACCTAACATCTTCCCCTTAGGTGTTGATTTCCTTTACATGTGTATATTATTTCCATCACAGATTTTTGTGCCATTTGCCACATACTTAAGTTGAAAAATTACAAGTTATTTTTTAAGATTTGCATATTTTAGGACATGATCAAATTTCAGAGAATATAAAAATAGAGAGGCAAAACTCTCTTCTACACTCTCTCTTTTTTTACAAAGACTCTCATAATTTCATTACAACATAAAATTGTTAGATTATATCATCAAAGTAATAAATTACACTTACATTCTCATGTTCCTATTCCATATTTAGTCACTTCTCTCACACCTATTGACCTTAATTTATCAATATTTGAGCCTACTCATGATCTCGATGCTCCTATTGCAAATTGTACTACATTGTTTTCTACTCTTGTTGTTGTATCTTCTGAGTCTATGCTTTTTACAATTACACATTTTGGTTATCCCACTTCATAGTCACTTGCCTCTTTTGAGAGGCATACCATTCCCTTTGGTACCTATATGACTTGTTCTATGGGTAATGCTACTAGACTTTTGGGCATTGGAAAGTATCTATAGGGAATTTTTACCCATATCCAACATGTTAAGTGGATTGGTTGGCATGACATTGGTTATTCAACAAGTGTTTCATCTTTGATGGGATCTTTTGATGAAATATCTCTAGTTTTTGTTCCCTCCACTCTTCATGAGGATATTGAGCTTCACATGAGCTTTGTCACTTCTACACTTAAGCATGTGAGTCTTGATATTGATTATATCAAGCTTAATCATCCTGACACTTTTTTGGATGTTTCCTCATATTCTCCCATTGTGCACTTTGCACCCACTCATATACAGGCATGTTCATCCACCATCTATATTCATCTAGGATAGATTTATGATCAGTTGTGGAGGAATTTAAATCATTATTGGCGAGGGAACTACAGATGTGGCACATCCACTATTTAGCTTCTTAGTTCATTTATGCTCCTTTTACCTTTTAATGCTCCTTGTTTACATGAACTCATTTTACGCAAATGTTGTTTTAGAGCATCTCTCATTTGACAGATGGAATATTTGATAGATTGAAAATATTCTAGAGTTTCTTGCATCACTTGGTGAGGTCATTTATTATATGGGACCATTTTTTAGTCTCACTTAGAACCATGGTTTTTTCTTCATGTGGTTATGTTCCATGTTGATTTATTTCTCCTCTTCATCAAATACGCGACTATCACATCACCACCAAGGCTATCTTATTGAGAAATATTGTATCTATATGATCGACACGTCTTAGTAGGCATGATTGATAGTCTCCTTCAATTTTATAGTGGATCTTATGTTCCTTCTAAATATTAGGTAGTCTAGTGAAGTCTCGTATTAGCTTGTCCATATTTTAGTAGTTAGCTTCATCCACTCGTATAGATTTGTATCATCACTCCAACCATTCAATAGTATGGGGAAGAATGATTTTGATCTAGCTTTTTTGGGTGTCATGTCCCTTGATTTTTATTGGCACACTACATATTCTAACTGTAGATCAAATTGAGTTTGGTGAACTCTTGCACTATCGACACCAATGACAATCACCTTGTGCATAATTATTTTTTATTAGTTATTTTTATTTTTTATGATCTAAGAGTGGATCTATACCACTAGTGTAGAATGAGTTCATTAAGTGACTTTCTCTCTATCAAACATATACTTCAACATTGTGTTGAGATTTAAGTCATGAGTCTTGGGATGCCTTGCAACACAAGTTTGCTCTCCATTTTTACCGTAATTTACTGGTTTTTTAGTACCTTGTGGTAACACATTTCATCCTTGGTAACTCTTTTTTTTTTGTTTATACACATATACCTCATTAGGCCTAGTTTTGGGGACCCATATTTGAGGATTTGTCTCCTATCTTTCCTCATTTATCACTCCCCATTCTACGCATAAGGAGGGTGTTGGAGTCATTTTATTCACATTAGCTACTCATTTGGTTATTTATTAACTTGCTATTTTTAGGACCTGTTCACACTCACTTTAGAGGTAAGATTGATTTGTAAATTCATTGGTTTATTGCTGAGATATAAACTAATTGTGAATGTACAATATTTGGAGTGCACAAATATAGTGTATTCTCCTATATTTGAGGTGATCACAAAAACCACTTGGTTGTTGTGAAACAAACTCACTAACCTATTTAATAAGCACTCCATTTTTAATATACTAGATAGGTTGAAGTAGATTGTAAAAATTATTGAGGCAATAATATGAGATAGTTATGACATATTATGTGTATTTTTTATTGAAGCTACAGTAGTGGATTGCTAGAGTTGATCCTATATGTATAAGAATTTTTCATTTCTATGGTAACTATTATAGTATGTGTGATTCATTTCTATATCTAAACCACATAGGGGCATACTTATATATTGGGACATATCCTTTTTCCTACCTTATCTTTTCCCCAAGGGGGAATCTTACCATTAACTATCTCATGAGATTCATTGACACTATATATACCTTGTCATTGGTGGTATCATACCCACACACTCTTTGAGCTTATCATATATATCTTATACATAAGAATATTACTACATCTATGTGCTTATTAATCTTATACTTATTATATTAAAACACTAAATTATCCTACGTAATCCTAGTCACATGAGGATACTATAAATATATGTTGGGTACCTCCATATCCTAGCATAATGGGGCCATAACTTTGCCCCCTAACTAGGAACATTAGGGCAGATTGTGTGCCACTCACTATCTCATTCTCACATGAGTTTGCATCTTCCTATTGATCTTTACATGATCATATTTTTCTATAGATACACACATGTTTACAAATGCACTTTCAATTATTCTAACAAATTCAGATACATTTATTTGATAGCACACAATGTGCATGACTCTTTCTTTTGAGATAAATGATTTGTAAGAACATCCAAATCCCTCACTTCAAAAGGGAAGCATATATGCAAACATTTATACACCCAAATATTTTATTACCAAATTCTTATTTGCATGGACTCTGGTTTACCAAGAAGCACCAGATAAATGCTTCTCTAGGCAATGATCAAACTTTAGTTTACATGATTTTTTCTAAAATCCTTGGGGTTCTAAAGCACCCTTTAAAACTTGTCAGTTTTAAGTTTTAATACTAGGGTTCCCAAAAGTGCAACATGGTTTACATACCACTAATTGTATTTGTTTTTACGATCATTTATTAGATATATTTTTATTTTGAGATATCCACACCAGTTTATTGAGACATTGACTACTTGAATGCATTAACGATTGTTTGTAAGTGTAATAGATTCACCATGACATGAATGAATCCCAGCCTCAGCATCCAAATTCTTCATCCTTCCATATCTCAAGTAATGTTCAGGTAAATGCTTATATTTTGTTTTACTTTGATGTATGCATGCATTCATGTACATACACACCAATCTAGGGTATTATGTAGATACTTAATTTTGGTACAAGACCCTTTTCCATTGTCTCTTTACCAAAATACCAAGATACTTAATTATGTACATTTTAATATTTTCAAACACTTTTAACCCACATTTGACCCCCTTAATCTTGATTCATCTATATTTCTTCATAAATACCTTAGATCTGTCATTTTTCAAAATTGGGATCTTGGTCATCTATCCTTTGTTCAGCCTAATCTCTATTTTTAGCCTTTTTCCCTTAGACTATCAAATTTGACCATCGTCCTCTTTTTTTTCCTTTCCACCTTTACTTGATTCCTAATGTCTTGATTTTACACTTGTCACTATTATCTAGGGTAAACCTATGTTCAAAGTGTCCTAGGGAGCCTTATATATATACAATATATCCCTGGCCACTTCATATGAAGCAATCAAGTTTTCCTTCATTTCATATTGAGCTACACATTGAGCATATCTTAAGCACATTTGTCTAAAGAGCCTACACATTGAATCTACATTGCATCAACATCATTCGAAGTCTTGTGTCATCATATCTTGTACCAAGATAAGGGCATAATGAAGCATATAATTATGTTTAATTATCTATAGAGAGGAGGTGAAGTTATTTCTCTCATTGGGTTAAGATTCAATCACAAGAACTAGAACTATATAGAGCCCTGAGTCTAGGTGTATGAGATATGTAAGTACAACTCCTCAAAATATTGCAAGGGCCAACTAACTTGCACTATATTCCTCTTATGATATTAAGGATAATTTGATAAAAGTCACAGGAAAACTTATATATATATATATATACAAAAACCAAGTACAGCAGCTAATAATGGCAATAGTGGACAAAAAAATATAAATTACTGTTTATGCATACCAAATTTTTTGAAAAACTTATCAAACACATGAAGGTGATATATTTCAAAGATTATAATAATATTTATATAATATAAAATTTACAAATTGACTGGTTACTTTCCAAAATTTTATTTTTTTAAATTGAGAAAGCACCACAACAAAAATATAGTTACATCCATCTTCACTTTCCAATAGAATCTCTAGATATTATATTTTTTATATTATTCATTTATAAAATATTATTTAAAATATATAAAGAGGTGGGAAAACAAATTATTTTCTTTTAATTACTATTACCTTCAATATTATTTTTCAAATATATATATAGTCAATTCAGTGAAGTGAATCCATCTTCATGATCATTATTTTTCTTCAAATAAATCCAAAATTTTATGAAACCTATAAAGTAGTAGAGGATAAAATCGACCACTTATAGATTATTATCATTTACTGTATTTTTGTAGATTCTCCCTTATACTATTGTTTTAGTGAGTTGTGCTTAGCTTATTTACAGTTAATGTCCCCAATTCATCAAAACACAACTTTATTGTATAGAGATGTTGTGAAAGTGAAATTCCTAATTAAATTTAGCAAAACACACAATTAAGCCTATGTTAGCTTAGTTTAAATAGTGCAACATTAAAAAACATAAAATCTTTAAGTTTCCTTAATAGATATTAAAGAACTTACAGGACTTATATCTTAGTTCAATAAAAGAGGGATTAATACATGATTAAGAACTTATATTTTAGTGGGAAAGCCAAACGTGTAGACTTAGTAAAGTATGTGCACTTTAGCTCTCGGCATGGTGTATATTAAAAGAATCAAAACTCTATCCTTCCCTACCTTATGTAAATCTATTGTACGGAGTAAGTAATTCCAAGCGAGGGTTAAATATTAATTTTTTAAAAGGAGATATTAAATATATATGCAATATAAATTAAATGAATATAAAAAGGAGATGAAATATCATTGAAAGAAAAAGAAGAAGACAATTTTATTGAGCCTAAGAAAAATAATAGAGGAAAAAAATAAAAAAATGAATATTGAAGGAGATAAAGGAAATAAATATAGTCAATACAACTAATAAATTTGATATTTTTTAGTAGTATGTTGAAGTGGAGACTTTAAAAGAACTCCATGATAAACATGGTTCAAAATCTCTCTTAGAAAAAGAAGAAATAAAAAGTTGATAATGAATCTCTCTTGTAAGGAGGAGGAGGAGGAGGAAGATGAGGAAAAAATGTAGGTTTTATCTTAAGAGATTTGGTAACTCTTTCACCTTCTCAGATAGGGGAATTAGTGAATCAAGATAACATCTTAAAAATGGTACTCAAGTTTTTATTAGGCGACCATAATAACTCTAGACGTTGATATAGAAGAAGATAATGAAAAAAAAAGACGCAATTTTTACCTTAGGGATTTAGCATCTCACTCACCTTAGATAAGGGAATTAGTGAAGCAGGGCAGTAACTTAAAAATGGTGCTCAAATTTTTATTAGGTGGAAAGAATAATCTTATAAAGCCTCTTCCTTCAAACTCAAAAAATATGTAAGCTCAAATCAATATCAACAATGGAACTCAAATACGGATTTTAAAAATGATTATCAATTCCCTAAAATAAAAATCAGAAAAAAAAAACCATCATCCCTCTACATCGAATATTCAATATACTTTAAAATTAAGAAAAAAACAGATAGCTCATAATAGTAATAAATAAATAAACCTAATTAAAATTCTAAAAAACCGCTCTCAAAATCTTCAGATCTCTTCTTTTTATTAATTTTTTTCTTTTAACTAAAAACCTTTAAATTATAATTAATTTTATTAATTTATTATTATTAAATAAGCTCTAACTTTTCTTTAACCTAAAACAACTAAATAAATATATTTGTAACCCTTCAAAAATATGAACGAACTTCCAAAATCTTTCCCTTTTATCTTACATAGACTCTACAAAATTTCAATTGTATTTTATAGTTAAAATTTTGAAAAAATATTCATACAACCATAAATTTAAACACTAATTCTAAGATAGGTATTCTTAAAACTTTAAGATATATAGATTATTTTCATTATTTACAAATAATTTTATTTAAAAAATATATCATAAAAAATAATTTAAATATAAATTTTAAAATTGTAGAAATAATTTAAATATAGATTTTAGAGATATTTAAAATTTTAAAATAAATATATCTCCCTTACAAATAATTTTGAAAGTCAGATGGAAAGATATATTATTTGGACCTTCACATAGAAAGATATATTGTTTGGAATTTAGAATTTGAGAGTTATAAAATCAATTTCAAAATTTAAATAATTATAAAAGTTATGGAAGAGGAGGTATTGCAAAAGTTACATTGAGGAGGATATATTGCATGGAGCATGAGGATTTAGATTTGTAGAAAGAATTAAAAGACAGATTATAAGAATTTTGATTAAAAAAAATTATGAATAATTTTAAAAGCTTAAAAAAAAGATTGATGATTGTATATGTGAAATAAGAAAATATATTCATTTGGAATTAAAAAATTATTATATTAGTAAAAAAATTATTTTTATTGTAATAATATTATTATTGACATTAGGATTATGGTATATTGAGCTTATATATAATTGTGGAGCAAACCTCCTAATTAATATAAAATCAAAGTTTTATTTATAATTTTTTTTAAATGTAAAAATATTTTTTCAATGTATAAATTTAAATATTTTTAAAAAATTATTATAAAGAATTGTTTAAATTTTTTAAGTAATAAAAAATTAAAAACCAAAAAAAAAGTCCATCAAACAAATATACTCATTACCAACCAACTGCTATGTTAGTGAAAGGGATATCAATAATGTGAATTGTTTATGGATAACATTTTGTAGGTGATTTTTAGACAAATTTGATATAAGCTATTTTTAATTCTTTTTATGTAGAATAATTTGTAAGTTAGGTTGAGAAACCACTTTCAGCGTCACCAACATGGATACTACAAACTTAGCTTGTTAAATAATTGATTTCAAGACTATGATATGCAAACAGAGTTGAATACATGCTTGGGAATGGAATGAGTAGTTTACATAATATAAACAAAGAGAAAGAGATGAACAAACAAATATGACACAAATATTATCCTAGTGAAACCCAATGTGGGAAAAACTCTAGTGGATGAGCAAACACGCTCCTCTTTCTACTATATTCTGCAAATGTATACAAGGTACTACCAATAGCCTATATGGACATAATACTCAATACCATTCTATCCAAACTCATACATAAATCATGCTCTTCTTATAACTCCCATACACTTGAACCAACTATAATAGCTAACAACAATGAGTAAATTGAAACCAAAACTCAAACTCGATATTGTCAATGTGAATCCAATTTTAAAACAACTCACTACCTCTCTGATGTGTTATTTGATTTTTCGAGACTCCTTTATAGGCCCTATCAACCATAGAACTCGCCAAGAAGTTAAAATGAACTACCATGAGGAGAGAAATAATTTGCAATTGTTCCTTGCATTGTCAAAGGTGATGGACTTACCATAGTTTGCAGATGGGTGGTTATGGAACCATTGGGGTAGTTACGCAACTGATGTTTGTAAATGTTGGAATATATGGATTTGTCACTCTGTGGAGGAGCAGTTAGATAACCATCAGGGTAGTTTCATAACCACCACCCTACAAATAAGGGTAGTTCTATCCTCTAAACAAAACCATGAAGTTTGATAACCAAGAAAACCATGTCTGATTAATGTGAAGTGTCTAAATCATCCACACACTTTTATGTGTTTGAATTAAAGTCTTGAATGTGAAGTGTCTTACATAAGTGCTTGCAAGCATGTTTTCATGCAATTGGGAATAGTGGAATTAGTTTTCACAAAGAATTAAGTATAAACAAGATCCATTTTGGGATCATACCTCGCTAGTTTACAAATTTGAAGTCCCTAAAAACTTTAGGACTTATGTAAATGAGAAAAAAAACCTCGCATATTCTCTGAAAAATCATTTGGCATTTTTGGGTAGCTACCCTTTTAACCCAACTAGCTAAGATTATTGCACTCCTCTACACATTTCCTTCTCCTTCTACAAAACAACATCTTCCTCTAGTTCCAACTGACTATCAAGGGCAAGGTCTTCAATGGAAGGTAACAAAAACCCTTCATATTCATTGTCTAGCATAGAAGGCTCGAAAGATGTAAGTTATCAACATTGACAACTAATTAGATATTTATATAATGAGGAAAATCAAGTCAAAGCATTCTTGACTGCTTAATTTAGAATCTCAAAAGGACCATACCATAGTGGATTTATATTCTTAGATGTACCTTAGAGTCTTTCTCTACTTAAGTACAACAATACCTTGTCACCAAAAATTAAACTGTGCTTAGGCATGTGTTGATCATGTATCGCTTTGTACTTAGCTTGAGACTCCTTCAACATCTCTTGTACTTGGAGGTGAATAAGTTGAATGTTTTTAGGAAATTACTATTATGAACATTATATGGTTTGATAATATTTACATAGTGGTAAATAATATTGTGTAAGTTACGTTGTTGTAAATAACCTACATAAATAACTTGAATATTAAATGAATTGTTAAAATAATTCATGTATCATTAATGAGTAGTTAATGAAGTGATGTTAGGCTTCCTAGATTATAGGAGCAACATTAGCCTATATATTTTTAACCTATGATTGTGAATGTAATATGAAGTATTATTATTAAAAATATCTATGTTCAGCTCTTTTAATTAATAACAATGGTATCAGAGCATGTTTGATCTCTGAGATGGAAAGATAATTTGTTTTGCATGGACAATCGTCTTTGTATTTCCTCAGATAATGAGAAAGTTTAGATGAATGATTGATGTAAGATTTATTTTATAGAAATATTAGTTTATATTAATTAAGGAGACATGTTTGAGTTTTTATTTTATAAATCATAATTTTTAGTCATTTTGTGACTAGTCGACAATCTCACATCAGTCATTTTCATGACAGATCTATATTTGGATTGACCATCGAAATGATCTATGGCACTTATCGAGTTCCTTTTCAACCATATTTTTGAACTTGATGAGTTATTCACGATTTGTTGATTGCAAATAGGTTATTCTCTAGAAAATTTTCAAACAATCCATCTTCCCTAGATCTCACATCTCAGTGTATTTTTGGAGATCAATCTCTAAGATCTCAACCTTGATCCCTCACCTTCAGTGACAAGGTATTCTATAGAAATATTGCCATCGATTCTTATGTAGTTTTATATCAACGTGCATCCCTATCAAATTCTAATTACATTTGTATCCAATGAGGAATGGCATCATTTAAATATACATTCTCTGTCAGCTATGGATTCATGAGCAATCATTCATCGGCAATCATGTGCAGTCACCAATCCAGTTGGATCATGTCCAATGCAGGCCTCTCACTCCATGAAGAGACCTAAACTCAGCCTTCTGTGCATTGACATCATACTTATCCACCATCCTTGAGCTCACCCATCATGTCATGGTCCACATGTAGTTTGTGTATTTACAATCCTTTGACATATAACTTATTATTTTGTGCTTCTTTATTGAAAAATGGCATACATATTGAGTTGAGTTTTTATGTAAAATGTTTGAAGTCTAATAGTTTTATGTCAAGCGTAGTTTTAATTTATAGTCTTATTATCATCTAAGTGATTCAAAATGATAAATATTTATCAATAGTTTTTCATTTGATGTCATTGAGTTTTTTGTACATGTAATAGTTTGAGTATTTATGTCTTTTAGTGTCATTGAGATATTGTCAAAATTTTTATGTTAAAAGAGTCCAAATCAAAAATGAGTCAAGAGTTAAGAGTCACTTTTACGTCTATAAATTGTGTTGAGTCATTTTGACAAGAGTCAAATAAATTACTTCTGTAGGACACATTATCAGGTATCCAACGTCCTATGAATATGTATTGTTTCACATTATGAAGGAAATTTGTCACAATAATCCCAATGTAGAAACTGCTGAGCCTCAAATTCAAATTTGCTGAGTAAGTAGCAAGACAAAGGAGGTTGGAGGCAATAGAGAAAGGAGGTTTTCAACACTTCTCATCAATCACTAATGACGGGGCTCATATGATTTGGTGGCATTTTATTTCAATTGTGTGTGTTTCATTTTTTAGTATTCTCATTTTTAGTGTGTTGGTTTGTAAATAAACCCCTCTGTATAAATTCAAAAAAAAATCATGTTTTCAGAAAACTCACTTTTAGGGAGTAGAAGAAGATTTCAAGGTAAACTAGGGGATGGTTATCCAGTTACTACCAAGATTGTGGGTCTTGGAGATTTAGAATTTGGGTGCCCAAGGAGGAAGGGAAAATCCCACAGGAACGCAAAGAGGAAGGTATTAATATTGCATAATTCAGCTCATCAATACGTCTTCACGAGGGTAAAGAGATAATTTATAGAGTTTGATTCTAGTTTAAGTAACGCTTTCAGGAGGTGGTTAAATCTTTTGAGAATGTGATTGTATCCCCATGTTCACACTAAAGGGGCGAATGTTAGTAAATTACTATTGTGAACATTATATGGTTTGATAATATTTGCGTAGTGGTAATGTTGTGGTGTGGAGCTAAAAGCTTCAACTGTTTGCAGACACTAGAAGGAAGGATGTTGAAGAACCAGAGCCACCGGCATCGGCAGTATGACCGACGTCGGTCAAGTGCAGTGGAGAAGGAGACCAGCGACGACAGGAAGTCGGCCGACGTCGGCAGCACCAGACCAGCAGGGACCAGCGTCGGTCGCCTATGTATTTTCAAAACTGCTGTTGGCGAACAGTCAGTTAGTTGAATCGAGTGTTTGCATGCTAAGGGGCTAATTTAAGTCGCGAGCTGTGTGTCTAATTTTAGTAGTTAGACTTCTATTTTTGTAAGCATGGGATCTTATTTATAGACCCATAAGGCATGTATTGTAAAATAATTCTAAGGCAAGTAAAGGCATTGAAGCTAGCAAGGTCAAGGAGATCTACAGGTGTAAGGTCAAGGAGATCAGCTGAAGCATTCAAGGAGGGATAACAACTCAGGCTTTAGAGTTGTTGTGTTGAACAAGAGAGAAAGGGAAGAAGGTCTTGAGGTGTGGCAAGCATTTGAGGTGGAGGAAGAAGTGGCATCTTCCTTATTGTATTTTCTTCTAGTAGTATTTAATACAAGAGTGTGTATTGTCTCTCAAATTCTTTGTTGTCTCAAGTTTCTAGCTACTTTATCATTCTGGTATAATTCTGTGTTTAATTGCATATAAGAAAGTAATCAATTATGCTCTAATTGGTAGAGCTAGAGATCCCCTGACAAGTGGTATTAGAGCTACGATTTGCAGGAAGCAGGGTATTGTTTTTTTATTACAGGTCATTCACAAGGTTTTCTGATTGAGTGGGAGTTCAGCAATGGCAGAAGAAAGCAGGCTATGAATGGAGAAGTTTAACGGCAAGAATTATCAACACTGGAGGATGCAGATTGAGGACTATCTGTATCAAAAGGATCTGTACTTACCGTTGGGTGGGGTTGCATGCAAGCCCACAGATATGAAGGATGAAGAATGGAACGTTCTTGATCGGAAGGCTCTCGGTTCCATAAGGTTGAGCCTTGCATCGTCTGTGATTTCTAGCTTATCACAGTGCAAGACAACAGAAGAGTTGATAAAGTCCTTGGCGAATTTATACGAAAAGCCCTCGGCTTCTAACAAGGTATACCTTATGAAGCAGCTATTTACTTTGCAAATGCAGGAAGGTGGATCGGTACATACTCATCTCAGTGATTTCCATGGTTTGGTAAACCAACTAGCTTCAGTCAATATTGTTTTTGATGATGAGGTAAAGGCTCTCTTGATTTTATGTTCTTTGCCTGAAAGTTGGGACGGTATGGTTATGGCAGTAAGTAATTCTGCATCTGCTTCTAAAATCTTAAAAGTTGATGATGTTGTGAGTGTGATCTTGAATGAAGAAATATGCAGGAGAAGCACAGGTGAATCATCAGGGAATGCTCTAAGTGCAGAAAGCAGGGAAAGGCAAAGGGAGAAGGTTGAGCAAGGGAAATCAAGGTCGGGAAGGAGATCCGAGTCCAAAGGTATTACCTGTTGGTTTTGTGGAAAGAAAGGACATACAAAGGAGTGTTGGTTGAGAGATAAAGAGAATCAACATGCAGGTATGGGAGAAGTAAAGGATGCAAATATTGTGATGCAGGATGCTCTCATACTTTCTTCAGATAGTCAAGTAGGATCATGGATTTTAGATTCTGGTTCGTCTTTTCATGCATCCCCAAATAGAGATTTGTTCTACGAGTATGAACAGGGAGACTTTGGAGTTCTTTATTTAGGGGATGGTACGCCTTGTCAGATAGTTGGCAAAGGGAAAGTGCAGCTGAGATTGCAGATTGACAACACGTGGGTGTTGAAAGAGGTCATGCATGTTTCGATTCTGAAGCAGAGTCTAATTTCTGTAGGAAGGTTGGGAGATGAGGGATGCACAATAACCCTCACAGCAGATTCTTGGAAGGTTACCAAGGGAGCACTTGTTCTAGCAAGAGGTAAGAAAGTAGATACTCTTTATCTATCTACTTGTATTACTGATTCCACTTCTGGTGTAGATTCGAAGATGTGGCCTAATAGGCTTGGTCACAAGAACATGAAGGGAATGGAAGTTCTTGATTCAAAAGGTATGCGTTCAAATTTGGAAAGCATAGATACAGTTCATTGCAGAAAGAGGAAATTTGATGCTTTTGATAGGAATAAAGAAGCCTTGGTGTTTATGGAGGAGATGAAGGACAGAGATCAGTCACAGGGGCTGAATAAATCTGAGTAGGGCAGCATGGACAGAGGTATGATCCAAGAAGAGCTCGCGGATGAAAATTTCATCACTTACAGGAACACACAGACACCGATGTCGGTAGCTTGGCACCAACGTCAGTCATCCAGGTACCGACTTCGATCATGTGCAGACCAGTAGGGTCGGTAGGTTGGACAGGAGAAGTCTGACGTCAGTCATAAGGATCGACGTCGGCAAGAGGGACACCGGCGTCGGCCAGGGAAACGACGTCGGTAGTCAGGATCAGTGCAGGGAACCGACATCGGTCGGAAGCAGACTAGGAGATGGCCTAGATCGGTCACTGGAACGGATGTTGGGTGAATTACTAAGTCTCAAACACCCATGTAGAGGTCAGAAAAGGTATGTGAACCTCATATTCGTTGTTCACCTTCTTTATATTGCTTACTGATAGTCATGAACTAGGAAGATGGAAGAAGCAATGTAGGTAGAATCTAGAAACAGTGGGAGCTTGGCATGGATGAGGAGTGTGAGTCCTTGGAGAACCAAACAGGTATTTGTTGGTAGTGTTGTTAGCTGGAAGGAAGCACTGGATAGAGGGATGGATTCCCGTTTTAGAGAAGAGAGTGGATGGATACATGAGACAGAAGGCTATGGTATATGGCCTTGATTATGCTGCAGATCAATGGAGGTTTGACCATTGTATTTTATCTTTACTAGGTTGGATAATATTAGCTACATTATCCTATTATTGTATTGTGTTACTTGTTGCAGGGTTTCATATACAGGGAGTTTTCTGAGCTAAGGGTAGAGTTGGTTCAGAAGTATGTCATGGAGAATTTGGGAGCAAAAAAATTCTTGTGGCATAAGATACAGGGATTGCATCACAGGTTTGTGTGGTGGTTGGTCTTCAAGAGTGACATTGAAGAGGGATACAGAGCCTAAGGAACAAAATGGATGGTGTACAGGTACAGGTACAAGTTGCAGCTGTTTATCTCCAAGTGGGAGATTGTTGTGGTGTGGAGCTAAAAGCTTCAACTGTTTGCAGACACTAGAAGGAAGGATGCTGAAGAACCAGAGCCACCGGCGTCGGCAGTATGACCGACGTCGGTCAAGTGCAGTGGAGAAGGAGACCGGCGACGGCAGGAAGTCGGTCAACATCGGCAGCACCAGACCAGCAGGGACCAGTGTCGGTCGCCTGTGTATTTTTAGAACTGCTGTTGACGAACAGTCAGTTAGTTGAACCGAGTGTTTGCATGCTAAGGGGCTAATTTAAGTCACGAGCTGTGTGTCTAATTTTAGTAGTTAGACTTCTATTTTTGTAAGCATGGGATCTTATTTATAGACCCATAAGGCATGTATTGTAAAATAATTCTAAGGCAAGTAAAGGCATTGAAGCTAGCAAGGTCAAGGAGATCTACAGGTGTAAGGTCAAGGAGATCAGCTGAAGCATTCAAGGAGGGATAGCAACTCAGGCTTTAGAGTTGTTGTGTTGAACAAGAGAGAGAGGGAAGAAGGTCTTGAGGTGTGGCAAGCCTTTGAGGTGGAGGAAGAAGTGGCATCTTCCTTATTGTATTTTCTTTTAGTAGTATTTAATACAAGAGTGTGTATTGTCTCTCAAATTCTTTGATGTCTCAAGTTTCTAGATACTTTATCATTCTGGTATAATTCCGTGTTTAATTGCATATAAGAAAGTAATCAATTGTGCTCTAATTGGTAGAGCTAGAGATCCCCTGACAGGTAAATATTATTCTGTGTGTAAGTTAGGTTGTTGTAAATAACCTACATAAATAGATTGAATATTAAATGAGTTATTAAAACAACTCATGTATTTTTAGTGAATAGTTAGTGGAGTTATGTTAGACTTCCTAGATTATAGGAGCAACATTAGCATATATATTTATAACCTATGATTGGTAATGTAATGCGAAGCATTATTATTGAAACACTCTATGTTTAGTTCTTTCAATTAATAACAAATTTATCATCCTTGTGGATGTCAAGATCCACTTTCCCATTGCCTTTGTATGACTATCTAAAAATAACATCAAATACATATGGAGGTAAGTGGCAAAAACAAGTTTCAAAAGGATATTTAGTAGTAGAATAATGTACAGACATGTTATAGTAATGTTGAATATACACCAAATTTTCATCCCATATCATAGGATGCTTCCTATTTTACCCTCTCAATAGTTATACCAATGTTCTATTCACAACCTTAGTTTGCCTATTGGTTTATGGATGAAATATGGTAAATCATTTGAGATTAGTATCCATTTTTCCCACAATGTAAACCAAAACTTCCCAAGAAACCTTGAGTTCTGATTTGAAACAATAAAACTAGGAAAACCGAAGTGACCCCATACATTAACCAAAAATAACTCAATTGCATCACTTCTTTTTAGGGTCTTATTACAAGGAACAAGAATGCACATCTTACTAAACCAGTCCACAACCACAAAGAGATAGTCATTCCCCTTCCTTGACTTAGGCAACATGCCTAAAAAATCTATGAAAATGTTTTCCCATGGCCTTGAAGCAACCGATAATGGCATATATAAAGCCAAGTTTCTGTTACTAGGCTTATTTTTACTACATAAAACACAACCTCTTATGAACTTGGCAACATCAAATTGCATATTAGGCCAATAAACATACCTCTACAAATGAGAAATAATCTTAGTAACACCAAAATGACATAAAACTTTGGAATTATGTGCCTCTATCAATAGCTGGACTCTTTCCTCCTTGGGCACACAAAGCTTACCTAAGTTGTAGAGCAATCCATCTTGAAGATAATAATCTTTCGTGGGATCAAATCTTGCACCTTGGAATTTTTTACTTGAAAAAATAGGTCCCCAAAATATGTATCATGCTCATATCCCTCTACATAAGATTCATACATAAAAGGTTAAAAATGATTTATGGTGCCCATGATTGTAAGTAAAGGAGGTCTTGACAACATGTTAGTAATTTTGTTAGTCACATTTTTCTTATATTTGATAATCAAATGAAATTGTTGTAATAAACCCATCCATTTATAGTACATAGCTTGTTGAATTTTAGTTTGAGCTTACAAATATTGAAGAGGTTGGCGATCTATTTATAAATAGGCTCTTTACCCATTAGATGGTGCTTCCATTTTTTAACTTCTTAAACAAGAGCATAAAATTATTTGTCGTATGTCTAATAATTCAATATTTCACCTTGGTATAACTCAAAATGGTAGCATAATATTTTACTTTCTTGAAGCAAAATAACCCCCATAGCATAGTAAATAGCATCCATTTCTACTTAAAAACATAGTTGCAAGTTAAGAAAATCTAAAAAGGGAGCATGGTTAATATTATGTTTGGATAATTCAAATATTTATTTTTATTTATTACCCCATGTAAAAATCTTACCACCAAATGTAATGGTGTGCAAAGGTGTGGCTATGGAAGAGAAGTTCTTGATAAACTTCCTCAAATATTGGACTATACCTATAAAGTTTATTGTCTTGGTCAAATTGGATGGCCTTGGACAATTCATTGTAGCCTCTACCTTATTTGGATCAATCCTCAACTCCCCATCTCCAACTATATGCCTCAAGAAGACTAGTGATTTTTAGGCAAACTCACATTTCTTATCATTCAACATTAACTTGTTTCCTTCAACACTTGTAAATATTTTTTAGATGTTCAACATGCTCATCAAAATTTATACTAAAAATAAGATAATTATCTAAATATACAATGACAAAGGAATCAATAATTGGCCTCATTACATCATTTATCAACTGCATGAAGGTAGTCGATGCATTGTATATCCTGAAAGGTAGAACCAACCACTCATACAACCCTTGTCTTGTTTTGAACATTGTTTTTCAAATTTCCTCCTCCTTAATTCATACTTAGCAATACCCGCATTTCAAATCAAGCTTAGTAAAATATTTAGCATGCTAAACTTGATTAATAAGATCATCAATCTATGGAAAAGGGTACATATTCATGATGGTTATTTTATTAAGTTCTCTATAATCAACACAAATTCTCCATGTGTCATCTTTCTTAGGTACTAAATTAATAGGACAACACATGGAGAAGTATTAGGATGAATTACACCTTGATTAATTAAAGATTGTAACTATTGTTTTATCTCATTGGCATCCTTCAAGGACTGTTTATACAACCTAATATTTGGAAGGAGACTGTCAGAAAATAAATGAATTCCATGCTCAATGGACCTAACCAGAGGTAACTCCATCATCTCGTGAAAAACTTTCTTGAAATATTTTACTATCTCTCCCATATGCTTCTACTCTTTGTTAGTAAACATGAGTAGGTATAAGAAGTTTTATTTACCACAATCTCTTTATCTTGAATACCTCTCAAAAGAAACAAAAAAAATTCCCTCTAGCATTAATAAGCTTCTTAGCTTTGGAGTAACTTACCAAGGATACCTTTAAATCTCCTTCATAGCCTAAAATTATTTAGCTCTTACCATCCTTTATAAAGTGGTATCAGTTGGCCCTCCTCATGAAGATGTCATCCCAGATATACAAGTATAGGCTACCAAACACTACACTGCACACATTAAGAGGAGCAACATCCACCATAACTCAATCAATGAAACTAGCATTAATAGAAAATTAAACATTATATTATTTAGTCACCTTGATGTCTACACCAAGTTCTTTACCCAGCTCAATGAATATGGGCTTAGATGTTTGTAATTTTCAACCCCCAATTTGTCTATCAACTCTTTACTTATCAAATTTTCTTGTGAACAAGTATCAAAAAGAGCATCCATTTTTTTTCTATTCATCCAAATTTTAATATGGAAAAGTCTAGAAAGATCACTTTCTTGAGCACTAATGCTACCAAAACATACCTATCTATTGATAGAGATATAACACAAAGTATCATCCACCTCAGAACTACAACCAATATTATCACCTTAAAGCAAAGACATAGCCTTATTCTTATTCTTGAATGGATGCAATTCTGGATGGAGCTCACAACATTATCCTCAAAATGAGTATGCACATTATATTCACCACAATGTGCTTTGGTATACTTTTTATAAATGGTAGTATTTTCTACCTTTCTCTTTTTGCTTGGAGTTATTTTGAGAAGTACAAGGAGGCTTATTTTTGTCCATCTAAGTAGTGAGCTTTAGAACAAGCCTCATCTACATCTATAGGATTTGGCCAAGAGGACTGGTCTCCTCAAATTATTATGGAGTCCACCCACATACTTCATCAAAAGATCACGGTCTACTATGTCTTTGCCTATTTACATAACCTTCTCATAAAACTCCCTAGTGTACTCCTACACACTTTAGCCTTACTTTTGCCTAAGATATTGCCAATACATGGACCTCTCTTCCTCATAACAAATAGGATAGAATTGCTTATTGATTAGTATGTTAAAATCATCCCACTTACAAATAGGAGGAAACTTCTTAACAACTAAAGAATGAACATATATATAAAACAAAGTTAAAACATGATTAGATAACTTTAACATTGCAAAATAAATCTGATGGATTTCATTAATTTGATGTAAACTAAAATATACCTCAAGTTGGGATATAACCAATCATCTAGATTTTTGTTTTCATGTCTCCATCAGACGACTGAATTGCAATCTTTTCCTCAGCGTTGAATGGGGGTGGAGCTAGGTTGGCATGGGGATGCTCTTCATGCTTATCATGGCTCTCAAGAGCATCCTCCTTGTTTTATTTTAATGTCTCCATTGAAACACCAAGATTCTCCATAAAAAGTCCCATGATGGACTCCAACTGGTCAAGCTTGCTCAGAGAAAGAGAGATGCTTTTTTCTCCTCCTTCAAGCTTTCAAAATTGTTATTCTACTATTCAGGCATCTTCATCATGGGCCATACTTTTGATTCATTGCTTCTATTTTTTGGTGGAAATACCTGCTCCAAAGGAAACTAAGACACCTTGACCAATAGCACTACTATCTCTAGTGATAGGCATAAACTTGTAATGTACTTAACACAAAACACAATGGACTTAAAAATGAAACCAGCTTTGATACCAATCTGATATATAAGTTAGGTGGAGATTTTACTTTTAGTTTCATCAACATTGATACTACAAACTTAGCTTGATAAATTGATTCCAAGACTGTGATATGCAAACATAATTGAATACATGCTTGGGAATGAAATGAATAGTCTACACTAAATAAATAAATAACAAGAGATGAGCAAAACACATATGACACAAGGATTATCCAAGAGAAACCCAATGTGGGAAAAACTCCAACTAGTGAGCAAACACACTCCCCTTTCCATTATGTTACCAATGGTCTATTCGCACATAATACTCAATACCATTCTATCCAAACTCATGCACAAATTATGCTCTGCAATTATAAGACTCTTCTCAAAACTCCCATACACTTGAACCAACTATAATAGCAAACAACTATGAGTAAACTGAAACTAAGACTCAAACTCAAAATCATTGATGTGAATCCAATTTCCAAACAACCCATTGCCTATATGATCTGTTATTTAATTTTTAAAGACTTTTATAGGCCCTCTCAACCATAGAAATTTCTAAGAAGTTAGAACCAACCACCACGAGGAGAGAAAGCATTTGCAATTGTTCCCCTTCCCTACATTGTCAAAGGTGACAGAACCATCGTGGTTTGTAGATGGGCAGTTATGGAACCACCGAGGTGGTTATGAAATCTCCCTCCAAATGTTGGTGGTTGTGGCTTTGTCACTCTATGAAGGGGTGGTTACTTAACCACCAATCCAATTTCTTAACGACCACCCTACAAATAGGGGTGGTTATATCCTCTTGAGAAAACCATGAAGTTTGAGAACCAAGAAATCCCTCCTGATAAAGTGGGCTAGTAGGTGACAAATAAGTTTCATACTCAATGGAATTAGCCAAAGATAACTCCATCAGTTCCTGAAAAACTTTCTTGAACTATTATACTATCTCTTCTATATGCTTCTATTATTTGTTAGTAAACATGCTACAAGAAGTTTTATTTACCACAACCTCTTTATCTTGAATACCTCTCAAAAGAAACAAAGCAAATTTCCCTCTAGCATTAATAAGCGTCTTAGCTTTGGAGGTGCTTACTAAGGATATATTTGAATCTCCTTCATAGATTGAAATGATTTAGCTCTTACTATCCTTTATCAAGTGGTATATGTTTCCCCTCTTCATGAAGATGGCATTCTGGATATACAAGTATGGGTTGCCAAACATTACACCACACACATCAAGAGAAACAACATCCACCATAACTTCATCGTTGAAATTAGCATTAATAGCAAACTTAACTTTATATTGTTTGGTCACCTTGATCTTTACACTTTTCTTTACCCAACTCAATGAATATGATCTTGGGTGTTTGTATGTTTCAAACCCTAATTTGTCTACCAACTATTTACTTATCAAATTTTCTTGTGAACAAGTATAAAAAATAGCATCCACTTTTATTTTCATCTGAATTTTAATATGAAAAAGTTTAGAAAGTTTACTCTCTTAAGCACTACTGTTACCCAAACATACCTCTCTATTGATAGAGCTACAACACAAAATAGCATCCACCTCAGAGCTACAACCAATATTATCACCTTGAAGCAGAGCATAGCCTTACTCTTCTTGTTGCCCTTGAATGGATGCAATTATGGATGAAACTTACAACACTTATCTTTAGAATGAGTATCCACATTACATACACCACAATGTACTTTAGTATCCTTTCATAAATGGAAGTAGCATTTATTACCTTTCCCCTTTTGCTTGGAGTTGTTTTGAGAGGTAGATTGAGACTTTTCTTGTCCATCTAAGTGGTGAAGTTGAGATCAAGTCCCATATACATCTGTAGGATTGGCCAGGAGGATTGGTCTCCTCAAATTATTATGGAGTCCACCCACATAATTCATCAAAAGATCACTGTCTACTATATCTTTGCCTATTTGGATAGCCTTCTTGCAGAACTCCCTAGTGCACTCCTGCACACTTTGGCCTTACTTTTACCTAAGATATTGCCAATGCATGGACCTCTCTTCCTCATAACAAATAGGATATAATTGCTTCTTGATTAACATGTTAAAATCATTCCACTTACAAATAAGAGGAAGCTTTTTAACAACTAAAGAATGAACATAGATCTCAAACAAAGTTAAAGCATGATTAGATAAATTTAACCTTGCAAAATAAATCAGAAGGCTTCCATTAATATGATGCAAACTGAAATATACCTCAAGTTGGGCTAGCCAATGGCTTAGCTTTTCTGCTTTCACATCTCCATCTTATGACTAAATTTCAATTTTTTCCTTAGCGTTAAATGGGGATGGAGTTGGGTTGGCATGGGGATGCTCTTCATGTTTCTCATGGCTCTTAGGAGTGTCCTCCTTGTTTGCTTTCAGTGTCTCCATGGAAACAACAAGCTTCTCCATAAGAAGTCCCATGATGGAATCCAATTAGTCAAGCTTGATCATTGAAAGTGAGATGTTTGTTGCTCCTTCTTCAAGCTTTCAAAATTGTTCTTCTACTATTCAGGAATCTTCTTCATCACCATGGGCCATACTTCAAATTCCTTGCTTCCATTTCTAGGTGGAAATCCCTGTTTCAAAGGGAACTAGGACATCTTGACCATTAACACTACTAGCTATAGTGATGGGCATAAACTTATAATGTACTCAACACACAACACAAAGGACTTAAAAATAAAACCAACTCTGATACCAATCTGATATGTCTACTCTCAGTTTCATCAACATTGATACTATAAAGTTAGCTTGGTAATCAATCGATTCCAAGATTGTGATATGAAAACATAATTGAATACATGCTTTGGAATGAAATGAATAGTCTATATAACAAACAAAGAACAAGAGATGAGCAAAACACATATGACACAAGGATTATCATAGATAAACCCAATGTGGGACAAACTCCAGCCAGCGTGCAAACACACTCCCCTTTCCATTGTGTTATGTAAATGTATACAAGGTACTGCCAATGGTCTATATGCACATAGTACTCAATACCATTTTATCCAAACTCATGCACAAATTATGCTCTGCACTTACAAGACTCTTCTCAAAACTCCCATAACCCTGAACCAACTATAATAACAAACAACTATGAGTAAACTGAAACTAAGACTCAAACCTGAAATCGCCAATGTGAATCCAATTTACAAATAGCTCATTTCCTCTATGATGTGTTCTTTAATTTTTCAAGACTTCTTTATAGGCCCTCTCAACCATAGAACTTGCCAAGAAGTTACAACAAACCACCACAAGGAGAGAAAGCATTTGCAATCATTCCCCTTCCCTACATTGTCAAAGGTGATGGAACCACCAAGGTGGTTACACAACTATCACCTCTAAATGCTGGCAGTTGTGGCTTTGTCACTCTGTGAAGGGGTGGTTATTTAACTGCTGAGATGATTTCATAATTGCCACCCTACAAATAGGGGCAGTTTCATCCTCTAGAGAAAACCATGAAGTTTGAGAACCAAGAAATCCCTCCTAGATTAATGTGAAGGTGTCTGGATCATCCCCACACTAATTTATGTACTTGAACTAAAGTCTTGAAAATGAAGTGTCGTACATAAGTGCTTACAAGCATATTTACATACAATTAGGCATAGTGGAATTAGTTTGCACAAAGGACTAGTACAAACAAGATCTATTTTTGGATCATATAAGCTCAGTTACATAGACATCAACATCTATGCCCATATTTTAGATTACATATACCAGATTACAACTGATGAGTAAACATAATAAAAGTGCCACCAATAAGAGATAAATTTGAGAAAACACGAGTAAACATTTTGTAAGTGATTGATAGATAAATTTGATATAAGCCATATATATATATATATATATATATATATATATATATATATATATATATATATATATAATGAATGATGTAGAAACTCAATGTAGATATCAACATCTTTGTTTATGTTTTGGATTACATATAGTGGATTACAATTGATGAGTAAGCATACATCTAAATTTGAGTATCCTTTTGGTTAAGCAAATATGACTAAGGGGCATCCAATTTGTCAAAATCACCGAGTGAATGATCATGGCCCTATCCAATTAACTCTCTATTTCAAGTATCTAGTGGGATTTGTATCCTGGTAAATAAGCTACAAACCATCATCCTTACCAATTAAATTACAACCATTTCAATTTTTTTAAATAAATTTTAAACTTTGATTTTGTATCTTAATAAAGTTTAAATAAAATTTTGAATAACACTCAATAATCCATCCATCGTCATAATTTTTTTTTTTTAAAAAAACCAACCTACTTCACGTAATATTCCAGGAAAGACCCCTGTGCAAGGCTCAACTTGTATGAAGCTTACAACCATAGAAATCATTCACAAAGAGAGTCAAATATGAGAACAAATCAACACCACGGGCGGACACTGTTGAAAGGCCCACAGTTTGTGATGTGGCTGCTTTCAGACCTGCCGGATATTGTATACAACAAATCGCCATCGTTTGTTACACACACGGAATGCCTAACGCACCAGATTCCTCTTCATTCCCGCGTTATACCACCTCGTCAAATCTGTCACACATCGAAAACCACTCTATTAAAACCACTTCCTCGGTTGAGAAAGCCAAAGAGATTGAGGAAGATGGTATTGCGAGGCGGGGCTGCAGAAGAAATTTAAGTTTATAAGGAATTGTGGCCTTTGAAGCATCTGGAGCAAGCTGTTTCATCTCAATCCTGGTTAGAAATTAGATTTTTTAAGGAGTTCATAATTTCCACTCGGCTCTTCTTTCCGCAATTCACTACAACAATCTACGTGAGCATACACTTAAATTAGGATTTTATTGTATAAGGGCAAGCAGAAAGCATGCCTGATCCAACACCATCTTGTTTTCCCGGGGAAACCCTAAGCAAAGGGGCCCAGAATCTTGTCACCTGCACATACCAGACCAACCTTGCAGGCCATTGCAGGATGGTGACAGTGACCTGGTGCAAGCCTGCCATGGGGCAAGGCCTCTGTGTGTCAGTGGACAAGCCATCACATCAATCGATGTGCAAGATTAACCTTAAACCATGGTATTTTTGGAGAAGACAGGGCTCCAAGGGTTTTAAGGTCAATGGCACCAAGGTCCAGGTCTGCTGGGATCTCAACTCTGCCAAATTCATCAATGGCCCTGAACCTCAAGAAGGAAGCTACTATGTTGCAGTTGTTTGTGCAGAAGAGGTCATCTTGCTTTTGGGGGGCATGGAGAAGGAAGCATTGAGGAGGACCAAGGCCAGAGCTCCAATCATTGAAGCCATTCTGGTGTCCAGAAAAGAACATGTTTTTGGTAAGAGGTGTATTTCTACAAGGACTAGAATGCATGAGATAGAGAATCAACCCCATGAAATCAATATTGAATGTCATACAGCAGGACCTACAGACCCAGAGATGAGAATTAAGATTGATGGGCAAATTGTTGTGAATGTGAAGCATTTACTTTGGAAATTTAGAGGCAATCAGACTATAAGTGTAAGTGGTGTTCATGTGCGAATCTTTTGGGATGTTCATGATTGGCTGTTCAATCCTGGAGGAGGCCGTGGGTTCTTTACCTTCAAGCCCATCTCCTCCTCTTTTTCAGAGGAATCAAAATCAATTGCAGAGGATTCAAGTAGCAATGCATCAACGAAATTGGATACTTGTTCTGATCTTTGTAGCTCTTCTGAATACTGTGTAATGCTTGAATTGAGAGGGGGAGTGTTGCTTCTGTAATAGTAGGAGGTCAATTCCCACAGCCAAGATGGAGATTTGGCATATGCAATCGCAGTTCTAAGTTCAATTTTAATAGAGTTTCTAGACCATTTTTAATTTTTTTTTAAGTTTATTTTTTCATTGAAAAGTTTATTTCCATATATTAATAAGTATATGTTATAAAGTTATTCAGAATAGCTCCCCATTATAAAAGAAGCCATCCAATAGATTTCATACATCTCTCAATATAAATAGAATTATTGTAAAGAAATATTAATTTGGATTAAACTCCCGTCTATATATATATATATGGGGGGACAGAACTTTATGTACCTCTAATTTATATTTCGGATCTAATAAGAATATTATATTAATTTTATATTTAGGATTTAATAAGAATATTATATGATTTCTAAATGTTATATAGTTTGTAGTTGTGTAAGTGGGAGTGTCATGCTTCTTATCTAAGGTTTGCTTCTTATCTAAGTCAAACACCTCTCTTGTATAAAGTCTCTATTCTTATTCTTTAGAATTGGATGGAAGATGTGGAACCCACCATAAAGTAAGATGTTTGTGTGTTGTATAAAACAAAAATATAGGTCTCAAAAATTGAATAAGATAATCCTCCAAAAAAAAAAAAAAGTAATTTGAAAAAGGTCAACCAAAAAGATTTTTATACCATTAACTTATTATTTTCATATCATATGTTCAATTAAAAAGAAAAAATAAAATTTGAGTTGATTTATTATAAAATAAATTGATCTTAAGACATGTATATACTCTCGATTGATTTACTAAAAATAAATCGACCTTCAAACATATGAATAATGTTTCAATATTTGTGCATTCTAAAAGATATTGGTTAATTAACTTTTATTTATTATTATTGAATACAAATTGAATTATTATTAATCTTATTTTATTTTAAAATTTTTACTTATATGAACATGTCTTATCACGCATACTTAACTCCTTTCCTCCTTTCCTACTAAACATAATAGGTCCTTTCTTAAAATTCAAGTAGTGGTGATTATATCTTTGGTTAAGCAAGTTATCTATAACTAGAATAGTATGCAAAAAAATCTATATAGATAATTTGCCTATATTATTAGAATGTAATATGTCTCATAAGTGAGCCTAGTTCTTTCAGATTTTCAGACTCAACCAACCACTCTTCTACTTTCTGTTCGGTGGGATACGCCCAAACGCTTCCGCAGCCCTCGGAGGAGGAATGACGAGGCAGAGGAAGGAGAGTATCAGGGTGACCCTGTTGTGAGGAAGCAATTTGATGATTTATTGAGTACCAACAGTGGGCACTTTCTGTAGAATCGATATGATGCCCTGGAAGCGCTAGACTCGGAGGACATCTCTTGACCCCTGTCATCTATGAATTGTTTTTCATGGAATGTTTGGGGTCTCACAGACTCAAAACATAAGTTTGTTATGCATGATTTCAGAAAGAAGTTTCCCAAGATGGACATTCTCTGTCTGTCAGAAGTCAAGGTGGCAGATTTTTTTATTGTTGGTTGTCAGTAATTCCATCTAGCACAACAATATCATTCTTCATAACAACCATGTCGCAGGTCGTGGAGGGGTGATCACATTCATTTCTCCAAGGTGGCGGCCACACTTAGTGCAATCTAGCGTGGACCCCACCAACCGATTAGTATGGGCTCTTTTTAGCATTGAAAGCCACTCTTTTGGCTTTATTAATATTTATGCTTCGAATGACGCCTCGGAGCATACCCATTTATGGCAATGGATAGTGGATGATCTCCCCGATGCCCATTGGGTATTATGTGGTGACTTTAATATGGTGGTGTCCCCTGAGGACAAAATGGACCACTTACCTATGATGTGGGCAATTGTCAAAAGGGAGGTGTGGTTTTATGTGCAATAAATGGGGTCTTTATGACCCCAATTTTTACTGTCGGCCTACAGATGAGTTTGGTACACCTAGAGTAATTTCAGGGAAGGCCCCACTCAGATTATGAGGCGTTGAGATAGAGCAATGATGTCCACCCAACTGTACTTCTCTTTTAATAATGGTTTTTTTCCTCCAATACAGGCGCTGTCGGATTTTGGGCTTTCCGACCACTCCCCTATTCGATTCTAAGTGACATAGCAGTTCATGAAACCCAAAGTCCACAAATCGTAATTCTTCCTTAACACCTCCTTGCTCAAGCATGGGCCCATAGTGGCACACATTAGGAGAGTTTGGAATTTAGATCCACGTCCTTCCCAAGAATCTGGTTGGATTCTCTGGTGGGATGATGCCATCAGAGGGACCTCTCGCTTTCTGTGGATCTATGGATCCCAGCGTGCCAAAATTCGAAGACACTCATACTCTGCTACTTCCTTAGAGCTAAGCCGTGTGACTCTAGCCCTGGAAAAAGATCCCTTTAATGAGATCTTGCAGGGGAAAGTTGCTTCCTTGCGACATTGCATTCAGATTGCAGACAACTACAATCCCTGGGGAGCCCAAGTCAAACCCAGGGTTCATTGGCTTAAGATAGGGGACAAAGCTTCTAAGGACTGCTTCCAAATGCTATGAGTTAAGAACTCGAAGCAACAAAAACAAATCAGTTTTGAGGCTAGCAACAATCTCTCAAAGACTTTGCAAATTATGCAAGCTTTTGTTCATCATTATCAACAAGTGTTCAAAGCTCAAGGGTCTTCAGCTGAGCGTGAAACTGCCCTTCAGAAATGCCTTTCAATGGTGCCATGCAAACTCACTCCAATCTAGCGGGTGGTTTGCGATAGGGCCCTCATTGTCGACGATTTGCATGAGGCAGTGCCGCACATGGCTAATGACAAAGCTCTTGGCATTGATGGTTTCCCCTGCGAATTCTATAAAACTCTTTGGGACCTATCTAATTCGTCAAAATCGTCTAGTGAATGATCCTGAGCCTATCTAATTGACTCTACATATCAAGTATCTAGAGAGATTTATATCTTGGTGAATGAGCTACAAGTCATCATCCTTACCAATTAAACTACAACCATTTCAATTTTTTTAAAATAAATTTTGAACTCTAATTCTATATATAAATAAATTTTAAAATAACACTCAATAATCCATCATTATAATTAAAAAAAATAAACTTAAATAAATAAATAAAAATCAAACCAAAAAAACCTTAAGTAATATTCCATCAAATACCCATGTGCAAGTATGAAGCTTACAACCATAGAAATCATTCACAACGAGAGTCAAATATGAGGACAAATCAACACAACGGACGGACACAGTTGAAAGGCCTACAGTTTGGGATGTGGCTGCTTTAAGACCTGCCGGATATTGTATACAACAAATCCCCATCGTTTGTTACACACACGGAATGCCCAACGCACCAGATTCCTCTTCATTCCCGCGTTATACCACCTCGTCAAATCTTTTCACACATCGAAAACCACTCTATAAAAACCACTTCCTCGGTTGAGAAAGCCAAAGAGAAAATAGAAAGAGACTGAGGAAGATGGTATTGCGAGGCGGTGCTGCAGAAGAAATTTAAGTTTATAAGGAATTGTGGCCTTTGAAGCATCTGGAGCAAGCTGTTTCATCTCAATCCTGATTAGAAATTAGGGTTTTTGAGGAGTTCATCATTTCCACTCGAGTCTTTTTTCCACAATTCATTACAACAATCTAAGTAAGCATACACTTAAATTAGGATTTTATTGTATAAGGGCAAGCAGAAAGCATGCCTGATCCAACACCATCTTGTTTTCCTGGGGAAACCCTAAGCAAAGGGGCCCAGAATCTTGTCACCTGCACATACCAGACCAACCTTGCAGGCCATTGCAGGATGGTGACAGTGACCTGGTGCAAGTCTGCCATGGGGCAAGGCCTCTGTGTGTCAGTGGACAAGCCATCCAATCAATCGATGTGCAAGATTAACCTTAAACCATGGTATTTTTGGAGAAAACAGGGCTCCAAGGGTTTTAAGGTCAATGGCACCAAGGTCCAGGTCTGCTGGGATCTCACCTCTGCCAAATTCATCAATGGCGCTGAACCTCAAGAAGGAAGCTACTATGTTGCAGTTGTTTGTGCAAAAGAGGTCATATTGCTTTTGGGGGGCATGGAGAAGGAAGCATTGAGGAGGACCAAGGCCAGAGCTCCAATTATTGAAGCCATTCTGGTGTCGAGAAAAGAACATGTTTTTGGTAAGAGGTGTATTTCTACGAGGACTAGAATGCATGAGATAGAGAGTCAACCCCATGAAATCAATATTGAATGTCATACAGCAGGGCCTACAGACCCAGAGATGAGAATTAAGATTGATGGGCAAATTGTTGTGAATGTGAAGCATTTACTTTGGAAATTTAGAGGCAATCAGACTATAAGTGTAAGTGGTGTTCATGTGCAAATCTTTTGGGATGTTCATGATTGGCTGTTCAATCCGGGAGTTGGCCATGGGTTCTTTATCTTCAAGCCCATCTCTTCTTCTTCTTCAGAGGAATCAAAATCCATTGCAGAGTATTCAAGTAGCAATGCATCCACGAAAGTGGATACTTGTTCTGATCTTTGTAGCTCTTCTGAATACTGTGTAATGCTTGAATTGAGAGGGGAAGTGTTGCTTATTTAATAGTAGCAGGTCAATTCCCACAGCCAAAATGGAGATTTGGCATGTGCAATCGCAGTTGTAAGTTCAATTTTAATAGAGTTTCTCGACCATTTCTAATTTTTTTTAGGTTTAATTTTTTTGATTGAAAAGTTTATCTTTATATATTAATAAATTTATGTTATAAAATTATTCTTAACAAAATTCAGAAACATTATATTAGTTAGCTAAATAAATTTTATAACAATATTTTAGAAGAGACTGAATAAAATTCAACTTTTGTGACTGTAATCTAAGACAGTTCTAAAAGTTTCTATCAAAGTCCAGCCCTCAGGTCCAACGTTCAGTTGACAAAAGATTGTGGTTTTAATTAAATAAATTTTATAATAATATTTTTAGAGGAGACCTCGATAAAAAATTAACATTTATGACTCCAATTTAAGACAGTTCAATAAGTTTCTATCACTGAATCCAGCCCTCAGGGCCAGCGTTCAGTTGATAGAGATTATGGTTTAAAGTTTATTCAGGGTAGTTCCTCATTATTAAAAAAATCATCCAATAGATTTCATACACCTCCCAATATAAATAAATAGAAGTATTGTCAAGAAAAATTAAATTGGGCTAAATTATCTTGTCATTATTTATATATATATATATACATATGGACAGGGCTCAATATCCCTGCAATTTATATTTAGGATATAATAAAGATATTATATGATTCTTATATTTAAGATTTAATAAGGATATCATATGATTTCTAAATGTTATATGATTTGTAATTGTGTAAATGGGAGTGTTATACTCTTTACCTAGGGTCAAACCCCATTCAATGTATAAGGCCTTCATTCCGATTCTTTGGAATTAGATGGATGGTGTGGAGCCCATCGTAAAGTAGGATATTTGTGTTGTATAAAACAAAATTTGTTTCATGTTGAATGCATACTCCAAAAATTGAATAAGCAAAGGAGGTAGTCCTTCTAGATAAAAGAATGGAAAAGGTTAATCAAGAAAATTATTACGTCATTAACTTACTATTTTCATATCATATATTCAATTAAAAAGGAAAAATAAATTTTGATTTGATTTTTTACAAATTAAGTTGATTCTAAAACACGTAAATAGCTCAATCGCAAAGAAAAATAAATCTTAAATTGATTTTCTAAAAAATAAATCGACTTTATAACATATGAATAGTGTTTCAATATTTGTGCAGTCTAAGTAGTATTGCTTTATTGGCTCTTACATATTGTTATTGAATACAAATTGAATTATTATTAGTCCCACTTTATTTTAAAGTTTGTACTTTTATCAACATTCCCTATCACCTATTTTAAAGTCCTTTCCCATTAAACATAGCAAGGAATCTTTTAAAGTTCAGATAGTAGTGATTATACCTTTGTTAAGCAAGTTATCTATAACCAAAGTAGTATGCAAAAATTGTATATAGATAACTTGCCTATATTATCATTGATAAGCATAGTCCTTGAGTTTTCTATGTTGATGCCAGTTAAATTTCCCATTAAACATAATAAGTTGTCCCTTAAAATTCAAAGAGTGTTGATTATACCTTTGGTTAAGCAAGTTATCTATAACCAGAGTAGTATGCAAAAATTATATATAGATAATTTGCTTATATTATCGTTGATAAGTGTAGTCCTTGAGTTTTCTATGTTGATGCCACTTAAAGTAAAAGTAAAAGTACTTAATAAGGTGTCATTAGAGTATAATATGTCTAATAAGTGAGTGTATGTGGTCTTGTGCTGAGAAACACTTTGCAATAGCCCATCATCTAAAATAGTAAATAATCTTAGATAAGGCTTTCCCCTTACTTGAATAAGTGTTGAGGTTGAGTCGGTTGAGTCAAATTATGTTATGTTTTTATCATATATATTTTAAAATCTTGGTTTTTGGACGTGTGATTTTTCCACCCTTTTTTTGCATGATTAACATTGTACTATTTTTTTTAAAAAATAAATGGAAATGCACTTTTCAATCAAAATTTTCTATTAAAACAATATGAAAAAGTGCATATAATTTCACTTCCAATATTGATGTAAAGTTGGTGGGAGTTTTAACTAATTTTGAATTTGGTAGTCTAAATAAATTGAAGAAGTGAGTCTAATTAGATTATATAATCTTTGTCTAAATTAAATAAAATTAATTATAATTATGAATAATTGTACTTTGTTATTTATAGAAATAACTAAATGAATTGGGTGTGTAGCTTATTTAGGATTATGTTTTGTATTTTATTATGTCATAATCATCAAACAAGATTTGTCGGGGCTTTGTGTTGGCTCAGATCAACAAATAAACTACACAAACTAAACAAAACAAGTTTGGTGCTCTTTAGATGCTTATGGAATCCAGATCCATCCATTGTGTACTAGATTCCTTTAGGAAATCTATTCATATTTATTTGATAGTTGGATCATTATGCCTATATCTATAAATAGATCTTATGTGTTCAGATGTCTTTAGACTTGTGTGTACAACTTTAGTTTCCTTCTACATGCTCTAAAACCCTAGCTTGTGCTCTTGAGACAAACGTGACCTAGAAAAAAGGGGTTAGTGGGTTGGGTTAGACTGACCTCAACCAATCACCAGTAACTAGTTGAGCATTTCTTACATTGTCAATACTCTAAAGAGGGCTAAACTCAATTGTAGTTCTCTTGCTAATGTGTATGTATGCCAAATCATGTGAATTCAAGTCTAAGTTCACTTTTACATGGGTCCTTTTTTAGTACAAGCATGCAAATAGATATGTCCTTTACAAGCTATAGAGTTTTAGTAATAACAAGCTAAATGGTTGTGTGCTCTAAGTATGCCCTTTACTAATTAGTGAGAGCTTGTCCGTAAATACATTTAAGTGATTTGTATGTAAAATGTTCTTAATTTTTAACTAAGGAACTATTGGCACATAAACATTGACCCAATAGATCTAAATGTATAAAATAAAGTGCCCCAAAGCAGACCCAAAAGATATGCTAGGAAATATATGGTAAGTGTGGATGACTCTAGTGCTCAAATTTGTTTGAGATTATTGACACTGTTCTAGAGCCACAAAAAACTCAAAGATCATAAAATAGGACTATGGATCCCTGTGACAGCCAATAAATATGAAAAAGAGTAAGACAAAAGATTGTGCAGTCAAGTAAAGTAGAGAAGAAGTCAAGAGACCAAGATAAATGAACCAATAAGTGCCCTATTTGCCATTAAGAGCATACATATAAAGTCACATAAAATTATTGTACAAACAAGATTTAAAACAAAAGTATTGGTTCAAATGTATAATCTAAGTAGAACCTGCATGATCCCTTAGTAGAACATGAGAATCTAAGTAATGTTTCTAAATCATCCACTTGATCCGAGCAACATTTCAGGTGAGAATTTGGGTGACGGTTCTACCCCAATTGGTGGCAGAACTTTTGAGAGCCATAACTTTTACACCATAGCTTTGTTTGACTCCCTGTTTGAATCGTTGGAAAGCTAAGAATGAGGGGAACATCGTGAGATGGCATGGATATCCACTCAATGGGTTTTGAACTCTGAAAAACAAATGGAAGTGCCCCAAATTTTAATTATAGTAGTGCAATGTAAAAATAGTAAGTTTCTAAATATAGTAATTCCTCAAATCATGTATTGTTTAAAATCATGGAAGTCAAACCACTTAATCTCCCTCGATATTGGTGACCTTCCACATCCTCCTCCTACCTTCAAAATGTGTATAAATGAAGCTGTAACCTGAAATAGAAATCAGACATCTCTTCTCAGAGATAGGCATATGTTTGGGTATGCAAATTTGATGAATAAAACATCTGTTCTCAGAGATAGCATTATTGTTATTGTGTTGTTATTATTTATTGAATTATCTTTCAATCAAAGCTTCTAAGTTTTGGATCAATCCACTGCAGCCATATTTTATGATTCAATCTAAGAATATGAGTACAACTAAGAATACCATGAGTAGAAACCTATGTAAATAAGTTTGTAGAATGTCTGACATATGCCCCTAATCTAATAACTTGTGTAATTTGTGCCAAAGTATCATAATAAATATGAATTATTACCATATAAACCTGAATAGCATGTCACATATGCCCCCACTCTATATAATTTATGTAATTTGTGTTTATGATCTAGATAATGTCTCACATATGCCTTCACTCTATATAGCCTATGTAATCTGAGTCATGAAATTTGTAAAATAATACCATAGAATATGTGTTAGTGAGCCATGAACTGGGAGAATGTGTCACATATACCCCTAATATTTATTAATCTTGTGTCAATATTTAATAATCTATAACATTTTGTAATGATTTGTAATAACCTATGTAAAACTTATGCCTATCTGAGATACTTTGTCCCAATACAAGTAATATAATCTACATAAATCTAGCTACCTAGCCAATCTAAATCATATAGTATATGTCACCCTAATAATTTGAATCTAAATCTATGAAATAGACCCAATGAATGCCCCCATTTTGATATGATAGATGGAGTTGTGCAATTCATTCATATCATAAACTCATATTGTAATGGTATGCTGGCGAACGAGAGGCATGATTTTACATGAGAAATAAACTCAGGCTCTTTGACCTTAATCACCATCATCACCTACCTACCACCTCACCATGATTTACATGGTCTAATTTCTGGCAGGATGTGACTAGGTTATGAAGAGGTTGGATAGAGCTATGTTAGTAGAGAAAATATCTTTTCCTTTGCTAATAATTTTGACTACCACATGGCTATCATTTATGATGTTTTGCTTTCATACCACCTTCCCATCAAGTTTGAGGTTGAATGGCCTTTTCCCCATCTAAGGATTATCAAGTCACAACATTACCTTAATATTGCTCACTTGTATCATACTTGGAGTAAGAAACACATTGTTAGAATCTAGAACATTGATTTTAGGCCTTCTCGAGCTTATGAATGGATATAATGGCGATAAAATTCCATTAATCAGACATCTACCTTTCTTCACATCTATGGAAGATAAGAAATTATTTTCTATTGCAATGCCCATGAGGCTTCACACTATGAATTCATTCGATTTTCACCAAATTTGGAGTTTTTCCCTTTCAATGGTGATTTTGAAAATCAAACTACCATGTGGTGACACAAAATCAAAGTGGATGAGCATTATCAAGCTCAAGGAGCTCAGATACGAGCACAAATGTATTGGTTGAAAATGTAAGATAGAGTTTCCAAATAATTCTTTATTATCCTTTGTTCTAAGTAATTGGATGATCATGGTAAAGTTATAAGAGAAGTTGGTTCCTGCCTTACACACCTTCTTGATATATTGAAGGATTTTGTTTCTCATTACCATGTCATGTTTTCCGCTCAACCTTCATCATCAAAATGGGAACATGCTTTAATCAAATGCCTCCAAGTAGTGCCCTATAAATTCACTGAATCATAAAGAGTAACATGCGATAGACTTCTATCCATTGAGGAGATACAAAAGGCCATAATGCAAATTGTTGTTGACAAGGATCTTGGTATTGACAGGTTTCCCTATGAGTTTTATTAGAAATTATTGGATACATTGGGTCCATATTTACTTAGAGTGTACATGGAACTTATTCAAACCAACTATTTTGGAAAACTTATCAATTAAGGTAATATTTAATTCATTCCCAAATATGGGGATTTAGAGCTTATTAATAATTGGCATCCCATTACCCTTCTTAATATATCCTAAAAAATCATAGTTAAAGCTCTTGCTCTTACGATTAGTTACTTTCTACCCCTCATAATTTACCTCGAGCAAACTGGTTTTATTCACAATGTCTATATTATTGACAATAATATTATTGTTTAAGAGGGAATGTAATGAACCAATAATATCAATATAAGGCCTTGTTTATCAAGATTGATTTCAAAAAATCCTACAAAAATTTGAATGGCATTTCATCTTGGATACTCTTCATGTGCTCAGCGTTGGTTTTAGATTTATCAATTCTGTAAAAATATTGTTTCAAGATGTGGGTACCTATATCACCATCAATGGCATCCACTCTAAATATTTTGGCCTCTTTCATTCTATTCTTCAAGGGTGTCCTCGAGCCCCTTTCCTTTATGACTTGGTCACTAAGGGACTCAATTATCTTTTGGCCAACTACTCTTCCAAAGGTTTAGTAAAATGAATCTCTCTTCCCAAATATCATAATAAAATGGTGAATGGACACATTTCTAATGACTCCTTTCTCACTTTAGTTGAAGAGGATACTTATATTTCCAATGCCATGGAATGCATGGATAGTTTTTGCTTAGTTTTTGGTTCTTCTAGAATGGAAGAAGACCTAATGCTATAGATAGTATATTACCCTCCTTACCTAATCAGATTCTTCAATATAAGTGGCTTTGGATTAATCCCAAGGTGAATGCATAAAGCTAGGGTATAAAAAGGGGTCATTCTTCAAAATTTTGCCCATGACTTATAAAGGGTGAGCCACCTTTTAAAAAAGGTACATGCCTTTTGAAAAAAAGGCCCAAGCCTAAATTTAAATAGGCTTGGAATACCAAGACTCAAGGGTGTGTGAGCTATTTAATTTAAAGGGCACACACCCTTTCAAATGTTATTTTGGAGGGAATACATGAAAATTTCAAATATGTTGAGCTAAAGGGAATATTTCCTATGTAGTGCAAAGGGAATACACCCTTTGTTTTTACTTGTGTTTATTTTGTTTGTGAGTTTAAATGTATATGTAGTAAAATAAACATTTAAGTATAATAATATTGAATGTAATACAAATATTCTTATACTTAAAATCTATTTTACTAAATATAATAAATTTGGGCCAATCTACGTCTTCTATAATCAATTTGAGACTTGTAGGAGTTATTATTTAGAGATGTTTTTTCAAAATCTAATATGTTTCGTACTTAGTTTTTAGGATTTTAGTATTGAACATAAGGTGTAAAAATTACAACTAGTATATCGGTCTATTATATACATGATATGACTATTCTATATATCTATCAGGGAGATGACACCCTATCTATGATCACGGTGCCATATAGATGTATAGGGCCAAATAAAGATATAGGGCAATGGTGCCATATAAATATAAAGGTCTGAATAGACCACTTTATTTCACTCTCCTTGACCCAACAAATAAACACATGGCCATGATTAAGTGGAGTTCAAAATGGTTGAGAGGAATGCCAAACTACCAACTATAGGAATTGAATCACCCTATATCTCTTTATTCTTTACTCTTTACTCTCTACTATATTGTGAATCACTGAATGGAATAATAATAAATATAGTCGCTTTAATCTCCCCACTTTGGGAGGGAACTACAATAAGAGTTCCCCTAAACTACAATATAGATAGGGAACTAACACTAAAGGGTTTAATTCCTATCTATATATTTGATAAGGCCCCAATTTCTTTAGGGTTTAAGGCTACACTATAATGTGTTATAGTAAACACCAACTAGAATATAATACCTTCCTTAGTTTCATAGGTTTAAGGCCAGTCATTAGGATTGACATCGATACTACCTTGGCTTGACTCTAGCCTTGGAAACACACCCCAACTACCCCACTCTGGTCTAGTAATTAGCTTAAGAGGGAATCAAGAGATACTAAGCCCAAGAGGATTGGAAACTAACTAAAAGAATCGATTTATTAAGCTTTAAACTTAGGTATGGATGTCACTAATCGAGATAGAAATAGGGAACTATATATATAGGGGCTCAGGTATGGATTATTCAATATAGAGATATGGATGAATGAATCAGGACCCCTTAGGTTCACCCTAAAGACACTCATTGAGATAGAGATAGGGATGAATGACTTATGACCCCCTAGGTATGCCCCATTGGCCTTGGTTGAGATAGAGATAGGGACGAATGACTCATGATCCCTTATATGGTGTGTCACATTGAATGTGTTGGAGATAAACATCAATTTGAGCATAGTTTTGAAATACATTATCATATGGAAATGAAAATTTACTATCATGGAGAAATGAACTCAACTTGCATGAATAATTTATCAATATAATGAATCGACCTAAAACACACTAGAATGAATTGACCTAGATACACTAGTATGGTAAAATGATCACATGGATGTGATTACATGAATCATCTTACTGACATGATATTGAATGGGTTATTAATAGGGCTCAACCATTGACCATGATAAGATATTAGACTTGAAGAACTAGCCATAATGGTTTGGAGAGCACTTGATCATAACTGACTGTGTACATTTATGTGATCAACACAATCAATGATTTCTTCAATGATGCAACCATGTTGATGCATGGTAAAATCGATGGTTCATATGACTCTAACATTAATTTATGATCAACTTTGAGATTTCATTCTACATGGATATATTCCTCAATCACACAGATTCAAATCAAACAAATAGAAATTCTAATTAGGTTACTAGGCTAGGCCAAGTACAACAAGCTAAGACTAAAGGGGCATCTCAAGTGGACCAAACCTTGGATCACTCAACTAGTTTTGAATTTAATAATAATCCTTGATCTTCTTAACCATGATAGAGATTATGGTGAATGGTATTGATAGTGCTAGTGGGTATCACAATAAATATTCTATCCAAGAGTTGGGATCATGATAAATATTCTAGTCAGTGATAGCAAGGATAATGAACATATCAATTTCTAACTCCATAATGATAGAATTTATTTGACACCATAAAGAGGAGAATAAGAGATATGTTTTTAATCTCAATGCAAGAAGTCACTCATGGTTGTTTAATTGCATACATCCATCATCCTAGTATATTTGGTAGTGTTGGGGAGTCCCTATTCTATATTTATGTCTATAATGGGTAGGTAGTTTTGTATGGAAAAATCATTATCTACAATTTATAGATCAAACTATGTTGTGTATGAAAATGTTCCCTTCCTTATTTCTCATTCAATTTAGTCTTTGAGGGAAAGGCTCACGACTCCTCTACTCACACAATGCTATAGACAAGAATAACTCACTCATGAAACACAATGCTACAAATATTAATAACTAACCACCATAGATCTATATATATATATATATATATATATATATATATATATATATATATATATATATATATATATATATATATATATATATATATGATTTACAAATAGATACAGATCTAATTATCATAAATCTAAATAGATCTACATAATAAATGGTAACTGATAAAATTACCACAAATATATATGACTACAAATCAGATATAATAAGAGTTATTTGAACCTTAGTTAAGTGGAAGAGGAGTTGTTTGTTCACCAAATGAGAGTTTTTGGATCTACGTGAAAGGGAGTTGCAGAGAGAATATTTCCTTAGTCCGGTGAAAGAAGAGTTGATTTGAGCCTTAGTCAAGTAAAATACAGAACTAGAATAGAAGCCAATTGGGCACAAGCAAGAAACCACTACACCCACATTGATTATAATCCCATTTTGACCCTCTCATCCTCGAGCTAGTTGAGTAACAATGTTAATATATCCTTAGATGACACTCCCTCACCCTCCTCACTAAAGATATTACATATCATGTATGTTACAAGTAGGTTAAGTGCATAAATGACCCATATAAAGATAAGGCCAATGTTAACATGGATACAACATCTATATAATATGATGAGATGGAGCATGCATGGATGCATCAACCTATCTTGACCAATATGTCTAACCCTTGATGAAAATATGGTAACCTCACATTTGCTTATTTATCTTTACCTTCAGCTATCTAGACTTAGGGAAATTATTATCTATTTAAATAAAGGCAAAGTAAGAGTTGGGTTGTGGGCCGAACCTCACGATCACTTTTGTAGCCCAATGTTAATGTAAACACATATATTTTATTTAATTAATGAGGTGGGAGAGATATAGATATAAGTGAGCCATTCCAATAAACCCATCCATTGATATAGATATATAGTGATTACCACCTTACCTATCTTATTCTATGATTGTTCCTTTCACTAAAGAATGAAAAAAACCCAAATCTTGAGTTCATACAAACCCAATTTTTGTTCCCTCATGAGTGAAACTCAACATGCATAGGTGATAATACAAATAGGTAGGATGTGACATATTTTATACTACCTATGATAGCGTACTCACTAGCCCCCACATAATATGTATGTTGTTTCCTAGTTATTCTACTAACTGGTACATTATAAGCTATTGTTACCATTTCACCATTGTTCCCATTCACTCGATAAATAATTTGGGTCAAATTCATAAATACTCTATGGGATGTTTTAATCAATTGGTCGATTGATACACAAATGACCAAATTTTAGCATGTGGCCTCTAGCATATATGTAGTCACGATATGGTCTCATATCTCTCATAAGAAGTAGTCACACCAATTCACTTACAAAAATAGATAAAAGTGTGATCTCTCTATTATCTACATAAAATGAAACATATATAACAAACACATCATGGGGGGATTAGGAGATAACATTTGTGCCTCGACCTCACATAGGTTATGATAGGGGTTAGTTAAGTAGAGCATTCAATCGATGACTATAGGTCAAGTCAGGTCATTTATGCACCACTCACTTCCCATAAATAAATATATAGGTCAATATGGGGATAACATTTGATAGTTCATTAGGACTCAATAGGTCTAGTACCAATTAATATATCTATTGTTAATTGATTGAGTGTTCTCTTTGGTACTTAATAGTAGCTTAGTACCTATTAATTCTCTTTAGAGACTCAGTACCAGACATTGGAATTTAAAATAACATCATCTCATAAGCCACATCCAAAATCCTATAAATTTCCACTACTATGCATGCAAATCCATAATATTTTGGGTGGATTCAGTGGAGGAAGGTTATAAAATTCTGATTATAAATCATCTTCCAGTACAAAGTTAAGCCTATGAATGACACTATCACTTTCGATGTTACACCTTTGGAGATATATGAAATCTTGTTAAGGAGATCATGAATATTTATATAACTTAGATGATACATATCAATGTAATGTACTTTCTTTCCCAATAAGATAATTGTAAAAGATAATTACCCTATTTAATTCTTATAGGCTAAGTTAGGTGATATAAGGGAATAATTGAGGTCAAGTCACTATTTACATAGGCACTATTTACATATTACTATTCACTATCACTATTCATGGTGATGTGGTAGGTGATGTAGTTGATGAATCAATAGATGAGGTGGCTTATGGATGATATGGCATGACCCATGGAGGATCTCCCATGGATCTATTGCATGTGATGGAGTGGGTTGTAGTACTCCACTAGAGATATGCTTTTATGCCTTTGGTGAGTCACATGTCTTCTTTTTGGGGATAAAGATAACAAGTGAATAGTTGGGTGAAACCCTAGGGTGGAATATTGTGTGGCATGAAAAGGAAAGTCAAAAAGGTGTTGTACTTCTTTTGGAAGTTTGTGAACACATGGAGGAAGAAGATGGGATTGCACTATTGAAGATTTGTCTCACATGAGGAAGTGGGGTGCCATTTTTGGTGTCACATGGAAAGTGGGAGACCAAGACTAAAGAGGGACTGATCATATAATCCACTTTTAACCATTCTCACAAGGGGACAAACATCTCACTATTGCTCACATATGTGAGTGAGGAAGACATTTTGGAGTGATATGGAAAATGGTGGAGTTATTGTCAAAAGTAGAAGATTCACTCTTGACCCTTGCACATGGTGTCACATTTTGAATAATGGTCATTTTGACCCACATGAAAATGTGGCATCACATTATTTATCTCCTCATGCTTCTCTTATTTCCTTATTCATTGTAAACTCAATAAATAAAAATCTCTCTCCCTTGGCCAGGCATGTTGAATATGATAAACCCCCCATTTGTGAAGTTTGAACTTGGTTTAACTTATTCCTCTCCTAAGGATGGAAACCATTGGAGTGAACAAATATTTAATATTTAAAACCCTATAAGGTTTTCTAGATTTGGTGGTGAAAGATCCTCCTTGGATAGCTTATGGTGGTTTCATTCAGAAACTACATTGGTGTTTCAAAGGAGTTATTATGTACGTAGTTGATCTGTACTATCTCTATGTTATATGTATTCTCCGTGTTTATTTGTATTTATTTAGTGATATAGTGTAATTAGTTAGTGAATAAATATTATAGTTGGTATTCTCATTTCTGCATATTTCAATTGTCATTTATAATCTAATATCATAAATTCAAAAAATTGTACTAATTATCCTTAAAGGGATATTATAGTGGTATCATAGGTGATGATCTTTCTAGCTTGTAGGTCTTGTGTTATTTGATGTTTTCAAGTGATAGGGAAATTAGATACTGGAAAAGAGAGAAAAACAAATTACAACTAGAAGAAATAGTTGATAGTGCAATGGGAGAAAGAAATGAAAGAATTAGTAGAGATCCATTTGTAATTGGTGATAGAAGGGGAGAGCCATCCAATCTAGAGAATTTGATGAGTGATTTGGCTAGGGGACAAACCAAATTATGCAGTAGATGACTCAATCTCAGTAATAGATGTCTCACTCTCATCAATATATGGCTCAAACACAATAATTAATTACTCAAATGTTTTCTCAAATGATGGGAAATGGTATTAATATAAGAAATAATGGTAATAATGGGGAAAAAGGATCAAATGCAGTCAATAATATAGCTACTCATATGTGGAGTTTCAATGGTTTGGTTAACTGTAGACACTCCATGCCTAACTTCATTCTGATGGGTAACACTTTAGAAGGGAATGATGATCCTGATGATCCAAAAATGAATACTCAAGTATTGAGCGATTAGAAAGCATTAGGGGCATATTTCCATTCTGAAATGCCATTTAATGACTATTTAGAATTCAAACAAATGTATATACCCCATAGAGGTAGGGGTGGAAGACCCCAAAATAATGAATTGTAGAGAAAGGTGGGTAAGTTGTCTATTTTGTGTTTTGATGGTTTTGAGAAGGCATCCACAAGATCTTGGGTGCAAAAGATTGACACTTAGTTTTAGCTTAATCATATGGCTGAAAATAAAGCAGTTAAATATGTAACTCTCCATTTGGATGGTTGTGCAAATGAATGGTGGTACCATGGAATGGTTACCTTGGGCCACGATTATATTAACTATTATGTTAAATTCATAGAGAGGTTGATTAAGATATTTGATAATAAAGATACTAAGTTACGCTTCAATGAGTTAGCGCATCTAAATCAATGGAGTTTGGTAGACACTTACATTATTGATTTTCAAAGATTGTTAGTACTATTGATCGATATTTCAGAGATGATATTGATTGTGCTATCTGTTGATGGGTTCTTCAATCGCTTGAGAGGTTAGATTAAGGAACTTAGCCATCCCACATTATAGGACGTAATTAAAAAGTCAAGAGACATGGAGTCCTCTATTTTTGGAGGTAAGTTTTAGTCAAAAGGGTTCCAGTAAGACAAAGGAAAGAAATACTTTATAAAGATTCAAATCAGGTTAAGAAGGAGCCCACAAGGTTGGATGCAAAATAACTTAATGACCTACAGAGAAAGAAATTGTGCTTCACTTGTAATGATCCATGGGACCCAAATCACAAGTTCTCACCTAAGGCCAAAGCCAAGCAAATTGAGTATTATTTAGATGATGAATCTACTACTAAAAAATCAGATACATGATTTGATTTGGAAAATCAAGAGAAATAAATCTCTTCAAAAGAGTTAGAGAAGGAGAATGAAAGTGGGGGTACACTTTCCCAACTCCCTAGATTTCAAAGAATTATTTCTTTTAGAGTTTGGGGAGTATTATGTAGACATCAGATAGTCACTCTTATTAACATAGGTGCTACACATAATTTTATTAATGAAGGGGTTATAGCTAGAAGGGGAATTAAAATAAAATATTTTGATGATTTCAAGGTGATGGTGGCAGATGGATTCACCCTCACATGCACTAGGAAGATTCCTAACTTGAGCATTTAGTTGGGAGATTATGAGCTCAAAGATGATTTTTATGTGGTAAGCATAGGAGACATAGATGTAGTCCTTGGTATGCAGTGGTTGAGGTATATTGCAGAGTTATATATGAACTTAAAAACCATGGAGATTAAATTTAAAGCTAATGATAAGAAGGTTATGCTTAGAGGCATGTCAAATGGTGGACCACAAATAGTTTCTTTCAAAAAAATGGAGAGACTTATCAGACATGACTAGGTAGAATGGGTAGCAAAAAGCCTCATTATTCCAACCATTACAAAGCAGTAGAAGAAGAGTTACTCTACAAATGTACATGATTTGTTGTCTAATCAAAATAAGGTTTTTGGTAGCATACTTCCTAGGAAGCCTCCTGAGTGAGGCACTGAGCATGCCATTGAGTTGGAGGAGGGTGCCAAACCTGTTATCACCACTTTGTATAGGCATCTAAAGAGGCAAAAAGATGAGCTATAGAAGTCTATCAAGGAGCTTATTGACATGGGACACATCAGACCAAGTAATATCCCCTTCGCATCTTTAGTAGTGTTGGTGAAAAAAAGATGGGACTATGCATATGTACATAAACTATAGGGATTTAAATAAGAAGATAATAAAAAATAGGTATCCCATTCTACATATAGATGAGCTCATAGATGAGCTACATGGTGCATGCCACTTCTCTAAGATTGATTTAAGATCAGGCTATCATTAGATATGAGTTTGTGAGGAGGATGTGGAGAATACTATTTTTTAGTTATCATTTTAGACACTATGTGTTTTTAGTTATGCCATTTGGCCTAACCAACACTCTTACCACTTTCCAATCTTGTATGAATAGGGTGTTCAACAAATAACTCTATAGGTTTATTTTGATATTCTTTGATGATATTTTTATATTTATCAAAACATGGGAAGAACATATGAGACATTTATATGAGGTTATAAGCATCCTTGAGAGAGATTCTTTGTATGTCAAGGATTCAAAATTTGAATTTGGTATGACATAGCTTATTTACCTTGGTCACATAATCAACTCCAAGGGTGCTAAAATGGATCCAAAAAAGATCAAAGTAGTTTCAGATTGGTCTCCGCCCACTAAGCACTCATAGTTTAAGTGATTTTTTGGTCTATGTGGTTTTTACATGAGATTTGTCAAGGGGTTTTCATAGGTAGCTGACCCACTTACTAATTTGACCAAAAAGGGGGCATTTATTTGGTCTAATATAGTGCAACAAATCTTTGATCAATTTAAGTAGATTATGAGTTCATGCTCAGTCTTATTTATTCCTAATTTTTCCAAGCCTTTTGAGCTTGAGTGTGATGCTTTTAGAGAGGGAGTACGTGTTGTCTTCATGCAATAATAGCATCCCATTGCATTTGAGAGCAAAAAATTTAGGGGTGCTAAGAGGAGATACTCTATCTACACTAAGAAGATGTTAGCCATTATGCATGTCTTGGCCAAGATCAGGCCATATCTTGTAGGACGTAAGTTCATTATCAAAACTAACTACAATAGCCTTAAGTATTTATTGAATCAAAAAGATCTAAATGATAGACAACATAAATGGGTCAGTAAGCTTCAAGCTGATGACTTTGACATTGTATATTTCAAAGGGAAGAGAAATATTGTGGTTAATGTTTTGTCTAGGAGACCACATCTATGTTCTTTTATGGAAATTATAGCAGATTGGAGAGAGCAAATTTTAGTGAGTATATTAAGGACTCTTAGGATACTATTATCATTGAGGGTACTATATAGGATGATAGGTACACCATGGTTAATGAGCATAGATAGGATCTATTTGGTACCTGGTTCAAAGTTTAAGGTGAAGGTTGTAAGTTTTTTTTATGGTGCACCTATGGCTTGTCACCCGAGTTTCTTCAAGACATATAGGTAGATCTAAGAGAGATTTATGTAGAAAGGGCTTAATAATAAAGTCCCTAAGTATGTTCAAGAATGTCCAACCTATTAGTAAAATAAGAGCGAGCATACTTATCTTGCAAGTTTGTTGAAGCCCCTATCCATTCCTAGTCAAAAATGAGAAAGTATCTTGATGGACTTTATCATAGGGTTACCTAAGGTGCACGATAAGGATTGCATTTATGTTTTGGTGAATATATTAAGTAAATTTGATCATTTATTTGCTACTTAAATATTATTTATAGTAACACAAGTAGCATATTTATTCTTCAGAGATATTCAGGTTGCATGGGATTGCCAAGAACATAGTCAGTGATAGGGACAAGAAGTTTTTGAGATTATTTTGGTAGGAAATTTCATATTGAGTGGGACTGAGCTCACTCCTAGTACCATCTATCATCCAAAAATATATAGACAAACTGAGATTGTGAATAAGTGGGTGGAAGGTATCTCCAAAATTACATTTCAAGGTAGTAAAAGGCATGGGTAAAATGGTTGCATCTAGGAGAGTATTCCTATAATGTTACCTATCACATGTCAATTAATGTTGCACCTTTTATGGCTCTGTATGGATATGAATCCCCTAGCTTCATTTATTTATTATTAGGGGATACTAGAATGCTAAAATCTAATTTTTTATTAGAATAGAGTTAAATATAATGAAATCATTCAAAGAAAACTTGCAACAAGCTCTGATGGGTGAATATTGTGTCAATCAGCATACTGATAAACAAAATAGGTCTGATCAACCATAGTAGGAAGATTGGTCAGCCAGTTGTGTAGGTTTACCACATCAACAGGGGACTAATCTCTCCTCTCATCAAGGGGAGGTTCCCTATAGATACATAGGAGCTATATACAATATAAATAAGCAAAAAATAACACACAAGGGTGGGATAAACCATCCATCTCTCTTTTTTCAGAGATGATGCTAACAAACAAAGGAGAAATCTTGGGTGATTGGTGAAGGTAATTCTCTTCTTTCAGAAGTAACATTCAGCCAAGAGCCAGATCCCTTCTTGGATAGTATAAATCTTGGTGAAGCGACAGAAGGTACTTCTCTTCTTTCAGAAGTGCTTGTTCTTGCAAACAATAGGAATCTTTCTGGTAGGATAAGTAACAGGGTGTCAAGCGCACAGTAACTAGCAGGATAAAATAGAACACAAAGTTTCCACCTCAACTACCCAAAGATTTGAGATACGAAGAATAATGGGGGCACAAAGTCATCCCAAGGTCCTTTACACAGAAACAAAAAATAAAAACACACTAAAGACAATTACAGACAACACAAAGTCTTCCACAACTGACTTTAGGACACCTTCTTGATTACTTTTGCTAGTTATACTTGTTGGATCAAATAAACAAGAATGCTCCTAGGAAACAGACATAAGAATAAAATCCTAAAATAGCACAAGCTATAATAACACAAAGTCTGCAAGTAACTTGCTTTCTCATTCAGATAAAATAATATGAAATTACAATTTGAGCTCAAAGTCTCAGTAATGCCTTTCAATTTGGGCAGAGTTTCACTTCTGGTAAGGGGAAGATCTCCCGAAAACAATAAAAGAGATTACAATATATAGCAACCAAGAAAGACTTGGTGCTTTGTTCCATAAAACGGCCCATGCTGTGCATTCAATGCCTTGAATGCATTTCCAAGTTTGTCAAAGGACTGCATTGAAAATAGGGTGGCTGTCTTCACTACGGCATGTCATTTCATCCCATATGTCTTCTCCTAAGTCTAGATCATCTGGTCTGTCCCTTCTAACATTTGTACAACTATCCATTTTGCCTTTACTTCATGGAAGAAAAATAGGCTGCATCCTCAATGTTTGCAAGCTAGAAAATCTACTTCACAGACTATTCCAGCTACCAGAATAACTACTGTGTAGATATTTTTCTCTTTGTCCTCTTTCTGCTTTTGTCTTTCTAGCTTTGTCTCTTCTTGGAATTTAAGCACCCAGGCTATCTTTTTGGTCAGTTGCTTAGTTCTTCCTTTAAATTCTACACTTTATTTGAATTTCCATAGATATTTCTTTACTTTAAATTTGATGTCCGCGGGACTGTCAATGGTCGCCAGCTGCTTGAACCATGTTAAACCTTGAACCTGTGAACCTATGAAAGTTCATTGGTTCATTCTATCTCTTTTGTTCCATCGCTTCTTGGTTCAATCACTTTCCCACTCCTTGGTTGAACCATCCGTTAAACCACCTATTTGTTGCTTTTTCCCTTGACTGAGGCCGCCCTTAAACCTTTGAACCTATGAACCATTGAACTTTGAAATCTTTCAATTCAAGGTTCAATCGGTTCATCGGTTCATTCTGTGTCTCATTCAATCATTGCTTCCTTTATCTTTCTAAGTCCCTCTGAGGCCTTGAAATATTGAACCTTCGAACTAGTTGAACCTGTTGAACCATTTGGTTCAAGGTTCAACGGTTCCATCCTTGTTCTTTGAAAATATTCTTTGTCTATGTTTTTTATAAGGCTCTCTTCTGCATCTTCAAGTTCCCCCCACAAGGGTACCTATCCTTCAAGATTTTTTTGGGTGGAATTCAGGCTTCAACTTTCTCGATGGGGTCTTTCTTCTTCGACGGGATTTTGGCTCTCAAGCTTTTCCTTCAGACAAAAAGTTAGAAAGAAAGCTTCTTTTCCTTAGCCATTTGTTCCTTTCAATTTCTTCAGGATTTCTTTTCAAGTGAATTCCTTCGGCCTTCTTCATTTAATCATTTCCATTGGACAAAAAGTCTGAAAGAATTGTTCCTTTTGGGCCTTTGAATAAATCTGAAGGAATTTTATCTTTTCTTTAACCTTCGAACCAATGTTTCCTACCCTCCACAAGGGCACTTGCCTCTTTGGCTTTGGGGCAGCCCCTTGAACCTACCGATTGAACCAACTTTGGTTCAACGGTTCAATAGTTTAATCAGTTCATTCTTCGTTATTTGGCTAAGTCTTTTTGATCTTTTGCACCAAGCGTGTTGAACTAATTGGTCGTTGAACCCATTGAACTCACCTAAGTGTTGAGAGCTTGCTTCTTTCCTGTAGAGTCCATAGAAATCAACCTGTGAAGCCTGTAGAACTTGGCCTGCAGAGTCTGTAGATTTTCTTCCTGCAGAGTCCGTAGATTCAAGCCTACAAAGTCCATAGATTTTTGAGAAGCTTGAAAAATGAGGAATTTGAATGCTCAGAACAAATTTTGAAAAGGGAAGAGACAATTTTTGTCTTGCAGGGCCCAAAATAGTTCATATGTTGTCCCAAAAATGAGTGATATTTTTGGGGGACAACAAGATCAAAATAGGTAGAAGTTATACGTAGATCAACAATAGATTGAGCATATATTTAAGGTGGGTGACATGGTTTATTTGAGGCTACAACCTTATAGGTAGTCCACTCTCAAGAAGAGTGGGTCAGAGAAGTTAAAGCCATGACTTTATGGCCCATTCAAGATTTCCAATAGGATTAAAGAAGTGGATTATGAGTTGGAGCTACCGGTGAGTAGCAGGGTGTGTAATGTCTTCCACGTTCATGCCTTACGAAGGCACTTGGGCATAATGTAGTTCCTTCTTAAAATTTTCCACCATTGCATAAGGAAGTAAAAATCATTCTTATTCCAAAGAATATTATTGACTCCAGAGAGAATACTCTAAGAAGGACTATCAGGGAGTATTTAGTGAAGTGGAAGGATTTGTCGATTGAGGATGCAACTTTGGAAAGCAAGCAGATTCTATAACATCCAGATTTAAAATTTCTTGGGGATAAGCAATTTTGAATGGGGAGGACTATAATGTCCCTTACTTCTTAATAATATAATTGTAGAATATTGTTAGCCTATTTAATTCTCATAGGCTAAGTTGAGTGATATAAGGTAATAATTGAGGTCAAGTCACTATTCACACATGCACTATAAATGTGTTACTATTTTTATCTTTGGTGATTCACATATCTTCCTTTTGGGGATGAAGACAAGGGGTGAATAGTTGGGGTTTAAACCTATGGTGGAATCTTGTGTGGCAATAAAAGGAAAGTCAAAAAGGTGTTGGACTTATTTTGGAAGTTTGTGAACACATAGAGGAAGAATACATGGTTGGAATATTGAAGATATGGCTCACATGAGGAAGTGAGCACCATTTTTGGTGTCACATGGAAAGTGGGAGACCAAAACAAAAGAGGGGTTGATTATGTGATCCACTTTTGACCATTCTCACAAGGGGACAAGCATCTCACTATTGCTCACATGTGTGAGTGAGGAGGACATTTTGGAATGATATGGAAAATGGTGGAGTAATTGTCAAAAGTAGAAGATTAACTCTTGACCCTTGCACATGGTGTCACATGTCCAATAGTGGTCATTTTGGCCCACATGGAAATGTGGTGCCACATTCTCTCTCTCCTCATCTTTCTTCTCTCATTTCCTCCATTATAAACTCTATAAATAAATAACTCTCTCCCTTGGCTAGACATTTTGAATATGATAAACCCCCCCATTTGTGAAGTTTGAACTTGTTTCAGCTTAATCCTCTCCTAAGGATGAAAACCCTTGGAGTGAAGAAATATTTGAGGATGAAAACCCTCTAAGGTTTGTTGGTTTCAGTGGTGAAATCTCCTCCCTAGCTAGCTTATGGTGGTTTCATTCAAAAACTACATTTGTGCTTCAAAGGAGTTATTATTTAAGAAATTGATCTATAATATATCTATGTTATATATATATTTTAAGTGTTTCTATGTATTTCTTCAGTTATACAGTGTAATCAGTTAGTGAATGAATACTATAGTTGTTCTCATTTCTACATATTTTAATTATGTCATTTGTAATCTAATAAAAAAATTTAAAAAATTGTACTAATTATCTTTAAAGGGATATTATAATCAATCCAATCCATCGAGTTGGATTACACATGCAAAATTTTACTTCTTCAATCTCTTATAATCATCTTTAATGACCAAAATGAACCTTGGTCTCTGTCAAATGATGTTATAAAATTGTCTCATATATTCAAGATTTTTTTATTCCCAATTATTATTTATCACATACATAAGTTTTCTAATTGCTAAAAATAGCCTTAAGAATATGTACAACCAAACCCATATCCAAATTTCATATGTTTCCCTAATGGCCAAGATTGACCAATAGGGAAAATAGTGGTAGTAGGATTTAACCCTATGGGTTGATCTTGTCCGTTGATTTATATTTTAAACTAAATGATTTAGGAACAAGGGATAAGATCGACCTATAAGGATGAATCTTACTACCACTATTGTCCCTATTATTCAGTCTTTTCCTTTAAGTAAAATTTATGAAATTTGGGTTTGGGTTTGGTAGTAAAGATGCTTAAGGGTAATTTTAGCAATCATAACACTTCTATAGGTGATAGATAAAAATTTAAAAAGAAATCCTACACATATGACACAAGTTTACAATATCATTTTGTAGAGAAAAAGGTTCATTTTGGTCATTGGAGCTGATTCTAAGAGATTTAAGAAGTGATATTTTATGTGTATAGTCCAATTTTATGGATTGGATTGATATGTAGCATATAAGTCATATAAATACAATATCCATAGTAAGATATCATAGACCTTGAAAGGTTCAATGTCAGAAGTGGTGGTATCCTTCATAGGCTTGAATTTATACTAGAAGGTGCATTGTAATCATATTTTCATACCCTTCCTCTACTAAATCCACCCCAAGGAGTATGTATTTGCATGCATAGTAGTGGAAAGGCCTAGGAATTTGGATGTGCCTTGTGTGATGATGTTATTTTGACTCTCAATGTCTAGTAATAAGCTTGAAAGGGAGTAAAGATGTACTAAGATACTATTGCTTACCAATGAGAGCACTCAACCACTTAATACTAGATAGATTGATTGGTACTAGACCTATTGAGTATGGTAACCTATTAAATTATATCCCCATATCAACTTATCTATCTATCTATGAAAGGTGGGTGGTGTATAAATGACCTGACATAAATTGTAATCATTGGTTTATTGTTCTACTCAACCAAACCCTATGTGAACTATGGGAGTTCAAGGCACAAATGATATATCCTATCCCCCCATGATGTATCTGTTATATATGTTTAATGTTATGTATATAATAGATAGATCACTCTTTTATCCCTTTTTCATTATACATATAATAGATAGATCACTCTTATAGAGTAGGGGAAATATTATGCCATTTATTTTTGTGTTATTTTACCTATGTCATTGTTACCTCGCCTAGGGGTCACCCTGTCACCAAGAGTAACACCTCTATTAAACATGCATGAACAATTTGTATTCCATTTGTACTAACATTGTGATTAACCATTGTTTATATATTTTTTATGTCTTTATTAATATTTTATTTATTTATTGGTGTTTTGCTTACTTATTATTTATTTATATGCCTTGTTTATTTTTTTGATGGTATATTTTGTTTCATTATTATTTATTTATTTTCTTTTTCTTTTTTGCCTTTTTATTTCTTGGTTGCCATAGGATTCTTACACTTTATTGACATGAGTCTTGATTACCCATATATTGTACCTAAGTTATGAATTTGTGTTCATTCCTACACTTAGTTTATTGTATTATATTTAATTGGGATTTGATTGTTCATAGCTTACACCTAAGTGATGTGTAATTACATTTAAAACTAAGTTTTCTATACTTTAGATACACATTGTTATTATATTTGTCTATAACTATGATATATACTATCATAAGCTATTCCCCCATTAATGGGTCAATGGTAAATAATAAGGATAAGAGAAGTAGAAAGGAGGCATTTTGGACTCCTTCTCAACCTGGCTGGTTTCAACTAAATTTTGATGGTGCCTGAAGAGGAAATCCTAGGGATTTTGGGGCAAGTTGTGTGATAAAAGACTGTAGTGGATCTCTTATTAGAGCAATGTCTTTAAAGCTTCCAAATGGAACCAATAATGAAGTTAAGGCCTGAGCACTAGTAGCTGGGGTGGATATGGATTTGGATTGAGGTATCTCCTTTCTAGAGATTGAAGGAGATGTTTAGGTAGTTATCCAAGCTCTGAATGTTCAGAGGGCTAAATCTTGGAAACTTGCAAATATTTTGGCTATAATCTGGCCAAAATTGAAAAAATTTTGAGACTGGAATTGTTTCCATTGATTTCAAGAAAACAATAAAGTAGCAAACTTCCTTATTAGCGTAGGTATTGATCAAACCATTGATGTTAGAATGGATAATGTAAGATCAGGTTGAGTAGAATGTAGGGGCTTAGACCAAGTTGATCTATGAGATTTAATTTGATTGTTTGTAATTTTATTTTTTAATAAAATTATAAGTATCAAAATTTTAATCTTTTTTGTTAGTAGGGGATTTGCCTTTTGTTATAAAGCTTATGTGTCCATGGGCTTTATTACCAATTGGTTTTGGCAGTGGGAGTCACCACAACATTTGAGGTGGTGGATGAGCCTTGAATGTTTCATGATTGCCTCATTATATTTCATTCATGCAAATTTATTGCTTTGGATTGATTTATGAGTAGAATGATAGCATGTATACTCTTCTATAAGGGTTTGACAGCTAGTATTTGGGGTCATTTTGCATTTTAGCTATTGAGATGGATCAACACTGTGTAGAATCCATATGTTGGCCATTGATATTTGGTAGAACTAAAAACTGAGAGATGGGTTTTACAGGCATGGTTTCTAGGATGTGCCTTTTTAACATGTTTTGGATTCCCATGATGGAGGTTGCAAAAGCCTTAGAGAAAGTTTTGGAGGTGGAATTATTGGCAGCAAGCAAATGGGTGCAAGTAAACTTAGACTTGGCATCTTTGTTTGTGAGTAATCTTTGCATGGTCATGACTAATAAAGAGCATATTTAAATGTTGTTCAATTTATTTATATGGCTTGAATATAGGGTGGGTCTAATGCCATAAATTTATACCCTCCCATTGGGTCCATTTCTTACCCTTCTTTTTTTTGGTAAGGATATCTGGGCTTCATTCCTCTATCTTTTTTCCATGCTTTGTAAACAAGATTTATGTCTTTGGTGAATTTTTCATAGGAATTTGATGAGGCATGCTCAGGAGAGCAAACAATTGAAGGGAACAGGGGCATGATCATGCCCAAAATTTAGGAACTGTTGCAACCAATTTTAGATATAGAGGAATGGAGGCATAGAGAAGGAAGCTTGAGCATGTGAAAACTATTAAATAGTTAGCCAAGGGAGTCTCCAGGGGTGTTTTTAAGGCACCACCATGGTGGAAAGAAAATTTTAAGATTATGAAGGACCCTGGTAGTACTCAAAGGAGATTGGTTTTCTTACATTTGTAGGTAGAAGCTGGCTTGTTGATATGGAAGGAGGTGACACCAGTATGTTCAGTATCTGAAGTGAAGGAGCAAGAGGTACATGTAGTTAATTTCAAGAAGCCTAAAAAATTACTAGAGGTAGGTGATTTGCTATAAAGCAATGGTAAAATGGTCAAGTTAGTCATCTTAGAATAAGTTTTATAGTCTAGTTTTTTGGTGACTGTTTGACTATGTTTTGTAGTCTGTCGTAATCTTGGTGACTGTTTCGTATTAAGGCTAGATATTTCCGTATTTTTGGATAAATTTTATGTGTTTGGTATGGTCATAATGCCTTAAAATATTCATTGTAAAGCTAGACTAGTTTTTTTTGATATCGTATGTTATAATGGTCAGGGACCCATAAATCCCTAACATCAATCTAAAAAAAATATCACAAACTACATAAAAAATTAGGCCAAAGGATCTATCAGACAATGTAGTGGGTAGTACTTCTTATTCACACCTATAAAATCCTAGACCTACCCCAACACTACCCAAATGTAGAGTAATTAAATAACAATTGAATAAGTAATCCCTGCTAGTTGGAACATACATCTCCATACTAATAAATAGCCCAAATTCATGCCTATTTTTTGTACAAGCTTATTGTTACTCTATAAGTAGGAATTCAATATGTAATCCCCCTTTCCCAATTTTCTATACTGGGGTAAATTATGTTGACCTTTCTTGATCATATTTTCCCTATTAGGGTAAAGATGAACTGCATCATGCTTCCATCTACCCTATTGGGCCACCTAATTATGACAATGATTATAAATGCCTTTGGACAAATCATTATTTTGATTCATCTACCCTACTAGGGTGCCTCACTATGCTACTAATTATAATCACCTTTGAGAAAATTAATATTTCCACCCATATTACCTATAGATCACATCATTTCTTTCTTTTCAAAGGAACGTTTGATGACTCTATTTTTCCACCCTATCCCTCAAGGGGAATTCAAAGCTCATCCATCACTTTCTGGGGCATTAGCCAAGGCATTAACAACTTTACCATTATTTGAGAAGATGTTATTATGCCTATGTCTTTCAATGCCTTCCCAAATAGGGGAAAATTATAGACATCCCATTTTAGCTACAACCATGTTCCAACTAGACTTCAAATTGATTTCCACCAAACAATTTAAATTAAGCCTAAGAATCACTGAATATCCCAAATTTTGTTTGCACATTACACATTAGTACTTATAATCATGTTAAAGCATCCATATTTGGGGTAATATCCTATACACAATAGCAACCTCTCATGGATTCATCTCTAGTCAAGTCGTGTCCTAGTAAATTGATAGATTGGCCTTTGGACCCATAAGCAGGGCACCTAAACAATTTCTAAAATGCAAAAATGTTAAGTAAAATGAATTAATTAAGAAAATCAAATTAAATGATTAAATGAAATTTCCATATGCAATTAGTGAATATCAATTTTATAAAAAAAAATTCAATAAAATTGAGGTCATGATGATCTTATTATCCTCAAAGTCAAGGAATTGGAAATGTCTCCATTGGAGCCTTAAATTCATAAATAGAGAGTCATGCTTAATAAATTAGATCTCTATCCCAAATATTAATTGATTTTCCCCTCATTAACTTAATTAGAGTTAAACTAAACCTAACCATGATTAAATCTAACCTAACTGCACTTGAGTTAGGGTTAGATTGAAAGGCTATAAATAGAAGTACCAAGGCCATTCTAAAATAAGTTCTCAAGCCAAAGTTATAATGTTGAACTATTGAGAGACAAAGCATTATTGTGTAATGTTATAATGCAAAATTATTGATAGATTATTACATCTTTCCAAAGCCAAGCCAAGCCAAGCCAAACATTACTAAAGTGACAAGGAGAAATGGTGCAAGGAGCACCATTATCAAAGACTCTTTGAGCACACAATCGAGCGTATTATTCCAAGGCCAACATGAAACTATTGATCAAAATTAAGGTGAAGAATACTTATTTTATATTACTTTGTTTGTTACTTGCTTTGTTATCTTGCTCCTCGAGTGGTTAGGATTGAGGTGTTATATTTATTTGTGTTTTTATTGAGGTTTATCATATTAACACTTGACTAACTCCCCTCTTGGATTCCTATCTCATAGGTAGGGCATACTAAAATATGTAGGGAAAGAAGGATAGGTAGGTAGGGTATACTTAATTACAAGAAGGTAGGTAAGGCATAGTCTATTCTATTACAGGTAAGGTATATCTATCTAGAAATCTAGTCTATTACAGGAATACTCTTAATGACATGTAGAGAAAATAATTATTCAACTATGGGGATGGGATTGAAATTCTCAACTAGTCTCTAGTCACCCAAAGCTATATAGATATAAATTTGAATTTTCAACTCTAGGATTGGGATTCTTATATACCTAGATCCCAATCTATATATGTAAGTAATACAATTTCATCCCACCATTTACTCAATTTATTACCTATTTATTCTATTATGGGGTTTTAGATACACACTGTCTCCATGGTCTAGGCATGGATCATCATATATATCTTCAAATCCTACCAAATATTCAGATAATATATTTGAGTTCTTTATTTGAGTGAAAGAGGATGAGTGAAATAAGAGTTTATTTAGACCTTATTTGAGTGAGTTAAATTTATAATTAGAACATAAGCCAATTGGCCATAAGCAGGAAGCTAATGTACCCACCATCAAGGTATGGATGGAGTGATTAAATATGAGGAGGGATGAGGACAGAGTGAGTAGAGATGATAAGGGACAATGAGGGAATCATTATGGATGATGAGGGATGGTGAGGTTCAATGAAGGAGTGATTAGGGAAGATGAGACAGTGATTAGGGATGGTGAGGGTCAATGAGGAAGTGATTAAGGATGATGAGGGATGAAGAGGGAGTGATTAGGAATGATGAGGGATAATAAAGTAATGATTAGGGATGATGAGGGATGTTTAAGGTCAATGAGGGAGTGATTAGGGATAATGAGGTAATTTATAGATAATGAGGGATGGCAAGGGTCACTGAAGGAGTGATTAGGATGAAGATGGGTAATAAGGGAGTGATTAAGGATGATGAGGGAGTGATTAGATATGATGATGGATGGTGAGGGTCAATGAGGTACTGATTTAGGATGATGAGAGATAAGGAGGGAGTGATTAGGGATGATAAAGGATGAGGAGAAAGTGATTATGGATGCAAAAAGGATGATGATCAAGTCAAATTAGCATAAAGTGGTTATTTGATGTGTGTAAGTCATCAATGTGACCTATATTCAACTCACACCACTTTGAATTGAATTCAAAGTGATTGATTTGCAAACTTCACGTTGACAAACCTAGGACTTATATAAATGCCATCAAGCAATTCAGAAGCCAAAAAGAACTTTAAAATGACTATATGTTTACCAAAAATGGATATCAATTGTAAAAGTTATGCCCTAAAATCCTTAGGTTCAATATCGAGACCTTGAAAATGCCTAAGTATTGACTATATTAGATTTTTTTAAAATTATCTCCCACATGATAAGGCATGTTGTTGGGAGACCAACTCTATCGGATATAGAGTGACCCTAATTTATTATATTTACTAAAATAAATTTAAAGTATGTAGTATAAGGAATATAAATGTAACAATATAAATGTAAACTTATACTTTACATTTATCTTATTAAAACATCTTCTCCTTCTAGTAGATATTTTTCTTTTGTGCAATGTAAATATAACATATACACATTATAAAACACACGTGCTATAATGTGTACATGCTATAATGTGTGTGTGTTATAATTCGTACATGTTATGCTCACCAAACATAATTCATATGCATTATTACGTGCATATGTTTAGGTTTAGTGATCTCAAGCCTAATTTGAAATAAATCATGTGTTATGGATATTACATGTATGCATTATGGTAAATGTCCACAGAATTATCCCCTAACTTCATGCACTTACCCCAATACACTTGGTAGTATCCAAACTGTGACAACATCTCTATAAAATATTTGAGTGTTTTTAATGTCTTACAGCTCTTTGATGTGTGCCTCTCAATTGTATAAAAAATAAGCATAGTGTGTATTTTTCATTACCTCTAGAGAAAAATAAAATAATGTTTTGTGATCACGTCTAACTATGTAATTAAAATGTTTAGAATAAATTAAACTTTGGTATTATTTCATAAAAATTTAATCTTGATTTCTTCTCTATAAAACCTTATGTACAACTATAGAGAAATTTTTATAACCTATCAATATGTTTTATGAAATTTCATTTTAGTCTTAATATCATCAAAGAAGAATCACAACTAATTATTTTTATATATTCTAACTTGAAACAATGAAATATATAATAAATTATTGAGAAGACTATAAATATATTTCACAAAAATGGACATGTTATCTCCAAATCTTGCACTCGAGAAGAGAGTTTTCAATCCTCTTCCAGATTTGGGCAACATTGGAATATTTATAGGCATGTGGGTATACCTATAAGGGAAATGAACCTCTAGATTTAAAGGGATGGCTCCCTAAATGTATCTTTACAAAACAACCTCTATCTAAACCAGTTTAATTGAAAGGAAAAGAGTTATAAATTGCATTAAAAACCTGTTCTAAGAATGGTGATGCACCAAGATTATTTTCCACATGAATACCATACCCTAGTGCATGATACAAAAAAATACATAGACTATTTACAAGCTCTAAATATTCTAACACAAATATTTCAATATAGAGGTGAGATGTATGAAATGATGCAAGATAAAGGAACTAATAGATAACATGTACATTCCAAGAATAGTTATACACATGCATAAATTCAACACACTTGGACACACTCTATATGATTTGTTAGACCCAGAACCCTTGCTTAGGCATGAAGGACAAAGAAAAAAAGGATGGAAACCATCACTTATTGTCACTATACATCATTTACCCACTTAGGCAATTGCTCAAAAATTCAAAGAAAAAGAATTGTACTAATGTTTAAAGGTAGGATATCATTCTAATAGGGCTTCACCATACTCTCCATGTTTTTTTTTACACTAGACCAAGGATTGTATTTATAACAAAAGGGAAGAAAGAGGAGGAGGCCTTTGGTGTTAAGATAGGAATCAATGTTTTAGAAGTATTCATCTTTAGCTACAACCGTCTTTAAAAATGATGCTCATTCAGGCCATCTAATTGATCCACGTCACCTCCCTTTAACACTCTTGGCTTGCTCTCTCAAAGATGATTTTCCAATGGTTACCCAATGGAATCAAGATATTTTGAGCAATGGCATCAATGCGGTTATACAAGAGAGTCTACCTATTGTAGATTTTTCCTAGATGCCTAATAGCTTCCCACTGGCTCACTGAGGTGTGCAATGGCATCGAAAAGAGTCACTTTCATTCTATTTAGCGTTGAAGAGGAATTGCCTAAAGTCTACATGTATGCCTCCATGGCATTTTTTAGAATCCTTTGAAACTCATTCTAGCTCGACTAAGTCTTTTAATCCTTTTGATTGTCAGTCACAAATGACATGGATCATGGTCTGACCAATGGTGAGATGAACCCTCTGATAAGCTTTGGTAGATGAAGAACATGAGCCCTTAGATATGCTTGAGCGATTAAGCAAGGACCATCAATTTACATAGGACCCACTATTTTGAATGCCAATAGCTATTTTCTAAGGCAAAATTTGACGTCTGTGCAACTATCAACTTAACTAGGACCAATTCATTGAGGCACCTTCCCCATGAACCCTTTTATTTTATTCAAAACCATCAAATTTCTATGGACTCTCTTCCTTTTTTCTTTGGACCCATATTTTTACAGACTCTGCAAGTGTCCCTTTTCTTTAAAACCATTATCGCTCTATAGACTCTGCAAGTTTCCTTCTATGAACTCTTCAAAAGCATCCCTTCAGATTGCTCAATATGCCCTTTCTATAGACTCTACAGGTGTCCCTTTAGATTTCTCAACATGCCCTTCGACAATCCTTCTACGGACTCTACACAAGTGTCTATACCCATCAGACTTTTTTCAAAGGACACTTTGGCACATAAATACCCTATGGGACCTTTTGTTTAGGGCACTTTATCTAAAAGGTGAACCTTTAGAGCTTTTGAAAAGGCCCTTCAGACTTTTTCCAAGCATCACTTCAGAATTTTGAAAATGTCCCTTTGGACTTTTTCTGAAGGACACTTTTGCAACAAAAAAGACCCTTCAGACTTTTGGAAGTGGACCAATTTATGAGAAAGACCCTTTAGACTTTTGAAAATGTTCCCTTTGCTCTTTTTCTAAAGGACTCTTTTAAATAAAAAGACCCCTTGGAATTTTTCCAAGTGTCCCTTCAAATTTTTTGAAATGGACCAATTCCTTCAGCAAAATGAAGTGACCAATTCCTTTGGCAAAATGAAATGACCAATTTTAGAAGGGTCCCTTCAAAAATGTTGCAAGTGTCCCTTTAGACTTTTTGAAAGTGTCCCCTTGGATTTTTTCCAAAGGACACTTTGAAGAAAAAAAGACCCTTTGGCAATTTTGAAAAGGACACTTCCATGAGAAAAGACCCTTCGGCAATCTTGCAAGTGTCCCTTCATGTTTTTTTGAAGGACACTTTTGAAATGGACCTATTCCTTCAAAAAAATTGTGAAGATCAATTCTTTTGAATTTTTTATCCGAAACAAAAAGTCCAAAAGAATTCCTTCGAAAATGTTGCAAAGGAGAATTCTTTCAGACTTTTTATCTGAAATAAAAAGTCTAAAAGAATTCCTTCAGAGTTTTTTTGTTTCAGATAAAAAGTCTAAAATAATTCCTTTGAGACTTGGAAAAAAACTTGAAGAAAACTTTGTCAAAAGAAATACACAAATGTGAAAAGAGACCAAAATAACACTTGCAAAAAGACTGAACCAAAGGCTTTGAAGGGTAAAAACATTTGATGTTTTTTTTGTTGTGGGGATAAACAAATAGAATGTTGCACTTAGCCAAAACAAAAGATGTAAAACATGGGAGTGAAAAATGGCTAATAGGATAAATGTATGAAGGCACAATTACCACAAGCTCACACTTAAAAAATAATCAACATATATGACAAATTTATTTTAGAGTAATATTATAAGAAAAGGATTTTCTTGACAACTATCTAATAAGTTTAGCACCACAATTAATTAATATTAGATCAACTTCTCAAAAATAATGTAAACTTTAAGAATAGATTGTATCTTCTTAATGAACTTTAGATTCATTAGAAATTGAATAGTTATAAACTTGATATTGTGATTTGGTCAGATCTAAGTGTACAATGAAATTTTTGAACATTTTTATGTAAACTATAACATCTAAACAATGAACCTATTTTCATAGTAGTTTGGGTAGACCAAAAAAAAATAGTAATTATTAACAATAACATATTAAAAGTAAAAAAGTAAAATAATAAATCATAAAAATTGAAAACAGAGTGACGAAATGAAGATTTTGAAAATAATGAAAATCCTATGGTGATGGGAATTAAAATGTAAGTTAAAATTTAAAAAAAAACTACCATTCTCATAGCCATAAGTGTAGACAGAATAATACTAGCCATTATGTAAAATAAATGTTTAAATTGGAAAAACAAATTAATAAATCATATAAGTAGAATAAAGATTGTTTAAATTCATCATTGAAAGGCACTAGAATATCAAATGCTATGGTGTTAGACACAAATGATGGCTCAACATCAAAAACATGAAATATTTAGACATTTCCCTACCTTCACACTCATCCCTAAACAAAGCCATATTGTAAGAGATTGAAATATTTCTTTAGCAACTGCCTCATTTTTTTATACCTACCTGGTATTATTATTTTCATCCAAAGAAATTATTTTGACCTATCTGTCAGCATCCAATGAAAATTCACCGTTGTAAAAAAAAATTGTGAACGTCTATTGGAAAATATTGGTAGTTTATAATTTCTTAGTTGCTATTAAATAGTGATTAATGTGTATGAGTTGCAACCAATCAAATGATTTCATTTCCATTATTTTCTCATAGAGTCTTTTACCAATAGCACCAACAACATAAACATGATTAATATTTATCATAACTAGAAAGAATGATAATATTATATGGGACTCTAAGCAAAGGCCATCTATCTTTCTATTCAATGGTGTGGTAACCAAACCATGGGCCTCACACATCATCATACAAGTGTTGTCTATTGTTTTCCCTTGAAAATAAGCATAAGAGTGCTCTCAGAAGCATTAAAAATCTATAATTTATTAGAATACTAATTTGTGATCCATTAAGCCACTGCATTTTTAGGGCATCAACTTATCTGAGAAGCAAATGCACCATGATAAAAGAAAACATGTCAAGAAAATTTTATTATTCTCCTTGGTCAGGTCAGTTTGGAATGGGGTACAACAAGGGGATAAGAACATCTTGTTAGGTTGTGGAGCTAAAAGATTCACTGATGCAAACAGGGGAGGAGATTGCTGAGTGTCACAAACACCGGAGTTGGTCAGGCCAACTGACGTCGACAAGGTGCAGACAGAAGAGAAATTGACTTCGGTCGCCTGTGCGGTTTAGAACTGCTAGTTTATGGATAGTTAACGAACCGATTGTTTGCATGTAAGAAGGCTAATTATAGTCTTGAGCTGCGGATGTAATTATTGTAATTAGGTGTCTAATTATTGTTTGCATGAGATCTATATAATAGACTCATGGGCTGTATTGTAATTAGTGTTAGTTGAGTTGAGCAGGCCAGTTCTTTTTGTGTGTGAAGAGAGCAAGGGTAGCTTCTCCTAGTTCCACAACAGTACCAAGTGCAGGTGCTGGTTTGGAGAATCAAGTAGGGTTCTTCATGTATATATGATCTTGGTTAGTAGGTGTGCAAGGCCACGTTTGGAGATCTGCATGGTAAGTAAGATCATTGATTTGGAGGTGTTTGTGTGTGTGAGATCTAGGTTTGCAGGTGTGCAGAACCAGATTGATTTGCAGGTGTGCAAGATCAGGGAGGTCAGCAACACAACAGGGAATAATATCAGGCAGGATCTACTTGGAGTATGGTGTGTACTCGATTATAGAGCAAAGAGGAAGGCAAGGTAGTTCCTTCCAAAGTAAGATCATTTGAGTTGTAGGTTGTTGCAACTTCATGGGAGATCTACTTAGAGTGTGTTGTGCACTCGGTTGAGTATGTGTGTATACTCGGTGTACTGGCAGTAGTGGATACTGACTGGTTGGAGGTGAACACAAACTCTGTGTTTGAGTTGTGTGTTGGGACAGTAAGAGAGAGGGTGAGCTCTTGAAGAGATTTACTGTTTATGACCTAGAGGTGTGGGAGCCCTAGAGGTGTGTAAGGAAGAAGAACTGTGGTAATCTTCTTTGTTGTATTTTCTTCTGGAAGAGTATTAATACAATTGGGTATTGTCTCTCATATTCTGTGTTATTTCTGAATTTTAGTTACTTGTTACTTTTGGTTAATTCTGCATATTTTAAGTTGTTTGTACATGGTAATCAAGTGTTGCTTCTGGGTCCTAACAGTGGAATCAAAGCTATTTGTTGTTCTTGGTTCATGACAAGTGGTATCAGAGCTAAGGTTACAGGGAGCAGGTTTGTGTTTGACTACAGGTCACTCTTAGGGGTTTTTGATTGAGTGGGAGTAGAGAAATGGCAGAAGAAAGTAAGCTAAGAATGGAGGAATTGAAAAGTACGAATGGTTAATTACGGTGTTATGGAAATAAAGAGCAGGAAAAGAAAGATTGTTCATTGGTAGAAGATCATCATGAAGGAACTGAAGAAGCAGATGTTGCAGGTGTTGTTGCACAGGATGCTCTAAGAGGTTTCTTGGATAAAGTAGAATGTTGGTTTATAGATTCTATTGCCTCTTTCCATGCAGCTCGAAATAGAGTATTTTTCCATGTTAAGGTCTTTGGAGACTTTGGAAAGATTTATTTAGGGGCTGGTGTGCCTTGCCAAAGAATTGGCAAAGGGGAAGTGAAGCTGAAAATGCAAGTGGCTAACACATGGGTGTTGAAAGAGGTCATGCAGGTCCCGGTCTTGAAGATGTGGCTAATTTCTTCAAGAAAGTTGGGTGATGAGAGATGCACAAGAACTCTCACAGTGGATGCACTTGAATTCGCTGGTGGTAACAAAGTAGGTATCCTTTATCTATCTACTTATATTATTGATTCTTCTTTTGTTGCAAAGATGTGGCTTTGTAGGCTTGGTCACATGAGTAAGAAGGAGATGCATGTTCTTAAGAGAAAGTCAGATGTCTTTGACAGACTTAAGAACTGGAAAGCCTTGGTGTTTCTGGAGGAGATGATAGATAGAGATCAGTGGATGGGGTTGGATACCTCTGAGTAGGGCAGTTTGGACATGGGTATGATTTAAAGAAAGCTCACAGGTAAAAAAGTCATCACTCATAGGTGAACACAGTTACCAGCATCGATCAAGGGGAACCGATGTCAAATAGACAGGCACTGACGTCGGTCATGTGCAAACCAGAGCCGGTGGTGTTGGGCAGGGTGGCTATCGGTGTCAATCAGAGAACCGATGTCAGTGACCAGGTAAGACCGATGTTGGTTAGAAAATTAACGTTGATAGAAAGGATAGTTGCATGTGAACTAATGTCAGTCGGATGTAGATTGTGTGGTGACCGAGGTCGGTCATTGTAACGGATTTTGGGCAGATAGCAAGCTGTCAAGGAGTCTCAAACACCCATATGGAGGACTGAAAGGGTAAGTAAGCCTCAAATTCGTTGTTCCTCTTTTTTATACTCATTGCTCACTGCTGAGCAGGAAGGATCTAGGAAACAGTGGGAGCATGGCATGATTAGGATGCAAAACCAAACGGGAGATTTGGTAGGGTTGCCAAATGGTATGAAAGCACTGAAAGATGAATGGACACCTTAGTTAAAGAATAGAGAGAATGGATACGTGAGATAGAAGGCTAGGTCATATGGTCTTGAGGAAGCTGTAGGATAGTGGTACAGGGTTTGACAGGTGGATGACAAAGTAGGGCTTTAGTCAGTGTCATTGTAACCATTGTGTTTGTCTTACCAGGTGGATGATGGTCACAACATTATCATGTTACTGTATGTGGATGGTATGCTAGCTAGTAGGTTCAAACATACAGGGTTTTGCTGAGCTAAAGGTAAGGTTAGTTCAGTGGTTTACCATGAAGGATTTGGGAGCAGTGAAATTCTTGGGCATGAGTAATCCTAGAGACAGGGAGATCACAAGTTGATGTTGTCATAGGATGATTGTGTGAAGGTAGTGTAGGATGTAGAATAGGGTAGCACACCTATGGATGGATAGGTCACAGAACAGGGTCCCCAATCACATGATGAGGTTGAGTACATGTGTACTCCCTGAGTTTACCCACGCAGTGGGAGCTGTTAGAGAGTTAGGAGGTAATTCAGAGAAGTGGGTTTTTAGGTATTTGAGAGGGACTAGTAGCAGGTATACATGTTATGCAGGGTCAAGACTTCACTACATGGGTTTATAGGTTCGGATGTGGCAGGGTACTTGGATGACAGGTGTTGCACCACAGGATGTGTGGTGGTTGGTCTTCAAGATTGAGCTTGAAGAGGGATACAAGCTAGGAAACAGATTATATTGGGTACAAGTACAAGTATAGTGCATCTATTTATCTCCAAGTGGGAGATTGTTAGCTTGTGGAGCTAAAAGCATCACTGATGCAAATAGGGGAGGAGGTTACTGAGTGTCACAGACGCCGGCATCGGTCAGGCCAACTGACTTCGACAAGGTGCAAATAGAAGAGAAATTGACGTCGGTCATTGGTCAGCCGATGTCGGTCACCTCCAGGCAGATAAGGACCGATGTCGGTCACCTGTGTGGTTTAGAACTGCCAGTTCACAGACAGTTAGTTAACGAACCGGTTGTTTGCATGTAAGAAGGCTAATTATAGTCTTGAGCTATGGATCTAATTATTATAATTAGGTGTCTAATTATTGTTTGCATGAGATCTATATAATAGACTCATGGGTTGTATTGTAATTAGTGTTAGTTGAGTTGAGCAAGCCAGTTCCTTTTGTGTGTGAAGAGAGCAAGGGTAGCTTCTCCTAGTTCCATAGCAGTACCAAGTGCAGGTGCTGGTTTGGAGAATCAAGTAGGGTTCTTCATGTATGTATGATCTTGGTCAGCAGGTGTGCAAGGCCACATTTGGAGATCTGCATGGTAAGTAAGATCATTGATTTGCAGGTGTTTGTGTGTGCGATCTACGTTTGCAAGTGTGCAAAACCAGATTGATTTGCAGGTGTGCAAGATCAGGGAGGTCAAAAACACAACAGGGAATAATATCAGGCAGGATCTACTTGGAGTACGGTGTGTACTCAGTTATAGAGCAAAGAGGAAGGCAAGGTAGTTCCTTCCAAAGTAAGATCATTTGAGTTGCAGGTTGTTGCAACTTCATGGGAGATCTACTTAGAGTGTGTTGTGCACTCAGTTGAGTATGTGTGTATACTCAGTGTACTGGCAGTAGTGGATACTGACTGGTTGGAGGTGAACACAAACTCTATGTTTGAGTTGTGTGTTGGGACAGTAAGAGAGAGTGAGCTCTTGAAGAGATTTACTGTTTATGCCCTAGAGGTGTGGGAGCCCTAGAGGTGTGTAAGGAAGAAGAACTATGGCAATCTTCTTTGTTGTATTTTCTTCTGGAAGAGTATTAATACAATTGGGTATTGTCTCTCATATTCTGTGTTATTTTTGAATTCTAGTTACTTTTTACTTCTAGTTAATTCCGCATATTTTAAGTTGCTTATACATGGTAATCAATTATTGCTTTCGGGTCCTAATAGTGGAATCAGAGCTATTTGTTGTTCTTGGTTCCTGACACATCTGACATAGAGGATCTTTGGTGGGAGACAGTCTTTGTTTCCTCTAGGCATGATCTCTATCAACTCTAAATCCCTTAGGGACGACCTTATTAATCCTTTATAATACTTAATCTATGCATTGTGTTATTTATAACACAGTCCTTGTATTATTTTATTTATCTAAGATGGATGTCTAATCGTTAATCAAGATTGTATTTTGACTATTTACTGGTTTGATAAATAACCAAAATTATAAATTAGAATGTTAATTACTTTTGTGTTTTATAAACCAAGTGTTAATATCGGTTTAAAACCTATGGACAATGAAGTTGACTTATAAATCAAGTCTTTTAATTTTATGTAGGTAAATGACACTGACAAGGTATATGTTTTTGAAATGGGCATATGGATCTTCACAATAATGACTTATAGGGTTTTATACCACCATAAATTGCCAATTGTAAGAAATTGCATGCATTGTGATTAAATCTGGCAATTTATTTCATATCTTTCCTTTCTATAGCTTTTATCTTTCCTTCCTTCGTTAATGGTTCTTAATATTTGTTTGTAGGTATTTACACCACAACTACCTAGAAGGAGAAATTCCTATAGGTCTTGGAAACCTATCCAATCTTATGATATTGTATGTAGAGATTTGATTAAAATTAAAGCTGCATTTTTTTTACATAGTAACAAAATTATTGACTCTACATCAAGTGACTAAAATTAAATCCCCAACATGTTTTCCATTAGTCGCATTTGGATTTTGATGTCACTTAAATGTTTGAAAATAAGACTTGCTAGGGATCTATCAAGTAATTTATTGAGAGGGTAAATCACTCCTATCAGTCATCTGCAAAGACTAAAAATTCTATGAGTTATACATCCCTATTTAAGGGTGTGCTTTTTTATTTTAAATCTTGTTAGGTGAGCATTGTGGGGTATGCTTCAGACCAATACGATTTTTAAACATGGGTCACTCCTAAATGAACTCCATAACCTAGTTGCCTACTTTGTTTGGGTGAACTTGAGACACTTATTACTATTACCCCATAAATCCCTTGACCCTTATCTAGGAAATTTACATCCTCTTTAATTTAATGTTCAAAATTTATATTTTTCCTTCAAGAACCTATCAACAATTTTTTTGGTAGGTGAAATCCTCAAAAATGGGGGATTGCAAGGATTTGGAAATCACTCGTGAGCAACACATTCTTGTTCTCTTGTGAAAGAATTTTCCATTTGAATAATTGACAAATAGACATTGATGTACAATCTGAAATGACATAATTTATTTAATTTAATTTTTTTTCCAGGTTTATGGGGAACTTGGATTTATGTGGTCAACAAGTGGATACACTCTATAAGAATGCATTGGGCTTTCCAACTCAAATACACAAATTGGACTCTGATGAGAATCTTGGTGTCCCTTTGAAGACCTCAAAATATGAAATGCATTTGGATTTCCATTTCAAATACCAGAATTGGACTCTAATTTGAATCCAAGTGATCCTTCAAAGACCTCAAAATATGCTTATCTTTTTTATGGTTACTTGTTAATTTCCCATCAAGGGTTTATAGTTCTTTCTCTATTAGGTCCATTAGTGGTTTTACTTCAATACATAACAACTATGCTAATAGGATAACACTAAGGATAATGCCACTGGCTTCCTTTAGCCCAGGTCATTCTCCAAATGAAATTCTTAGATTCCTCAAATATATTCCTCAAATTGATACTTTGTTTGATGTTTTTGATACTACTACAGGATGAGGGTGATTCACAATGTGTTTTACTCTTTGCTAGCCATTTTTGCATGTTTTGGATGAGCCCCTCTAATACTTTTTCTTTTAGATCTCATTGTAGATGCTCTACGTGATGATTTGAAACCATCTAGACTTTTACAGTCCTATTGACCTATTTTTGTCAATTGTCAACATTAGTATAATTTCTTTCTTTCCATATAAGGGTTTAAATTTGGATCAATTATCATGTTTCTATTATTTCATGACTGTGTTTGATAATTTTCAACTTTGTTCTATATAAGGTTTGAGCCTGACTTCTTTGAAATCCATTGGATGCCATCAATATCCTCTACAACATCCAAGCACTACTCAGATAGAATTTTAATTAGGATAATGTCGATGATAGGCATGGCTCTTGTGGGGCTTATTTTGTTGTTATGGTTCTATATTTTTCCAAAGAATGATAAGTTCAAGGAAGGATACACAAATATGGAGTAGCTTCATCAAAAAAGAGGTATAAACCATACAAGTAAACACATCAACATTATCTTTGAATTTATGTTCATAATCAATTAAGCATTTGATTAACAAGAATGTGTGTTCATAATCAATTAAGCATTTGATAGAAAATAATATACCCTTATCCGTTCTAGTAGCAGATGCTAAGCTTTTTCATGTTCCACAGAGATCTACCATATACATCTCAGAGATAATAAAGAGAACTAAAATTCTTGATGATGTTGATATCATTGGCTTCAGAGGCTTTGACATAATCTAAAAATTGGTCATGGATGGAAATAGTGTATTTGCAATCAAGAAAATTCAAAGCAATGGTTTAAGATTAGATAAGCATTGTATAGTTTCATTAATATCAAAAATTACATTTCAGTTTCAAATTAGTAGTGTCAAATCTACAGAATGCAAAGCTGAAGGTACTAAAGCTGCTCCAAGTCACTTTTTTATAGTTGAAATGACAATATTTTTATAACTATAACAATAAAACTATAGTTGTAATAATAAAATTATGGTTGTAATTATTTAGTGGCCCCTAAGTTACCCCTCACCCATGTTGCACTCCCCATCCCCAATTCCTCTCCCCCTGTGGTAGCCAAAAATAGCCTCAATTGTTATATGCCACTATTTATCATGTAAATGTCATCTCGACTCTTCAAAAGAAGGGTTAATTTTTTTTAGATTTAAATTTTATTTATTTTGCCCTTGCTTTGTAATTTTCACACACACACACACATTTAATTTTTTAACTTTTAAATTAATTGATTTTATTTGTCAATATTATTATTTTTATGGCACACATAAAATATAAATTATTATTTTTAATTCTTCAGTGCTAGAAAAATGTGAGTTTGAAGTAATCATATAATTTTTTCGATAATAATTTGAATCTTTAGATATCATTTGTGAGGAAAAATGGTTTTCAAATTCTTTTTTTTAATAAATTTAATAAAAAATATATATTTATCCAAATATTTAAAATTATATTTTGTGCTACAACATTGAAATTAAAATATGTTTTCAAAAACATTTTTTTAATAATTTTTTTCACTGCCATACATGAGTATTTTATTTTTAATAAATATGTTTCTTTGCACTAATGAATTAGTGTCTTTTTAAAAAATAAAAAGAAAAAACGTAAACATTTAAAAAAAAAAATTATATTCTCAAAATCCTACATTTCATCTATTTACATTATTGAAAAAATATAAACTAATGTATCGTTTATCATTTCTAGCACTTACATAAACTCTCATTTTGAAGAAAACATGTCACTATATATATATATATATATATATATATATATATATATATATATATATATATATATATATATATATATATATATATATATATATATATATATATATAAGTGTCATGTTAACAGGATTTCACCCTATGCTCTAATAGATGTATTGTAGAGACAATAAAAACATAGGCAACAAATGTATAAGTAAGCAAGAGCTAGCGTACATGATATAAATCATAAAATCACACATAATAATAAAGATTAAATAAAGAAAGCAAGGTACATACACCAAACATATATAAATCATATATCATGCAAATTAAATAGAGAAAATAATATTACATGTAGATTATACAAGATAAAATATGTCACACAAAATAAACATATCAACTAATATCATGCAAAGTAAACTTGTCAAGTAGAATAAATTAAAAAAAACATGTAACACATAGTATATAACTAAATAATCCACTCTAGAGAAGACAATAAATACACACATGTAATAAAATAAGTAGAAGGAACTCAAGAAAGGCACACCAAACAAAAATCAGTTTGGAAAACATGTGAAGTAGTTGAGAATAATTCAAAACACACACATAAAAATGATAAAGCAACATTGTAAAAAATCATGTAATATATATGATACACCAAGATATATATGATTAAATATAAATCTCATTATGATAAGGAAATAAATAAAGATAAAACCTGAAGCATTATTGGGGATGCTTGTAAAATAAACATAAGGATCCCCAAGTGTGAACATGAGGTTGCCCTCGAATAACTATAGATCCATAATCATATATAAAAACATGTATACACTACATATAATTTAATAATACAATCAATAGCATGTTATTAGATAATGTATATATAACCTCTAGTAATAGAAAAAGAATTATGATATGCTAAGTTTTGTAATTATGTAACAAACAAAAAAAAGGCAAAGAAAACTACATTTTTATTTTATTATTTTTGGAAGACTTGAAGAAAGAATCAAAATTTAAACAAACCAAGGAGTGAAAGGTATAAAAAAACAAGAAGGGAGGGATCCCTCATAACCTAAAGCATCCTTCATGTGTGCACTTGGATTGAAGGGCCTAACAAAACACACTTGATTTTCCATGAGTTAGGCATGTTTTATTTTGTATGCCCTAACAAATGTGTTAGTGTTGAGGTTGATTTGATAAAATACTTAAAATAGTCTATCACTATTTAAGTAGGGGCTAAATGCTTTTTGCAAAAAGTCACCTAAATATGGGACTATCCTCTCAAGGTCCACTCAAAGCCCTCTATAGACCAACCTCTCCCTAAAAAACAAAATATGGATGAAATAAATTATGGTTGGACCACTATGGTAGCTAAAACATGTCAATGGGAATCAAAACCTTAACATATATACCTCTCCATCCACTAGTAAAACCCAACAAGGTGTGAAAAAAATGTATAATGACATCTCTCTTCCTCTCATTTCTCCTTGGGATTTTATCATGTCAATTACCCCATAGAGCTAAGTTCCTCAAGAGAAACACATGTTGACTATTTATTTTAATGTTGGGACTTCTTTCAAAGGTGCCCCTTACACACAGAGGTTACACACAATGACTAAAGGTGTAAGTAGCTCTCTATAGGAATAGATTAGAGTTAAGTGCCACTCCATATCTCTAGGGTATTTTTCACTACCATAGGTGCAACTACATTTGAGTAATCCCTTTACTCTGAGGAGGACTTCTAGAACGGGTAGGGTGAGCTTCAAATGGAAGATTCATATCAATGAATATTGTCTCAAGGAATGTTGGAGGTCTCACAAATCCCCCTCAAAAAGTATTTCTATGCACTGCTTGTCAACGGTTTAGATTTTACATATTATTTATTTTTCATAAGTTAAGATTGAAAGTTTTACTCTATAAACCTCTCTAAGAAGTATATGGCTAGATACATCACACTCTTCCACTTTACATGAAGATGGATATGACTCCACTAGTATTTTGGTTTCATCAAAATTTGTCTCATTACTTATTGCATCAAGGGAAGACCCATCACATTGAGGTATTTGGGTTATGATTTATATCAATGGAGATTCTTTAGGAGATATCAATGTTTATGATCCTAATGATCCCTAACAAAATGACACTTTAGAGATGGTTCATCGATAATCTACCTTTTTCCACATGGTTTATTTGTGGTGACTTTAATATGAATAAGAGTTCCAAGGACAAAGATAGTGCCATCCCTATGTGATGGTACATGAGGGAATGTGAAGTTTGGTATTATTTTAAAAATTGTTAGGGCTTAGAGGACACACTTTTTAGTGGTTATTATTAACTAACACACCTTGGTTCACTTGGTCTAATTTTTAGGCTCATGTTTATTGTGTTCTTAAATTATTTGATTGACATGATTTCTTAGCAACATGTGTTCTCTTTTTCCATTTTTGATGGGATAACTATCGTGGTTCATCCATAAATTTTATTTTTCAAACATAGTCCCATCATCTATAGACTAGAATGGGGATATGGCCTTTATAAATTCCCTAACAATTAGTTGTTTCTAAATATGTTATTGATTAGTAATGAGGGAACAATCTAACTCATCATCAAATTATGGAATTTAGCACCACATTCACCACATGATGATATATGGGTTGAGTGGTGGACTGATGCAATCAATGATACCTATTGTACCTAACACCCACTTTTTATTTGTAATAAATGGGGACCCACTTATTTCAGAATATGCTTAGAGCCTCATTTTTAATATTTATGCAAATTCAAAAAAATGATCATGATTTAGTCTTTCATGCTTTGGCATGATGGCATTCATATTGTATTCATGAACTAATTCTTGGGCTTATATTTTAGGACTTTTAGCATATGCTAATCAAATTGACTCAAACTCATTATTTCAGACTTGTTCAGGTCTTCAGCATTTTGGATTCAAGCATTATGCTCAAGAAGAATTCACTTTTTGAATTTCCCTTTTGCTTATTTTAGACCTTTCCAAATTATCTACCCAAGGCTTGATCGGGTTTCCATATCCACATTACTAATTAGTTTTTCCTGCATGACTTACTTCAATGTTTCATTTTAAGTCTTCCATAGTCATAAATTTAAAGTCTTCCATTGCCATAACTTACTTCAAAGTTTTCCACCATCACAAGTCTGAAGTCTTATACAATCATGAAGCTGACTTCTTAAGCAAGGGCCCATGTATACCATGATTGACCCCTTTAGAAGGAATTCATTTGGGCATTTCCTTCGAAAACATTCCTTCAGATGTTTTACTTTGAGATTCCCTTCGAATAATTGCCCTCGACGTATTGATTTCAAGGCATACACCCTTTAGAACTATTGGAATAAACCCTTTGAAAACTTTGTCATTGATAAAGTATCCTCTAAAGTAGATCTTCCATTGCCTAAATGCCCTACAAGAAGTGCCATTTAGCCTTTCCACTTTGAACCTTTTCCCTCTAAGCTGCCCTTCGAGATTTATCATCTCGATCACCTACCCTTTAGAATTATTAAAATAGACCCTTTAGAAACTTTGTCATTGATAAAGTGTCCTCTGAAGTAGATATTTCATTATCTGATTACCCTTCAGCTTTTTTGTTTTGGGCTAATCATACCAACTTACCCTTCAGGTTTAATGTAAAGTACCCTTCGAGAGCCTAGAGTGCCCTTTCTGAAGTGGTCACCTACCCTTCAAGACCTTAAAAAGACCCTTAGCTATAAAAGTTTCCCTTCAAAAGAATTATTTTGGGAATTTCATGAAAGTAATTCTTTCAAACATTTTATCTGAAGCAATTCCTCTAAAGGAATTGTCCCAAAGTTTTCCTCGAGTACATCACTCATGCTTTGACCTTTTCAGCATACTCTTTGGCCTTTCCAAACATACCCTTTAAGCCTTATGTAAAGTACCCTTTAGAAACCTAGAGTTCCCTTTCCAAAGTAGTCACTTACCCTTGGAAAGGTCTGTAAGGTCCCTTTTTCCATGCATTTTTCCCTTTAGAAGAATTCCTTCAGACATTTTATTTGAAGCGATTCTCCCAACACCAATGCCTTGAAACAATTCCTCTAAAGGAATTGTCCAAGGACATTGGACCCAGAGTGACCTTTAATATTTATTAAGTGCCCACCTACCCCTCTGCATATCCTTCAATATTTTTATCCCAATAAAATCCCCTTTACCTGTAGACATTTTGTTTGAAACCATTGAGTTTCCCTTCGAAAGAATTCCTTTGGACAATTTGTCCAAAGCAATTCTCCTGACAGCCATTCTCCCAAAAACCTTTACCCCAAAATAGCTCCTCTAAAATAAAATTCTTGAAATAACAAATCTTGTTTATATGAAGTCTTTGGTTTTATGCTCACAAGAACAAAATAAACAAATAATTGGACAAGTCACATACTCATGGGAGTGAAAAGTGGTTTAAATTTAGATACTACAACATGCAAATGACCCACAGAAAGAAGTAAGAAGTTCATTGCTAAAAAGATAAATCTTTTGACACTTAAAATTTATATTTATCAAATGGATATTTGGATTTCATAGTTTCACTATGAACATGCAACAAATGTAAAAGTAAAGATCTAAGCTATAAGAGACATAGACAAGCATGCAACGAATAATTTAGAATTAATCATGGCTAAAGTGATTATCCTCCTTCATGCATATATTTGAGTTCATTTTGAAGGTAGCTAAAACTAAAAGATCAACTAGTTGTTCTCACAACCTAAGAAAGGAAGCATGCATAGTTATGGCAAGCAGCACTTATGCCTATAAATTTGCATAGAGTTTGAGTTATAATTATAAAATTTTGGTTTTATCTTTATGTACATGCAGATATTGCATAGTGCTAAAAAAGGGCTAAATTTAATTGATAAACTATAAGTAGACTTTTATACTATTTTAGACCATAGTTAGAACTACAAGTCTAACTATCATCATGTAGTCATGCATAGACTTGGAAGTTGAGGTGCCCCCTTCCCCAAGTTCTATAAATATAATTGTCCCCCCCAACTTTATTTTTTTAATTTAGAAGGTTTTAGAATATAGAGAAGCAAGCCATTTTTGTTGATCATGCGTAATGTTCTTAGTATTTTCTTTCCCTATTTGTGTTATTAGTTCTATGGTTGTTTATTTCAAATATCTTTAGTATGTAAAATATTCAAATAGATTCTTGATTGCTTTGATTAATAAGCTAATTGTAGATGTGTAATAATTGTTGAAGATTGGTAAATATATTGTTCAAAATAATCAAGTTAGGTTGAATCATTATTTATGGAATGTGTATCGGTGTTTTCTTGGTGTAGTTTTCTAAGTGTGTGCTACAACTACCTTAGATAATTAATTAACTCGAGCCATAATCTCCTGATTGAAGGGTGTGAAACAACTACCCTAATAGGAGTAACCTTTATCTGAGGCTATTAAACTTCTTACATCTCTTTTTCCTTAGACTCCTTAGCCATCTTTTCTTGCATGTGTGCAAATTATTGCTTGAAATAAGCATTAATTAAAAAAAAACATAGATTTGTTTAGAAACCAGCCACGGAAGTAATTTCTTAAGAAACACAGAGTTTTATTTTTTGCCTTACCTTACCCTCTTTTTGTGTTTTTTTCTGAAATATCTACCCACCTTAGATTAGAAATGAGTCACCCATCCAACTCATATAGAAATCCACTTTGTTAGACTCTACACCTCCATCCAAAAAACCTTACCAACAACCTACATGTTCTATCCATATTCTATTAATAGGTTGAAATAAACCGCATACCTGCAATCATGCCCTGGAGTCAAATTCTCCTCCATTGAGATCCTAAAACATCAGAGGTTACCTCATTTGAAACTATGGTGTGCATAAAACCCTCATTGAAAAGTTAAAAAAATTAGCGCTACAAAGAGGACCAAAAATTTGATTATAGAGGTTAATTTCCACATAGAGTTGTACTAGAGTCACCCAAGAGAGTGACTAGATCCAATTCCCAAGGTGGTCTACTAGTGTCACCTTTGACATACCAAAGGAGACCCCATGCTATACCAATAGCTATAGTCCAACAAAACCCACATCCCAAGACTCCTCCTATAAGAGGTCATTTATCCAACCCACCTATGGCCTAACCTTGGTTAGTTGGATCTTCTATTGTCATCCCTAGAGATGTACATTATTTACCTCAAAATTTGAAAAAGTATCTTCCATCCTTTTCCCCTTTTGGCCTAGAACAATAGAAGAACATATCAAATATATCAAAGCTACATTAAAATTAATGATTGTAGTAGACAAAGATGTTGCATGTTGATTATTTCCATTTACTTTGATGGTCATAGCTTATGATTGGTATCTTAACTTAACTAAAAATTCTATTACATCTTGGCCTGAGTGTCAAGCAGATTTTATTCCATAATTTGGATAGGTTACTAACCTAGCATTGATATATCAACACTTTACAAGCATGAAAAAGGAGAATGGTGATCCAATTTGAGCTTTTAATGCAAGATGGCAGAAGATGTATAACTAGCTCAACATGGGTTATAATCCTGAACCAACGCTAGCACTGAAAATGTATAGGAATGCTTTTGATCCTATTAATACAATATTTTTAAGAAGAGTAGTTACCACAAATACCCTTGCTCTAGCATTTGAAGAAGCCATCAATATTGATAGGTGGTTTAACCCTCAGATGCCTGGAGTGCCCAATCCTCAAATACTTGGTATGTCTAATAGTAAAAATGGCCTTCATACATTGAATCCATTTCCATATGTAACCGAAAATGTTCCTTCTTATAATCAAAATTAGTTATATGCATTGCCTTCATTGATGTAAGCCACCTAGCCCAAATTTGGTTATATGAATAATCACATGTCAAGCCTAAATTATATATAGAATTAACAAGTGATGCCACTTCCTAATTCCAAATTACAAAAGCTCAGATTTTACAAAAGTTGAGTTAGAGTCTATTCAAAAGATGGTACAAAAGCTAAGTAAGTATTTCCTTCTTGTTGACCCAATTTTGCCCCTCAGGCAAAATCTCGGTCACCTTCTACACCTGCTTTACATGGCCAATCATTTCGGGTTGCAAGGTCCATCTTCAGGGTTTGACAGCTCTGTTTCAGAGCATTGGTTCATCGGCCTCATTCGTTGACGTTCATAGTAACGAAAGGCAGAGTCTTTGAATGTTCACACAAGGGGAGAGGAAAAAACTGGGGCGTTTAGTACTAAGGATAAAAAGAAGGGCAGACAAAATGTAGAGGGCAGCAAAATCACTGCCCACAACACTGGTGGGTAAAAAGAGACCACCTACACACATGCAGAGGGTGGCAAAATCACCGTGTAAAGCAGCCGACGGAGAAAAAGAGGCCACTTACATCGGCCGACGTCGGCAAAACTGCCACGATCGGCATATTATCGACCAACATCGGCAGAAGTCCTACATGTAGTCCATGACAGCGGGTGACAAATTCACCACCCACAACAATAGGTGGCAAAAAATCCCTACAAAGCACAGGAAAAAGCCTACCCATCTGCCAGAGGAAAAGACCAGCATGCAAAATGAGGCAACAAGCATGGTCTTGGCAGACTTGTGACATCAGCTACAGTGTTTTTCACTCTTCCCAATGGAGACTCAAGCTACCACTTGAATCCTCTTGACTCTTTTCCTATAAATGGGTAGACTTGTTCATTTATCAGGATCTTCCTCAATTTTGTAAAGAGCACAGCTCTACAAATTCTCCACCTGAATCAATAAAATACAGTTTTTGCCTCCATCTTGGATTGATTTGCTATATATGTCATGAGTATTATTTGTGTTTAGTCATTATCTTCCATGCTTTCACAGGTAATGCCAACAAACCAGCTATCTACAAGGTGCCAGTTCTGCAGCTGAAAGGAGAAGAGCAATACTTGAGAAAGACAGGATAGAGTAAGTTTGCTTGTAAGTGTGCATTCCACAGCACCTCGGTAAAACTCTGTTATGTGTTTTCCATTATAGCCTCCCTGTTAGTCTTAGCAGCTTGGTTCTTCTGCCAGATGTGTAGAGTATACTTGCATTTCCCTTGATTCTGAGAGTGGATCTGGAAGGTCAACCCTTTATTTTGGTGTATCACCTCTTTTAGAGTAGGTTGTTTGCTTTCTTGCACTTCCTTCCTTTTTCATTCCCCCTAGTATATCTATATACCTATATTTTTGCACTGCCTGAAACAAACACGATACATCAAAGAGAACTAGCCCATACCTAGAGACTCTCCTCTCCTACTTCGCCGTCCCACAGGCGAGAGAGGGGTTTCCATGTTGTGGGGAGAGGGCAGGAATCCATTTTCCTGCCACAGGGTGCACTTTCCAGCGTCAACAATTTTGGCACGCCCAGTGGGACTGTATTTTTCAACGCAGTAGTATTTCAGGATTGATGTTGGTCCTGCTACAGTCATTCCAAAGATTTTCCAGCATCTGGTGACTCCGCTGATAAGAGCTCAGTTCTTTATTTTTAATACCAATCACTTAAACTTCTATGCCAAAGGTTACCACAAGGTTAGCTTCAAGAGGGGTCCCTTTTGTTTTTATTGAGCTGCCTTTAAACTCTGCTAAAAGGCTCAGGTTTGAAATAACTCACCCTTATCCACTAGTAAACCCTCCTAGACTTGTTGCTAGGAACACCAACCTAGCTCAGCCACAAATACAAATTGTTCCAGCCATGGCATTGCCTTTTGCAGCTTTTCGCAGTGAGAGCACCTTAAACCTCCCACGCTATGACCCAATTCCCATAACAGCTTTAAAAAATGTGCCCTCTTTTGATGGAGTGGGACCTATTACAGTTGTTGAGCATATCAAGAATATTGCCAACCTTTGCAATAATCACAATATAACAGAAGAAAATATTGCCATCAGACTGTTAGCCTTGTCTCTGAAAGGGAAAGCTCTCGACTGGTATGGCACCTTGCCTATGAATTCCATACATTCCTGGAATGAATTGGGCACTCATTTAACTGGTCATTTTGGGGAGAAAAGTGACGGCCTCTCTCTTGCTGAGTAGCTGACAACTATAAAAAGAGCTCCGCACGAGTATATGCAGGACTTCAACACGCAGTTTCAAAAGACTTGGGATAGAATTCCCGTCCTAGTAAGGCCAACCCCCAGCTACACTTTCTTGTACTATTTAAAAGCATTAAATAGTGACATTGCTATGATGATCCAATCTATGGGAGGACATATACTACCGGCTGTGTATGACATTTCCATTGCAGCTGAAAATTGCTTGATTCAAGCCAAAAAAATCACCCCTAGGCCTCATATGCCACTTTTCCCAGAACCGCTGCCCCCAATTCAAGCTGTTGCTCCCACAATTGCTCCCCTACCTGTCATTGAGAAGCTAGCTGCTTTTCCATCCAATGAATTAAATGAAGTTAAGGGCCTATTACAGAGCATGTAAAATGAACTTGTTGCCCTTAAAAGGCAGCAAGCTCAAAGCAACAAGCCAAACTAGGGTTATCAAAATTATGGCCATGCCCCTAGACCCCCCTTTCAAAACTATAACCAAGGTCAGGGGCAGCTCACTACAACCAGGCCTTATCAAAATTATAACTTAGGCCACTCTTCGTCATCTAAAGCCATGGTTCCTACTCAGAACAATCTAGTACAGGAGTAGCCTAGCTGTTCGACCATGGGACATGGTCAAGAGCAGGTTGTCCATACGAATGACATGATGAATTTCTTTTAGAATTCAAAAAATCAAGCTGTTGATTTTTCCCAATTTTTTGAGTTTCTAGCTCAACCCAGCACAAGTAACAATCAAACTTAGCTGGATTCTACCTTGATAAATCACAAAGAAGGTGAGCTCTGTGCAATTAATCATAGGGGCTTTGCAGACAATCAGGCTAATTGTGTTGTGGCCAACACGAGATTTAAAAGAAGAGCAGTTAGAGAAGTGCAGGCTTCCCCTCAGGCATCAATGAATCCTCCATCGCACCCATTTCAAAGGGCCCCAATTTTCAGACAACCATTTGCACCTCCAGCTCCTCAGTCTACAGCTCCAGTCAGGATCAACCCAAAAGAAAGCACGAAAGGAGTCAGTCCCCAAGTTAATATAGTTATCAAATGAAGAAATTGCATGTGAGCATTTCTCTATGGGATTCATTGTCTCTTTTGGGACAAAAGGAGGTATTGAAGAAAGAATTGCATGAGCTAGATCGCCAGGCCATCCCGACAGGCACTAATAACATCCTAATGACGAATGGGCAGCCTTCTGCTCCAGGTCAGGTAAAGAAAGAAGAAAAGACCCCCCCTTTTATGTATCTTTGATCATGGGGGATTTCTTAGTACACAATTGCATAATTGATAGCGGGGCCAGCACTTCAGTAATGCCCAAGTGCATTGCTGATAAGATGGGGTTAAAGTACAAAGCCATGAACAAGGGAGTCTTGCAACTAGATGGGATGCCTACAAAGACAGTCGGGATCCTGAAAGGATTGAGTCTAACACTGCATGCCTGCTCGACATTCTCAATCCCCCATGATATAGTGGTAGCAGACGTTCCTCCATATTTTGCACTCTATTTGTCCAGGGACTTTACGTCCAAGATAGGTGGCTATTTAGCAGAAAATTGGTCATATCTGGTTTTCATAACCAAATACAGGACCAAAGTGAAAATCGAGTTTGAGCCACTTTACAAGGACCACCTAGAGCCCTATTCACCCAAGGCAGCGAATGTCAGTTACACTATCATCGATCTGGAAGAGTCTCAGATGGACAAATCTTCATCTTTTGCTCTTAAAGGAGTCGCAGATCTACTCTTGGATGAGTGGGGAAGCGATAAATTCAAGCACGATCCTTATAAATTTATTGAGGAGGCAGACCTTGGCATCTATTGCTTGCATGAAGAAAATGGCGTCATGCCCAATATAATGAAGGAGAACAAAGAAGACCTTAGCCTGTGGTAGCTATACTTCGACGGTTCCAGAAGTAAACTGGGTGCTGGTGGTGGGGCAATGTTAGTTTCCCCTTCTAAAGAAAGGTACTTTTCAGCTTTCCATTTCCAGTTCTCTTGCACATGTAATGTTGCAGAATATGAATCTTTGATTCATGGACTTGAGTGGGCAAGAAAGAGGGGGATCAGGAAGTTGCAAATCCTGGGGGACAGTGAATTAATTGTGAACCAAATAAGAGGCCTAAACCTGACCAAGAACTCCTTACTAAAGTCTTACAAGCACAGAGTCTGGGATTTGATGGAGGATTTCCTTGCTCTTAACATTACCTCAATCCCTAGAGAATAGAATAAGCAGGTTGACAGGTTGGCAGCTGTTGGCGCCCAATTTGATGTTTCAAAAGAGATAAGCAGAGATTGTGGTTCATGCCATTTAAAAGTGGTGGTTTGGCCTTCAATTCTAGACAATGTTACAAATTGGTAGGTCTTCAAAAGTGACCAGTAGATAGCTCTCTTCCTGCAGGAAGAAGCTGAGTTTACGGTCCACAATCAAGCAAAATTACAGCAGCAATATGGAAATCAGATTATTCAATTGAAGAACAATAAACTTCCTAAGGGTCTGGTCACACTTGAAAGTATTTTCAATGGAGAGGACCAACTAAGAGGTGACAAAGCATGCATCACTACCCAAGAGGAGAATTATGAAAAAGTTGAAATCTTCAAGGACAAGTTGCTAGCGCTTGGTAAGGTCTGCACGTTTCAAGAAAAGCAAGCTTTCATTCTACTATGTCAGGAGTTCGCTGACGTCTTCGCTTGGAACTATAGCAACTTGAAAGGCTTCAATCCAAGACTCGCCCAACACACCATTGAATTAGAAGAAGGTGCAAAACCAGTCACACAAAAATAGAGACCTGTTAATCCAATGATCAAGCTCCTTATGCAGAAAGAATTGGTTAAGTTGATTGAGTCTGGCATTATATTTCCGATCAAACATTCCTCATGGTTGGCCAATTTGGTTCCAGTTAGAAAGAAAAATGGAGAGATCAGGTTGTGCGTCAACTTTAGAGACCTTAATAAAGTCTCTTTAAAGGATCATTATCCCCTCCCGAACATGGAGCAGATCCTCCAAAAGGTAACTGGTTCTGAACGTTTCTCCCTCCTAGATGGTTATTTGGGATATAATCAGATTCTGGTGCAGGGCTGTGACCAATACAAAACAGCCTTCACCACTAAATGGGGAACGTTCGCCTACCAGAAGATGCCTTTCGGGCTATCCAATGCTAGTGCTACTTTCCAGCAAGCCATGGACATGGCTTTTAGTGGTTTGATAAATAAGAACGTGCTGGTGTACCTCGATGATATAACGGTTTTCTCCAAGGAGGCGGGATAGCATATGAAGCACCTCAGGCAAATTTTTGAGAGGTGCAGGGAATTTGGCATCTCCCTAAATCTAAAGAAGTGTGTATTTACGGTTCATGAGGGGAAACTTCTTGGCCACATTGTGTCCAAAGAAGGTTTGTCTATTGACCCAGAGAGAGTCTGCTCCATTTTGGAGATGTCCCTACCAAAGCACAAGAAAGGCCTTCAGAGTTTCTTTGGTCGGATAAATTTCATTTGGAGGTTTATTCCGAATTTTGCTAAAATAGTCAAACCCCTAACCTCCTTGCTAAGGAAGGGTGAAGAATTCAAGTGGACAACGCCAAGGAAGGATAGCTTTGAAGCTATCAAATAGGCTTTGACCTAGGCTCTCACTCTAATCAGCCCCGACTTCAATAAAGACCTCAATCTCTATACCTTTAATAATGGAGAAGTAATATCTGCTATGCTTACCCAAGCAAATAGTGATGACCTCGAGCAACCACTCGCCTTCTTTAGCCAAGGGTTAGAGGACTTTGAAATCAGGTACACCTACATAGAGAAGCAAGTCCTAGCAGTGGTGTGTAGCCTAAAGAAATTTAGATATATGTTGTCAAATAGTAGGATCCATCTCATGGTTCCACATCCTGGCATAAGAGATTTCTTGACCAATCGAGACTTAAATGAGAAAAGAGCAAGATGGATCACCAAGGTAATGGAGTACGACATAGACATCAAAATCACCAAGTTGGTGAGAGGGAGGGGCCTGTGTGAATAGTTAGCAGCGGATTTGAGGCAAAAGGGTGAAGACAGCTTGCTGATCCATGACATAGCCACTGCAGAAGAACCAGCTGTCATAAGAGATTGGACGATGGACATGAGGCGCTTCCTTCTTACGGGCAAATGTTTACAAGGTCTTGGTAGGGCCGAAAGAAGGTATTTTAAACTTTAGTCCCTTCCTTATGTTTTGATTGATGGAGTATTATTCAGAAAGGATCTCTCTGGAGTTCTCCTAAGATGCATTGACCCCAGTCAGGCTGACAAGGTATTGGCTGAGTTTCATGATGAGCCAGCAGGTGGCCATTTCGCCCCTAAGACCACAGCAGCAAAAATAATGAGAGCTGGCTATTTCTGGCTCACTCTTTTTAAGGATACTTATGCTTGGGTAAGGAAGTGCCAGAAGTGTGCACTCTTTGATGGAAAGCAACGATTGGCTGCCATGCCCCTATAGCCCATTCAAGTTGAACAACCATTCATGCAGTGGGGCCTAGATTTCATAGGGATGATCAATCCTCCCTCCAGTGCCAGACACAAATGGGTCTTGACTGCTACAGATTATTTCACCAGGTGGGTGGAAGCCATTCCTTTGAAGGAAGTGAATGAGAGCGCAGTCCTGGATTTCTATGAGGATTTAGTGACAAGGTTTGGGGTCCCAGCCACTATAATTTCAGACAATGTCTTGGCTTTTCTGGGAACCAAAACTAGTGAATGGGCACTAAGGTATGGTATATACCTCAGCACTTCATCAAATTACTACCCGCAAGGAAATTGGCTGGCTGAGTCCACCAACAAAAATCTGATCAGGATTATAAAGAGGACCATGGAAGAAAATTAGAAAACTTGGCATGCCAAGCTGAAGACAGCTCTATGGGCCGACCGAGTCACTCCGAAGAGATCAATCATAAATACTCCATATACACTTGTGTATGGAAGGGAAGCAAGGCTTCCCATCTCACTTGAACTGCCAGCACTGGACCTCGCTCATCAGCTGCAGCTAGAAGAAGGAAGTAGCATGGAGGTCAGATTGTGTGAACTAATGGAGCTCTAGGAGGTAAGGAATCTGGCCATGGTCTCTATGATCAGTCACCAACATCAGGTGAAAAGACATTTCGACAAGAAGTCTTCGTCAAAAAATTTTGCCGAAGGAGACATTGTTTTGAAATGGGATGAAGACAGAGCTAAGCCCGAAAAACATGCAAAATTTGATGCCCTCTGGAGCGGCCCTTACATGATTACTCAGTGCAAGTAGCATAACGTGTTCCAGCTCTCTAGGTTGGATGGCAAAGAATTGCGTATCCCAGTCAATGGGATACATCTAAAGCATTGCCACTAATTTTTTTTGGTTTGGCTGTACATAGTTTCCCTTGTTTTCTTTTCTATTTTCCCTAAGTGCAGTTTGCATAGTTAGTTGTTTTTAGCTTTGTGTGTTTCCCTTTGTTTGGGGGCAAATTCTGTGTATTTGATTTTGGGATCTTGAAAGCTGTGGAGAACTCTCTTCAAAGTCACCATCTGACTCCACACCCAATGGAATGTAAGGCAACTGGGTTCTAAGCATAACATGCACGCTTACCCTGTGAGTCACCAATTTGTTGACCCAATTTTGCCCCTCAGGTAAAATCTTGATCACCTTCTACACCTGCTTTACATGGCCAATCATTTCAGGTTGCAAGGTCCATCTTCAAGGTTCGACAGCTTCGTTTCAGAGCATTGGTTCATCGGCCTCATTCATTGACGTTCACGGTAACGAAAGGTAGAGTCTTTGAACGTTCACACAAGGGGAGAGGAAAAAATTGGGGCATTTAGCACTAAGGCAAAAAAGAAGGGCAGACAAAATGTAGAGGGTGGCAAAATCACCGCCCACAACACTGGCGGGTAAAAAGAGACTGCCTACACACATGCAGAGGGTGGCAAAATCACTGCGTGAAGCAGTCGGTAGAGAATAAGAGGCCACTTACATCGGCTGACGTCGGCAAACATGCCACGGTCGGCAGCTTACATCGGTCGACATCGGCAAAACTGCCACAGTCGGCATATTATCGGCTAACGTCGGTAGAAGTCCTACATGCAGTCCATGATAGCGGGTGGCAAATTTTCCACCCACAATAGCAGGCGGCAAAAAATCCCTGCAGAGCATAGGAAAAAGCCCACCCATCCACCAGAGGAGAAGACCAACACTCAAAATGAGGCAACAAGCATGGTCTTGGCAGACTTGTGACATCAGCTACAGTGTTTTTCACTCTTCCCAATGGAGACTCAAGTTGCCACTTGACTCCTCTTGACTCTTTCCCTATAAATGGGCAAACTTGTTCATTTATCAGGATCTTCCTCAATTTTGTAAAGAGCACAGCTCTACAAATTCTCCACCTGAATCAATAAAATATAGTTTTTGCCTCCATCTTGGATTGATTTGCTATGTATGTCATGAGTATTATTTGTGTTTAGTCATTATCTTCCATGCTTTCATAGGTAATGCCAACAAACCAACTATCTACAAGGCGCCGGTTCTGCAGCTGAAAAGAGAAGAGCAATACTTGAGAAAGACAGGACAGATTAAGTTTGCTTGTAAGTGTGCATTCCACAGCACCTCGATAAAACTCTGTTATGTGTTTTCCATTATAGCCTCCCTGTTAGTCTTAGCAGCCTGGTTCTTCTGCCAGATGTGTAGAGTATACTTGCATTTCCCTTGATTCTGAGAGTGGATCTGGAAGGTCAACCCTTTATTTTGGTGTATCACCTCTTTTAGAGTAGGCTATTTGCTTTCTTGCACTTCCTTCCTTTTTCATCCCCCCCAGTATATCTATATACCTATATTTTTGCGCTGCCTGAAACAAACAAGATACATCAGAGGGAACTAGCCCATACCTAGAGACTCTCCTCTCCTGCTTTGCCATCCCACAGGCGAGAGAGGGGTTTTCATGTTGCGGGGAGAGGGCAGGAATCAATTTTCCTGCCACAGGGTGCACTTTCCAGCGTCAACACTTCTCATGTAGAGAAGATTAGGGAATGCCAATGCTCCAAGAGGAAATCAAAGTACAAGATTTGAAAAATACAATCTATCTTTGAACAAGATAGAGCAGTTTAACATCCCAAAAATCAATATGGTAGAAATTGTACTTTTTCATTAGTGCAGGATACATAACACAACCTTACATGGTGAACCCGCATGTGTTGAATTTTGTGCAGCATTTGATACTTTTTAGAGAGAGATGATCATAAAAGATCAAATGAATAACCCATCAGACACTTTTTAGGATCCATAATATTTTGATTAGGCTATGTTTTTTGAGACTCATGAGTTTCCTTTTCCATGAGAAGATGACAATGACCTAGAAGATAACATCAATGAAGTTCATGCTTTCTAACAATTCCAAAGAGGTGTGTACAATTTGAGGAATAAGCAGTCACTGACTACATCAACTCCATCTAGTATTATAATGATTCAACCCAATCTAAAGGTAGATAGAAATTTTCCCCCTCTTAGAGGGCCTAATACACTTCTTGGCAAAGAGGATTGAAAAAATATAGAGGGTACAATATTGTGGAAGATATGAAGAAAATCAAAGCAAACATTACACTCCACAAGTTAGCCCAAATAACCGAGCAAAAAGAGTTATTATGGAAATCTATCACAGGGAAGGCTACTACAGAGAAAGTAAAAGTAGCCTCGGATAAAATAAGGGAAGCAAAATTTAGTGATACCAATGTAATTTACAAAAGCAGGCCAAAAGTACCTCCATTTTTGTTAACTATCAGAGCATTTGGCAAAAACATTAACAACTATCTAGTCAACTCCAAAGCATCTACAACCATTATGCCTATCTTGATATGTCAAAAAATCAACCTTACTCCAAATCGATCAAAGTGGATGATTTCTCAGTTAGATAAAACTATGGTGCTAGTAATTGGAGAACTCAATAATGTAAGGATTCAAGTCACCTCTAAACCAAGGGTTCAAATGACCATTGATATCTTGGTGGTCGATAAACCTGAGGGATATAGATTGTTACTGAGTAGAGACTAATCTAAGACCCTTAATGGTTATCTCTCCACTGATTTCTCATACATATGGTTACCATGGAGAGGAGTAACGAATCAAATAAAAATTGATAGGGAGCCTCAAATGAAATATCTAATTGCAGAATATAATGTAAAGAATGAGGAAGTGAAATATGATTCACCCACATTGGGTATATACACATTTTCTACCTAAGATCCAGATCAAAACCAACAATATAAGGATTCAAATTAGGTATGGACTATGTATTTTAATGGAGCAAAATTTAGACAAATATCAGGGATAAAAATTGAATTAATAAATCCACAAGGTAAGAAATGCTTGGCAGCTTACAGATTACAATTTCCATGTACCAATAATAGGGCTGAGTATGAAGCTCTGATTTTGGGATTACAGTTTGCATTAAAAAATAGTGTTAGGTAATTAAAAGTATTTGGTGATTCTAAGTTAGTGATTAATCAGGTCAAAAATTGGTACTAGTGCAAATTATCTTATTTGAAGAAGTACAAACATAGAGCATGGGATTTGATTGAAAGTTTTGAAGATTTTAATATAATAACTCTTCTTAGAGAGAAAAATCAAGCCATTGACTCTTTGGCTATTGCTGATACTAATTTAGAACCATTACAGGAATCCAAGGTAAGACAATTTTCTATTGAGCTGGTGCTTATCCCTTTTGTTCTATATAACATAGATAATTTTTAGGTTTTTGATGATGATCAATAGATAATTCATTTTTTGACTAATTCAGGAGAGTTTACCTCTCAAATTATACATGACAAAGATATTGATTACACATGTCAAGAATAAATAGATAAAGATGGTTTTCTCCAGTTTAAGGAAAATAGAATACTAGCTAGCTTGGTTTCTCTGGAAAGACCTTTTGATTTGGATCTGCAAGCTCAACAACTCTGCCAACCCAAGGTTGATGAGTCAAACTTCAAGAAAGAAAGTCTAAGAGATGAATGAAACCAACAATATGTTAATATTGGTCTCATCTGTACTCTAAAGGAAAGGTGATAAATGAAGGATCTAATCTTTAAGTATAAAGATGTTATCACCTAGACTTATGATGACTTAAAAGTATATGACCCAAAAGTCATTACCCACACCATTCCTCTCAATCCATATCATAAACCTTTTAGGCAAAGGTAAAGATGTGTGAACCCCATCCTAAAGCCTCTCATCTAAAATGAAGTGGAGAAGTTACTCAAATCTAAAATTGTTTTCCCAATCTATCATTCCACTTTGGTCACCAACTTGGTCCCATTAAGAAAGAAAAATGGTGAGATTAGGCTATGCATCAGTTTCAAGAATTTGAACAAAGCTTCGAAAAAGGATAATTACCCACTGCCTTCACTAGATGAGGTAATACAAAAGGTGAGTGGTTTAGAAATGATGTCTTTTTTAGATGAATTTTTAGGATATAATCAAGTTTTGTTACAAACTAAAGATCAAATGAAGACCGCGTTCACTACAAAATGGGGAACCTATGCTTACAAAAAAATGCCATTCAACCTAATAAATGCAATTGCCACTTTACAACGTGTTATGGATCATGCCTCTAAGGGATTGACTGGTATTTGCATAATTATTTATATGATGAACTCACTATATTTTTTAAAAGTCCAAATGATCATATAACCCATTTACAATCGATATTCGAGAGGTGCTGAAAGTTTAGAGTCTCATTGAATCCTAAGAAGAGTATATTTGGAGTAACCAAAGACAAATTTTGGGGACATATTATCACCAAAGATGGAATCATTATTGATCCAGAGTGAATCCAAGCCATCTCCAAAATTCACCCACCAAATAGCAAAAAGGAATTAAAGTCATTCTTCGGGAAGATCAATTTTGTAAGAAAATTCATTTTTAGGTTTGCTGAAATTGTCAGACCACTTAATGCTATGTTAAAAAAGGATGCTAACATAGAATGGACATCTGATGCAAATAAATATTTTCAAGATATTAAATATGCTATATCACAAGCACCAATACTAGTCAGCCCAAACTTCAAAAAAGATTTTTATTTATATTCCTTTGATTCTAACCATACAATTGTTGTAGCTATTACACAGAAAGATGAAGCTGAACATCTAATTGCCTTTATGAGTACCAACTTGAAAGATGATAAATTGAGATATTCCATGATAGATAAGAAAATTTATGCTCTTGTTAAAGCAGTCAAGAAATTCTAACATTATATTTTGAGAAGTAAAATTAATTGTTATTGTTGCAGATCCAACTATCAAACTTACTTTGTCATAGGATGAGTTAGGAGAGCATTGAGGGAAATGGATGGCTAAACTTCAAAAGATTTATTTGGAAGTCAAGGTAGCCAAAATCATCAGAGGTCAAGGCCTCATTCAGCTCATGATAGAACCTGACTTAAGAATAATCATTAAAGAAATATGTGAAGCTTAGGGTTCTAGAGGAGAATGGTACCAAGATATATTTCAATACTTACTTACAGGAACATGTGGTCCAAAATATAGATGTGAAAGGAGAAGAGATATAACACTCAAAGTAGCCCATTTCATAATTAGGAAAGGAGTCCTTTATAGAAGAAACTATGAGGGGATATATCATAGGTGTGTATCCATAAATGAAGTTGAAGAAATCATGGAAAATTTACATGAAAAAATAGGTAGTGGGTACCCAACAAGAAATACTATAGCACATAAGATTTTATGATTAGGATATTATTGGCCTTCCATATTTAAGGATACTCGTGTACATGTCAAAAATTGTCACCAATGTCAGACATTAGCTAAAAGAAAAGTTCATGCGACCATGCCTCTACAGCCTGTTGTTAAAGGTAGGCCCTTAGCTCAATGGGGTTCAGATTTCATTGGCATAATTAATCTTAATTATTTAGCAAGCCATAAATTTGTGCTTACAACAACAGTCTATTACACAAGATGGATAGAATCCATAGCTACCAAGAAATCTAGAGCAAAAGATGTAATCCATTTTTTAGAAGAACCTATAACTACTAGATTTGGCATGCCCATCTCTTTAATTTGTGACAACGGTCCTACCTTTATATCAATAGAATTTACAGAATGGGCACATGATAATCATATCATAATCAAGTCAGCATCTAATCATTATCCTCAGGGTAATGGATTAGCAGAGTCCACAAATAAAAATATGATTGATGCCATTAAGAAGTCAGTAGGAGATAAACCTAAGGATTGGCAAAATTTGTTGAAATATACACTTTGGGTTGATCAAAAAAGATATAAAAAAAGCTCTAGAAGCATCCCCATACTTATTAGTTTATGGATGTAAACCTATTTTTCCTATTATGCTTAAGCTTCCCACATATCAGTTTGTATAGGATTACATGGAACCCAATGATAAAGTGGAATCAAGGTTGTTGGATATAATAGAGATGGAGGATTCAAGAACAGAAGCTCTACACACTTTCAACAAACATCAAGACATAGTCAAGAGATGGTTTGACAAAAGATCAAAGGTGAAAGCATTTAGAATTTTAGATTTGGTGTTGCAATGGGATAAAGCTCATGAAAAAAAGGGGCATCATAATAAGTTTGTTCCAATATGGATTAGACCATATCAGATTTCCCAGATCTTGGGAAATAGCGCATTCCATTTGAGGGACCTTTAAGGTGAAGAACTCACATATCCTATAAATGGACAATACATGAATCATTATTTTAGGGTTGTTCCATTTGCAGATATTACTAAGTAAAAGAAGGTCAGATAACTTTAGATTTAGGAAGTAGATTAGATTTCATGCTTTCTATATTAGATTTCAATGCTTTCTAGAATAGATTCTTGTTTTCTAGATTAGTCTTTCCTATTTTCAATGTTGTGTTTTTTTCAGTTTCCTGCTTTCATATATTAGTTATTTTTGATTACCTTGATGATCAGAACTTGCTTGTTTCAGTTATTGCCAAAATTAATTTAAAAAAACAATTGAATATAAGATTTATAATAAAAAGGGGAAAAATCTAAATCTTGACATCTAGAGATTAGCATAAAGGATATCCCTTTATTTTGAGTCTTGAAGAATTCTAGTATATGATTATACATCCTCTTGATAATATCATAATTGAGAACTTTTTTTAGGTATTAGGAAGTTGCTCCCTTAGTATTCATATGAATTTAGAAAATTTTCTTGTTTCTCTAGATCAAATACACTTTCAAAGATAACACTTGCTTGAAATGGTAATTCTAGGTGAAATCTAGCTGACAGTGACATTTTAGCAATCAATTGTTTTCATAAAATACCAGCTCATCGGGGTTCCATCTTTTCTCCTTCCTCTTGTTTAAAAAAAAGGAGAGAAAACCATGATGAAATAAGTTCAATGAAACCACACATCATGAAATAAGTTCAAAATACCATCTAAGGCTAGAATAAAATAAATTAAGTAATGAAGGGAGGATGAAAGGAACCCAAGGCATCTCTATCAGGGCTATGGACACCTAGCTAGAAACAAAGCAATACCTGAGCTTCCCTTGTTTGAATTTTCTTTAATAAAGCTAGAGCAAAACCTACAGTCACACTAAAACCTTATAAATATCCTTCAGAGTAAGGAGTCAACAAACATCACATCTTACATGAACAAATCTAAGGAATTAGAGAGCAAGTATATCGTATGAAACCACTAATGAGTTTTTTCTAGGTTATAGGTATAGGTCCTTTTTAGAGATATAGTTTGAGTTGGTGTATTAATCATAAGCCATAATTTTGAGTTCTCAATACTCAGAAGCATTTCCCCTGTGAGTCACCATTTGTTGTACCCAACACCCCCTTTTTCTTGGTTAGAATTTTGGGTTCTTAATCCTCAGGAGCATTTCCCTTGTGAGTCACCATTTGTTGTACCCAACACCCCCTTTTTCTTGGTTAGAATTTTGGGTTCTTAATCCTCAGGAGCATTTCCCTTGTGAGTCACCATTTGTTGTACCCAACACCCCCATTTTCTTTGTAAGAAATGGGGATCCATTTTTTTTAGAATATGCTTTGAGCCTCATTTTTAATATTTATGTAAATTCAAAAAAATGATTATGATTTGGCCTTTCACGCTTCGGCATGATGGCATTCATATTATTCATGGACTAAATCTTGGGATTATATTTTCAAGACTATTAACATATGCTAATCAAATTGTTTCAAACTCATTATTTCAGACTTGTTCAGGTCTTCGACATTTTGGATTCAAGCTTTGTGTTTAATAAGAATTCACTTTCTGAATTTCCCTTTGGCTTATTTTAGACCTTTCCAAATTATCTACCTAAGGCTTGATCAGGTTTCCATATCCACATTACTAATCAAGTTTTCCTGCATGAGTTACTTCAGTGTTTCATTTTAAGTCTTTCATAGTCATAACTCCAAAGTCTTCCATTGTCATAACTCTGAAGTCTTTTGTTATCACAACTCCAAAGTTTTCCACTATCACAAGTCTAAAGCTTATACAATCATGAAGCTTACTTCTTAAGCAAGGGCCTGTGTATACCATGACTACCCCCTTCAGAAGGAATTCATTTAGGCATTTCCTTTGGAAACATTCCTTTGGATGTTTTGATTTGAGATTCCCTTGAAATAATTTCTCTCCAACATATTGATTTCAAGGCATATGCCCTAAAAAACTATTGGAATAGACCCTTCAAAAAATTTGTCATTGACAAAGTGTCCTCTGAAGTAGATCTTTCATTGCATGATTTCCCTATAGGAAGTGCCCTTCAGAATTTTGAATTTGAACCTTTTCCCTCTAAGTTGTTGATCTAAGCAACAATTCAAGCGATAATTCGGGTGACTGTTCTACCCCTATTGACGATGAAACTTCTGGGAGCCATAAATTTTACACCATAACTTTGATTGATTCCCCGTTTGAACAGTTGAAAAGCTAAGAATGAGGGAAATGTAGTAAGATGGCATGGAGCTTTGATTGGTATTTTTGACCCTTGAAAACCAAATAGAAGTGCCCCAAATTTCAATTTTAGTAGTGCAGTCTAAAAATAGTAAGTTTCTAAAAATAGTAATTCCTTGAATTCTATATTTTTGTAAATCATAGATGTCAAAAAACTTAATCTCCCTCAATATTGGTGACCTTCCAAATCCTCCTCCTACCTTCAAAATGTGTATAAATGAAGATGTAAACTGAAATGGAAATCAGACATCTCTTCCCAAAGATAAGCATATGGTTGTATTGCAATCTTGAGTAATAAAACATCTCTTTTCAGAGAAATCATTGTTACTATGCTATTTTTGTGTTCTTGAATTATTTGTCAATCAAAACTTTTGAGTTTTGGATTAGTGGTATTAGAGCAGTTTGTCTTGAGAGTGTATGATCCTAAAGATGAGGTCAGGCTACAAAAAGCTTTGGTGAAAAATAATAGAGCTTCCAAACTATCCACTTATTCACTCCAAATGACTTCAAATGGAAGACGACACCAAGACATCTGATCCCTTCAAAGAAATGGTGAATGATGCCCTCCAATGGCAACAAGCACAGATGCTACAACAATTCACCCAAATTCATCAATAAATCTCGATAGAAAATTTTGGCTCCTCATTTGCACTTTTTGGCTCCTCATCCATGGAATGTCCTTTTAGTGCCCTAACACCCTTCAAGGTTTAGGTAAATTTTTATATCCCTACATTTGAAGGCAAAATCAATGATAATGTAGTAGAAAATTGGTTGGATCAATTGTCTTTATACTTTTTTGTAAATAAATTCATTAATTGAGAAAAGATCACTTTTGATCTTTTGAAAGCATCATTACCCATGAAAAATTGGTGGGAAGTATACAAAAAGAGGTTCAATACAAATGACATTGGCCTTGAGGTGGAACCTACCTAGGATGATTTCATGGAAGCGGTAAAGGAAGAATACTATCCCATTAGAGCATATGATGATCTATACATATAATGGCAACAACTTCATCAAGGTAAGGACCAATCTATTTAAGATTACACTGACATTTTTCATTCTTTGTTTGCAATATTGGGCATCCAAGAAAGTGAGAAACATAAGAATCTCAAATATTGAGGTGGATTACAATGGTAAATATGGGGGGAAATGGAACTCTTCAATTTAGAAACCCTCGATGAGGCATACAAGTTCATAGTGAAGACTGAGTAGAAGCATGGAAGAAAGAATACAAAGAGTCAACCTTCAAAATGGAAAAGTGATAAGGAAGGTCAAACACAAGGCCAAAATTGGAAGAAAAAAGAGTTTCAAGATAAGAAACCCCAGAAGGGGAAGACTGGAAAATGGTGTGATTACCACAAAACTGGAACTCACTCCAAAGAAGAATGTCGAGCCATCAAGTCACTACTTTCTGAGTGATAATACTTAACATCTACTACTCTATCTCATACACAACCTATAGTCAAAGAGGATGAAGAAGAGATTGTAGATGCTGAGCTTGATACCATCATTGTTTTACATAGACCCTTGAGGAAAGGCCATATGATGAAGAAAGATTATTTTACTCCAAATTATGGGTAAAAGGTATGCCTTTACATTTCATTCTTGATATTAGGACTCAAAATAGTTTAATCTCTGCTAAAGTTGTGAAAAATCTAAATCTATTGATGAAGCCTCACCCAAATATGTACAGTATTGGATGGTTGATCCCAAGGAGAGACCTTCGTGTCACCCATCAGTGTTTTATTTCATATGCAATAAAACCTTTCCAAGATAAAGTCTTGTGTGCTATGGTCAATCTAGATGTTTATGATGTACTCCTTTGCCAACCATTCATGTATGATCGACATGGCATCTATGGATCACAAACCTAAAGAATCACCCTCACTCTTGGAACATGATGCTATAGGGTACCATAGGTACCACCTCCCACATCTATCTCCCTGATTAGTGCCAAACAATGTAAGAGATTGGTGGAGAAGACAAAGTAATTCATTCTCATGGTGGTCAAACCTTAGAAATCCAAGAAGGCTGATGTTGCAGTCCTGACTACATAATTAACATAATAACAAAAGTAGATGGGATAAATCATGGGAGAATATGATGACTTATTCAAGTCACCCATGGGAGTTCCACTTCACTGCTAGGTAAAACATTCTATCAATTTGATCCCAGGATCACCTTTGCCTAATAATCCTATGTATCATAGATCAATTTTGGAGAATGATGAGATAAAAAAGGTAGATTCAAGAATTGATTCAAAAGGATCACATCAAGCCAAGCTCTTCACCCTGTGGTAGCTTGATTATCTTGACACCAAAGAAAGATCAAACATGGAGGCTTTGCATTGACTATCGATCCCTAAATAAAATCACTATGAAGAATCATTATCCCCTCTCTAAGATTTATGACCTAATGGACCAACTCTGTGGTGCAAAGTTCTTCACCAAAATTGATCTCAAATCTGGTTATCACCAAATTCCCATCGATCCCACTGATGTCTGGAAGACTGCATTCAAATCTAAGGAGGGGCTCTTTGAATGGTTGGTTATTTCTTTTGGCTTGACTAATGCACCTACAACCTTCATGAGGATGATGGATGACATCCTACGACCCTTCACCAACTCATTCTTGGTTATCTACCTAGATGACATACCCATTTATAATAGAACATGGGAGGAATATCTGCAACATGTTTGTAAGGTGCTTCAAATTCTTTAAGAGCACAAGTTGTATGCAAATCTTGACAAATGCACATTCAGGATGAAAAAAATTCAGTACCTGGGGTACGTTGTCAATGAGGAAGGGGTCCATGTCAATCCAGAGAAGATTTGAGTTATTCAAGAATGGCCTACACCAAGGACCCTCACAGAACTTTATAGCTTCTTGGGTCTTACAAATTTCTATTACATGTTTGTTTTTGGATTCTCACATGTTGCTTGGCCACTAACCGAAGTGACTAAAGGAGGAACTAAAGATACATTTTAGTAGGGAAAAATATAATAAAGGGCATTTGAGAATTTGAAGAATAGACTTTACTCAGCCCTTATTCTTGCCTTGCTATATTTGTATCAACCTTTCAAGTGATGATAGATACATCTAAATATGCCATGGGAGTTGTCATCATGCAACATGGCCATCTTGTTGGATATCATATTGAAACTTTCACTGATACAGTCAGAAAATACCTGACATATGACAAGGAGCTCTATTCCATTGTGTAAGCTTGCAAATAATGGAAACACTACATCTTGGGGAAAGAGATAGTCATCCACACTGATCACAGACCATTAGAATTCATCCAGATGCAAAGCAAACTATGAAATGAAAGGCACAAAAAGTGGGCCACATATCTACAGTAATTCCATTTGATAATCAAATACAAAAAGGGGATCTCAAATATGACCACAGATTATCTGATCCACCCACCAATTACTACACTCACAATAGTTCTTGACCTATGCAAACATGAGACTGCCACTTAGGGTGCTCTGTATGAAGCAAATCCTACCTTTGTTGATACATATCAGGTGCTTCAAAAAGGTAAACATGTTTTTTATTTCTATTTATAAGATAATGTCTTCTGTCACATGGGGCACATCTGTATTCCAGCTATAAAGCAAAAGAAGATGATATGGAAAACATAATTTAGTAGGACATTTGGACACTTTGGTGTAGAGAAGACATTGGCATTTATTTAAAAACACTTATAATGGCCCCATATATGGAAGGATGTGGAATGATACCTCAAATATTGTACCCCATGTGTGATAGCCAAGCCAACAAATAAGAAGTAAGGATTTTACATGCCATTGCTAGAACCAACCAAGCCTTGGGAATCTATCTCAATAGATTTTCTCTTAGGTTTGCCCACTTTAAAACAAGACAAGGACTGTATTTTTGTTGTAGTTAATCATTTTTCAAAAATGTCTATCATGATTGCTTGTAAGAAAAATATATCTGTTGAAGAAACTGCTCAACTATATTTTAGTCATATATGGCTCCATTTTGGTCTTCCCAAGTCCATTGTCTCAGATAGAGATAGCAGGTTCTTGAGCATCCTCTGGTCCACTCTATGGAAGATGATGGATACCAAGATGATGAAGTCCACAACCTTCCATCCATAGATTGATGGTCTGATAGAAGTGGTGAATTGCTTGATTATTCACATGATTTAGATGTATCACTCTGAACATTCATGCACATGGGATGAGGGGCTTCTTTTCATACAACATGGATACAATCAGGCCCTGCATAGCTTGACCAAACACTATCTATTCCAAGTATGCTTCAGGTTCCAACCCATGGCACCAATTGATATAGTTGTTCCATTCTCCACCATGGAATACACACCTCATGGGAGATCTAAGGTAGCAAAATTAACAAAGTTCATTGAACAAATGCAACACATCTAACAGTAGGTTCATGGCATCTTGGAGAAATGAATTAAAAGTATAAGCAATGCCATGACAAACATATGATTGCACAACATTTTGATGTGGGTGAAAATGTTTGGTTGCAGATTCAAAAGGAACAATTGGTAGGCCCACAAAAGAAAATTTAGCCTCTGTGATATGGTCCTTACACCATCACCAAAAAATTTGGAGAAAATGCTTTTGAGTTGAACCTACCAACCTACCCTGGTTTGCATCCAATATTCAATGTGGAGTTCCTCAAACCATATCATCCAACTCTACTAGACACTTCAGTCATAGCAAAACAACTGGACATTAATGAGCTTGATCCATAGAGTTTTACTCCAGTGGAGAAGGATTAGATTGTGGATACCTGGATGAAGACAATAAGTGGATGCTCTATTTCACTTTATCGAGTGGTCAAAAGGGCCCAACTTAGCCACCAAGGTGAGTGGCTCACAGAGATCCAAATTAAGACACAACTACCACACTTGATGATGAATATTGATGCAATGGAGACCATTGCTTCTCAAAGAGGGAGGAATGATTCAGGCAACGATTTAGGTGACGGTTCTACCCCAATTGATGATGAAACTTTTGGGAGCCATAAATTTTATAACATAGCTTTGATTGACTCCCCATTTGAACTGTTGGAATGCTAAGAATGAGGAAAACATGGTGAGATGGCACAAAGCTTTGCTCGATGGTTTTTAACCCCCAAAAACCTAATAGAAGTGCCCTAAATTTCAATTTTAGTAGTATAGGCTAAAAATATTAAGTTTTTAAAAATAGTAATTCCTTGAATTTTGTACTGTTATAAATCATGGAAGTCAAACCACTTAATCTCCCTCAATATTGGTGACCTTCCACATCCTCCTCTTACCTTCAAAATATGTATAAATGAAGATGTGACCCGAAATGGAAATCAGAAATCTCTTCCCAGAGATAACAATATGGTTGTATTGTAATCTTGAGTAATAAAATGTCTCTTCTCAGAGAAATCATTATTACTATGTTATTTTTATGTTCTTGAAATATCTATCAATCAAAACTTTTGAGTTTTAGATTAGCTGCCCTTCAATATTTATCATTTTGATCACCTACCCTTTAGAATAATTGAAATAGACCCTTCAAAAACTTTGTCATTGACAAAGTGTCCTCCAAAGTAGATCTTTCATTATCCAATTACCCTTTGGAAATTTTTGTTTTGGTCCAATCATTCCAACCTACCCTTCAGGTTTTATGTATAGTATCCTTTGGGAGCCTAGAGTGCCCTTTCTGAAGGGATCACCTATGCTTCGAGACCTTCGAAAGACCCGTAGCTATAAAATTTGCCCTTTAAAATAAGTCTTTAAGGCATTTTTGCACAGAAGGAATTCTTTCAGACATTGTATTCGAAACAATTCCTCCAAAGGAATTCTCCTAACATTTTTCCCAAGGACATCACTTACCCTTCAGCCCTTTCATCATACCGTTCAATCTTTTCAAACATACCCTTCAGGATTTATGTAAAGTACCCTTCAAGAGCCTAAAGTTCCCTTTTCCAAGTGGTCACTTACCCTTTGAAAGGTCTGTAAGGTCCATTTTTCCATGCATTTTTCCCTTCAAAAGAATTCCTTCAAAAATTTAATCCAAATCAATTCTCTTGACACCAACACCCCAAAATAATTCCTTTGAAGGAATTATCCAAGGACATTAGACCCAAAGTGAGCTTTGGCCTTTCTTAAGTGCCCACCTACCCCTCTACATATCCTTCAGGACTTTTATCCCAAGAAAATTCCCTTTACTTTAAAATATTTTGTTCAAAACCACTAAGTTGCCCTTCGAAAGAATTCCTTCAAACGATTTGTCTAAAGTAATTCTCTCCACAACCATTCTTCCGATAACCTTTCCCCCAAAATAGTTCCTTTGAAATAAAAGTCCTAAAATAAAAAGTCTTATTTATACAAAGTATTTGGTTTTATGCTTGCAGTAATAAAATAAACAAACAATTGGAAAAATCACATACTCAGGGGAGTGAAAAGGTATTTAAATTTAGATCCTATAGCATGAAAATGACCCATGAAAAGAAGAAAGAAGTTCAGTGCTAAAAGGACAAATCTTTTGACACTTAAAAGTTATATTTATCAAATGGATATTTGGATTTCATAGTTACACTATGAAAATGCATCAAATGTAAAAGTGAAGATTCAAGCTATAAGAGACACGGACAAGTATGAAAAGCACAATTCATAAGTAATCACGGCTAAAGTGATTATCCTCCTTCATGCATATATCTGAGTTCCTTTTGAAGGTATCTAAAACTGAAAGAGCAACCGGTTGTTCTCACAACCTAAAAAAGAAGCATGCATAGTTCTGGAAAGCAGCACTTATGCCTATAAACTTGAATACAGTTTGAGCTATAAATATATAATTTTGCTTTTATCTTTATGTACATGAAGAGATTGCATAACACTAAAAAAAAGGCTAAATTAAATTGATAAACTATAAGTATACTTCTATACTTTTTTAGACCATAGTTAGAACTGCAAGTTCTAATTATCATTATGTAGTCATGCATAGACTTGGAGGTTGAGGTGACCCCTTCCCCAAGTTCTGAAAATAAAATTGTCCCCCCAAATTTATTTTTTTGGGTTAGAAGATTTTAGGATATAGAGAAGAAAGCCATTTTTGGTGATCATGCATAATGTTCTGAGTATTTTCTTTCCCTATTTGTGTTATTAGTTCTATGGTTGTTTGTTTCAAATATCTTTAGTGTGTAAAAGCTATGAATAGATTATTGATTGCTTTGATTAATACTCTAATACTAGATGTGAAAAAGCTATTGAAGATTGGTAAATATATTGATCAAAATATTCAAGTTAGATTTAATCATTATTTCGGGAATGTATATCAGTGTTTTCTTGGTGTAGTTTTTTGAGTGTGTGCTACAACTGCCTTAGATAATCAATTAGCCCAAGACATAATCTCCTGATTAAATGGTGTGAAATAGTACCCCGATATGAAGAATCTTTGTCTAAGGCTATTAAACTTCTTACATCTCTTTTTCTTTAGACTCCTTAGCTATGTTTTCTTGCATGTGTGCAAATTACTGCTTGCACCAAGTATTGGTTTAAGAAAATACAGGGCTGTCCAAAAACCAACCATGTAAGTAATTTATTAATAAACATAGAGTTTTTTTTTCTACCTTACCTTACCCTCTTTTTATGCATGTTTTTATTTTAAATATCTACCCACCTTAGATTAGAATATAGTCACCCATCCAACTCATATAGACATCCACTTTGTTAGACTCCACACCTCCATCCAAAAAACCTTGCCAACAACCTGTGTTCTATCCATATTCTATTGATAGGTTGAAATAAATTGCATACCTACAACTCATGCCCTAGAATGGAGTTCACCTCCATTGAGATCCTAAGACGTTAAAGGTTACCTCGTTTAAAATTGTGGTGTGCATAAAATCCTCATCAACAATACCTTTTCTTTTCTTTGCCACTACAATATTAAAATTATGCAATTTTGTAAGTGGGTAATGCTGTCTCTAAGAAATACTAGAGCATCTTTTGTCCCTTTGATTCTGAACTATAGGCCACATTTACGTCTCTCAAACACAATATTAGATTTGTTGAATGTCATGTTTTTGAGAGGTACTCAAATTAGTGCCAAACAAAATTGGCTTAAGTTTGATGATTGAGCCTCTAAGGATTTACTAAAATCTCTAAGATTCAAATAAGCCAAAGATTAAATTAAAGACATCAAGGCAACTCATAGTTGGCTCACAAACCTTCCAAATATATCATTGGCTTTCTTAGACCACTACAACCTTATGTTCTAAGCAAAATAGTTTATGATAAAGAGAACACAATATTTAAAAGAGTTTATATGTGGTGCCTCATAGGTTGAGCCCTTCAAGTCAAAAATTGTATGATGCTTCTCTTTCTCTGGATGAGCTTTATGTTATTGTGTAATGCATGGCCAATGCTAAAGTGCCTAGGGTGGATGGATTTCCTTATGAATTTCACAAATCCACTTTAAATTTTGTATTATTTGATTTGATTCATGTTTACAAAGAATACCCACACACCAAATATTTAAAGGCCGATGCACCAATAAAGGCAATATCTAATTTATTCTTAAATCTGGGAACCCTAAGCTTATTAATTGTTGGTACCTAATCACTTTACTGAATGTCTCTTATAAGATTATTGACAAATATTTAGCACTCCACCTTCACCACATCCTCTTTACAATCATTAGACTAGATCAAATAGGGTTTATCAAAAGTAGATATATTCTAAATAATATCATCAAAATATAGGAAGTAATGGAACAAGCTTATGTTTCATGACAAAGGACCATCTACCTCAAAATCAACTTTGAAAAAACATATAATTAGATTGAATGGCCATTTATCCTATCCATGCTTAAAGTGTTAGGTTTTGATAAATTATTCCTTTCAACCATTTAGACTTTATTTTGTGAAGCCTCATCTTGTCTCACCATCAATGGTCATAAGTCAGATAATTTTTGGGACTTTTCACTCCATTAGAAAAGGCTGCCCACTTGTCCCAACTCTATATGTCCTTACATCAGAAGTGTTTGTTTATTTTATTTGTCATAGAGTGGGGTAAAATATTATCAAGGGAATTTCCCTTCCTAATCACTCCTCTCAGCTCAAGAATGGGCACGTTTTAGATGAATCTTTCCATATACTTGACAAGTAAGAGTCCTTTTTCAAAGAGATGCTTCATTGTCTTGACAAAATTTTCTAGGCGTTTGGGTAAAAATTGTAATTGGCTAATACCTAATGTTATAGACAGAGCATGATACCCCTATCAGAGGGGTTATAGTACTATTAATGAAAATGAATTTAGCAAGGGGAAACTTCTAAATTTGATGGCATTCATGTTTAAAATTTTGTAAGATTTTATTTGCTTCAAGTTTATAGCGAATCCCTACACATAAAGGCCATCATTAATAAAGGAAATATAAAATTTATTCTTAAATCTATGGACCCTAAGCTTATTGATAGTTGTACCTGATCACTTTACTATATTTATTTTACAAGATCATTGACAAAGCCTTAGCATTCTGAGACATCTTTTTCACATCCATAAATGCTCCTTTATCCACTTTCTATTGTAAGAAACCTGTGACAGTAGGCAAGGGCTGAATAGCTATGGCTTCACTATTATAACTCAAATGTATTACACTATTTTTATAGTCTATCAAGTTTTTGATTCTCAAGTTCCTTCAAGAGGGAAAGAGAAGAGCAAACGCTTGAGTAGGCTACTAGATTTCTAAAGCTTTGAAAATTTTCAATGATCAATACATAGAGAAGAGTCTTATTTATAGCAATTGGGAGGTCCTACCTAGAATCTTTGCCAAAGAAGTGTCTATCCTATCATGATTTACAACACAAAAGTAATCTATAGTGATATGCTATTGGATGCGCTAGATGAGGACGTCCGGCTTGGTGGGTCCAATATTGCTTCTGCTTCAGTAAGCAAGTCATCTTCACTTATCGGCTAAAAGAGACACCTTACCTAGAATGTACTGGAAAGATGCCAGTGCGGGGGTCCAACTTCACATGTATGACAATGGGGATTGATATAGAAATATGATTCCCATTCGAGCTATCTTCAAATAATAGTGTGTACTATAGTGTCTTGTTCATGGTTCTCTTCTTCATGGATACAGTGCAGACCATATCTAGCTATCCACGTATAGAGGTGTTTAATATGTGAGGACCTTATTCTTATCAGCCATGTCCATAAAGGATGCTTTATTAATTCAAAAAAAATTTGGAATAAGAATTCACTATTTAGCCTTTTTACAGTGATCATGCTAGTGTTTTGATGATAATTTGCTTGAATAGTAGTTACTGAAGACATTTGCAGATGTTGACCTGCTGCATAGGAAATCTGAGTATATCTTAAATGCAAACCTTCCCTGAGAATTTGTTCTTGAATAAGTATATTCATAGAATCAAATCCCTAGTTGTAAATTATGGTTAGATTAAAACTAGGATTGGGTTGGTACATTAGGGTTGCAGGCAGATTCCTGTTGAGCTAGTCTGTTGTTATATTGTCAGTGCCTTTTATGTGTTCTATAGAGAAGTTAAATTGATTAAATAAATATTTCCATCAAATATATTTACCATGACCATATTTTTGACCATGATCCTTTTCTCTAAAGGTCAGAAATCTAGTACAGTTAGTTTTTACAACAAAATGTGGCAGATGAAGAATTTTTAACATAAGCTTCTCTAGACATTTTTTGATAGCGTAAATCTCTTTATCAAAAGAGATATACTTAAGAACATATGAACTGAAGACTCCACTAGAGAATTCACACATGAATTTTTTCTTTTCATATATACAAATAAGTATTCCTCCCTATGCAATATTAGAGGCATCAATATAAACTAGAAATTGATCTGATTTCAGGATATGATGTTGTGGAAGAGACTTTACTTTAGATTTTATCTTTTGAATAACAATTGTGTGTTCATCTTTCCATTGAAATTATTTCTTCTTCTAGAGAAGTTCTTGGAGGATAAACCTGTCTTCACAAGAGTTAGGATAAAAGCTATTCAAATAATTTAATAATCTCAAAAATGCTTGAAGCTTCAGTTTGTCAAGATTTTCTAGAAAACTGGTAACCTTTTCTTTAATATGTGGTTAGATTTGTAGTTTTGAATCTTGGATGATCATTCCAAGAAAATTGCATTCTATTTTGCAAAGTTGAATCTTTGTATTTGACAGGATAATCCTTGCAGCTTTTGCCATCTCTAAAAATTTTGTGAGATGGGAGTAATGGTTAGTAAGAGAATTAGTAAAAATTGATATGTCATCAATATATACACATAATAAACTAGAAGTGTCTTTAAAAATGTTATCCATATGGGCCTAGTATAATGCTAGGGCATTCATCAAACTGAATGGCATAAAAATCCACTGAAAATGGCCAAAGGGGCAACTGAAACCTAGCTCTGATACCAATTTATTACAATAGAAAGTGGATAAAGGATCCATATCCATTCGGCTCCTGCCTACTTTCATGGGTTTCTTACAAGAGAAAGTGGATAAAGGAGTGTCTACTGATGTGAAAAAGATTGGTATCAGAGTCTACTGTTTGCAAGATCTGTAAGATTTTCTTTTCCATTCAAGACCTATAAGTTTCCATGATTTGATAAATTCTTTGAGAAAATTATTGTATCGAGTCCCTAGCCATTTATTAAATTTGTCATAGGCCCTTTTTTCTTTGCAAATTTCAATTCTCTATCCAGAATTTTCTCGCTCCCTGGAACCTTAATCTCTTACAATGGAATTTGGAAAGTCCCAAATATCTTCTACAGTAGAGATTCTCAAGAATTAAAAATAGAAGGGATGTATGAATTACCTCCTTTTATCCCTGAACAACTCTCAAAATGTCTTGACATTGAAGTCACAGAAGAAACTCTTGAAAAGAAAATAGTCTATATAAACCTCCAGCTATTAAGGCTTCCCACATATATAAGAAATCTAAACTCCTTAAGTCCAAGTTTGTTTATAAGTCTACTTATTTGTCATTTGTAAAACCATGGATCAAATCTATTGAACTCACTCTGAGTTATAAGCCCAAGAAAAACTTTCAAACAAATCTATTATCTTTATTACCTGAACCTAAAATCACCTATATCCGTTCTCATAAAGGGATGTATAAGCAGCCTGAAGGACTTGTCCAATATTTTTTTGCAGTGTTCTAAGGAGAATTAGAACCTTCAAATGAATTCAAACATATAAATTATGTATCTAGGTTCAATTCACATCTCTCAAAAAAATTTGATGACCTTTGTAAAGATATTTTGTATATTAGGCATAGTTTAGATAAATTAACTATTCTTGAAGAAAATACCAATAGTGTCTGCCATAGGATTTATAATTCCACTACAGAAATGCATAGTCAATTATCTTCCATTGATACTAAACTTAAAACTTTAAAAGATAGCTTAGACTAGTTAGCAAAGCAGGATCAGGAAGCTTCTAATGAAGTGCAATCTTCCTTTCTGTCATACATGGTTGAGTTTGGTTCAAACTTCAAACCTCATAAAATAAATCAGAATCCTAGTTCTTCTTTCATGCAAAGGACACAAGTCCCATTACAGCCATGTTATCTAAATATTGATGACACCTTGAATCCACTAAATGAAATCTTAGTCTGGTGTAATTCAATGCGAGTCGATACAGTAGCCTCCCATTTAGATCCTCCAGCTACTACAGTCTTTGCATCTAAATTCTTTTGGGGTATTATAACCCTATGGTGGGATTCAATGACAAAAGAAGAACAAAATTAAAGGATTCATAACCAACTAGATCCTTTAGCTACATTATTTCATTTGTTGATTAATGAATTTGCCCCTCTAATTGGTAATCAGGAACTAGAATCTAAAAAATAGTTGATCAAAATGGAGCTATGTAACTTAAAATAGTTTGATGCATTTGCAAATCAATTATGTGAGTTGGCATATGCCAATAAAAACTTTAGTTTTGTTGAGATAAAATTAAAATTATTGCATGCTCTCCCTTATAATCTCATTGATAAGGTGATTACATACATTGATCTCAAAGACCTAACCATTGATGATATATCTCTCTCAGATACTATTGATTTTTATAAACAACAAGCCATGTAGTTAGTATCTGATAAAAAACTATTTAAAAGCTCACCAAGCATTAGGCATCCCAGATCACTCCTATTTTTCTTGAAACAACACCATTTGGCTCTCGCCCATTTGTGCAGCCTCATAAGCAACAAAAGTAGTACCATCAACATTTATCTTTCAAGCACCACTCTTTTCCCCACAAACATTCTTATGCTCCTCCTCACCACTTTCTTAAAAAGTGAAACTCTCCTTGTCTGCAATCTAGAATGCATATTTGCTATATTTGTCACAAACATGGCCACATTGCTCCCTAATGTCACTGCAAAAACCCTACTGTCAAAGCTATTTTTTCTTCCAACGCAGTAGCGTGGTGGGATCTCATTGACATAGATGAAGATCTTTACCTACAAGATGACATCTACGAACTAATTCTAGATGATCTCCTTGAAGAAGACTTTGACGAAGATGCTGATGCTCTCGAATCATTAGCTAATGATTTGGAGCAACCACTCTCAAATATGTAGCAACCGTGGCATCATGATAAATCTAGTCTTCCTTTTGAAGTATATGGAAGATGGTCTAGACACCATGATGAAGTACCAGAACAAGATGCCCAGCCCAGAACCGAAGGCAACCAAAGAGGATGAAGCAACTCTAGAGGAAGGTAACCCTTCATGCCAAGAATGCCACCTACATTGAAAAAGCCTTCAAATCCACCTTTGTAATTCCAGAGCTCTTTCAAGCCTAGTGATTCTTGGATCAAGAATAAATTCACTAGCAGAGAGCCTCCAAAGGAAATCCATTCACCATAAATCAAACCAAAATGGGATGTACTTCTACCTATAGAGAATAGTGAAGAAGTAGATGATCCTTTCTATTCTGATCAAGAAAAAGGTAAATGTAGTAAATTCCATGAAGAAAGAGAAGAAATAGAAGAAGAAGAAGAAGAAATATACCATGAACAAATATCAGTCCAAGATCTGACAAGGCAAAAAATGGTATGTACAAGTATCCCTCCATTAGAGATACCACAACCAGCCTATTTGACACAACTGATTAATGGAAAGTTTGCACAATTCATAAATATAGAAATAAATGGTAGACTGATAGATACACAGATAGATACATGTGCTTCTCTCTCATTTTCAAAATCACAAATCATCTATGACTGGAAGACATTGGATGAAACACTAGCTTATAAGAGCTTATATGTCCAAGGGAACAATTTTATCTGTAATAGGTATAAGCATCAACAATCCCTTAGGATCTAAGATAAAATATTCCATTGTGACTTTTTTGCTATAAATAAAATGCCTGTAGATATTATTTTAGGTGGTGCCTTCATAGATAGATACTCACCCTATGGATCTACTACAAAAAGTGTCATGTTCACCATAGATAATGAAAGACTGAGGATTCCTCGACTTATCTATGCAACTGAGGAATTCATAAGATCTATGGCCCAAATACTTGAAATAGTAATTCTTGCTAAAATCTAAGATATAGGAGAAAAGATAGCATTTAGCTACCCCTTCGACCATTTCTAGTGGACTGTTATGCCATTCAATTTGATGAATGCCCCAGCATTCTACCTAGCCCATATGGATAACATTTTTAAAGACACTTCCAGTTTCTTATGTGTATATATTGATGACATATTAATTTTTAGTAATTCTCTTACTGACCATTACTCCCATATCACAAAATTTTTAGAGCTGGCAGAAGCTGCAGGGATTGTCCTATCAAATATAAAGATTCAGCTTTGAAAAATAGAATGCAATTTTCTTAGAATGATCATCCAAGATTCAAAAATATAAATATAGCTACATATTAAAGAAAAGGTTATCAGTTTTCTAGAAAGGCTCAACAAACTGAAGCTTCAAGCATTGTTGGGATTAATAAATTATATGAATAGCTTCTGTCCTAACTCTAGTGAAGACATGTTTATACTCCAAGAACTTCTCCAAAAGAAGAAAGAATTTCAATGGAAGGATGAACACACAACTGCTATTCAAAAGATTAAATCTAAAGTAAAGTCTCTTCCAAAACTTCATATCCCAAAATTAGATCAATTTTTGGTTTATACTGATGCCTCTGATATTGCATGGGGAGGAATACTTGTTTGTATATATGAAAACAAATAATTCGTGTGTGAATTCTCTAGTGGAGTCTTCAGTGCAGATGTTCTTAAGTGGATCTCTTCTGATAAAGAGATTTACATTGTTAAAAAGTGTCTAGAGAAGTTTATGTTAAAAATTCTTCATTTTCCATATTTTGTTGTAAAAACTGACTGTACTAGATTTTTGACCTTTAGAGAAAAAGTTCATGGTCAGAAAAATCGTCACGGTAAATATATTAGATGGCAGGCTTTCTTTCATCAATTTAACTTCTCTGTAGAACACATAAAAGACACTGATAATATAACAACAAATTGGCTCAGTAGGAATCTGCCTGCAACCCTAATGCACCAACCCAATCCTGGTTTTAATCTAACCAAAATTTACAACTAGGGATTTGCTTCTATGAATATACTTGTTTAAGAACAAATTCTCAGGGAAGGTTTACATCCAAGATATACTCAGATTTCCTATGCAGTAGGTCAAGATCTGTAGATGTCTTTAGTAGCTACTATTCAAGCAAATCATCATCAAAACACTAGCGTGATCACTATAGAATGGCTAAATAGTAAATTCTTATTCCACCAGTTTTATGAATTAATAAAGAATCCTTTATGGACATGGCTGATAAGAATAAGGTCCTCACATAATGAACACCTCTATAGGTGGATAGCTAGATATGGTCTGCATCGTATCCATGAAGAAGAGAACCATGAACAAGACATTGTAGTACACACTATTATCTAAAGACAGCTCGAATGGGAATCATATTTCTATATCAATCCCTATTGTCATGCATGTGAAGCTGGACCCCAACATTGGCATCTTTCCAGTACACTTTAGCTAAGGTGTCTCTTTCAGCTGATAAGTGAAGATGACTTGCTTACTAAAGTGGAAGCAATGTTGGACCCACCAAGCAAGACATCCTCTTCTAATGCATCCAATAGCATATCATTGTAGATTATTTTTGTGCTGTAAAGCATGATGGGATAAACACTACCTTCGCAAAGATTCCAGGCAGGACCTCCCAATTGCTATAAATAAGACTATTCTCTATGTATTTATCATCAAAAAATTTCTAAGCTTTAGAAATCTAGTAGCCTACTCAAGCGTATGCTCTTCTCTTTCCCTCTTGAAGGAACTTGAGAATCAAAAACTTGATAGACTGTAAAAGGAGTGTAATACATTTGAGTTATAATAGTGAAGTCATAGCCATTCGGCCCTTGCCTACTGTCATAGCTTTCTTACAATAGAAAGTGGATAAAGGAGCATCTATTGAATTGAAAAAGATTTGAAGCCATAGCCATTGGGCCCCTACCTACTATCATGGGTTTCTTACAATAGAAAGTGGATACAGGAGCGTCTACTGACGTGAAAAAGATTCCTTCACCACATCCTCTCTAAAATCATCAAACCAAGACAAACATGGTTGATCAAAATTAGATATATTCTAAATAATATCATCACATTCTGGGAATTAATGTAATGGACTCATGTTTCTCAACAAAGGACCATCTTCCTGAAACTAAAATTTGAAAAAGCATATAATTAGATTGAATATGAATTTAACCTAACCATGCTTAAAGTGTTGGGTTTTGATATTTCCTTCTTTTCAACTGTTTAGTCTCTATTTTCTGAATTCTAATCTTATGTTACCATCAATGGTGATAAGTCAAATAATTTTGGGACTTTTCACTCCATCAAACTAGGCTACTTGCTTCTCCCAACTCTATATGTCCTTGCATCAGAAATGTTTGGTTATTTTATTTCTTAGAGTGGACAAAGGGCTTACTATAGGAATTTCCCTTCTTGGTCACTCCTCTGAGCTCAAGAATGGGCACTTTGAAGATGAAACTTTCATTATGATTGGCAAGCAAGAGTCCTCTTTCAAAGGCACTTCACTACCTTGAAATTTTTTTCAAGGCTTTTGGGTAAAAATTATAATCAACTAAAACCCAATGTTATAGATAAATCATGATGTTATTATCGAAGTGGTTGTAATGTTATCAATGGGAATTGATTCATCAAGGGTAAATTTTCAAATTTATTGGCATTACCTCTGCCTTTGATAATCCTTCTTCGATGCTTTAGTAATATGTAATTGATAGAGTGGAAAATAAAATCACTTACTAAATCACTAAACATGTTTCTCTCATATGCAAATTTTAAGTTTGCACCAAAATTATCGTAGTCATTCAAGTCTACTATTCCCATTGCTAGGCTCCTTCTAAAGCCTCATATGAAAAGTTAGCAAAGGTGCTTATATATTTTATCTATGCCAATACTAAGAAAACTCAAGGATTCAACATAGTTGCTTGGGATAAATATTGCCTTCCTTGCGATAAAGGAGGAATGGGCATTATTGACATATGCAAATAAAGTTTGACCCTTTGTTCTAAGTGGGTTGTTTGAACAATTGAGAAAAATGAGGCTTGAAAAATTTTCCCAAGACATTGCATTAGTGTAGGTGTTCCTTATGGTACGAATTATTAGAAAGGTATATGCTTGCACACTCTATTAATTACCTTTTTACTATCAAGATTGGCGTATCCTTCATGGATAAGAGCATCTGGAAGGGTTTTGAAACTATGGAAGCCTTTCTTAAATGGATTAAAGATGCTTTTATAATTGGTCTCTCTTTTAATGACCACAACCTCTGGTGGTCACCTATCATGACTAGTTCCGACCTCCCTCTAGCATAAATGCTTGGCATAAAAGCTCTTTGGATTTTCAAAAAAATAATTTGCACTGTTTGAGATTTGATTTCCCTTAGAGACTAGAATCCATATAATTTATTGGAAGGCAAATATAAGCTTATTAATTTTCTGACTTACCTTTTATTTTGCATATTTAGGATTTGATGCTCAATGTCATGCTTCATAATATGGGTATGTAGCCTCCACTTTCCTAGTGGAAAGATTGGCGATGAAATTAAAATACTTCATAAATTACTCACCAATCATATCATGAATTTGTTCTCTTCAGCTCTAGGTAAACTCAGTAGAAGATGGATATCAAATTCTTATCCTAGAATGTGACTTGTTAGATTCAACAAGGTTTGGAATCGCAAACTAAAGCCCAAATTTACCCATTTTATGCAGTGTTTGGCTTACCAAGGTCTTCGTTTGGGGAAGCATCTCAAGCATATCAGGGTTTCTATCCCCAAATGCCCAATGTAAATTAAACTAGAAACCTTTACATACCTCTTTTGGTCATTCGCAAAAGCTCAGACTACTTAACAGCGGATTATAATCTATTCCAACCTTACCACCTATATACATTTAATTGACACAACTTTCTCTGAGGACTAAACATAATGAACTTATTACATTAATTTTTTATAAAACATCTTCAAAATTATTATTCTTTTTCCATTATAAAATCTAAAAATAAAACTTTACATAAATTTCTCTATTAATAATAAAAAAATATTTATTATATTTTACTTTATTTAATTGATGTATAATACATTCCAATAAATCTATAAAGGAAATCATTATTTGATTTTGGTTGTGATTCTATTCACATGCAAAACCTTACCTTGCACACAATTGACTGGCCATCTTGGGACACACTTTTTAAATTCTTCTATCAATTGACATCAACTTGGGACACACTTTTTAAAGAGAAAAGAAGAATAATCATACCTTTACATCTATCCTTCCTCTTTTTAAGCTTCAAATGAATTGTTATTTAAAAGTTTTGCCATCACCTTTAGAAAAGAATTAGAGAGCGAGTATGTCGTATGAAACCACTAATGAGTTTTCTTCCAGATTCTAGGTATAGGTCCTTTTTAGAGATATAGTTTGAGTTGGTATATTAATAATAGGCCAAAATTTTGGGTTCTCAATACTCAGGAGAATTTTCCCTGCGAGTCACCATTTGTTGTACCCAACACCCCCTTTTTATTTGTAAGAAATGGGGACCCACTTTTTTCAGAATATGCTTTGAGCCTCATTTTTAATATTTATGCAAATTAAAAAAAATGATCATGATTTGGTCTTTCATGCTTTGGCATGATGGCATTCATATTGTATTCATGGACTAACTCTTGGGCTTATATTTTTAGGACTTTCAACATATCCTGATCAAATTGTTTCAAACTCATTATTTTAGACTTGTTCAGGTCTTCGGCATTTTGGATTCAGGCTTTGTGTTCAAGAAGAATTCACTTTTTGAATTTACCTTTGGCTTATTTCAGACCTTTCCAAATTATCTACCCAAGGCTTGATCAGGTTTCTATATCCACATTACTAATCAAGTTTTCCTGCATGACTTACTTTGGTGTTTCATTTTAAGTCTTATGTGGTCGTAACTTTGAAGTCTTCCATTGTCACAAATCTAAAGTTTTTCACCATCACAAGTCTGAAGTCTTATATAATCATGATGATGACTTCTTAAGCAAGGGCCCATGTATACCATAACTACCCCCTTTAGAATGAATTCATTTAGACATCTCCTTTGGAAACATTCCTTCAGATGTTTTGCTTTGAGATTCCCTCAAAATAATTGCCCTTTGACATATTGATTTCAAGGCATATGCCCTTCAGAACTATTGGAATAGACCCTTCAAAAACATTTTCATTGACAAAGTGTCCTCCAAAGTAGATCTTTCATTACCCGATTGCCCTACAGGAAGTGCCCTTTGGCCTTTCTGCTTCGAACCTTTTCCCTCTAAGTTGCCCTTTGAGATTTATCATCTTGATCACTTACCCTTTGGAATTATTGAAATAGACCCTTCAAAAACTTTATCATTGGCAAAGTGTCCTTCAAAGTAGATCTTTCATTATTCGATTACCCTTCGGCTTTTTTATTTTGGGCCAATCATACCAACCTACCCTTTGGTTTTATGTAAAGTACCCTTCAGGAGCCTAGAGTGTCATTTTTGAAGTGGTCACCTACCCTTTGGGACCTTAGAAAGACCCTTAGCTATAAAATTTTCCCTTCGAAAGAACTCTTTCAGGAATTTTTGCATAGAAGGAATTCTTTGAAACATTTTTTCTTAAACAATTCCTTTGAAGGAATTTTCCTGACGTTTTCCTTGAGGACATCACTTACGCTTCAGCATTTTCATCATACCCTTCGGCCTTTTCAAACATACCCTTCAAGATTTATGTAAATTACCCTTCGAGATCCTATAGTGCCCTTTCCCAAGTGGTCACTTACCTTTTGGAAGGTCTGTAAGGTCCCTTTTTCCATGCATTTTTCCCTTAAGAAGAATTCCTTTAGACATTTTGTCCGAAGCAATTCTCCTGACACCAACACCCCAAAACAATTTCTCCAAAGGAATTGTCCAAGGACATTAGACCTGGAGTGACCTTCGACATTTATTAAGACCCCACCTGCCACTCTGCATATCATTTGGGACTTTTTTCCCAAGAAAATCCCCTTGACTTGTGGACAATTTGTTCGAAACCACTGGGTTGCCCTTCAAAAGAATTCCTTCAGATATTTTTTTTGAAGCAATTCTCCCAACAACCTTTCCCCCAAAAGAATTCCTCCAAAATAAAAGTCCCAAAATAATAAGTCTTGTTTATAGGAAGTCTTTGGTTTTATGCTTGCAAGAACAAAATAAATAAATAATTGGACAAATCACATACTTAGGGGAGTGAAAAGCAATTTAAATTTAGATCCTACAGCATGCAAATGACCCATGAAAAGAAGCAAGAATTTCACTGCTAAAAGGACAAATCTTTTGACACTAAAAGTTATAATTATCAAATGGATATTTAGATTTCACAGTTACACTATGAACATGCAACAAATGTAAAAGTGAAGATCCAAGATATAAGAGACATAGACAAGCATGCAAAGAACAATTCATAAGTAATCACAGCTAAAGTGATTATCCTCCTTCATGCATATATCTGAGTTCCTTTTGAAGGTGGCTAAAATTGCAAGATCAATCGGTTGTTCTCATAACCTAAGAAAGGAAGCATGCATAGTTCTGGAAAGCAACACTTATGCCTATAATTTTGAATACAGTTTGAGCTATAATCATATAATTTTAGTTTTATCTTTATGTACATGAAGATATTTCATAGCGCTAAAAAAAGGCTAAATTAAATTGATAAACTATAAGTAGACTTTTATAATGTTTTAGACCATAGTTAGAACTGCAAGTTTTAATTATCATCATGTAGTCATGCATAGACTTGGAGGTTGAGGCAACCCCTTCCCCAAGTTTTATAAATATAATTTTCCCCCCAAATTTATTTCTTTGGGTTAGAAGATTTTGGAATATAGAGAAGCAAGCCATTTTTGGTGATCATGTGTAATTTTCTGAGTTTTTTCTTTCCCTATTTGTGTTATTAGTTATTGGTTCTATGGTTGTTTGTTTCAAAAATCTTTAGTGTGCAAAAGTTGCGAACAGATACTTGATTGCTTTGATTAATACACTAATCCTAGATGTGCAATAGATATTGAAGATTGGTAAATATATTGATCAGAATAGTCAAGTTAGATTGAATCATTATTTCTAGAATGTGTATCAGTGTTTTCTTGGTGTAGTGTTATGAGTGTGTGCTACAACTGCCTTAGATAATTAATTACCTCGAGCCATAATCTCCTAATTGAAGGGTGTGCAAAAGTTACCCCGATATGAACAATCTTTGTCTAAGGCTATTAAACTTCCTACATCTCTTTTTCCTTAAACTCCTTAGCCATGTTTTCTTGCATGTGTGCAAATTACTGCTTGCAATAAGTATTGGTTTAAGAAAATATGAGTTTGTCTAAAAACCAGCCACGGAAGTAATTTATTAAGAAATATAGATTTTTATTTTCTGCCTTACCTTACCCTCTTTTTATGTGTGTTTTTCTTTTAAAAACCTACCCACCTTAGATTAGAAAATAGTCACCCATCCAACTCATATAAAAATCCACTTTGTTAGACTCCACACCTCTGTCCAAAAAACCTTGCCAAAAACATGTTAGGATCTTAGAGTACAATTGATTACTTTTGTATAAGCAACTAAACATAGAATTGAAACCAGAAGTAATAAGTAACTAGAAATTAGAAACAACAAATAATAGGAGATACAAGAAACAACTAATCTATATTAAACTCTTCCAGAAGGAAATACAATGAAGAAATCTCTCTCTCCTCACACCTCATAGATGTACAATAATTCTCCCTCAAGAGTTCTCTCTCTCTCTCTCAATAAATTACAACCAACTCAATTACTAAATTATACATACTATGAGGATCTAACCCTACTATATAGTATACTACAACACTAGGGTTCATGAGCGATGCATTCACCACCTTTAGATCCACCTCTTAAATCAAAGGCTCAAATCTATTCTCCTAAAAATAGAACAATTTTGGAAACACACAGAAGTCGATGTCGGTCTGAAGATGACTAATGTCGATCGACCCCTAATCGATGTCGGTCGACCCCTAACTAATGTTAGTTTGTTCTGATCGATGCTGATTACTATGTAAGCCCAGCAACCTCCACATTAGCTCATTAGTGAAGCTTTTAGCTCCACAACTCAACAATCTCCCACTTGAAGATAAACAGTTGCACCTGTACCTATACAACAACATCCTCTAAACATCTCTGGCTTGTTTCTCCCTCTTCAAGTTCAATATTGAAGACCAACAAAAGTTGAATGAAGATTCAACTTCTCCTTTGTTATCAGATTTGTTAACATATCAGTAGGGTTCTTATCTGTATGAATCTTTTCCAGCTTCAACTGTCCATCCTCCAATACCTGTCTAATGAAGTGGTACCTAAGCTGTGTATGTTTGGTTCTTGAATGAAAGGCTGAATTCTTTGCCAAATGAATTGCACTTTGAATATCACTGTACAGTCTGTAACTCTCTTGCTCTTTTCCCAACTCTTCCATGAACCGATTCATCCAAATCATTTCCTTGCTAGACTCTGTGACTGCAATGTATTCTGCCTCTGTAGTAGACAAGGCAACAACCTTTCGCAACTTTGAAATCTAGCTAACTGCCTTTCCACCAACAGTGAACACATATCCTATGGTGCTTCTCCTACCATCCAAGTCACCTACCATATCTGAATCTACATACCCATGTAGAGAAGTGTTTGACCCTCCATAGCATAAATGCCTACTGCTGGTCCCTCTTAGATATCTGAGAATCCACTAAACTGCTTTCCAGTGTTCCTTTCCTGGATTGGCCATAAACTTGCTGACAACTCACACTACTTGGGCAATATCTGGTCTAGTACATGCCATTACATACATCAAGCTCCCAACTGCTGAAGCATATGGAACTCTACTCATGTACTCAACCTCATCATGTGATTTAGAACACTATTCTTTGCTCAACTTGAAGTGTCCAGCCATAGGTGTGCTTACCGGTTTTGCATCCTGCATATTGAACCTCTCCAACACCTTATTCACATAATCCTTTTGAGACAAAATCAAACTATGATTTTTCTTGTCTCTCTTAATACTCATGATAAGGATTTTCTTTGCTGCTCCTAAATCCTTCATGGCAAATGTGTGAGCTAATTTTACCTTAAGCTTAGTAATTTCCTGCATGTGTGAACCTGCAACAAACATATCATCTACATACAGTAACAAGATAATATAACTACCATTATCCAATTTGTTAAAATAAACACAATGGTCAGATTGATATTTACTAAGACCATGCTCTATCATAAACCTATCAAACCTCAAATACCATTGTCTTGGAGCTTGCTTAAGACCATATGAGCTTTTCTTTAACCTGCACACAAGTTTTTCCTTACCTTTGACCTCAAAACCTTCCAGCTGATCCATATATATCTCTTCATCCAAATCTCCATGAAGAAATGTTGTCTTAACATCAAGCTACTCAAGATGCAAATCCTCAATAGCAACTAAAGACAATACAATCCAAATAGAAGTCATCTTTACTATAGGAGAAAAAATTTCACCAAAATCAATCCCTAGTTTCTGTGCAAATCCCTTTACCACCAACCTAGCCTTATGTCTCATTTGTCTATTCTCTCCTTATTTTAACCTGTATACCCATTTGTTTTTCAGTGCTTTTTTTTTGGCTGGCAACTCAACCAAATCCCACGTATGGTTCTCTTCCAAGGAATCAATTTCCTCTTTCATGCCATGCTCCCACTGTTTCCTGGATTCTACCTGCATTCCCTCATCAAAACTTTCTGGTTCTCCACCATTAGTGAGAAACAAGTAGTATAAAGAAGGGGAATAATGAATTGGAGGTTTACTTACCCTTTCAGACCTCCTTATGGGCATTTGAGACTCATTTACAGCTTGCTGTCTGCCCAAATTTTATTTTGACAGTGATCAATCCCAATCATCTTTGATCGATGCCAGTCTGCACCTGACTGATGTCGATTCCTCCTGATCGATGTTGATTTCCACCTGATCGACATAGGTCTCCACTTGACTGATGTTTATTTCCACTTGACCGACGTCGGTCTCTGTGTTTTTTTGTGAGTGATGATTTTTACCTGTGAGCTCATTTTGGATCATAACCTCTTCTAAATCAAGATTGCCTTGCTCAGAATTATTCAGCCTCTTGAGCTGATCACTATACATCACCTTCTCATTGAAAACTACATCATGGCTTATAATAATTTTTTTAGTTTCTAAATTCCACAACCAGTATCTGAAATCTTCAAAACCATAACCAATGAAAGTGCACTGCATATATTTAGCATCCATCTTCTTTCTATTTTCTTTATCAATGTGCACAAAAGCTTCAAAACCAAAAACTCTGAGAAATAAAAGATCCACCTTTTTACCTATCCAAGCCTCTTCTAGAATTCCACTATCTAGTATAGTAGAAGGTCTTCTGTTAATCAGGTAAACCACAGTATCTACAGCTTATGCCCAAAACTGTAAGGGCAAACTAGCATACAACCTCATACTCCGTGCACGCTCCATTATTGTTCTATTCATCCTTTTAGCAAATCCATTTTGCTGAGGTGTCCTTAGAACCATCCTTTCCCTGCGTATTCCACTCATAGAATAGTAACTATTGAATTTATTGCTGTAGTACTCACCACCATTGTTAGATCTAAGGCACTTGAATCTCAAACCTATTTCATTCTCAACCAAAGCTTTCCATTTCTTAAATGTGTCAAAAACATTAGATTTCCTCTTTATGCAATAAACCCATACCTTTCTTGTAGCATCATCAATGAAAGAAACATAATACTATGATCCTCCAATAGAAGTTACCTGAGCTGGTCCCCACATGTCTGTGTGAACAAGCTCCAACTTGTGCTTTTTCTTTGTTGGCCCAGTTTTGAGAAACCTCACTTTCTTCTGTTTCTAAAAAATAAAATGCTCAAAAAAATCTAGATCTATTCTTTTTAAATCTGAAAGCTTACCTTTTGACTTAATAACTTCATTCCCTTCTCACTCATGTGACCAAGCCTACAGTGCCACAACTTTGCATCTACATTTGAAGTAGATAAAATAGAAGAAGAATAATCAGTAATACAAGTAGATAGATAAAGTGTACCTACTCTCTTACCTTTTGTTAATACATGTGCACCCTTGGAAACTTTCCAAGATTCAGCTGTGAGAGTTACTGTGCAACCCTCATCACCCAACTTTCCTACAGAAATTAGATTCCTCTTCAGGATGGGTACATGCATGACATCCTTCAACACCCATGTGTTGCCATTCTACAATTTCAGCTGCACTTTTCCTTTGCCAACAATTTTACAAGGCTCATCATCCCCTAAATAAACTTTTCTAAAATCTCCACGGACATAATCATTGAAAAATTCTCTATTTGGAGTTGCATGGAAAGAGGCACCATAATCTAAAACCCATGATTCTACTTTATTATCCAAAGAAAATATAAGAGCATCCTGTGCAACAATACTTGCAACTTTTGCTTTTTTATTACCTTCATGATGATTTTCTTTGTTATCCTTCAACCAACAATCTTTCTTTGCATGCCATTTCTTTCCACAATTCCAGCAGGTTATTCTTCCATTTCTGGATTTGGATCTACTTCCCATTTTTGACCTTGATTTCTCTTACTTGCCCTTCTCTCTTTGCCTTCCCCTGCTTTCAATATTTAAAGCATTACTTGATGTTTCTCCTATGCTTTTCCTGTGAATTTCTTCATTTAAGATTACACTAACAACATCATCAACTTTCAAGATATTTGAAGCAGATGCAGTATTACTAACTGCCATTACCAAACTATGCCAACTTTCAGGTAAAGAGCATAAGATTAAGAGAGCCTTAATTTCATCATCAAAAACTATTTTGACTAAATTTAACTGATTTACTATTGTATGGAAATCATTAAGATGACTAGATACAAATCCACCTTCCTGTATTTGCAAATTAAATAATTGCTTCATAAGATATACCTTATTCAAAGCTGAGGGTTTTTCATATAAATTTGCCAAAGTATCCATTAACTCTACCATTATCTTTGCCTATGATAAGTTGGAAAACACAGAAACTACCAGGCTTAACCTTATAGATCCAAGAGCCTTTCTATCAAGAACATTCCATTCTTCATCTTCCATATCTGTGGGCTTCCTTGAAACCCCACCCAATGGCAAATACAGATCTTTCTGATATAGATAATCTTCAATCTGCATCCTCCATAATTGATAATTCTTGCCATTTAATTTCTCCATTCTTAGTTTACTTTTTTCTGCCATTGCTTTGCTCCCACTCAATCAGAAACCCCTGTGAGTGAATTTAGTAATCAATAAACACTAACACACTTTGATACCAGTTGTTAGGACTTAGAGTACAATTGATTACTTTTGTATAAGCAACTAAACACAAAATTGAAACCAGAAGTAATAAGTAACTAGAAATCAGAAACAACAAATAATAGGAGATACAAGAAATAACCAATATGTATTAAACTCTTCTAGAAGGAAATACAATGAAGAAATCTCTCTCTCCTCACACCTCACAGATGTACAGTAATTCTCCCTCAAGAGTTCTCTCTCTCTCTCAATTAATTACAACCAACTCAATTACTGAATTGTACATACTATGAGGATCTAACCCTACTATATAGTATACTACAACACTAGGGTTTATGAGCCATGCATTCGCCACCCTTAGATCCACCTCTTAAATCAAAGGCTCAAATTTGTTCTCCTAAAAATAGAACAATTTTGGAAACGCACAAAAGTCGGTGTCGGTCTGAAGATGATCGATGCCGATCGACTCCTAATCGATGTCGATCGACCCCTAATTGATGTCAGTTTGTTCTGACCGATGTTGGTTACTGTGTAAGCCCAACAACCTCCACATTAGCTCATTAGTGAAGCTTTTAGCTCCACAACTCAACACAACATGTGTGTTCTGTCCATATTCCATTAATAGGTTGAAATAAATTGCATACTTGTAACTCATGCTCTGGAGTGGATTTCACGTCCATTGAGATCCTAAAATGTTAGAGGTTACCTCATTTAAAATTGTGGTGTGCATAAAACCCTCATCAACAATACCTTTGCTTTTCTTTGCCACTATAATATTAAAATTATGCAATTTTGTAAGTGGGTAGTGTTGTCTCTAAGAAATACAAGAGTGTCTCTTGTCCCTTTGATTCTGAACTATAGGCCATAATTATGTCTTTCAAACACAATATTAGATTGGTTGAATGTCATGTTTTTGAGAGGTACTCAAATTAGTGCCAAAAAACATTGGCTTAGGTTTGATGACCGAGCCTCTAAGGATTTGCTAAAGTCTCTAAGATTCAAATAAGCCAAAGATTAAATTAAAGACATCAAGGCAACTCATAGTTGGCTCACAAACCTTCCAAAGATATCATTGGCTTTCCTAGACCACTACAAACTTATGTTCTAAGCCAAATAGTTTACAATAAAGAGAACACAATATTTAGAAGAGTGTTTATATGTGGTGCATCATAGGTTGAGCCCTTCAAGTCAAAAATTGTATGATGCTTCTCTTTCTCTGTATGAGCTTTATGTTATTGTGCAATGCATGGCCAATGATAAAGTGCCTAGGGTGGATGGATTTCCTTATGAATTTCACAAATCCACTTTAAATTTTGTGGTATTTGATTTGACTCATGTTTACAAAGAATACCCACACACCAAATATTTAAAGGCCGATGCATCAATAAAGACAATATATAATTTATTCTTAAATCTAGGATCCCTAAGCTTATTAATAGTTAGTACCTACTCACTTTACTGAATGTCTCTTACAAGATTATTGACAAAGCCTTAGCACTCCACCTTCACCACATCCTCTTTACAATCATTAGACTAGATCAAATAGGGTTTATCAAAAGTAGATATATTCTAGATAATATCATCAAAATCTAGGAAGTAATGGAATAGGCTCATGTTTCTCGACAAAGGACCATCTACCTCAAAATCAACTTTGAAAAAGCATATAATAAGATTGAATGGCCATTTATCCTATTCATGCTTAAAGTGTTAGGTTCTGATAAATTATTCCTTTCAACTGTTTAGACTCTATTTTTTGAAGCCTCATCTTGTCTCACCATCAATGGCCATAAGTCGGATAATATTGGGACTTTTCACTCCATTAAAAAAGGTTTCCCACTTGTCCCAACTCTATATGTCCTTACATCAGAAGTGTTTGTTTATTTTATTTGTCACAGAGTGGGGTGAAATATTATCAAGGGAATTTCCCTTCCTGATCACTCCTCTCAGCTCAAGAATGGGAACTTTTAAGATGAATCTTTCCATATGCTTGACAAGCAAGAGTCCTTTTTCAAAGAGATGCTTCATTGTATTGAAATTTTTTTCAAGGCGTTTGTGTAAAAATTGTAATTGGCTAAAACTTGATGTTATAGATAGAGCATGATACCCCTATCAGAGGGGTTATAGTACTATCAATGTAAATGAATTTAGCAAGGGAAAACTTTAAAATTTCATGGCATTCATGTTTAAAATTTTATAGGATTTGATGTGCTTCAAGTTTATAGAGAATCCCTACACACCAAATCTTTAAAGGCCATCATTAATTAAGGAAATATAAAATTTATTCTTAAATCTATGGACCCTAAACTTATTGATAGTTGTTCTTGATCACTTTAATATTTATATCTTACAAGATCATTGACAAAGCCTTAGCATTTTGAGATCTTCACCACATCCTCTCTAAAATCATCAAACCAAGACAAACATGGTTGATAAAAATTAGATATATTCTAAATAATATCATCACATTTTGGGAATTAATGTAATGGACTCATGTTTCTCAACAAAGGACCATCTTCTTGAAACTCAAATTTGAGAAGGCATATAATTAGATTGAATAGGAATTTAACCTAACCATGCTTAAAGTGTTGGGTTTTGATATTTCCTTCTTTTCAACTGTTTAGTCTCTGTTTTCTAAATTCTAATCTTATGTTACCATCAATGGTGATAAGTCAAATAATTTTGGGACATTTCACTCCATCAAACTAGGCTACCTGCTTCTCCCAACTCTATATGTCCTTGCATCAGAAACGTTTGGTTACTTTATTTCTTAGAGTGGAAAAAGAGCTTACTATGGGAATTTCCCTTCTTGGTCACTCCTCTCAGCTCAAGAATGGGCACTTTGCAAATGAATCTTTCATTATGCTTGGCAAGCAAGAGTCCTCTTTCAAAGAGGCACTTCACTACCTTGAAATTTTTTTCAAGGCTTTTGGGTAAAAATTATAATCAACTAAAACCTAATTTTATAGATAAACCATGATGTTATTGTTGAAGTGGTTGTAATGCTATCAATGGAAATTGATTCATCAAGGGTAAATTTTCAAATTTATTAGCATTACCTTTACCTTTGATAATCTTCCTTCGATTCTCTAGTAATATGTAATTGATAGAGTGGAAAATAAAATCACGTACTATATCACTGAACATGTTTCTCTCATATGCAAATTTTAAGTTTGCACCAAAATTCTCGTAGTCATTCAAGTCTACTATTCCCATTGCTAGGCTCCTTCTAAAGCCTCATATGAAAATTTAGCAAAGGTGCTTATATATTTTATCTATGCTAATACTAAGCAAACTCAAGGATTTAACAGAGTTGCTTGGGATAAATATTGCCTTCCTTGCGATAAAGGAGGAATGGGTATTATTGACATATACAAACAAAGTTTGACCTTTTGTTCTAAGTGGGTTGTTTGAACAATTGAGGAAAATGAGGCTTGAAAAATTCTCTCAAGACATTGCCTTGGTGTAGGTGGTCCTTATGGTACAAATTATTAGAAAGGTGTAGCTCTTTCATTATCCGATTACCCTTCAGCTTCTTTGTTTTGGGCCAATCATACCAACCTACCCTTCAGGTTTTATGTAAAGCAACCTTCAAGTTTTATGTAAAGTACCCTTCGAGAGCCTAGAGTACCCTTTATGAAGTGGTCATCTGCCCTTTGGGACCTTAGAAAGACCCTTAGCTATAAAAGTTACCCTTTGAAAGAAGTCTTTCAGGCATTTTTGCATGGAAGGAATTCTTTTAGACATTATTTTCTGAAACAATTCCTTTGAAGGAATTTTCCTGACATTTTCCTTGAGGATATCACTTACCTTTCAGCCTTTTCATCATACCCTTCGGCCTTTTCAAACATACCCTTTAGGCTTTATGTAAATTACCCTTTGATAGCCTGTAGTTCCCTTTCCCAAGTGGTCACTTACCCTTCGGAGGTCTCTAAGGTCCCTTTTTCCATGAATTTTTCCCTTCGAAAGAATTCCTTTGAACATTTTGTCCGAAGCACTTCTCCCGACACCAATGCCCTGGTACAATTCCCCAAAGGAATTATCCAAGGACATTAGACCCAAAGTGACCTTTAGTCTTTCTTAAATACCCACCTACCCCTCCACATATCCTTCAAGACATTTGTCACAAGAAAATCCCCTTTACTTGTGGATATTTTGTTCGAAACCACTGAGTTGCTCTTTGAAAGAGTTCCTTTGGATAATTTTTTTGAAGTAATTCTCCTGACAAACTTTCCTCCAAAATAGTTCCTCCAAAATAAAAGTCTTGAAATAACATGTCTTGTTTATAAGAAGTCTTTGGTTTTATGCTAGTAGTAACAAAATAAATAAATAATTGGACAAATCACATACTCATGGGAGTGGAAGGCAATTTAAATTTAGATGCTACAGCATGTAAATGACCCACGAAAAGAAGCAAGAAGTTCATTGCTAAAAGGACAAATCTTTTGACACTTAAAGTTATATTTATCAAATGGATATTTAGATTTCATAGTTACACTATGAATATGCAACAAATATAAAAGTGAAGATCCAAGCTATAAGAGACACAGACAAGCATGCAAAGAAAAATTCATAAGTAATCATGACTAAAGTGATTATCCTCCTTCATGCATATATCTGAGTTCCTTTTGAAGGTGGCTAAAACTGAAAGATCAATCGGTTGTTCTCACAACCTAAGAAAGGAAGCATGCATGGTTCTGGAAAGCAACGCTTATGCCTATAAATTTGCCTACAGTTTGAGCTATAATTTTATACTTTTGATTTTATCTTTATGTACATGAAGATATTGCATAGCGATAAAAAAAGGCTAAATTAAATTGATAAACTATAAGTAGACTTTTATGCTATTTTAGACCATAGTTAGAACTGCAAGTTCTAATTATCATCATGTAGTCATGCATAGACTTGGAGGTTGAGGTGACCCCTTCCCCAAGTTCTATAGATACAATTGTCTCCCCAACTTTATTTTTTTGGGTTAGAAGATTTTGGAATATAGAGAAGCAAGCCATTTTTGGTGATTATGCATAATGTTCTGAGTATTTTCTTTTTCTATTTATGTTATTAGTTAATATTTCTATGGTTGTTAGTTTCAAATAACTTTAGTGTGCAAAATTTGTGAACAGATTCTTGATTGCTTTGATTAATATGCTAATCCTAGACGTGTAATAGCTATTGAAGATTGGTAAATATATTGATCAGAATAGTCAAGTTAGATTGAATCATTATTTCTAGAATGTGTATCGGTGTTTTCTTGGTGTAGTTTTTTGAGTGTGTGCTACAACTGCCTTAGTAATTAATTAGCTCGAGTCACAATCTCACGATTGAAGGGTGTGCAATAGCTACCCTGATAGGATCAATCTTTGTCTAAGGCTATTAAACTTTTTACTTCTCTTTTTCCTTAGACTCCTTAGCCATGTTTGCTTGCATGTGTGAAAATTACTTCTTGCAACAAGCATTGGTTTAAAAAAATATAGGCCTATCCAGAAACTAGCTACAGAAGTAATTTCTTAAGAAATAAAAAGTTTTCTTTTTGCCTTAGCTTACCCTCTTTTTATGTGTTTTTTTTGAAAGATCTACCCACCTTAGATTAGAAACCAGTCACCCATCCAACTCATATAGAAATCCACTCTGTTAGACTCCACACCTCCGTCCAAAAAACCTTGACAACAACCTACATGTTTTATCCATATTCCATTAACAAGTTGAAATAAACTACATACCTGGAACTCGTGCCTTGGAGTGGAGTTCACCTCTATTGATATCCTAAAATGTTAGAGGTTACCTCATTTAAAACTATGGTGTGCATAAAACCCTCATCAATAATACCTTTGCTTTTCTTTGCCACTACAATATTAAAATTATGCAATTTTGTAAGTGGGTAGTGTTGTCTCTAAGAAATACTAGATTGTTTCTTGTCCCTTGGATTTTGAACTATAGGCCACAATTGTGTATCTCAAACACAACATTAGATTGGTTGAATGTCATGTTTTTGAGATGTAATCAAATTAGTGCCAAACAACATTGACTTAAGTTTGGTGATCGAGTCTCTAAGGATTTACTAGAGTCTCTAGGATTCAAATAAGCCAAAGATTAAATTAAAGACATCAAAGCAACTCATAGTTGGCTCACAAACCTTCCAAAAATATCATTGGCTTTCCTAGACCAATACAAACTTATGTTCTAAGCCAAATAGTTTACGATAAAGAGAACACAATATTTAAAAGAGTGTTTATATGTGGTGCCTCATAGGTTGATCCCTTCAAGTCAAAAACTCTATGATGTTTCTCTTTCTCTGGGTGAGCTTTATGTTATTGTGCAATGCATGGCCAATGATAAAGTGCCTAGGGTGGATGTATTTCCTTATGAATTTCACAAATCCACTTTAAATTTTGTAGTATTTGATTTGATTCATGTTTAAAAAGAATACACACACACACACACCAAATATTTAAAGGCTGATGCATCAATAAAGACAATATCTAATTTATTCTTAAATCTAGGAACCCTAAGCTTATTAATAGTTGGTACCTAATCACTTTACTGAATTTCTCTTACAAGATTATTGACAAAGCCTTAGCACTCCACCTTCACCACATCCTCTTTATCATCATTAGACTAGATCAAATAGGGTTTATTAAAAGTATATATATTCTAGATAATATCATCAAAATCTAGGAAGTAATGGAATGGGCTCATATTTCTTGACAAAGGACCATCTACCTCAAAATCAACTTTGAAAAAGCATATAATCAGATTGAAAGGCCATTTATTCTATCCATGCTTAAAGTGTTGGGTTTTGATAAATTATTCCTTTCAATCATTTAGACTCTATTTTTTGAAGCCTCATCTTGTCTTACCATCAATGGCCATAAGTCAGATAATTTTTAGACTTTTCACTCCATCAGAAAAGGTTGCCCACTTGTCCCAAATCTATATGTCTTTACATCAGAAGTGTTTGTTTATTTTATTTGTCACAGAGTAGGGAAAAATCTTATCAGGGGAATTTCCCCTCATGATCACTCCTCTCAGCTCAAGAATGGGCACTTTTTAGATGAATATTTCCATATGCTTGACAAGCAAGAGTCCTTTTTCAAAGAGATGCTTCATTGTCTTGACATTTTTTTCAAGGCTTTTGGGTAAAAAATGTAAATGGCTAAAACCTAATGTTATAGACAGAGCATGATACGCCTATCAAAGGGGTTATAGTACTATCAATGGAAATGAATTTAGGAAGGGGAAACTTTTAAATTTCATGGCATTTAGGTTTAAAATTTTGTAGGATTTTATTTGCTTCAAGTTTATAGAGAATCCCTACACAACAAATCTTTAAAGGCCATCATTAATAAAGGAAATATAAAATTTATTCTCAAATCTATGGACCCTAAGCTTATTGATAGTTGTGCCTGATCACTTTACTATATGTATCTTAAAAGATCATTGACAAAGCCTTAGTGTTCTGAGACCTTCACCACATCCTCTCTAAAATAATCAAACCAAGACAAACATGGTTTATCAAAATTAGATATATTCTAAATAATATCATCATATTTTGGGAATTATTGTAATGGACTCATGTTTCTCAACAAAGGACCATCTTCCTCAAAATCAAATTTGAAAAGGCATATGATTAGATTGAATGGAAATTTAACCAACCATACTTAGAGTGTTGGGTTTTGATATTCCTTCCTTTCAACTATTTAGTCTCTGTTTTCTGAATTCTCATCTTATGTTACCATCAATGGTGATAAGTCAAATAATTTTGGGACTTTTCACTCCATCAAACCAGGCTACCTGCTTCTCCCAACTCTATATGTCCTTGCATCAGAAACGTTTGGTTACTTTATTTCTTAGAGTGGAAAAAGAGCTTACTATGGGAATTTCCCTTCTTGGTCACTCCTCTCAGCTCAAGAATGGGCACTTTGCAAATGAATCTTTCATTATGCTTGGCAAGCAAGAGTCCTCTTTCAAAGAGGCACTTCACTACCTTGAAATTTTTTTCAAGGCTTTTGGGTAAAAATTATAATCAACTAAAACCTAATTTTATAGATAAACCATGATGTTATTGTTGAAGTGGTTGTAATGCTATCAATGGAAATTGATTCATCAAGGGTAAATTTTCAAATTTATTAGCATTACCTTTACCTTTGATAATCTTCCTTCGATTCTCTAGTAATATGTAATTGATAGGGTGGAAAATAAAATCACGTACTAGATCACTGAACATGTTTCTCTCATATGCAATTTTTATGTTTGCACTAAAATTCTTGTAGTCATTCGAGTCTACTATTCCCATTGCTAGGCTCCTTCTAAAGCCTCATATGAAAAGTTAGCAAAGGTGCTTATATATTTTATCTATGCCAATACTAAGCAAACTCAAGGATTCAAAAGAGTTGCTTGGGATAAATATTGCCTTCCTTGCGATAAAGGAGGAATGGGCATTATTGACATATACAAATAAAGTTTGACCCTTTGTTCTAAGTGGGTTGTTTGAACAATTGAGAAAAATGAGGCTTGAAAAATTCTCCCAAGACATTGCATTGGTGTAGGTGGTCCTTATGGTACGAATTATTAGAAAGGTGTAATCTTGCACACTCTATTAATTACCTTTATTGTTGTCAAGATTAGTGTATCCTTCATGGCTAAGAGCCTCTAGAAGGGTTTTGAAACTGTGAAAGCCTTTCTTAAATGGATTAAAGATGCTTTTATAATTCGTTTTTCTTTTAATGACCACAACCTCTGGTGGTCACCTTTCATGACCAGTTCCAACATCCCTCCAGCATAAATGCTTGGCATAAAAGCTCTTTGGATTTTCAAAAATATAATTTGCACTGTTCGAGATTTGATTTCCTTTAGAGACTAGATTCCATAGTATTTATTGGAAGGCAAATATAAACTTATTAATTTTCTGACTTACCTTTTATTTTGCATATTTAGGATTTGATGCTCAATGTCATGCTTCATAATATGGGTATGTAGCCTCCACTTTCCTAGTGGAAAGATTGGCAATGAAATTAAAATACTACCTTCATAACTTACTCACCAATCATATCATGAATTTGTTCTCTTCAGATCTAGGTAAACTGAGTAGAAAATGGATTTTGAATTCTTATCCTAGAATGTGGCTTGTTAGACTCAACAAGATTTAGAATGGCAAACTAAAGCCCAAATTTACCTATTTTATCCAGGGTTTGGCTTACCAAAGTCTTCGTTTGGGGAAGCATCTCAAGTATATCAGGGTTTCTATCCCCAAATGCCCAACGTACATTAAACTAGAAACCTTTAAATACCTCTTTTGGTCATTCCCAAAAACTCAGACTGCTTAACAACGGATTAAAATCTATTCCAACCTTACCACCTATAGCCAATTAATTGACACAACTTTCTTTGAAGACTAAACATAATAAACTTATTACATTAATTTTTTATAAAACATCTTCAAATTTATTATTCTTTTTCTATTATAAAAACCTAAAAATAAAACTTTACATAAATTTCTCTATTTAATAATTAAAAAATATTTGTTATATTTTACTTTATTTAATTGATGTATAGATACGTTCCAATAAATATATAAAGGAAACCATTGTTTGATTTTGGTTGTGATTCCATTCACATGTAAAAACCTTACCTTGCACACACTTTGGTCGGTTTGAAGACTTGACTTGCCAACATTGCGACACAGTTTTAAATTCTTCTATCAATTGGCATCAAATCCGTGTTGGAAATACGTTTGTCTTAAAAAGATGAGAATAATGAATCGTACCTTTACAACTATCCTTCCTCTTTTTTAAGCTTCAAATGAGTTGTTTTATTGTTTTGTCATCACTTTTTAAAAAAATCTTTGGGAAAGTTTATCGAATTCCTTGACTTCCATGAGACGCATCTCACCATTCAGATTTAAACATTTGTTATCTACTGTTTTTGTCTTAATTAAATGTTTAAAATTAATAATGAAAAGTTAATTTTATTGAGAAATAAGAAACAATCCATAATGTGAAGTACAAACGAGATATGAATACCCATTTTTTTGTTTTTGCAATTTAATTTTATGGTACCCCTTTTCACATTGAGTTTTATTCAATCGTACCTTTACATCTATCCTTCCTCTTTTTAAGTTTCAAATGTGTTGTTTTAATGTTTTGCCGTCACCTTTAAAAAAGAATTCCTTGACTTCCATGAGATGCATCTCACCTTCGGAATATATTATTTAAACTTCTGTCATTTACTGTTTTTGTCTTATTATACAATATATTATACTTATTTCTTGTTTATTTTACAATTTACATTAATTTTAGAGTAATAGTATTCTAATTTAATATTAAAAATAAATTATTATCAATCTTACAAGTGTTTGTATTATAAATTATGTTATAAATAATTGTTTATAAATAAATCAAATATAATAATCAATATTGGATTTCACTGTTCAACGTTGATTGGAATTTTTATTACAATGTAGTGAATTGTATGGATTGAAAAATTGGATTAGATTTTGACTTAAATATGATATTCATCATTCCCTGGGGATTTGATGCAATAATAAAAATTTATGACTTCGATACATATACATGTGCTCAAAAGAAGGCTAAGAACATATCCAAGGCAAAGAACTCACATATCCTATAAATGGACAATCCCTGAAACATTATTTTAGCGATGTTCCATCTACAGATATCACTGAGTAAAAGAACGCTGGATAACTTTAGATTTAGGAAGTAGATTAGATTTCATGCTTTCTAGATTAGATTTTAATGTTTTCCAGAATAGCTTCTTATTTTCTAGATTAGTCTTCCCTGTTTTCAGCGCTGTGTTTTTTTTTGGTTTCCTACTTTCATAGATTATTTTTTTGTGCTTGCCCTAATGATCAAAACTTGCTTGTTTCAGTTATTGCAAAAATGAATTTAAAAAAAAAACAATTGAATATAAGATTTACAATAAAAAGGGGAAAAATCTAAATCTTGACATTTAGAGATTAGCATAAAGGATATCCCTCTATTTTGAGTCCTGAAGAATTCTAGTATATGATTATGTATCCTCTTGATAATATCACAATTGAGAACTTTTGTTAGGTATCAGGAAGTTGCTCCCTTAGTATTCATATGAATTTAGAAAGTTTTCTTGTTTCTCTGGATCAAATACACTTTCAAAGATAACACTTGCTTGAAATGGTAATTCTAGGCAAAATCTGGCTGACAATGATGTTTTAGCAATCATTTGTTTTCATAAAAATACTAGCTCACCGGGGTCCCAACTTTTCTCCTTCCTCTTGTTTTTTTTTTTTTTAAAGGAGAGAAAACCATGATGAAATAAGGTCAATGAAACCACACATCATGAAATAAGGTCAAAATACCATCAAATCCAAGAATAAAATAAATCAAGTAATGAAGGGAGGATGGAAGGAACCCAAGGCATCTCTGTCGGGGTCATGGACGCCTGGCTAGCAGCAGAGCAATGCCTGAGCTTCCCTTGTTTGAATTTTCTTTAATAAAGCTAGAGAGAAACCTATAGTCACACTAAAACCTTAAAAATATCCATCAGAGTAAGGAGTCAATAAACGTCACATCTTACACACACATATCCAAGGAATTAAAGAGCGAGTATGTCATATGAAACCACTAATGAGTTTTCTTTCAAGTTCCAGGTATAGGTCCTTTTTAGCGATACAGTTTGAGTTGATGTATTAATCATAGGCCAAAATTTTGGGTTCTCAATACTCAGGGGATTTTCCCCTGTGAGTCACCATTTGTTGTACCCAACACCCCCTTTTTCTTTGCAAGAAATGGGGACCCACTTTTTTTAGAATATGCTTTGAGCCTCATTTTTAATATTTATGCAAATTAAAAAAAATGATCATGATTTGGTCTTTCACACTTTGGCATGATGGCATTCATATTGTCTTTATGGACTAACTCTTGGGCTTATATTTTCAGGACTTTCAACATATGCTAATCAAATTGTTTCAAACTCATTATTTTAGACTTGTTCAGGTCTTCACCATTTTGGATTCAAGCTTTGTGTTCAAGAAGAATTCACTTTCTGAATTTACCTTTGGCTTATTTCAGACCTTTTCAAATTATCTACCTAAGGCTTGATCAGGTTTCTATATCCACATTACTAATCAGGATTTCTTGCATGACTTACTTTGGTGTTTCATTTTTAAGTATTATGTGGTCGTAACTCTGAAGTCTTCCATTGTCACAACTCCAAAGTCTTCTATTGTCATAACTATGAAGTTTTCCACCATCACAATACAAACATGAAGCTGACTTCTTAAGCAAGGGCCCATGTATACCATAAATGCCCCCTTCGGAAGGAATTCATTCAGACATCTCCTTTGGAAACATTCCTTCAGATGTTTTGCTCTGAGATTCCCTCAAAATAATTGCCCTCTGACATATTGATTTCAAGGCATGTGCCCTTCAAAACTATTGGAATAGACCCTTTGAAAACTTTGTCATTGACAAAGTGTCCTCCAAAGTAGATCTTCCATTGCCCGATTGCCCTACAAGAAGTGCCCTTTGGATTTTCTACTTCGAACCTTTTCCCTCTAAGTTGCCCTTCAGGAGGTGACTTCTTAAGCAAGGGCCCATGTATACCATAAATGTCCCCTTCTGAAGGAATTCATTCAGACATCTCCTTTGGAAACATTCTTTCAGATGTTTTGCTTTGAGATTCCCTCAAAATAATTGCCCTCTGACATATTGATTTCAAGGCATATGCCCTTCAAAACTATTGGAATAGACCCTTTGAAAACTTTGTCATTGACAAAGTGTCCTCCAAAGTAGATCTTCCATTGCCCGATTGCCCTACAGGAAGTGCCCTTTGGCCTTTCTACTTTGAACCTTTTCCCTCTAAGCTGCCCTTCGGGATTTATCATCTCAATCACTTACCCTATGGAATTATTTAAACAAACCCTTCAAAAACTTTATCATAGGCAAAGTGTCCTTCAAAGTAGATCTTTCATTATCCAATTACCCTTCAGCTTTTTTATTTTGGGCCAATCATACTAACCTACCCTTCGGGTTTTATGTAAAGTACCCTTCGAGAGCCTAGAGTGCCCTTTCTGAAGTGGTCACCTACCCTTCGGGACCTTAGAAAGACCCTTAGCTATAAAATTTTCTCTTCGAAAGAAGTTTTGCATGGAAGGAATTCTTTTAGACAATTTTTCTGAAACAATTCCTTTGAAGGATTTTTCCTGACGTTTTCCTTGAGGACATCACTTACCCTTTGGCATTTTCATCATACCCTTCGGCCTTTTCAAACATACCCTTTAGGCTTTATGTAAAGTACCCTTCGAGAGCCTATAGTTCCCTTTCCCAAGTGGTCACTTACCCTTTAGAAGGTCTGTAAGGTCCCTTTTTCCATGCATTTTTCCCTTAAGATGAATTCCTTTAGACATGTTATCCGAAGTAATTCTCCTAACACCAACGCCTTGAAACAATTCCTCCAAAGGAATTGTCTAAGGACATTAGACCTGGAGTGACCTTCATCCTTTCTTAAGTTCCCACCTACCCCTCTGCATATCCTTCGGGACTTTTGTCCCAAGAAAATCCCCTTTACTTGTGGATATTTTATTCGAAACCACTGGGTTGCCCTTCGAAATAATTCCTTCAGAGAATTTTTCTAAAGCAATTCTCCCGACAACCTTTCCCCCAAAATAGTTCCTCCACAATAAAAGTCCCAAAATAGCAAGTCTTGTTTATAGTAAGTCTTTGGTTTTATGCTCACAAGAACAAAATAAATAAATAATTGGACAAATCACATACTCAGGGGAGTGAAAAGCAATTTAAATTTAGATCCTATAGCATGCAAATGACCCATGAAAAGAAGCAAGAAGTTCACTGCTAAAAGGACAAATCTTTTGACACATAAAAGTTATATTTATCAAATGGATATTTGGATTTCAAAGCTACACTATGAACATGCAGCAAACGTAAAAGTGAAGATCCAAACTATAAGAGACATGGGCAAGCATGCAAAGAACAATTCATAAGTAATCATAGCTAAAGTGATTATCCTCCTTCATGCATATATTTGAGTTGCTTTTGAAGGTGGCTAAAATTGAAAGATCAATAAGTTGTTCTCACAACCTAAGAAAGGAAGCATGCATAGTTATGGAAAGTAGCACTTATGCCTATAAATTTGAATACAGTTTGAGCTATAATTATATAATTTTTCTTTTATCTTTATGTACATGAAGATATTGCATAGTGCTAAAAAAGGCTAAATTAAATTGATAAACTGTAAGTAGACTTTTATAATGTTTTAGACCATAGTTAGAATTACAAGTTTTAATTATCATCTTGTAGTCATGCATAGACTTCGAGGTTGAGGCGACCCTTCCCCAAGTTCTATAAATACAATTGTCCCCCTAACTTTATTTTTTTGGGTTAGAAGATTTTAGAATATAGAGAATCAAACCATTTTTGGTGATCATGTGTAATGTTTTGAGTATTTTCTTTCCCTATTTGTGTTATTAGTTATTAGTTCTATGGTTGTTTGTTTCAAATATCTTTAGTGTGCAAAAGCTGTGAATAGATTCTTGATTGCTTTGATTAATACGCTAATCCTAGATGTGCAATAGCTATTGAAGATTGGTAAATATATTGATCAGAATAGTCAAGTTAGATTGAATCATTATTTTTGGAATGTGTATTGGTGTTTTCTTGGTGTAGTTTTCTGAGTGTGTGCTACAATTGCCTTAGATAATTAATTAGCCCGAGCGATAATCTCCTGATTGAAGGGTGTGTAATAGCTACCCTTATATGAACAATCTTTGTCTAATGCTATTAAACTTCCTACATCTCTTTTTCCTTAGACTCCTTAGCTATGTTTTCTTGCATGTGTGCAAATTACTGCTTCATCAAGTATTGGTTTAAGAAAATATAGGTCTGTCCAGAAACTAGCCACGGAAGTAATTTCTTAAGAAACATAGAGTTTTCTTTTCTGCCTTACCTTACCCTCTTTTTATGCGTGTTTTTATTTTAAATATCTACCCACCTTAGATTAGAAAATAGTTACCCATCCAACTCATATAGACATCCACTTTGTTAGACTCCACACCTCCATCCAAAAAACCTTGCCAATAACCTGCGTGTTCTATCCATATTCCATTGATAGGTTGAAATAAACTGCATACCTGCAACTCGTGCCCTAGAGTGTATTTCACCTCCATTGAGATCCTAAAACGTTAGAGTTTACCTCATTTAAAATTGTGGTGTGCATAAAACCCTCATCAACAATACCTTTGCTTTTCTTTGCCACTATAATATTAAACTTATGCAATTTTGTAAGTGGGTAGTGTTGTCTCTAAGAAATACTAGAGCATCTCTTGTCCCTTTGATTTTGAAATATAGGCCACAATTACGTCTCTCAAATATAATATTAGATTAGTTAAATGTCATGTTTTTGAGAGGTACTCAAATTAGTGCCAAACAACATTGGCTTAGGTTTGCTGACCGAGCCTCTAAGGATTTACTAAAGTCTCTAAGATTCAAATAAGCCAAAGATTAAATTAAAGACATCAAGGCAACTCATAGTTGGCTCACAAACCTTCGAAAGATGTCATTGGCTTTCCTAGACCACTCCAAACTTATGTTTTAAGCCAAATAGTTTACGATAAAGAGAACACATGATTTAAAAGAGTGTTTATATGTGGTGCCTCATAGGTTGAGCCCTTCAAGTCAAAAATTGTATGATGCTTCTCTTTCTCTGGATAAGATTTATGTTATTGTGAAATGCATGGCCAATGATAAGGTGCCTAGGGTGGATGGATTTCCTTATGAATTTCACAAATCCACTTTAAATTTTGCATTATTTGATTTGATTCATGTTTACAAAGAATACCCACACACCAAATATTTAAAGACTGATGCATCAATAAACGCAATATCTAATTTATTCTTAAATCTAGGAACCCTAAGCTTATTAATTGTTGGTACCTAATCACTTTAATGAATGTCTCTTACAAGATTATTGAAAAAGCCTTAACACTCCACCTTCACCACATCCTCTTTACAATAATTAGACTAGATCAAATAGGGTTTATCAAAAGTAGATATATTCTATATAATATCATCAAAATCTAAGAAGTAATGGAACGGCTTTATGTTTCTCAACAAAGGACCATCTACCTCAAAATCAACTTTGAAAAAGTATATAATCAAATTGAATGGCCATTTATCCTATCCATGCTTAAAGTGTTGGGTTTTGATAAATTATTCCTTTCAACCATTTAGACTCTAGTTTTTGAAGCCTCATCTTGTCTCACCATCAATGGCCATAAGTCGGATAATTTTTGGACTTTTCACTCCATTATAAAAGGTTGCCCACTTGTCCCAACTCTATATGTCCTTACATCAGAAGTGTTTGTTTATTTTATTTGTCACAGAGTGGGGTAAAATATTATCAAGGGAATTTCCCTTCCTGATCATTCCTCTCAGCTCAAGAATGGGCACTTTTTAGATGAATCTTTCCATATGCTTGACAAGCAAGAGTCCTTTTTCAAAGAGATGCTTCTTGTCTTGACAAAATTTTCAAGGCGTTTGGGTAAAAATTGTAATTGGCTAAAACTTGATGTTATAGACAGAGCATGATACCCCTGTCAGAGGGGTTATAGTACTATCAATGGAAATGAATTTAACAAGGGTAAACTTTAAAATTTCATGGCATTCATGTTTGAAATTTTGTAGGATTTGATTTGCTTCAAGTTTATAGAGAATCCCTACACACCAAATCTTTAAAGGCCATCATTAATAAAGGAAATATAAAAATTATTCTTAAATCTATGGACCCTAAGCTTATTGATAGTTGTACTTGATCACTTTACTATATGTATCTTACAAGATCATTGACAAAGCCTTAACATTTTGAGACCTTCACCACATCCTCTCTAAAATCATCAAACTGGGATAGACATGGTTGATCAAAAATAGATATATTCTAAATAATATCATCACATTTTGTGAATTAATGTAATGGACTCATGTTTCTCAACAAAGGACCATCTTCTTGAAATCAAATTTGAAAAGGCATATAATTAGATTGAATAGGAATTTAACCTAACCATGCTTAAAGTGTTGGGTTTTGATATTTCCTTCTTTTCAACTGTTTAGTCTCTGTTTTCTAAATTCTAATCTTATGTTACCATCAATGGTGATAATTCAAATAATTTTGGGACTTTTCACTCCATCAAACCAGGCTACTTGCTTCCCCCAACTCTATATGTCCTTGCATCATAAACGTTTAGTTATTTTATTTCTTAGAGTGGACAAAGGGCTTACCATGGGAATTTCCCTTCTTGGTCACTCCTCTTAGCTCAAGAATGGGCACTTTGTAGATGAAACTTTCATTATGATTGGCAAGCAAGAGTCCTCTTTCAAAGAGGCACTTCATTGCCTTGAAATTTTTTTCAAGGCTTTTGGGTAAAAATTATAATAAACTAAAACCCAATGTTATAGATAAATCATGATGTTATTATCGAAGTGGTTGTAATGCTATCAATGGAAATTGATTCATCAAGGGGAAATTTTCAAATCTATTGGCATTACCTCTGCCTTTGATAATCCTCCTTTGATGCTCTAGTAATATGTAATTGATAGAGTGGAAAATAAAATCACTTACTAGATCACTAAACATGTTTCTCTCATATACAAATTTTAAGTTTGCACCAAAATTATCGTAGTCATTCAAGTCTACTATTCCCATTGCTAGGCTCCTTCTAAAGCCTCATACGAAAAGTTAGCAAAGGTGATTATATATTTTATCTATGCCAATACTAAGCAAACTCAAGGATTCAATAGAGTTGCTTGGGATAAATATTGCCTTCCTCGCGATAAAGGAGGAATGGGCATTATTGACATATACAAACAAAGTTTGACCCTTTGTTCTAAGTGGGTTGTTTGAACAATTGAGAAAAATGAGGCTTGAAAAATTCTCCCAAGACATTGCATTGGTGTAGGTGGTCCTTATGGAACGAATTATTTGAAAGGTGTATGCTTGCACACTCTATTAATTACCTTTATTGTTGTTAAGACTGGTGTATCCTTCATGGTTAAGAGCATCTAGAAGGGTTCTGAAACTATGAAAGCCTTTCTTAAATGGATTAAAGATGCTTTTAGAATTGGTCTCTCTTTTAATGACCACAACCTCTGGTGGTCACCTATCACGACTAGTTCCAACCTCCTCTAGCATAAATGCTTGGCATAAAAGTTCTTTAGATTTTCAAAAATATAATTTGCACTGTTCGAGATTTGATTTCCCTTAGAGACTAGATTCCATAGCATTTATTGGAAGGCAAATATAAGCTTATTAATTTTCTGACTTACCTTTCATTTTGCATATTTAGGATTTGATGCTCAATGTCATGCTTCATAATATGGGTATGTAGCCTCCACTTTCCTAGTGGAAATATTGGCGATGAAATTAAAATACTTCCTTCATAAATTACTCACCAATCATATCATGAATTTGTTCTCTTCAGCTCTAGGTAAACTCAGTAGAAGATGGATTTTGAATTCTTATCCTAGAATGTGGCTTGTTAGACTCAACAAGATTTGGAATGGCAAACTAAAGCCCAAATTTACTCATTTTATCCAGTGTGTGGCTAACCAATGTCTTCGTTTGGGGAAGCATCTCAAGCATGTCAAGGTTTCTATCCCCAAATACCCAACGTACATTAAACTAGAAACCTTTAAATACCTCTTTTGGTCATGCTCAAAAGCTCAGACTGTTTAACAATGGATTATAGTCAATTCCAACCCTACTAACTATAAACAATTTATCGGCACAACTTTATTTGAGGACTAAACATAATATTATTCTTTTTCCATTATAAAAATCTAAAAATTATTATTCTTTTTCCATTATAAAAATCTAAAAATAAAGCTTTACATAAGTTTCTCTATTAATAATAAAAAAATATTTATTATATTTTACTTTATTTAATTGATGTATAGATACGTTCCAATAAATCTATAAAAGAAACCATTGTTTGATTTTGATTGTGATTCTATTCACATGTAAAAACCTTAACTTGCACACACTTTGGTCGGTTTGAAGACTTGACTGGCCAACTTGGGACGCACTTTTTTTATTCTTCTATCAATTGACATCAAATCCGTGTTGGAAATATATTTGTCTTAAAGAGATAAGAAGAATAATCGGACCTTTACATCTATCCTTCCTCTTTTTAAGCTTCAAATGTGTTGTTATTTAAATGTTTTGCCGTCACCTTTAAAAAAAAATTCCTTGACTTCCATGAGATGCATCTCACCTTCGGAACGTCGATGTTCAAATTTAAACTTCTGTCATTTACTGTTTTTGTCTTAATACTTAACAGGTGTTGTGTAGTGATTAGTATTTTTTTTTTGGTTTTAATTCAATGTTTATATTTAATAGGTGTTGTGTAGCGATTAGTTGTTGAAAAATATTTATATTTATTGTTATGTAAAAAGAATTGAAAATTATACAGTATATTATATTTAATTTTTGTTTTTTTTACAATTTACATTAATTTTAGAGTAATAGTATTCTAATTTAATATAAAAAATAAATTATCATCGATCTTACAAGTGTTTGTATTATAAATTATGTTATAAATAATTGTTTATAAATAAATCAAATATAACAATCAATATTAGATCTCACTGTTCAACGTTGATTGGAATTTTTATTACAATGTAATAAATTGTACGGATTGAAATATTGGATTAGATTTTGACTTAAATATGATATTCTTCATTACCTGGAGATTTGATGCAACAATAAAAATTTATGACTTCGATACATATACATGTGCTCAAATTGTAAAGACAATTTTATGAAAAAATGTATATTAGATATTATTTATTACATTATATATACATACACACATATATTGAATCCAAAATTAGAAATAATTTATTTAAGACAATATATTTTAGTAAGCTTTAAAATGTTATATTATTAAAAAATTATATGACAGAATATTAAGAATACATTCAAATTAATACTAAAAATAATTATTTTCAAGTTAATAATGATTTTAAATAATCTTAGAAGTATTTAAATATTGTATATTAATATTAAAAAATTAATAATAAAATGATTATAAATGGCCAAAAACTATGATAAATAAGTAAAAGATTCCCGTTTAAACCATGTTTTTCAAATTTATGGCAACCACACTTAGTCTTATGATGATAATACTAATTAAGATAACATTTTGACAATAACAAGAGTGATTTTGATGACACACATTATACTTTTAAAAAAAAAAAAAAAAAAATAGATTATATACCATTTTAAGAGTTTTGATTAATTTAATTTAAAAGACGAGATGAAATTTTGTAATTTAATTATTGGTTACAACACTATTTAATAAAATGCTAATGAACCTTTAAATAATGTCACCATATTTAACATTATAAAGATTTGAGAAAATGTTAATGAATTGCCTCCAAACATACAAAAAAAGTTATACGAAAAAATAACATATAATATGTCAACATCAATAGATGAAATTTCAATACACTTTATTGATAATAAAAATATTTATATAATTACAAGGAGAATTTGATTTCATAATTAATTTCAGAGAGGTAACTTCACATAATAGAAAAATGTCCTTTTAAATCTATGAATATGCTGTAGGGGGAATCCAAGAACAAACACACCTGTTCTAATTCCTCTTGTTAGGATCTTGCTCCTCAGAAAGAGCACAATATGATTACCAAATATAAGCAATTAAATATGCGGAAATAACTAGAAACACAAGTAACTAGAATTCACCAATAGCACAGAATATGAGAGACAATACACTAATTTGTATTAACACTTTACAGAAAAGAATACTACAAAGAGCCGCCACACTCTTCCACCTTACAGAGGTTTCCCACACCTCAAGTGTACAGTAATTCTTGTTCACAACACTCTCCCAAAAAAGGGTCCCAACAACCAACTCACACACAGAATTGGTGTTCACCTCTCCAACCAGTCAGTAATAACCCTGCCAGTACACCAAGCACTATGTAGCACTTCAAGTTGATCTCCCATGAACCTGCAACCTGCATTTCAACAGACCAAACTTACATGTAGATCCCCTATGAGCTTGCAACAACCTGCAACTCAATGATCTTACAATGGAAGGAACTTACTTGCCTTCCTTTCTATCTCATACTTATACAATACATGCCAATGGGTCTATAAATAGATCCCAGACTTAAACAATAACTTAGACTCTTAATTTAGACAATTATCCTCGTAGCTCAAGACTCTAACTGGTCTTTACATGCAAACTCTTCGTTCACTTAACTAACTGTCCGTGCAACGAACAGTTCTGGAACACAAAGGCGACCGACGCCGGTCCCTGCTTGCCTGGTTCTGTCGACGTCGGCCGACTTCCTGCCGTTGCCAGTGGCCTTCTGCACTGGTCACAATCGACGTCGGTCCTGATGCCGACGTCGATGCTCCTGGATCTCAGCAACCTTTTGTTCCTACTATTTGCAAAGAGTTGAAGCTTTTAGCTCCACAACCTAACAATCTCCCACTTGGAGATAAACAGCTACAACCTATACCTGTACCTGTACTTCGTCTAGTTTGTTCCCTTGGCTTTGTATCCCTCCTCAAGATCACTCTTGAAGACTAACCACCACAAATCCTGTAGTGCAAAACCTGTCATCCAAATTACCTGCCACATCCGCATCTACAACCATATAGATAAGAACTTGACCCTACATAGCATGTGCACCTGCTGTTGGTCCCATTGAACTGCCCTTCAGTATTACTTTATCAGATTGACTCCAAACTTGTGACAACTCCCACTGCTTGGGAAAACTCAGGTTTAGTACATACCATGCACTTAACCTCATTATGTGAATCAAGACACCTGTTCTGTGAATTGTCCAACCATCGATGTGCTAACCGGTCTCACACAATCATCCTGAAACAAAGTCAACAAGACCTTCCATGTCTCTAGAACACACTCATGCCAAAGAATCTTGCTGCTCCCAGATTCTCCATGACACACCCCTGAACTAGCTTTACCTTTAGTTCAGCAATACCTGTATATGTAACCCTGCAACAAGCACATCATACAAAAATAAGATAATGTAGCTAATATTATCCAACCTGGTAAAGAGAAACACAGTGATCAAACCTCCATTGTCCTGCAGTTAATACAAGACCATATACCCTAATCTTCCGTCTCACATATCCATTTCTGCTCTTCTTCATCCTGAACATCCATTCGTCTCTCAGTGCTTACTTCCAGCTGGCAACTCTACCCAAAACACCTATTTGGTTCTCCTCCAAGGAATCACATCCTCATCCATGCCAAGCTCCCACTATTTTTTGGAGCTACCTGTTCTGCTTCTTTAATAACTTCCTGGTTCTATACCATAAGTGAGCAACAAGTAGTGTAAAGAAGGGAAATGATGAATTTAAGAATTTACTTACGCCTTCAGTCCTCCATATGGGTGCTTGAGACTTCCATGACAGGTAGCTGTCCACCCAAAATTTGTCTCAGTGACCGATGCCGATCACATCTCAGTCTACAGCCGACCGATGTCAGTTCCCTACGACTGCCACCTTGCCGACGTCGGTTTCCCCTGGCCGACGCCAGTCGTTATCCACCCTGAGTCACCGACGTCGGGCTGTACATAGCTGACATCGATCCATGTCTGGATGCCGACGTCGATTTTCCTGCTGACGTCGGTCTCTGTGTTTTTCTAGTGAGACCTGACTTTTTCCCGCGAGCTCCTTTTGGATCAAACCCTTGTCCAAATCACCCTTGCTCTGCTCAGAATTCCTCTGCATCTTGTGCTGAACTCTGTCCGTCACCTTCTCCTTGAAAACCAAGACTTTCCTGTTCTTGTCACTAACATCAGATTCCTCAAGAAACGTCACCTTCTTCTTTTGCATACAAAAACCACGATCCATGCCTTCCAAATCCGAAAGCATACTCTTTGACTCAAGAACAAGCATCTCCTTCTTATCAATGTGACCAAGCCTATTAAGCCACATCTTTGAATCTACAGCTGAAGTAGATAACCCAGAAAGAGAATCAATAATACAAGTAGATAGATAAAGCGTACCTACTTTCTTACCTCTAGCTACAACAAGTGTACCCTTGGTAACCTTCCAAGAGTCCGCTGTGAGAGTTACTGTGCAACCCTCATCACCCAAACTTCTAACAAAAATCAAATTTCGCTCCAGAACTGGGACATGCATGACCTCCTTTAACACCCATGTGTCACCTGTCTGCAATTTCAGCTTCACTTTTCCTTTGCCAACAATCTGACAAGGCTTACCATCACCTACACAAATTTCTCCAAAGTCTCCCTGGACATACTCATGAAAAAATTCTCTATGTGGGGATGCATGAAAAGAGGCACCAGAATCTAGAACCCAAGATTCTACTTTATCCAAAAAACATACTAGAGCATCCTGTGTAACGTAATCCGTAACATCTGCTTCTTCTCCATGTCCTTCATGCTGATCTTCACCCGATCTGCAATCTCTCTTTAAGTGCCCTTGCTTTCCACATTTCCAGTAGGTTATTCTGCCATACCTGGACTTGGATCTTCTGCCTATCTTCGACCTTGATCTCCCACGCTCTATCTTCTCTCTTTGCCTTCCTCTACCTTCAACACTCAAAGCATATCCTGATGATTCCCCTATGCTTTTCCTGCGTACCTCTTCATTCAAGATCACACTCACAACATCATCCACTTTTAAGACTTTTGAAGCAGACACAGTGTTAGAAACTGCCATTACCAAACCTTCCCAACTTTCAGGTAATGAACACAAGATTAAGAGAGCTCTAACTTCATCATCAAATACAATATTGACTGAACTTAACTGGTTTACCAAACCATGGAAATCACTAAGATGGCTATGAACAGATCCACCTTCCAACATTTGCAAATTAAATAAACGCTTCATAAGAAATACCTTATTAGAAGCTAAGGGTGTTTCATATAAATTTGCCAAAGATTCCATCAACTCCACCGTTGTCTTACACTGTGATAAGCTGGAAATCATAGATGATGCAAGACTCAATCTAATAGATCCCAGAGCCTTCCGATCAAGAACCTCCCATTCTTCATCCTTCATATCCGAGGGTTTGCAATTAACCCCACCCAACGGTAAGTACAAATCTTTCTGATACAGATAGTCCTCAATCTGCATCCTCCATAATTGGTAGTTCTTGCCATTAAACTTTTCCATTGGTAGCTTACTGTCTTCTGCCATTGCTCAACTCCCACTCAAACAGAAACCCTGTGAGTAACCTGTAATCAAAACACACTACCCAGATCTAAACTAATATGTTAGTATCCCAACCAAAAGCTCTGATACCAATTGTAGGGGGAATCCAAGAACAAACACACCTGTTCTGATTTCTCTTGTTAAGATCTTGCTCCTCAGAAAGAGCACAATATGATTACCAAATATAAGCAATTAAATATGCGGAAATAACTAGAAACACAAGTAACTAGAATTCACCAATATCACAGAATATGAGAGACAATACACTAATTTGTATTAACACTTTACAGAAAAGAATACTACAACGAGCCGCCACACTCTTCCACCTTACAGAGGTTTCTCACACCTCAAGTGTATAGTAATTCTTGTTCACAACACTCTCCTACACAAAAAAGGGTCCCAACAACCAACTCACACACAGAATTGGTGTTCACCTCTCCAACCAGTCAGTAATAACCCTGCCGGTACACCAAGCACTCTGTAGCACTTCAAGTTGATCTCCCATGAACCTGCAACCTACAATTCAACAGACCAAACTTACATGTAGATCCCCTATGAGCTTGCAACAACCTGCAACTCAATGATCTTACAATGGAAGGAACTTACTTGCCTTCCTTTCTATCTCATACTTATACAATACATGCCAATGGGTCTATAAATAGATCCCAGACTTAAACAATAACTTAGACTCTTAATTTAGATAATTATCCTCGCAGCTCAAGACTCTAACTGGTCTTTACATGTAAACTCTTCATTCACTTAACTAACTGTCCGTGCAACGAATAGTTCTAGAACACACAGACGATCGATGCCGGTCCCTGCTTGCCTGGTTCTGCCGACGTCGGCCGACTTCCTGCCGTCGCCGGTGGCCTTCTGCACTGGTCACGACTGACGTCGGTCCTGATGCCGATGCCGGTGCTCCTGGATCTCAGTAACCTTCTGTTCCTACTGTTTGCAAAGAGTTGAAGCTTTTAGCTCCACAACCTAACATATGCCCTGGACAATGGTGGCTGATTTCAAACTTTTTTGTTGCAATTCATAATAGGCCTATTAGTGACACATCAGAGCACAAATTTTCATTGATGGAGGATTCTTGAATTATATTTGATGATTGAGACTCAATCTAGTTAAAAAAAATTGTATGCAAGGAATGCAGGGGCCTATGCACTTATTTGAGATTATGTACCTATCTCTTGCTTGAAAACTCCTTACAACAAACAAGGAAAATAATAAACTTATTATGTACTACCCAAAATTGTGTATAATAATAGACACGTCACTTGACATGTGGCAATGTTTGCAATGTGGTTGGAAGAATCAACATGTGGAATCTAGACTAGGTGGCTAGCTTCTAAGCCAAGGACTGAAGGTTGTTTTTTGAAATAGAGGCTTTTCGAGCATGAAAATTAAAAATAGTGGCACCTCTCCCCCTGTTTACACATTTAATGTTGTCAACATTTGTACACAATGGATAACAATATTATTTGATAAAATGCATGTGATGTCAAATACGGTAAAATGAATGACATGTTATTATATAAAGGTTTAATATTACATTTAATTTAAAAGAATATATTTAAATAATATTTAAAGAATATGTTAATATTTTTATATATAATAAATTTGAAATAAAAAATTGTATTTATTATTATATTATGTATTTCAAATTTTTAATTGACTAAATAAAAAATAAATAATTGAAAATTGATTCCATTAATTTTACAATAGAGATTAATAATGGAAATTTAACTTTTTGAAAAATAAGAAACAATCAATAATATGAAGTATCAAGATTTCGAAGAGGAGAGTTTTTGCTAGGTAAGCAGAGACAAACAAGATTTGAATACCCATTTTATTGATTTAGCAATTGAATTTTATAGAGGGTCATGTATTTTATATTACTTTTCTATGAAAAATTCTTATAGAGGGTCATGTTGACTTTTATATTATCTCTCAGTGATTTTTTTAATATGTAGGTGTATTCAATTAGTTTTGAGGCAATGATTTGGTAGTATGTCCAGCATTGAAGTTGTGCCCTATTTTTATGACTAATCTGTTTAGATGTGTTGACGAGTATATCATTTTATACTTGTGTTTTTATCTTTATTTTTCATTGTTTATTAGTCCCTGCCCTGCAGGGAACTATAAGAATCGATTGAAACAATAGTTCTTATCCAATGAGTCAATAAAATATAAATTTTTTTATGCATTCCAAAATTTAATATAAAATATTAAGAAATATTCCATACATGCTCTCATAGAATATTCCATTTAACTATTAATGATTGAATGTTATACATATATACATATACATTTACATATACATATACCTTCTAAATTGTACTCAAGTTTATTACCAGCACTTATTGTTATTGCTAGTGACAACTCAACTTTATATTTTTTATTTTTTATTAAAATTTTAAAAAAATTCATCTAAAAATTCTAAAATTCAACTTTCTAAAAAAATTAGTTCATAAAAACATCAACATAATTTATTTTTAATTAACATACACAACCAAATAAATTATGAATTTTACATCATTCATATTATTTGAAAAAATAATTATTGATTACTTACATAACAACCTTTATATTTATTATTATTTATTAAAATTAAATAATTTCCATCCAAAAACTTTAAATTAACTAGTAGAAATTCACCTTTTAAAAATAAATTAGTTAAAAAAAGCATCAACATAATTTATTTTTAATTATTATTATATAATATTTTTTAATTTTTAATTTTTATTTTAATTCAACTTTCATGTTATATAATATAATTATTTACATTTATTTAATAATATTTAAAAAAGCAATATTACTCTAATTAATATTAAAACTCATATTTTTTTTATTTACAACTTGACTTCCAAAATATTATTAGCTTTTACATATTTATTATACTATACACATTATTTTAGAAGTGATATTATAATTTCCAATACAATTGATAAACTAAAATCAAAATTACAATGACTAGTTGCATCGTTAGACTAAAAGCAACAACTAGCCACATCGACATATGAAAAATAAAGAATAGCCACTAAAATTGAAATGGGGACTCCTAAACTAAACATAATTGACATTATAATTTATATTGCTATAGATAGTTGAGGCATGGACTAGCTGCTACGTGACACTTTTTTTTTTTATTGCTCAATGAAAATTGATTTCATAAATACAAACTAAATAGGTAGTGTGTGTGTGTGTATAGGGTGGTGTATTTTGATTGACGCTCCAAGAGTTATTTGAGGTTTTTTAGAGATATTATTTTAATTTGGTTCTTTTTGGTACATAATTAAAATATAAATATAAATTATTAATTGTTTTTAAAAAAATATAGTGTTAAGAACAAGTGATTTTGAAGTACTCATATAATTATTTTTTATTATAATAATTTGAATTTTGTGATATTATTTGTGGGACAAAACGGTTTTTAATTTTTTTCTTTTTTTATAAAATTAATAAAAAAATCTATATTTATCTAAATATTTAAAATTATATTTTGTGCTACAACATTGAAATTAAATTATGTTTTCAAAAACTCTTATTTTAATAACTATTTTTCACTACTATATATAAATATGATTTTTTTCCACTCAATGTATTTTTCTATGCTAATGAATTAGTGTCTTGTAAAAAAAAGAGAAAAAATATAAACATATATTTTTAACATTATAATAATATTTATCTTCAAAATCTTACATTTCATCTATTTACATTATTTAAAAATTATAAACCAATGTATCATTTATTATTACTTGCACTTACATAAACTCTCATTTTGAAAAAAATGTGTCACTTATATATATATATATATATATATATATATATATATATATATATATAAATGTACCACATTACCATACTTTCACCCTATGCCCTAATAAATGTATGGTGGAGACAATAAAAATATAGGAAAAAAATATATAAACAAACAAGAACTAACATGCATGATATAGATCATGACACCACACATAATGACAAATAATAAATAAAGTAAGGTATGCACACCAAACACATAGACATGCATATTAAATAAATAAAATAGTGTTACATTTAGAGCGTACAACATAAAATATGTCACACATAATAAATATGTCAAGTAATGTCATGCAAAGTAAACTTATCAAGTAGAACACATTTTTAAAAATGTGACACCTAGTACACAACTAAAGCATCCACTATAGGGAAGACAAGAAATACATGACAATAAACATGCACATGTAATAAAAGTAGTTAGAGAGAAAGCAAGAGAGGCACACCAAACAATAATCAATGTAAAAAACATATGAAACATTAGAGAACAACTCAAAGCACATATATAAAAATGACAAATCAATATTGCAACAAATAATGTAAGATATATGTTACACCTATATATATAAAGCTCAATATGATAAGGAAATAAAGAAAGATAAAACCTAAAGCATTGTTGGATCTACTGCCCACTAAGGACACACTTGATTACCTTTGTATTAGCAACTAAACACGGAATTTAACCAGAATGATAAGTAACTAGAAATATGAAACAACACAGAATATGAGAGACAATACCCAATTGTATTAATAATTATTCAGAAGAAAATACAATAAAGAAGATGCCACACTTCTTCTTCCCACACCTCTAGAGCTCCCACACTTCTAGGGTTCACCTGTAATTCTCCTTCAACACTTCACTCTCTCAATTACGGTCACAAAAATCAACTCAAACACAGAGTTGTTGTTCACCTCCACCAGTCAGTAACAACACTGCCAGTACACTAAGTACACAACCATACTCCAAGTAGATCTTCCCTTCTCTAGCTGCCACCTGCAAATCAACAGACCTTACTTACCATGTAGATGTCTCTACACCCTGAAGAACCCTTGTCCTTGCCTCACCAAGTCCTCATGATTCTTCAACCAGTACCCCAGTGGATCTTCTAGTAGAACTTGCACAACCTGCAACTCTCCCTGATCATACACACTTAGCACCCCTTTGGAACTAGGAGAAGCTAATCCCTGCTCTCTTCTACAAGCCCTCTTGGCTATCTAGCACTCTTGCTCTCTCTCTTCTGAAGGAGCTAATCTTTGCTCTCTCACTCTAGTATAATTTTACAATACAACCCATGAGTCTATTATATAGATCTCATGCATACAATAATTAGACTTTCATTACAATAATTAGACACGCAAATCCAAGACTAAAATTAGCCTTTTACATGCAAACTGACTATCCAAAAATAGATTAGTTCTTGACCCGCATGCAAATGCATGCACACACAGGTTGCCAACATCGGCTCCTTCTTGACCGATGTCGGCCAACTTATAACTGACGTCGGTTGCTTCTACACTGTAATATGACCGATGTCAGTTGCCCTGCAACTTGTTCTGCAACTCAGCAACCTCTGCAACCTCAGCAACCTCCTTCCCTGTTCGCATCAGTGAAGCTTTTAGCTCCACAACCTAACAATCTCCCACTTGGAGATAAACAGCTACACTGTACCTGTACATGTACACTGTCTAATTTGTTTCCTGGCTTGTATCCCTCTTCAAGATCAATCTTGAAGACCAACCACCACACAACCTGTGGTGCTACTCTTGTCATCCAAGTAACTTGCCACATCCGAACCTACATATTTATGTAGTGAAGTCCTTGACCTTGCATAACATGTTAACCTGCTGCTAGTCTCTCTCAGATACCTGAGAATCCACCTTCCCCGAATTGGCTCCAAACTCTCTAACAACTCCCAATGCTTGGGAAAACTCAGGTCTACACTAGACCTCATGTGATTTCAAACACTGTTCTAAGCTCAGCTTGAACTATCTAGCCCTTGGTGTGCTTTCCGGTTCTGCATCCTGCATATTGAACCCCGCCAACACCTTCTTCACGTCAGCTCCCGCTGGAGACAAAATCAACCTGTGATCTTCCATGTCTCTTTTGATTACTCTTGCCAAAGAATTTTGCTGCTCCAAATATTTCATGGCACACCACTGAACTAACCTTACCTTTAGCTCAGCAAAACCCTATATGTCTGAACCTGCACCAAGCATACCATCCACATACAGTAACAGGATAATGTTGCGACCATCATCCACCTGGTAAGACAAACACAATGGTTACACTGACATTGACTGAAGCCTTGCTTTGTCATCCACCTGTCAAACCTATACCACTGTCCTACAGCTTCCTCAAGACCATATATCCTGGCCTTCCATCTCACGTATCCATCCACTCTCTTCTTTAACCTAGGAATCCATTCGTCTTTCAGTGCTTTCATCTCGACTGGCAACTCTACCAAATCTCCTGCTTGGTTCTCTTCTAAAGAATTCATGCCATGTTCCCACTGTTTCCTAGATTCTACTGCATTGCCTCTTCACATCTTCTTGGTTCTTGACCATCAGTAAGCAATAAGTAAGAAGGTGAACAACGAATATGAGGTCCACTTACCCTTTCAGTCCTCCATATGGGTGTTTGAGACTCCTTGACAGCTTGCTGTCCACCCAACATCTGTTCTAGTGATCGATCTCGGCCATCTCCCAATCTGCACCCGACCGACATCGGTTCCCTGTGACTGACCCTTACTACCGATGTCGGTTCTCCCTGACTGACGTCAGTGTCCCTACTGTCGACATCGGTTCTTGTCTGATCGACGTCGATTCCTTACTACCCAACACCACTGACTCTGCTGATCTGCACATGACCGACGTCGGTGCTTGTCTGTTTGATGTCGTTCCTCCTGACTGATGTTGGTACTTGTGTTCGCCTGTGAGTGATGAATTTTTATCTATGAGCTCCTTTTGGATCAAACCCTTGTCCATATTAACATAGCCCTGCTCAAAATAATTCAGTCCCCTTAGCTGATCTCTGTCTGTCATCTCCTCCATAAACACCAAGGCTTTTCAATTCTTATGTTTGTCAAAGATATTTGTCTTCCGCTTAAGAACATACATTCCCTTCTTACATATGTAACCAAGCCTACAAAGCCACATCTCTGCAATAGAAGATGAATCAATAATATAAGTAGATAGATAAAGGATACCTACTTTCTTACCACTGTCTAATTCAAGTGAATTCGCTGTGAGAGTTACTGTGCATCTCTCATCACCCAACTTTCCTGAAGAAATTAGACTCATCTCCAAGACTGGTACCTGCATGACCTCATTCAACACTCGTGTGTTACTTGTCTACAATTTTAGCTTCACTTCCCCTTTGCCAACCATGTGACAAGGCTCACCAACCCCTAAATAAATCTCTCCAAAGTCTCCCTGGACATACTCATGAAAACATGCTCTATTTTGGGCTGCATGGAAAGAGGCAACATAATCTATAGACCAAGATTCTACTTTATCCAGAGCATCATGTGCAACAACACCTGCAACATTTGCGTCTTCCTTTTCTTCACGCTGATCTTCTACCAACTAGCAACCTTTCTTTACCTGCTCTTTCTTTCCATCAATCTGACCATTCGTGCTATTCAGTTTATCCATTCATAGCTTACTTTATTCTGCCATTGCTATACTCCCACTCAATCTGAAACCCCTGTGAGTGACCTGTAATCAAGAAACACTAGCTAGATTTGATACAACCTGTTAGTAACTTAACCACCCTCTGATACCAACTTATCAAGATTGGTACCAACCTGGTCCACCTGCTCCTGCAACCTTAGCTCTGATACCACGTGTCAGGTAATCTAGAACAACAAACATGCTCTGATACCACTTTGCCAAGAACTACTGCCCACTAAGGACACACTTGATTACCTTTGTATTAGCAACTAAACATGAAATTTAACCAAAATGATAAGTAACTAGAAATATGAAACAACACAGAATATGAGAGACAATACCCAATTGTATTAATAATTATTCAAAAGAAAATATAATAAAGAAGATGCCACACTTCTTCTTTCCACACCTCTAGAGCTCCCACACTTCTAGGGTTCACCTGTAATTCTCCTTCAACACTTCACTCTCTCAATTACGGTCACAACAATCAACTCAAACACAGAGTTGTTCACCTCCACCAGTCAGTAACAATGCTGCCAGTACACCAAGTACACAACCATACTCCAAGTAGATCTTCCCTTCTCTCGCTGCCACCTGCAAATCAACAGACCTTACTTACCATGTAGATGTCTCTACACCCTGAAGAACCCTTGTCCTTGCCTCACCAAGTCCTCATGATTCTTCAACTAGTACCCCAATGGATCTTCTAGTAGAACTTGCACAACCTACAACTCTCCCTGATCATACACACTCAGCACCCCTTTGGAACTAGGAGAAGCTAATCCCTGCTCTCTTCTACAAGCCCTCTTGGCTATCTAGCACTCTTGCTCTCTCTCTTCTGAAGGAGCTAATCTTTGCTCCCTCACTCTAGTACAATTTTACAATACAGCCCATGAGTCTATTATATAGATCTCATGCATACAATAATTAGACTTTCATTCCAATAACTAGACACACAACTCCAAGACTAAAATTAGCCTTTTACATGCAAACTGACTGTCCAAAAATAGACCAGTTCTCGACCCACATGCAAACGTATGCACAAATAGGTTACCGATGTTGGCTCCTTCCTGACCGATGTCGGCCGACTTATAACCGACGTCGGTTGCTTCTGCACTATAATATGACCGATGTCGATTGATCAGACCGACGTCGGTTGCCCTGCAACTTGTTCTGTAACTCAGCAACCTCCGTAACCTCAGCAACCTCCTTCCCCGTTTGCATCAGTGAAGCTTTTAGCTCCACAACCTTACAATCCACTATAGGGAAGACAAGAAATACATGACAATAAACATGCACATGTAATAAAAGTAGGTAGAGAGAAAGCAAGAGAGGCACACCAAACAATAATCAATGTAAAAAACATATGAAATAGTAGAGAACAACTCAAAGCACATATATAAAAATGACAAATCAATACTGCAACAAATAATGTAAGATATATGTTACACCTATATATATATATATATATATATATATATATATATATATATATATATATATAAAGCTCAATATGATAAGGAAATAAAGAAAGATAAAACCTAAAGCATTGTTGGGGATGCCTCTAGAATAGACACAAGGATGCCCCAAGTGTGAGCATGAGGTTGCCCTTAAATCCATAATCATTTATAAAAATGTGTATACCCTACATCTAACTTAATAATACCATCAATAACATGTTCTTAAATAATGTATATATAACCTCTAGTAATAGATAGATAATTATGATATGATAAGTTGTGTAACTATGTTACAAACAAAGATAAAGGAAAATAAAATTTCATTTCTATTTTGTTATATTTAAAAGGCTTGAATCAAGAATCAAAGGAAAACACACCAAGGAGTGAAAGGTAGGGACAAAAAAGGGGACATATTCATAATAACCTATAACATCCCTCATAATTGTGTGTGCACTTGGGATGAAAGGTCCCAAAACATGTTTGCTTTTCCATGAGTTAGGCAAGTTTTATTCTGCATGCCCCAAAAAATGTGTTAGTGTCGAGGTTGATTTTATAAAAGACTTGAAAGAGTCTATCACTATTCAAGTAGGGACTAAATGGTTTTTGCAAGAAGTCACCTACATTTGGGTTTATCCTTTCAAGGTCCACTCAAAGCCCTCTCTAACCACTTGGCAGTCAAATAACGTTATCGGGAATAAAAAATTTAAGATATCTCTAAGTCTTTTCACTAGTAAAACCCAATAAGGTGTGAAAAAATTGTGTAATGGCATATGTCCTCCTCTCATTTCTCCTCGATCTTTTAGCACGTTGACTACCCCACAAAGCCAAGTTCCTCAGGAGAATCACATGTTGACTATTATTTAAATGTTGGGAATTCCTTTGATAGTGCCCTTCCACACAAAGGTTGCACACACCACCTCATAATAGTAGTAGCTCTCCATGGGAATAGAATTGAGTTAAGTGGCACTCCATATCACTAGGGTGTTTTTTAATACCACACTAGCAATTGCCTTTGGGTAATCCCTTTACTCTGAGGAATACTTATAGAATGGGCAAGGTAATCTACACATGGAAGATTCTTATCAATAAATATTCTCTCATGGAATGTTTGAGGTCTCACATATCCCTCTCTCAAATTCTTTGTATGTACCACCTTCCAATAGTTTAGAAGTTTAGATATTATTTATTTACAATAATATAATATTTCAGAGTTTTACTTTATAAACCTCTTTAAGATGTATCTTGCTAGATCCATCACATTCTTCCACTTTTCATGAATATGGATATGGTGGCACTAGTATTTTAGTTTTATTAAAATTTTCCTCATTAACTATTGCATTAGGGGAAGACCCATCACATGGAGTTATTTGGGTTAGGATTTAAATATCAATGGACATTACTTAGGAGTTATCATTTTTCTTGCTCTTGATGATGCCCCTAACCAAATGACACTTTAAAGATGGCTCACCGATAATCTACCTTTTTCCACCTAGCTAATTTATGATGACATTAATATGATTTAGAGTTCCAAGGATAGAGCTAGTGCCCTCCCTATGCAGTGGTACATGGGGGAATGTGAAGTTTGGTATTATTTTAAAACTTGTTAGGGCTTAATAGACCCACGTTTTCAGTGTTTTCCATTAACTAACACACCTTGGTTCACTTGGTCCAATGTCTATGCTGATGCCAATTGGGTTCTTAAACCATTGGACTATGTCATACTTTCTTATCAACGTGTGTTATCTTTTTCTATTTTTTATGGGCTAACTGTCATGGTTCATCCATTAATTTTTATTTTCAACCATATTCCCATGACCTAAAGACTAGAATGGGGAGGTGGCATTCATAAAGTCCCTCACAATCAATTATTTTTTAATATGTCATTGATCAGTCGTGAGGGCATGATCTGACTCATCATCAAATTATGGAACTCGATGCCATATTCACCATATGCTACCAGTTGGCTTGAGTCATGGAATGATGCAATTAGGGATACCTCCACTTTTTTCCACCACTACAATAAGAAAATTAGTAACTTTATAAGTGAATAGCATTGTCTCTAAGGAATAATAGAGGGTCTATTATCACTTTAATTCTCAGCGATATGCCACCGTCACTTCTTTCAAACACAATATTAGATTAGTTGAATGACATGTTTTTAGAGGTGCTCAAATGATTGGCTTAAGTTTGGTGACCAATCCTCTAGGGATTTATTCAAGTCTCTTAGGGTCAAACAAGCCAAAGATTAAATTAAAGACATCAAGGAAACTCATAATCATCTCACAAACCTTACAAATAAATCCTCAACTTTCTTGGGCCACTACAAACTTATGTTCCAAGCTAAAGAGATATGATAAAGAGAACATAGGATTTATAAGTTTTTATATATGGTGCCTTGCAGGTTGAGCCTTTCAACTCAAAAAATTTATGATGCTACTCTTTCTTTGGATGAGCTTTATGTTATTTTACAATGCATGGACAATGATAAAACACCTATGGTGGATGGATTTGCTTGTGAATTTCACAAATCCACATTAAATTTTGTAGGATTCATTTTGATTCAGGTTTACAAATAATACCTATATAGCAAATCTTTAAAGGCAATCATCAATAAAGGCAATATCAAATATATTCTTAAATCTAGGGACCCTAAGCCTATTAACAGTTGGTGCTTGATCACTTTACTGAATGTTTCTTACAATATCATTGATAAAGCCTTAACACTCTGCCTTCAACACATCCTCTCTATAATAATTAGACTAGAGCAAACAAGGTTTATCAAAAGTAGATATATTCTATATAATATCATCACATTCTAAGAAGTAATGGAATGGGCTCATGTTTCTTTTCAAAAGACCGTCTTCCTCAAAATCAACTTTGAAAAGGCATATAATCATATTGAATGGCCATTTATCCTATCCATTCTTAAAGTGTTGCATTTTGATAAATTATTCCTTTCAATCATTTATACTCTATTTTTTAAGCCTCTTTTTGTCTCACCATCAATGGCCATAAGTCAGATAATTTTGGGACTTTTCACGCCATCAAACAAGGTTGCCCACTTGTCCTAACTCTATATGTCCTTACATCAAAAGCGTTTGGTTATTTTATTTCTCATAGAGTGTACCAAGGGCATATCAAGGGAAATTTCATTCTTGATCACACCTCTCAACTCAATAATGGGCACTTTTTAGATGAATCTTTCCTTATTTTTGATAAACACGAGTCCTCTTTCAAAGAGGCACTTCATTGCCTTGACCATTTTTTCAAGGATTTTGGGTAAAAATTGTAATTGGCTAAAACCTAATGTTATAAATAGAGCACGATACCCTTGTCGGAGTGGTTGTAGCACTATCAATGGAAATGGATTCAACAAGGGGAAATTTTAAATTTTTTAGCATTTCCTTTACTGCTTATAGTTCTCCTTTGGTGATCTAGTAATATGCAATTGATAGAGTATAAGATAAAATCATTTACTAGATCATTAAGCCTCTTTCTCTGGTATGAAATTTTTAATTTTGCTCCAAAATAATTTACTAGATTATTACCCTTGCTAGGATCCTTCTAAAGCCTTGTATGAAAAAATTATAAAATGTGCTTAGATATTTTCTATAGGAAATACTAAGAAAACTCAAGGATTCAACAAAGCTTTTTAGGATAAATATTTTTTTCCTTGAGATAAAGGAGGAATGGGCATTATTGACACATATAGACAAAACATGACCATATGTGTTAAATGGGTTGTTCGAGCAACTGATAAAAATGAGGCTTGAAAAACTATCCTAGGATATTGCATTGATGTAGTTTCTCTTTATGGTAGGAATTTTTGGAAAAGTGTTGGCTTGCACACTCTATTAATTATCTTTGTTTTTGTCAAGATTGAGGTATCCTTTGTGGCTTAGAGCATATGGAAGGGTTTTAAAACTGTAAAACCCTTTATTAAATGGATTGAAGATGATTTTATAATCAGTCTCTCTTTTAATGAATATAATCTCTCGTTTTTGCCTATAATGACAAGTTTCAACCTCCCTCTAGCACAAATGCTTGGCATAAAAGCTCTTTGGATTTCTAGAAAAGGAATTTGCATTGTTCGAGATTTGGTTTCCTCTCAAGGTTGGATTCAGTGGAATTTATTGAAATGAAAATTACTCCTTTATCATATCATGAATTTTTCTCTTTAACTCTAGGTAAGCTCAATAGGAGATGAAATCTAAATCCTTATCCTAGAATGTGGCTTGCTAGACTCAACAAGATTTGGAATGCCAAACTAGAGCCCAAATTTGACTATTTTATTTGGTGTTTAGCTGACCAACATATTCCTTTGGGGGAGCATCTAAATCATATCAGGGTTTCTATCCTCAAATTCCCAATGTACTTCAGAATATAAACTTTTAAAAACCTATTTTGGTCATGTTTGAGAGTTCAGAGTGCTTAGCAATGGATTATAGTCTGTTTTAGCCTTACCACATAGAGTCGATTGATTGGCGCCTAGATTTCCATGGGGACAAAGCATAATGTCCTTATTACATTAATTTTATATGGAACATCTTCAAAGCTATTATTCTTTTTTAGCTATGGAAATCTATAAATTGGATTGTTTTTAACAATGAAGAGCTTTACATGAATTTTTTTGTTGACAATAAAGTGTTTGTTATTTTCTTAGTTTATATGAAGATTCAAGCACAAGCCAAAAAAGTGGCCCATGAGTTTTAGCATATTCAATATCTCCTTAAACATTGGGGGATTTCTTGTACAATGAGTCATGTTCCTTCCAACCAACCTTGACATGGCCTTCCTATATTGTCAATCAGATATTGGTGCAGTTGTTGTTTCTCCTCTCATTATCATTATTTGGTAATAACCATCTATGTATTTACATTGGAGTCATTCTATTATGGGGATCCCTCCTTAGATTCATCTCAGCATAATTTATTATATGCCAAATCTGTGGTGGAATGATAGTTGGGTGTAATAAATGGATGGCACAGGGTGGCACAAGCTTTATAACACTGGTATGAATCTTGCATAGATTCATCATAATATCTTTTTGATGTTGCAACGTCACCTTGCATCACACAAGAAACCATGTTTTCTAATATACTTACCTTCCATCCCTTGGGAATGGTATATCCTATATATATGATGTCTTTTTGATTTACTTAAATCCTCTAGTTACAAGGGCCACCATGTGCAATCCTGAGATGATGTTGTATAAGTAGTCTATACTTTTTTTGTCACTCGAGGTTAGAGGCTCTACTGACTTCTTGTTGTCTCTAAGATTTTCAAAATATGTAATATAACCATATCATATTAAAGTTAAATGCAAATGAAAATATGTAATATTAGAGTGTACATATTACCTTTACGAAGTCTAAGAGACCAAGGTGCTTTACAACTACGGTTAAAGCAAATGAAATTGTGTCTTGACTACTAGTCAGAAAGCCCAATGACATCATGTGCAATCTACTTATCATTCGAGATTAAACTAGAAGTTGCCCCATGGTGCAACAAAAGCCATAGGTTAAATAAAAGTACTTCATACTTTGTAAGTCTTTTTAGTTTTAAGTCACATAATTCAATTATTAATTTTTTTGATTATTTTTGTAGAAATATTGTATAATATTTATTATATTTTTACATACATTAAATATTTATTATTTTATATATTATATAATTTATATAAATATTAGATTATAAAATTTATATTTTAATAGTATATCAGTTTTTATAATATATGCTAATGATGAAATTGTTGAAGTTATAAAATGCATTATATGTAACAATAGTTATAAATATCTCTCTTTTTTTGTTTTGATTGTATACAACATTGATTAGAAAGCTCGATTTCTTATGAATGGTGTGGAAGAGGTAGTTCTATCAATATTTTTTTCCTTTGATTTTTGAAGATTTACATATTTAATTTCTTTCATTCTTGTAAAGCGTTCAAAGGTAAATAGAGGTTCGAGTGGCACATTAGATATGGATCCTTGTTACAATCAAATTAGTTCTCATGAAATGGGAGCTACAAGATAGACTCTGTCTTGTCATGATCAACAACATTGCATCATTGATTTGAGTTGCACATGAGATGGGGAGCCCTATCACAATCAAATTGATTCTCACAATGTCCTCATCCCCCCTTGACTAAAGAAAACAACCAATACGTTTTGTATGGCCTTGTCATTTCTTCCAATGGTTTGATTATGGTGTTTCTGTATGCTCTAGGTGTTAATATATTACCATTGTGAATGAGTGGAAACTACAAGAGTGACTATGGGACCGTAATGTGTTGTCCTAACATCAATGACATTGCATCATTAATTTGAGATATACATGAGATGTATAGCCCTACCGTAACCAAATTGGCTCTCATAACATCCTTGTCCACCCTTGACAATAGGTAATGTCTATTTAAATATGTCACTACCTTATTCTAATAATATAACTTGAAAGACCTTGTCATTGTCTCTCGCCATCACTACACAACTCACCATGAAATATTTTAGTATTTACATTTCTATATGACCTTGCCAAAGAAAAACTTTATATGTAAATATAATATATAATAAAATTATATAATATATATTATAAAGATAGTTATATTATATATTTATAATTTTAAATATTATTACAATATATAAATTATTATTATTTTATATATTAATAATATATATTACTATTATATATTTAAATTGATATAAAATTATTAGAATAGAATATATATATATATATATATATATATATATATATATATATATATATATATATATAAATAATTTAGCTATAGTAGTTAACATATATTATAACATCATATTATTACAATACTAATATTATAATTTATAATTAACATATATCATAATATTATAATAATATCTTATATATCTAATTTTTATTAACATTTGTTTTATGTTTAAAAAGTCAAAGAAAAATGGAAACATGATAGGAATCCATAATTTAAGAGTCTTCTACCTATCTCTCACATACTTTATGCCATCTACTTGTCCTTTACACATTGCATGCCATCCACATGTTTCCTTGCTAAATGGTAAAGTAAACCTGGGAATATACCACACAAATTGAGTAGAAAATCCTAACGAGAGAACAATTGTATTTTGGGTAATCTCTTTACAAGGTGAAATTATACTACCCAGTTGCCCATGTATTTGAGTAAGAGCTCCCACGATTTAGTAGGATGATATTGGCATTGGCATTTTTTCTTTGTATTTTTAAAACTGATTCAATGGCATTGCTTGAATACAAATGCAAGGTATTTGACTATTTTTTTTTTCATATCCATGGTAAAATTCTAACATCAATTGTGTTGTAGGTTTAAAATTTGACTATAATTTCTAGGCAAATCTAAAGGGGTTTCTAAGGAGGAGATTCGATCCATGTTGCCATAGTGCTGCCCATGCCAGCTATATCTTTTCAAGGTGCATTGGTCAGTGATGGTGATAAGCAATGGAAAGTTAGTAATCATGGGTTTCAAGTGAGATTTAACTATTTATTTACACTCTTTTGTTTTACAAAACCCCTCTTACCAATATAGAAACTATATATATAATAGTATAATATTTTATTAAACAATGTAGTTTAGACACCCCTAATTTATGGGGAAGGGCAGTTTACATTTGGTAGCGTGGCTTGTGAATTTATCGAATGTCAATGGAAAGGTGATTTAAAATCCTATATGTAGCGAGGTTGAGGAACAATAGAATCATGCATCAATATTGGATTGGGTGGAATAGGATCAAGGGCTATCGCAAGAGATATATAAATATTTTTGCCTATAATCTCCATGGTATTGGTAATATAAAGGAGTCCTATGATTGATCTTGGAGCCCACCAAACCCTCCTCTCTCTCTCTCTGCATCTGCCTCTTTACTCATGTGCACATCTTCCCATAGCCCCCCTCAACTACACACAAAAATGAGAGAGTTTAAGGTGATTTAGTTGGGTTGAACACCCTCCCATATCATTTCATCAAACACCATGGCCTTCATGTAGAGGTAGTTATGGCCATAGGGATTGAAGGCAATATAGAAGGCATAGACTGTGTTGCCACAGCCAAGTGCCCTATCTTTGTGTTGTGAAAAAAAAAGCCCATGGATATCCATCCGTAACTGAGAAAAATAACCCAAGCTATAGTAGATTAAAGAAACCTATTTATTTTATATAAGCCCAAAACACATACTTATAATATATGTTATATATACCACATTAATTATTGTATTGTGTTCTAGCTATTCAACAACAAACCAAACCAAACCACAAAAAATGTTAAAGTTGTGGCCTCATGATTGGTAGATAGGTTAGATACAACAATAATAAAGGACAAATAAACTGAAGGATGGGTTGATGGGTTACTTGCAACAATAAAAAAGGAAAAAAAAACTTTGGTGCAAAAATATAATTGTGTAAAAGGTTAGTTATGCATAGCTCATCTACAGTTTACTACAACAACATATTACCCAAAATAAAATTGGTTTCTTGTTAGGGTTTTTGTTTGATGTTCATCATACCTTTACGCCTTCAATTTCAATCACATTTCCACCCTAGTTCATTAGGATTACTACAAATTGTGCAATGCAGTGTAGTTTAATTAACATCTAATCTGCTTCAAATCTGTTTGATGATTATTTCCATCTATTAGGCCTCCCAAGTGCCATCTATTGATACAAAAAGGTTGTCTGCTACTATGTGACCTAGCTGGAGCTACCAAGTAGAGAAAATGGCCTTCTCTAATTTTTGGATTAATATATATTTTTTGTATTAATTAAATATATTTTACCTGTTATATATAATGTTTTTATTTATATCACACGTTTATATTATTAAAATTAATGTAAATAATTATCCTTTATTTAAATAACATATAATTATATATAATTTAATCATCAATAAATTGCACTACATGTTAGGGTAAACAACTATGTATAATTTAAATCATTAACCAATTTCTATCGGGTCATTAAGATTCTCAATATGACTATGTATGGTTCACCTTCCCAATCTTAATGTTTGAAAATTTAAAACTATTTTAGAATGCATATTACATCATCTTATATATATATATATATAAAAGATAAGATAATATTCATATATTATATAATATATGTAATATTCATATATATTATTTAATTAATTTTTAATATATAAAAATATTATAATACATACTATATAATATTTGTGTAATAACTAACATTATATATATATATAAAAACCTGTAAAAGGGATTTTGTAAAGAGTGGATAGAGATGGCGTCTTTGCCCAATCTCTATGTCAAATCTACAATTCCCTTTGTTTCGATTTGTATTGGATGGTTAAAGTGGGTAACATGTTGGGTTTGGGCCAACTATGGGTGATCAGGGTTTGTTTTGGTGATTTGTTGGTTAGATTTCGTGATAGATTGTGTTTGTGTCTGTTGGGCTTTGATCCAACATTTAGGCATTTAGAATATTTTTGTGTTTAAGGAAATTTTTGGATTTACATGGCTTGTATCCATTAGAAAGGGTTACACAACTTGAAAGGTGGTGGGTTCTTTGATTAGACATTTCCTATCATGAAGGGTTGACGAGGAAAACATGATGTTGATTTGATTGTGAGAAGGTTCCATGTCCGATGTACAACTCAAATCAGTGTTGCAATGCCAATGATATAAATATAAGACGTTGAGGTTCCAAATTCTATATTGCAACTTAAGTTCATATATGCTACCAATATATTGACACCTAGAGAAATAACAATAACGCTGTACAAAACTTGCAATTAGTGAAATATTTCAAAGTGAGCTGGGCAATGATGATGAAGGATAATAATAGGGTATTTCATGTGATATCGTACACCAAAGGGCCCATATCATACACATGGCCCGACTTCAGGATAGTTGTTGGATTTACATACCCATCACCCATTACAAAGGGGTTTGTAGCTTGTAGGGTGCTGGAATCTTTTATTTACTAAATTTTATATTCGATTACAAAAAGACTCCACGTTTGATGTGTGGATTGAATCAACATTGCAATGATGCTATTGTGGGTGCAATACATTGAGGTTATGGAGTTTATCTTGTTTCTTTTGTTGCGGTTGAAGTGAGTACTAAAGGTTTTACAAAGTGCATGTCACATGGGTACATAAGGGGACATCGTTCATGATATAAAGTGAATATCGTGGTAGAGGGGTCACTGGTTGAGAGAAAATGTGGTCAATTGTTGATCGGTCCCAAGTGGCAAAGAGATTTGGTAGGGCAAATTCTCAAATAGTAAGAGTGCCCACATCGTACACTTAAAGGGGAAAATACTCCATAAATGAATAGAAATTTTTAATTTTTCCATTTTTTATCCGTATTCATACATGAGGTAGTTATGATAAATTTATAATAATATATTTTAGTGTATTACACTATATTTTATTATATATAATAATATATCATATTATATTGTGATACAATATTATATTATGTTTTGTTACAACTATATATATATATATATATATATATATATATATATATTACAATTTTTTTATAATTATAAGAGGATGTTATATTATATAATAATTTTTAATAACAAAAATTGCATGTTAATTAAAAAAAAAACTAACACTAAAAAGGTTTTAAAACCACTTAAAAACAATAAACTGACTAAACTATACCTAAAACTAAATCACTTTATACAAAACCTAAAATTGTCCATAGTTTTGAAAACCAAATATGCAACTTAATGGCGGTTTGGAGGAGAGGCTTGCTGCTGGAACATAATTGGATCCGCAACTGAGGATGCCAAATAGGTAGAATCTTCTTCACAAAGTAAGCACAAAACGCAATCCACAGGTTTTAAAAAACCATGAGAGTCACCCTCCAGAACCAGAACCATCCTCCAAAACCACGACTGGCCTGATAGATGTTTTTGTCCATCCGAATGCTATAGAATCAATGGTCCGCTGCCAAAAAACTATCATTTTCTACAAACTGCTCTTTTCCCGAACTTGTTCAATTCTTATTATGGTGGATGAAGCTGTCAATTATCAAATTTGATGAAAAGGTTGGGATAGTCTCCCTGTTTTCCCCGAATGTAGCCCTTCAACCCCTGCTTCACCTCTTCACGTGGGGTTTAAGAATTGGTCTGAAGCAATCATTCCTATTCAGTCTATATTTCTCACCCCCAGACGAAAGTTAATCCATTTGGGAAGTTGATGACTATAGATGTAGATCCATGTAACCAGACCGTTGGCAATGTTCTATCCCAACTAAAGGATTGTGTCATGAAGTGAGGTCTTTCAAAAACTGCGGAAGACATTTACACCTCTGAATGGGCCAAAAAAAAAAAAACATATTCTCTTTCTTGTCTTTTGTGAGACGAATCTGTAGGGGTTCCCCACTGTATAAAGCTTCCGACTTAATTACTTCTAGCGGCCTTCATAAACAAAACCATTTCCAAAAAGTTGCCTTGCTCCTCTCACATTTTATGCATGGAGGTTCTATTATCTCCAATATGCATTATTAAGGTCAAACTTGATTGCCACATAAACACTTGATTTTTTTTCTCTTAAGGTCTTTAGGAAGATTAATCCTCCTCCATCATCATCATCATTAAGAAGGTATATAATATTAATAAAATATAATATTATTAATAATATAGTATATTATTATAATAATATAGTATATATGATTATAATATTATAGGGGATTAATGGTCATATTGATTTACACTTCTCTATTTTATACAACTTTGTTTTATGAAAACAAAATATTATATTTTTTCTAATGATTTAATTATGATACAATGTTATGACTGATGTGTGGCTTGTATCAGTGTTATATTTCATTGATATAGGGACAACACATTGACGTCCCAAAGTCTATCTTGTAGTTTCCTTTCATCCATGTTGACAATATACCGACACCTAGAGTAATAATATTAAGCTTTAAAACAAATGAAAATGCCATACTCAAACCCCTAGAAGAAAGGGAAAGACCATACAAAACATGCAAATAATGAAAGATTTCAAGGTGAGTTGTGTGGTGATGGTGAGGGAAATGACAAGGTATTTCAGGGGATATCAAACACCAAGAAGCCCATATAACAATATAATATTATATATAATATAATAGTACAATATAATATTAACTTCAACGAACATGGTACTATTTAGAAGAAAAGCAAATTTCTTTGAGATGACATATGGATAACACTTATCCCATATAATTTACACCTAATCATACGAGTACCTTAAATTTTAAATTGACACATCAGTGCAATAGTGTTACAAAATGATGTATCAATTATATCAAAGTAAGGTGGAGGCATATTTAGTTGGATGTTTTATTTTGTCAATCATGGATGAGGATGTCATGAGAGCTGCTTTGATTTTAGTAGGGCTCCATGTCTTATGTGTATCTCAAATCAATGATGCAATGTCGTTGATACTACGACAAGGCATTGATGCCCAAGAGTTTATCTTGTAGCTTCCATTCATCCATGATGCCAATGAGGGCCATGACAAAGTATTTTAGGTGATATCATACCCTATAAAGCCCTATAGTGAAACAAACCTAGATTCAAGGCAGATGTTGGATTTATAAACTCTGCACTCATTGTAAAGGGTTGTACATCTTACATGGTGGTGGCATCCTTGATTGGAAATTTTCTATTGTTAAGGGTGGATGAGGACATCATGAGATATGATTTGATTACAATAGGGACCCACGTTTGATGTGTAACTCAAATAAGCATTGTAAAGCCTTAAATGTGGGTAGAAGCCATTGAGTTCCCATAATCTATCTTTTGACTTTTGTTTATCCATGCTGCTATTATATTGACACCTGAAGCAATTCCATCAAGATTAAGAACATACAGAAATGCCATACTTAAGACCCTTGGAATAAAAGGTGGCCAAAATTGGAGCATATCTCCAAAAGCATCTCATTTATCCTTGCTAGCAAAAAATCGTAAAATTTAAGGGAGCAATAATGAGTAAAAAATATACTTTAGAAGGATTGTTAAAATGAATAAGGATTGTTAACATGAATATCAGATTATTATGGCTTAACACTTCATGTCTAGAAAATGTGTGATGGGGTAAACGATGAGGGGTTTTGAGTGACGTACAATTACCGATTTAAACTCTTTTTCTTTACAAAACCCTGCTTTACCAAAATAAAAAATTACATCCCTTATAGCATAACTTACACTCTTTAATACATGGCAATTTCAACCTCCATAGAGGAAGCTATAATGGACAATGTGGTTACTAATTTTAGATAGATCAAACTACCATAGTGTTTGGAGAGAGTATGTAGAGACTGGTGAGGATTTTAAATTAGGTCCATCAGACTACCCAAAATTGTGAGTGTTTGTATTCCTAACGATAATTTAACATTTCCTCATTGAATATAGATAAAATATCACTATTGTTATGAATAAAATAGTTTTTGTTAGTGTTACTAAGAATAAGAATTGAAAAATCATGGAAATATATGGATTCATATCTATTTGCATATGACATCCTACATATATCGATTAGATTATTAGTTTTATATGGTTAACACAATCAACATATTTATTTAATTAGTTTTAGACTCATCTAAATTGACATATGGTACATTGTGTGTGTGTGTGTGTGTGTGTGTGTGTGTGTGTGTGTGTGTGTGTGTGTGTGTGTGTGTAGAGGAGTCATTGGATATCAGACACATGTTTCCATTGAGATTACACTTATTTCAATCAGTTGTGGAACTAAAATAGTTTGGTAGAAGCTATAGATTACATTGATAGATGTGGTATGTCACTTAAATTTTCATGTGTATCTTATTGGGCTTATTTGATTCTATCACCTCAAATAACCTATTATTGCCTCTCATTATCACTGCCCAACTCACCTTTAAATATTTCACCACTTTTATGTTTTGTATATATTTTCCCTTTCCCACTACTTTGCCATTGCTCAACCTCATTGTGAAATAAAACATCTCCTCCCCACACAACACATTGCCACACCATTTAAATAAAGATAAAACCTCATTTTCCATTTTCACGTCCACCAAAGTTATCATATTATTATTTCTTAACACTTCGTGTACAAAAGGCTAGGTGAGGTCATCAATCATGGGTTTTGAGTTTAGTGGAAGCTATAAATTACATTGACATAAATGTCAGTCATTAAAATTTTCACCACCTCCACCAAAAATATTAGATTATTTTTGCATACCACATCATGCACAAAAGGTGAACGAGGTTAGTGGTCACGGGTTTTGAGTGAGGTATGACTGCTAACTCAAAATCTTTCACTTTATAAAATTCCACATTACAAAAACAAAAAATTACATACCTTTTGATGTAACATGCACTTTTGGGCAACTAATTGTTAATTACAAGATCCATGATGGTATTTGATTGTCACATGTTTTCTACTTCAAATTTGTAACTTGGGAATGGGATCATTTCACGAACATACTGTGATTATCGATGGCCACCTATGCATCCCCTATTTCTTGCCATTACTCAAGCTTAAAATTTTATATCAAAACATTCAAAGAACAAATAAAGGGATCCACTTGTGGGATTTCTTGGTTTATGTTTTGTGTGGTCCATCTTAATTCTATATCAAATTGGACTCTGCTCTCATGTACAAGGAAACTCTAATATCATTTGATGCACTATAACTAACATGAGTAGACTCTCAAAGTTCCCACTCAAAATTATTCCATTTGTTTAGATTTTCATTCTAGGAATTGCTTAGATTCAATTAGAACTTGCACTTGGCAAGAAATTTGAATATTTTATTTACAAAATGAACCAACCTTGAGGACAATATCTGTGACCATATTTATTTCCTAACCTTCCATGGTTATTTCTTGCACAAAAAATAACCAAAATATAGATCATAAATGCAACTTGATAATCAATTATTTCTTCTTAGAAACTATATGTTTTCCAAATGAAACCTCACACAACTTCAACAACTACTTTTGATGTTCATACACACATGAATTTTCCATCAATTTAAACCAACACGTGTAGAATGTTCCAATAACTTCTTGGTCATCAAGGGTATCTCCCAAGGGTTCATACCATGTCAAGTTAAACGTGAAATTAATATATCTTCCTTGAATTTTATTATAGTTACACACGTGTAAAATTGATGGTATAATTAAAAATAGAAGTACATATTGCAAAAGGTATTGTACAAGTATATGAAAACACCAACAACTTTTTTTGATGTTCATACTCAAGAATTTTTCCATCAATTTAAACTAACACATGTAGCATGTTCCAACAACCCGTCTGTCATCATGGGCATCTTCCAAGAGTTCATACCATGGTGAGTTAAACATGAATCCAGTAGATCCTCCTTGAATTTTTTGAAAGTTACATGTGTATGAATGATGATACAATTTAAAAAAAAAAAAAAAAAAAAACATATTATAGAAGAAAAAATTAAACCTTGTATATTTCCTTGTACATGTCCACTGCAACTACATGGGCAGATGAAACATGGTATGCAACAACATATAGTTTAGATAGGGAATTCTCAATGATGCATTTTCCATAAGGGAGAGACCACCTTGTAGGTGGAAAAAAATAGGTGGTATAATCTATCGAAGAAATTGTTCACATTTGCTACAATCTAAATTCAAACCCACCTTCCTTACCTATGTATGTGATTATTGTCTTCAAGAAATACTCTAGTCTTCCATAAGATATTTGCAATCTAATCCATCTTCTAATTCTTCTTGTTACACTGAGTAACTACTACTATCAAAATGATATAGACTCTAACCAACATAAAACACAAAAAATGACTCTCAATAAAACAATAATTGATATTAACTACGTTTATTTTATTGTTTTGCCGTCACCTTTAAAAAAATTCTTTGGGCAAATTTTCGAAATCCTTGACTTCCATGAAACGCATCTCACCTTGGTAACGTCAACATTCAGATTTAAACATTTGTCATCTACTGTTTTTGTCTTAATTAAATGTTTAGAATTAATAATGAAAAGTTAATTTTATTGAGAAATAAGAAGCAATCCATAATGTGAAGTATCAAAACTTCGAGGAATAGCTTTTCAGCTACAAACGAGATTTGAGTGCCCATTTTGTTTTTTTTGCAATTTAATTTTATAGAGGGTCATAATGCCCCACCGGGAAATTTCCTTTTGTGGGTGTATTTAATTAGTTGTGAGGTAGTGATTTGGTAGTATGTATGGGATTGATGTCATATTCTATTTTTATATTTTTTAATGAATATATAGTTTTTTTTAGTTTTATTTTAGTTATTTTTTCCATTATTAATTATATCAGAAGTATTTTTATAGAAATAAAATTTTAAAAGATTTTTTTCATATGTGATTTAGAAATTTAATTTTTTTTATTTAGTGATGCGATAATATTTATAGGGAGGTTTTAATTTTCAATGTTGATGTGTTTTTTCATTAACAAGTACGATGAACATTAAACCAAAATCGTGCACATAACAAGAATAATGAACATCAAACCATAATCATTTTGAGTAATTTGTTGTTACAATAAATCATTTTGGGTAATGAATTTGTGAGCCCACTTGACCAAACTTTCAGTATATCGTTACCTTTAGTTTGTGTTCAAAAATTCACTGTATTCATTTTTAACATGAGAAATTGTAAAAGAAGACACGATCATCCATCTTCATAACAATTTTTTGCAAACTCAACATCCATGCTTATTCTCAATTTGCCATTACAACAAATTATGTGAGAAGCATACAAAATGTAAGGATGTTATAACCTAAGTAAAACAAGAAGCGACATTTACCATTAAACAATGAAAATGAGGATTGTATGGCAAAAAGATATCCTTTATGGTTTTCTTGGTGCTACACACATCCATGGGTTGTTCTAATTTAAATATGGCTCATGCTCCCAAGCCTTGTGGTCAATTTGGGTAGTTGTGTCAGATATGAGATGCTGAGGGTAGTCTAGCTAGTTGGAACCTATAAAGAAGTTCTAAATCCATGTTTATGACAAAGAGGACAAGGCAACAACACCCAAGCCCTCTGCAACCAAAAAAATTTCCACGTGAAGAAGAGGATGATGACCATGGGCACCAAAATGGGACTGAAGAATGCACCTAATGGATTGTATAGATATGTGGCTTTGTAGTTCTAATTAATTGGCAACAACTATTTAGGAATGTGGAAACACAATGGAAATGTATTATGCATGCACGCCAACACATCTCATATCAAAAGGCAAGTTAAATATAATCTCTATCAGCTTCAAAAAAGAAGAAAAAGAGGATCTTGCTCATTGAGCGAAGCTCCCATAACAAAAGGGTAGCCTTAATTTTTATTTTTAATGAGAAAGGAGGAAGCTAATAATATGAAATGGGGGTAGTGGTAATGTTCCACAATAATTCTTAAAATCTTTGTATTTTACAGTCCGACAAGCCTACCTCCTCCTTTTAATAAATAGTGACACTAAGGTATATGACATAATGAACTAGATAAAATTATGATATAAGATTTAAAATAATTTTAATAGAGATCAAACTTAATTTAATATATTGAAAAGAGTAAGTTAATATCAATGATAAAAATTTTATATATAACAGTATAATATAAATTAGTATCAATGTTTATATATTATATAATAATATATATTTTATAATATTAATAATGTATTATATAATAAAATTATATATATATATATATATATATATATATATATATATATATATATGATTAGGGGTTATGATCTGTTTATTTATATGGTAATAATTTTTTTTAATAAAATCAAGATTACAAAAGTGATTATCAACATCTAAGGGTGAAATTATAGTTAAAAATATATAAATTTTGATTCCAATTTTACTATAAAATTGCATATCAAGCTTCTCCTTAGAAGAGCTCAAAACCACTACCATAGGATTATCAACACAAACTTAATCTTCTATGATTAGTTCCACCAAATATTCATTAAGCTTAGAATCTTCATATCTCAATGAAGGAATATTGAGACTAACATAGATTGTGTACAACCTAGTATCTTGAGTGATATTATCCACAAAAAATTCCTTTGTGGGCTCCATATTGTTAGCCCCCCAAAAAATAATTTGCATACCAATGCTTTGGGTTATCTTCAAGGTGTCCAAACATGGAGTGGATAGGCTTCGGTTAGTGATGGATTAAATCACTTTGTCCAACGAAGGGTCTCCTCCAAGCCTGGCCAAGCGCTGAGCACACAGTGGATTGACTGGACATCATCCACTTTAGGAGATTTTCATCTTTGATGACATCAACCAAGTTATTATGCTAAAATTTCATGGATTCTTTTGTAATCGCTATATAAAAACTCAACAACACATCTCACCATTGCAAAAAACACTTTTAAAGTACAAATCATGCCTATACACTTGTCAGCATGCAACACATATGTAAATCGAATTGACACATTAAAAGAAGGGGAACCATCACTCCAGGTAGATGATGAACCATTCACTTTTTAAAAAATATAAAATATTATATATTATGTTTATTATTATTACTTAACATTTTATGTTAAAAATGTGAGACAATTTCAGTAGTTAAGATTTTTGTGTGTGTATAAGTGTCGATTTACACTTTTTTGTTTAAAAAAATTCTGCTTTACTAAGATAAAAATGGACCCCCTGTCCCCAATCTATTTTGTTTTCTTGATTCATGGTGGACTACCCCAGAAATAACATGGCCTTGGCTAGCAGTCTAGAAGATAATGAGCAAGCATTCATTTGGGCATTATCGAAGGTAAAATAGTATTATTTCTAAGTGGGCATGGCTACTACATCGACTTCATTAAATTTGGCAAAACCTTTATGAAAAACACATAAGGTATACTAGATGAAAGATTTATTCTATGATGATTAGGGCATCAACGTATTTCCCATCCAGTTGTGGGTGCCTTCATGATTTACTATCGATGTAATTCTATGGTAGAAAGCATGACTTTGGGAGATAAGTTGATGACATGGCCCATGTACACTGATAACAATTCCATTATGAGTATTTCTAAAATGTTCTTGGTAGAGGAGAAGGCCTTACTACTTCATTAGACTATGCCACCTCCTCTCTTAATAAATTAACCTCTTCCCCATGCAAGGTAGAAGGTCATAGTGAAACACTTCTTCTTTGACAAAAAATGTCAGAGCATCCTCATTCTCTCCATTAAGTCCACATAGATAAGACACCTTCCCAAATATTTATTGGAAGTAGCTATTGAGGAGGGGGTGGTGAATCGGTTGCACAATAATGCATATCCAATTCCAAACACCATTCCATGAAGCATACATAAGAGATCAATGCATAAGCAAATAATCATACAAGTACATCACAAGATAACACAAGAGATTATGTGGGAAACCCTCTTGAAAGATAAAACCCATTGAACCATGCACATGGACTACTATCCTATAATGACAATAATCAACATTTAGTGAAGCACCCACTTCACAAGGAACACTAACCCCTACCTAGTTGAGCACCCACCTAACTAATCTTCTACAAATTCCAACTTGAAAGGAGGATCCAACCCCCTAGGAAACAAAGCACCAACTTAGCTACCTTGAATCTATGATCATCTTGAACACCTATTGTTGACTCTTCAATTGATTATGACCTCCTTTATTTACACTCCTTCTGATCTAGGAGGATTTATATTTTGCTCTAAAATAGAAGTCATCAAATTACAAGTTGATCATTATCATGGAAAAGAGCTCATCGAGAGATTTTTGGTGCATCTTATAGTTCACAAAATGGATCTTGTATGCACAAGATATCATGTGTTGAAGATCTACTAAAACAAGTAAAAAAAATTGAGGTTTAGATGGAACAGGGTGTCAACAATTGACAAGTAGACAACAAATGATGAGTGGTGATTGGTCCATGTGATGGGTCCTCAAGCCACCACATGACTTACCACCATTTACTATGGTCCAATTTTACTATATTATAATTAAATATTATGAATGTTATAAACAAACCAAATAACCATACCATTTCAAGGTAACATATCCACCTCACCACATACCTGCCATGTGACCACATGTTCCATATGCAAACATTCACATTCCAACTACATAACATCCTAAACACCCACGTGAAAGACCCAAGTCATCACATGCCATGTTTAATGCCAATGTTTTCCATCATCCACTTCATGGATCATGCCTTTTAAGGCATTAACAACCATGGATTTCATGGTTTTTAAAAAACTAATTTTGAACCCACTTTACTAATGTGGGATAATTGGTTATGATAAAAAACAAAAACAAAACCTACGGTTTCAAACCAATGACCTATCCGGTAAAAAGATAAGGAACCCACCGATACACCCATGGACATGAGCACTATATGAAGAGCTCAAAGTGATATTTGAAGGAATGGTTTTCAGTATTATTCCATGGAGATAAGGCATGTATGAGAGTGGTGGAGGGACTTAGAGATTTTTAAAGGCCTCGAACAATATAATTTTATTTTGAGAGTATCTCTTCGACAGAATAAAGCCCGCAAGATGATTTTGGTGACTCTAAAATATTTGTAAAGATATTTTGCAATATTTTAATTGGAGCGATCCCCTCATTAGAGTAGATCCAGAGATGTAGGCTTTATATCCAAACTCTATTATCAAATCGAGCATGGTATTTCTATCAAACTAGTCTCTTTATTTATTGCACTCTTAAAATTCAATGTATTTTAGATATTTTAAAGCTGATTTTAATTCTGTAATCACTTAAAACGTTGATTTTTATTAAATCATTATATCAAGGTTATGATCTATTGTAAGTGTGTTTTCACTACTATGACACTTATTTGATTTTGATTACAGATTAGATTTTTGGTATTTAATTGAGTGGATTGCTAACGTATGTTGACAAGGTATAGATCTAGGCAGGGTGAAGGAGAATTGATCGAGTAAAATCTAGAGATTGGGACAAGATATACTCTGGAAATGTCAGAAAAAGCTTTTGAATCTGAATGAGCTTTTTGATAATCTTTCTTGGAAATGAAGGACATGGTTGAGGAACTTTACCATGAAAGATGAATTAAGATGGAGCATGATGGAGGTGGTAAAAATTCTGAGAAACTTTCCTCCTCTTTGAATGACGATAAAGACAAAAAATCTGTGAAATCTCTTCCTTCACTAAATCTAGATAATTAATGGTGAGGTTAATGCAAAAAATATGGATAACTAGATAAAGCAAATTGAAGTATATTGCAGGGTTGAAAAGATTGTAGATGATGAGGCTAAAATCCACCTGGCTACTCTTCGAATGGGAGGCACAACTCTCATCTGATGGGAGATTAAGTTGAAGGAAAGTGAGATTAACATAGGTAACTCAATTTCTACTTGGAGTGAATTTTTTGATGCACTCATAAAGTAATTTTATCCTTTATGCTATATGCAACAAGCCATGATGGATTGGCAATCTTTTAGACAAACTAAAGGCCAAAGTGTTCAAGATTATACATAAGAATTTAGGAAAAAGGCTTTACTTTTGAATATTCCTCTTTATACATATGAAACATTACTTAAGTATATATGTGGGTTGCATAGTTACTTGAAACACATGATTCTTGTTCTCAATCCCATCGCTCTAGATGAAGCATGTGTTAAATCCATTCACTTAGAGGTTAGAGGAAAATAGACAAAAGAATATTTTCCTAAAGTTAAAGGTAAGAAATATGAAGTTAAGCATTCTAAAGGGTAAAGTTCTAGAAAGGGTAAAAAAAAATCCACAATTACTATTCATTGCAAGAAAAATCATGATGATTCTAAGTGTTGGAAATTACATCCTCAGTTAAGTCCTTTTAACAAAGTTAAGAAGAAGGGTAAGAAAGCTAATATTGTGGTTCAGGATTTGGATTGAGACTTAGGGGATGAGACTAAGATCACAGCTATGAGTATGCAAAATTGTTCTTCTCTTTCTATTTCTAGCACTAAGTCATCTAATGTTGCTTTATCTTCAAAACAAAAATCTATGCATAAAGATAAGAAAAGAAATGAGTTGTTCCACATTAGGGTTGTTGTAAAACATACTAAGATTGACACTCTCTTTGATAGTGGATCACAAGAAAATTTGATTGCTAAAGAGATTTTTAAAAAGTTAGGCCTACAAACAACTCCCCATCTGAAATCCTATCCACTTGGTTGGGTGTGTGATTATGCAAAACTATAAGTAACCAAAACTTGCAGATTAAAATTTATCATTGCATCCAAATTTATGGATGAGGTTGAACTAGATGTAGTCCCTCTGGATATATGCAAGATTGTTTTAGGAAGCCCTTATCTTTATGATAGAAAAGTAATCTTCTATAAGGAGGAGAATAAGTACTTTTTTGTTGAGGATGTCATTAAATATATAGTCAGAGCACATCATGTTGAGATGAGTCTTTCCTTGGTTATAGCAGGGCAAATGAAAATAATAGTCAATTCAAGCAAGAATTTTGTCTCATTTTGATTAAGTCTAAGGAAAAAAAATATTCTCAGGCTATGGAAAATTGTGATCCTAGACATAAGAAAGAATTAGTTGAAATAATTTCTAGATATGATGATGTGTTTCAAGATCCCAAAGGTTTACCCCCTAAAATGGGAGTTCAACATGAAATTCAATTGTTATAGGATTCTCCTCTCCCTAACATTGGCATGTACAAGGTATCAGTGATGGAAAATGAGGAAATCAAAAAGTAGGTAATGAAACTTTTGGAAAAGGGTGTCATTCATCCTAGTACATCTCATGTTGGTTTGCATATCATTTTGGTGCCAAAAAAAGATGGCACATGGCAAATGTGTGTTGATTTCCATGCTTTGAACAAAATTACTATTAAGAATCATTACCCTCTTACTCGTATTGATGATTTATTAGATCAGTTAAAAAATACTATCTACTTCACTAAGTCAGACTAGAAAAGTGATTATCATCAGGTTAGGATTAATGATGGTGATATTTGGAAAATTGCTTTTAAAACAAAATAGGGATTGTTTGAATTGATTGTCATGCCTTTCAGGTTATAAAATACACCAGCTACATTCATGCAATTGATGGATGATGTTTTCAGGCCATTCCTTGATGATTTTGTTATAATCTACTTAGATGATATTTTTATCTTTAGTCAGTCATGGGAAGATCATGTGATTCATATTAGGAAAATCATGGATGAATTAAGAAGGGAGAAAATTTATTTAAAATTGTTTAAATGTGAATTTGGCAAGACCTCTTTGGTTTACTTGGGTTATATTTTAGGACATGGTGAATTGAAAATTGATCCTACAAAAGAGAAGGTTATAGTTAAATGGTCTAAACCCAATAATGTAACTAAGGTTAGAAGTTTTCTTGGTGTAGTACAAAATTGGAGGAAATTCATTGCTAATTTCTCATTTATTGCATCACCCTTACATTCTTTGACTATTAATAAATAGGTTTTTCAGTGGGGAGGCAAGCAACAAAGGGCCTTCAACACTTTGAAGATAAAGATTAGTACTACTCCTATCTTGGCACTTTCTGATTTGTATAGCCATTTAAGATCAAGATAGATGCAAGTGATTATGCTATGGGATCTATTCTGATGCAAGGAAAGAAATCAATATGATATCATTCTAAGACCTTCATAGGTGCGGTAAGAAACTATTTAACTTATGATAAGGAATTGTATGCATTGGTTTAGAGTGTTAAGAAGTGGAAACATTACTTGATGGGCAAGGAGATAGTGATACATATAGATCATCAACCCCTCTAGTATATCTAGTCACAAGCCAAGCTATAATAATCCAAGCATTTTCAAAGGATGGGTTTCCTATAGTAGTTTCATCTTATGATCATGTATAAGAAAGGTATTCAAAATAAAGTTGTTAACATGCTTTCTAGGCCTGCTATGGTAGTTTCATCTATCTTTTACAGCATGGTTTTTTGACTCATGAAAGTTATAAATAATTATATAATGATGATGCTAACTTTAAGGATGTGTACAAAGACTTGATGAGTGGTAAAGAGGTAGAAGAATTAGACTATCATGTGCATAATGGAATTTTGTATCATTTGGGTAAACTTTATATTCCTCAAAATGAAAGGGTGCACAAGATTAAGGAAGCACATAATTCTCTTATTTTTGGTCATTTTGGAGTAGGTAAAATGGTTGCACATTTAAGAATGTATTGTTACTGGCCTTGTATATAGGAAAATGTTGCCAAATATATCAAGGGATGTGTTCTTTATGTCACAAGTAAGCCTAGTAACATGAAACTGGACTTTACACTCCCTTACTTGTTCCTATTCATACCTAGGAAAGTATTTCCATGGACTTTGTAGGAGGTTTGCCTATGCCATGAAGGAAACATGATTACTTGTATGTGGTAGTGGATATATTTAGCAAGATTTGTGTTTTGATTCCTTGCACTAAGTAGATTATAGGGGAAGATACCACACACATGTTCTTTCAGCATCTATGAGTTCATTTTGGTTTACCCACTTGTATTGTTTTTTATCAATATTCTCAATTTCTTGGGGAATTTTGGTCAACACTATGGGAATTGATGGACATTAAGTTGAATAAGAGCACTACATTTCATCCACAAATTGATTTTTAGATAGAGGTTGTAAACTGCACAATGGTACACTTGCTTAGGGGTTATTTTAGTAAACATCCCAAGTTGTGGGATGAACATTTATGATATATTTAGCATGCTTAAAACTATGCACTTCATTTTTCTACTGTGAAATCTCCTTTTGAAGTTTATTATTGATATTTTCCTAAATCTCCTCTAGATGTTTGTTATGGATAGGATTCAGCTGTTGATGAATGTAAAGATGCTGTTAAAGCTAAGAAGTTCATTAAAAAGATACAACAGGTACACCAAACTATCTAAGATCAATTGGAGAAAAGTCTAGAAAACTATAAAGTAAGACATGACAAACATCGTGTTGATCACTAATTTGCTATAGGTGATTTGGTATGGCTTCACATCAATAAGGAAAGGTTGACAGTTGAAGGTAAAAAGTTGAAACCAATCTGGTATGGTCCTTTCTGGATTATGAAAAAGATTGGTATAAATGCTTTTTGGTTATATTTGCCATCTTATATACAAAGTTATTAAGTTGTGAATGTGGAAAATATAAAATTGTATGAGCCTCCAATGATTGTAGATCATGATGAGAGTGTATCCATTCCTTTTATTGATGATTTTGCTCCTAAGTATCTAAAAAAATTGTACGAAGATAAAATTCTTGATAAGAAGGCTCAAAATTCATGAAGGGGAGATATTGAGTATCTTCGAGTTGGTCTCAAAGGGATGTACCCAAACAAGGCCAAATGGATGGAAGCTAAAAAAGTGTGGGATAAATACCCTCACCTCTTTACCAATTAAGCAACTTTTGGAGGTCCAAAAGCTCTTAGTGGGAAGGATTGATCCAGAAGGATCTATATTTAACTCTAAAATAGAAGTCATCAAATTATAATTTGATCATTATCATGGAAAAGAGCTCGTTAAGAGATTTCTGGTGCATCTTACATTTTGTAAAATGGAGTTTGTATGCAAAAAATATTTCACATCAAAATCAATTAGGACAAGTAAAAAAAATTTGGGGTTTGGACAGAACATCCAGTTGGACGTTGACTATTGGCGAGTGGATGACAAGTGGTGAGTGTAGATTAGTCCACATGGTGGGTCCTCAAGCCACCACATGGCTTGCCACCATTTACTATGGTCCAATTTTACTATATTATAATTAAATATTCTTAATGTTCTAAAAAAACCAAATAACCATACCATTTCCACATAACATATCCACCTCACCACATACCTGCCATGTGACCACATGTTCCATATCCCAACATTTACATTCCAACTACATAACATCTTAAACACCCACCTGAAAGATCTAAGCCACCACATACCACATTAAAAGGCATTAACCACCATGGATTTCATGGTATTTAAAAAATTAATTTTGAACCCACTTTACTAATGTGGGATAATTGGTTATGATAAAAAACAAAAATAAAGCCTATAGTTTCGAACCCATGACCTATCCGATAAAAAGAAAAGGAACCCACCAATACACCTATGGAGATGTGTTGGGTGAATATTTTGTCATCAACTAAATGACAACAAAATGGGTATATTAAACATAGTACAATGAGATTTATATGGAAAAATGGGTGTGGTGACCACAACTATAATGAGATAAATCTCTCCTTTCAGCAAGGGGAGGTTCCCTATAAACTATAATATACTAATATAAACTAAAAATAGACTCACGGGTGAAATCATACCATCCATCTCTCTTTTTTTAGAGATGATGTTCACAAAACATAGGAGGATTCTGATGTAATTACTGAAGGCATTTCTCTTCTTTCAGAAATGATGTTCAACAAATAACAGGGATTCTTCCTGGGTAGTAACTAGATCCACAAGAAACCCACAAAAGCACAAAGTCTTTCGTTGTTTCTCCTACTGGTTTAGGACAAAGTAACATAGTAGAATGAAGTGCATCATAAAGTCTCCATCAAAAAATACAATAGAGTAAAATATTACGAAGGATAAGGGAAGCTCAAAGTCTCTCCAGTATCCTTTATACTAAAACACAAAACACACAGACTAAAGACAATTATGGCAGCACAAAGTCTCCCATAGTCAGCTTTAGGACATCTTCTAGATTATTTCCACTTGTTTTGCTTATTTTATTAAATGGGCAAGACTAGATTTAGGAAAAAGACATAAGAACGATTTCCTAGATAACAAAAGCTATTTCAATGCAAAGTCTAAAAGGTCACTTGCTTTCTGATTCACTTGATAAAATATGATTAACAATCTGAGCTCAAAGTCTCAAGAATGCCTTTCAATTTGGGCAGAGTTTCACTTCTAATAACAAAGAGATCCCCTTAATTCAAAATGAGAGATTACAATATGTAGTATCCAAAAAAAGACTTGGGCACTTGTTTTCATGAAATGGCCCATGCTGCATTGAATGCATTAGACATTCTATGAAGGGGCCATGCTAGAACATGTTATCAGCGTTAACTTTGGCATTATAAATCATCTCAAATGTCTCCTCTGAAGCATGGGGTGCCTGGTCTTCTTTATGATGCTTACATGACTATCCATTCGCCTTTACTCAATGAAGAAAAATAAGCTGGACCATTGAATGCTTACGCTCTCTGAGGTCCACCTGGTGGACTGCTCCACCTACTAAAATAACTCTCCTATAGATCTTTTTGGATTCTCTATACAATTATTTCTTTCCTTCCTACATTTTGTCTCTTCCTGGTGATCCGAGCTTTCAGGGCTATCTTCTTGCTTTCTCCTGCCTCCTTCAGCTCCTTTTTCAGTGGATCACTGAGTTTGTCTTTGGGTCTGCATTATTTGAAAATCAACAATTATTCCATTACCTTGAATTTGACATTCATGGGGATGTCACTGGTCACTTGAACCACTTTGAACCTTGAACCCTTTGAATCTTTCAGAGTTTGATGGTTCAAGGTTCAATGTTCAAAGTTTAATGATTTGGCAGTTCAACGATTCAATATTTTGTAAAGAGCCATGTTCACTTAGTCTTCTTTATGAGTTCAAGGTGTCATTGAACCAAGTGTTTAAACCATTTAGTTGATCCTTTTTCTAGAATCTTCTATTTGAATCATTCCCTCAAACTTTGAACTTTGAACTTTGAACCCTTTGAATGAGTTGAAGCTTTGAACTCGTTGAACCTTTGAAAGGTAGAGTTCAATGGTTCAACAGTTTAACAATTCAATGATTCATTATAATTCTTTGAACCCCACCATTGAGCCTTTTGATTGAACCTCGGTGTTGAACTATCCTTATAATTTTTAGGAAATGCCTTGAGTGTTTTAAATTTCCCTTTGAGAAAGCTCACATGTTGAACCTACGATTTCCTTAGCTGAAAAGGCTTGAGTAATTGAAAAACTTGACTGCTCAGGATATTTTGAGAAAGTAAGGGACCATTTTGGCCTGCAAGACCAAAATGGTCGACATGTCCACAAAAACAAGTGACAGATTTTGGGAACAATAGATGACTCCAACTGGGGAACTTTAATCAGTTGTATTTTGAAGCAATTGAAGGGAGTAGAATCCAGACTCTAAGTGCCTTCTTCTATGCCATTGGGCTATGGAGTCATGCTACCCAAAAAAAAGAAAGATGCCAAAAACCAAATGAACAATGTGAAACAAATAAAGACTATAAAAATGTATAATTTTGGACTTATCTGATACTTCAAGGATTGAAGTGCTTCAGATGCTGCCCACTGTGAGGTCGTGAAAATGGTGTTCCATCTTGATATTTCAACAAGAAACTATTTTCACTATTTAATCGATGAATGACAAATGGACCTCTCCATAAGGAATCCAATTTTCTATGCATTCCTTTTGGTTCTCTCCTCTTGTCCCATAACAAAACTTGATCTCCAATCTGAAAATCATGAATCCTTGCTTTTTGGTCAAAGAATTTCTTTACCAAACTTTGATATGCAGTAATACGGTCCACCACCATAGTTTGCTGCTCATTTAGTTCAGTCAAGCATATGATCCTCTTATCGATAGAATCTTCAAATGTTTGATCTTTAACTACCTTTGCCAACTTCAGTGCTAGTAGTTACAAAGTGATTGGTTTCTCTGCATTCAAACCATACAAAATTTGAAATGGTGACATACCTATTGCCCTTTGGGTGTAATCTTATCATAAAGCATCAAGTAATGTTTTATGCCAAGTTATCTGATTTTTATCTACTAGCTTCCTGATAATGGTCACTAGGTTTTTGTTGCTTAATTCTGCTTGACCATTTCCTTGCAGGTAATAGTCAGAAGAGTGGGAGAGGATAATCCCATAATAGTAGTAGAACTAGGTAACCTCATGAGAATAGAAATAGGATACATTATTTATTATAACCTTGGTTGGGACTCCAAACTAGGAAATAATATCTTCCTTGAGGAAATTACATACCAGTTTTGAAGCAGCATGCTTGACTGGAATGGCTTCCAGCCACTTGGTAAAATAGTCTTTGGTTGTGAGAACATAGTCATATCTAGCACATGAGGATGGGTTTACAACACCAATGAAATCAATAACCCATTGCTGAAAAGGCTCTTCAATCACCATAGGCTTGAGAGGTAACACAACCAACTTGAGTCCCAATGAACTATTGACACAACTCGCATTTACGCACCCAAGTGTATGAATCTTGAAACAGAGTAGGCCAATAGTACCTGGCTCATAGAATCTTATGGGTAGTCATAGGTGCAAAAAAGTGTCCTCCACAAGCCAAATTGTGGAAAGACTCCAAGAGTTTGCTCTGTTACACTTTATCCATGCAATGAAGAAATACCCCATCAAGGTTCCTCTTGTACAAACCGTTGTCCCTAAGGACAAAGTTAGCAGCTTTTAACTTAACAGTCCTCTTTTCTTTATGAGACAGGTGGGTAGGACACTCACCATAGGTAAGAAAATGAGCAATATTGGAATAACACTCAATTGTAGTGGTGACAAAAAGGATTGTAGGCATGTCTTCAACCTCTATTTCTTCATGCCCTGCTTCCTATGATATGTTATCAGCAATCAGTTGGAAGAGACCTCTTCCCCGCAAAAGCTTCTTAGGTTTGATAACAAGATCAAACTCCTAGATTTTAGCAATCTAATTTCCCCTTTTAGTTCCAAACTCCTGTTGAGTTAGAATGAACTTCATTGTTGTATCATGAGATGATCAAGTGAAATTAACACAAAGTAGTCATTTGATGTGTGTAGGCCATCAATGTGACCTATGTTTCCCTAATCACACTACTTTGGCTTGAATTCAAAGTGATTGGATTATAAACTTCAATTTTGATAAACCTAGGACTCATAAAAATACCATCAAATAATCCATAAGGCAAAAAAACTTAAAAATTGACTATAGGTTTACCCAAAATACAAATTATAAAATAAAAAGGGGAAAAATGTAGACACTCAAAAACCATGTAATGTGTTTCTAGTCATCAAAGCACACCATGACCCACTTTAATTAACTTGGATCATTTCCTAACTTGTCAAACATGAAACATAAATGAAAATGACTAATCTTAGCCATTTTGACTGTCTCTCTAACTATTGACAGTTGACCCTCAATCGTTGATGGTTTACCTTAACTATTAATGGTTACATAACTCTACCTCCAAGTGAGTGACCAAAAGACTCAACTAAAACTCAACTACAACTCACTATTTACATGATTAATCCATGATAGTCTACATGATCAATACACAATACACTACCCTTTGAATTGATTGTTATTCTCCTTGATTTCAATGCTATAGTGTGTGAGTTTAGGATATAAAAATAGAAGTGTTTTACCAACTTAACCACAATATAAGCATGCTTCTCCATGTTTGAATATTTTAGCTCATGAACTTTGAGAGGAAAACTTATGAAAGATATGGGGGACTCCACACCTTATTTGTTCTGTTGAACCAAAATGGCTGAAAGCGTGTGTTCAGAAGCATAGCTATATATTATGAAGTCTTTGGTATAATCCAGATAAGCTAGGATTGGGGTATGGGTGATAACTTCCTTGATATCTTGAAATGCTAAATTTCCTTCTTTAGTCCAGTGAAAAGTAGCTTTATCCTTCATCATGTTTAAAATGTGGTGAGTCTTCTCTACGAATTCAGAAATGAACCTTCGTAGAAAATTCACCTTTCCAAAGAAAGAATGGACAACAGTCTTATTAGCAAGAAGAGAAAGCTCTTGGATGGATTTGAATATTTTTGGGTCGATCTTTATGCCTTCTTGAGATACAATGTGACTGAGAAGTTTCCCTTCTGTAACCCCAAAAATTTATTTCTTAGGATTGAGGGAAATGCCATTTTGTCAACATCATTCTAGCACTTGTTGTAAATGATGCACATGATCAAGATGATATTTGGAAAATATGGTCAAGTCATTAAGATATACCAAAATGAACTTCCTCATTTCATTTTTGATGGCAAGATCCATCACTCTCTAGAAGGTGGTGCTAACGTTGATCAGACCAAAAGGCATTCGACGATATGCAAAAGTGCCCCAAGGTGTAGTGAAGGTAGTCTTATGTTGGTATACTTTATTGACTTCCACTTGATTATATCCCAAAAAACCATCTAAAATTGATAACATCTTTGAGCTAGTCACCATCTGTAGTAGCTGATCCATGATGGGCAGGGGATAGTTGTCTTTTAAAGAGGATTGATTTAGATTTCTGAAATCAACATAGAGGCAAATTTCTCCATTTTTTTCTCATAGGGACTATGTTTGCAATCCAGGTGGAATGATGGATTGGAAAAATTATCCTTGCATTTAACATTTTCTAGATCTCAAAAAGAATAATACCTGATATCTTGGGGTTGTACTACCTTTGTTTCTACTTGTGAGGCAATGATCCAACCTTGAGAGGAATTTCGTGTTGAATTTCTTTAGGCATGAGAGATTTCAGATTCTCATAAGAGTACGCTAAAACATCAATGTAATAGTGAATCAAAGTAATGAATTTGAGTTTTTCATCAGGAGTGAAACGATTCCTGATGTTGACTATTTTGGGATTATCTTATGTAATCAAATTTATTTGATCAAAATCTTTGGAGGAACTTGAATCCATTTGTTGCTTCTTGATAAACCTATCATGCTTATCAAATAACCTTTCAAGAGAAACTAATCCTTTAAGAATTTTATTCCCTTTGAGCTGAAGGAACTCTTTACCAATTTTTAAATTCATTTTGGGAGCTGATTCTCATGGTAGAGATTTATTGCCTTCAAAATAAAGCTCCTCAAAGCTATTCATCTGTTCCAAAAAGGCAATGATTTGGTTGTCACCATTAAACACCTGCCAATGGTCAGCATTATCAGGTAAACTTGGTCAAAATACCAACTCAATAGTGTACTTATTCCCTTTAAAATCTTGGTGAGGAACTATGAGAGTTGCAGAGACAACCAAGGAATCTGCTCGATCGTTGAATTCTCTAGGTACCATAGAAATACTGAAAGCCTCAAAACTTTCAAGGTAGTCCCACACTAGATTATGATAATGTCACAATCTTTTGTTCTTAGTTTGATAAAAGTTCCTCACTTAACAAACCAACAGTTTAACATCTCTTCGGGCATGAAGAAGTTTGATGCCTTTAACTTGAGTAGCTTTCAATTTGAGCAACAAAGATTCATACTCGGCAGTGTTGTTGGTATTGCTGAATTGTAACTTGTATGAGTAGGAAAAAATATCTCGTTGAGGAGATATCAAAACAATTCTAACTCCAAAACTAGTAGAAGAATGGCTGCTATCAAATTCTAAAATCCAGACATCATTAGAATCTGATCTTCTTTCAGATTTTTATTCATTGGGGAGGGAACATCCTTTTTCATCTGAGCTGTGCTCTACTAATTCCTCTTATGTCGTGTCTAATTTTTTTGGATTGCCACCTAGTAAAATTTCATCTGATGAAATAGAAACATCTTCAGTAGTTAAAAATTAATTACCCATTCCTAAAGATTCAAATAGAATTTGAACTTCAAGGGTTGATGTTTAGGTGACAATGTATTTTGAATCCTTCTCAAGAAGCAACCTTTTCATGATGCCCTTGATAGGTATCCTCACCTCAGACAGGTCCATGTTTAATTCTCCACCAACATCCTTGCAAAAATTTTGTCCAAGTAGAATGCCATAAGAAGCTGGAACGTCAGCCACCAAGACTGTCATTTTAATTCTTTTTTTGGGGAAGGCTGCAAATGCAAATTGGGCATCTTTGATCTATCCCAAAAGTGGCACTTGCTTGTTTTCCATGGAGAAACATCTCCCAAAAGTTTTAGTCAGAGTGAGACTGAGAGAGTCTACCACCTTGGAGGGCATCACATTGTCAGGGGTGCTAGAGTCTATTATGCAGTTACTCAACTTATGACCATTAATCAAAAGGGAAACATAGAATGGTTTTGTCTTCCCAAGGGCAAAAAAAGGAGTAATGAAAATATTGTTTTAGGTAGATGTGTTCTTTGGGGTATCATGAATTACCTTTGAAATATCTTGTCCTATAGGGACGATTTTGTTCTTGATGCATTTAGCTAGCCTATCCAACTACTCAGGATTGGCTTGTAAGTATTCAAACTCAGACATTTAGATCTTGGTCTTCCTAGTATGATCAATTATGTCAAATAATTGAAATAAACTAGAAATAGAGGAAGTCCATCATTATGGGTTTTGTTGGGTGTGGTACTGGTCTGAGAAATTAAAGCAGAAGGTGTAGGGTTGTTTGAGGTACTTACTTTTTTATTGATCATCAGGTCCTTTGATTGGAAAGGAAATGAAGTCCCCTATTTATAAATTGAAATTACTGGTCAAGATTCTTCCTCTCTTTTTCCCTTATCATCTTGTTGAATTGACTGGTTCTGGGACCTTGTAAATATAGTGTAAGATCCATCAAACACTTATCTCTTACTTTTAGCTTCATCCTGGTAATTCAGGAAACCAATGTTGGAGTCACTAGCTAATTATTCTTCACCTTCTATAAATAGATCAACGTCATCTTCTTGGTCCAACTCAGGTTGGAAAGAGAAATCATGTTCATCTTTTCATGATAACCAACAGCTAAGTTAGCTGGTACTGCTTCAATGGTAAGCTTCCCTTGTGGGGGAGGAAGATGATTTAGTTGCCCTTGATTCCTGGCCGCATTACCTTAATATGACTAGTTGGGAAACATCCTCCTTGGTATATCTTGATAAGAAGGAGGGGCAGACATCCCTTGTGCCATTTTCTTTTTTAGAGCTAGCAATTCATTTACTAGCTTTTGCACCATAGGATCAATGGTTCTTGTAGAGAAATTTTTAGAAGGTGAAGAAGATTTATTTCTATTAAGATCTCTTCTTATCTTTCTTGCCAAGATAAGATCATCTTCAACCTTAGTGGCTAAAATCTGAGCTGCAACAAGATCTAGGCCAACCTGCCTCAATAAGAAACTCACTTTAGGAAGCTGAGAATTGATGAAGAAGCATTTAAGATTTTCAGGTGTCTGCTAAGCGATTGTAGGAATCATGTTCCTCAGCTTGTCAAATTTAGCAATGAAGTCTCACATGGGTTCATGAAGCTCCTTCATTTGTGAAATATGAGCCAATAGGGCATGTGCATCTTCTACAGGTTTGAACCTAGCCTCAAACTTGGCCTTGAGTGTGTTCTAGCCAGTCACTATTTGTGCTTGCAGATGATAAAACCAGTCTGCGACAACACCTTGCAATGTTTCCACAAACAACCTAACCACTATATCTTTAAATTCAATGCCTATCACACTACAAGATTTGTAAAAAGCTGAAATGTGCTCATCAAGATGAACTCTCCCATCACCATAGAACTTAGGTAAATTCTTTCTTGAACTATGGGGTAGTTCATGTAAAGGTGGGGTTAGATTTAGAGGACCAAAATTATTACCCTAGGGGCCTTGAGCTGCCATGATATGACAATTAAAAGGAGGGATAAAAAATCATTGTGGGATATGTATAGACAAAGCTCTACTATCAAAGGAAAGAGAAGCTTCACCTAGTATTGAAGACCTGATGTTGGTAGGAGGAAAACTCCTGGTTCACTAGAAGAGAGCTCATGGAGGAGAAAGATCAAAATGATTTTACTGCATAAACTCAAATACAAGGTCAACAATACCTTGAGCTCTCTAGCTTTGTGTATACCGTGGATCTGCCAGAGTGTAAAATGGAAATATAAAAAAATTGGAACTACTTCAATTTGAAGCTCGAGGCTTCAAATTGCGCATTCTTCCCTAGTGGAGTCATAAAAAATTATTGGTGAATATTTTTTCATCAACTAACTGAAGACAAAATGGGCATATCAACCACATCACAATGAGATTTATACAGCAAAATGGGTGTGGTGACCATAGCTATAATGAGATAAATCTCTCCTTTTAGCAAGGGGAGGTTCCCTATAAACTATAATATACTAATATAAACTGAAAATAGACTTAGGGGTGAAATCATACCATCCATCTCTCTTTTTTCAGAGATGATGTTCATAAAACATAGGAGGATTCTGGTGTAATTACTAAAGGCATTTCTCTTCTTTCAGAAATGATGTTCAACAAACAACAGGGATTCTTCCTAGGTAGTAACTAGATCCAAAAGAAACCCATGAAAGCACAAAGTCTCTCGTTGTTTCTCCAACTTGTTTAGGATAAAGTAACGTAGTAGAATGAAGTGCAGCACAAAGTCTCCCACAGTCGGCTTTAGGACATCTTATAGATTATTTCCACTTGTTTTGCTTATTTTATTAAATGGACAAGACTGTATTTAGGAAAAAGACATAAGAACAATTTCCTAGATAACACAAGCTATTTCAACACAAAGTTTGAAAGGTCACTTGCTTTCTGATTCACTTGATAAAATATGATTAACAGTCTGAGCTCAAAGTGTCAAGAATGCCTTTCAATTTGGGTAGAGTTTCGCTTCTAATAATAGAGAGATCCCCTTAATTCAAAATGAGAGATTACAATATATAACATCCAAAGAAAGACTTGGGTGCTTATTTTCATGAAATGGCCCATGCTGCATTAAATGCATTAAAATTTTTGTGAAGGGGCCATGCTAGAATAGGTTATTAGCCTTAACTTTGGCATTCTAAATCATCTCAAATGTCTCCTCCAAAGCATGGGTTTCTTGGTCTTCTTTATGATGCTTACATGACTGTCCATTCACCTTTACTCAATGAAAAAAATAGGCCACACCATTGAATGCTTGCACTCTCTGAGGTCCTCTTGGTGGACTGCTCCTCCTATTGGAATAACTCTCCTATAGATATTTATAGATTATCTATATCGTTCCTTCTTTCCTTGCTACATTTTGTCTCTTCCTGGTGATTTGAGATCTTGAGGCTATCTTCTCTCTTTCTGCTAGCTCTTTCGGCTCCTTTTTCAGCAGATCACTGAGTTTGTCTTTGGGCCTGCATTTTTTGAAAATTAATGATTATTCCATTACCCTAAATTTGATGTCCACAGGGATGTCACTGGTCACTTAAACCAATTTGAACCTTGAACCCTTTGAATCTTTTAGGGTTTGACGGTTCAAAGTTCAACGTTCAAAGTTCAACGGTTCGGCAGTTCGGCGATTCAATATTTTGTAAAGAGCCGCATTCACTTAGTCTTCTTTATGAGTTCAATGTGTCATTGAACCAATTGTTTGAACCATTTGGTTGATCCTTTTTCTAGAATCTTTTGTTTGAATCATTTGCTCAAACTTTGAACTTTGAACCCTTTGAACGTGTTGAAGATTTGAACTCGTTGAATCTTTGAAAGGCAGAGTTCAATGGTTCAACAGTTCAACAGTTCAATGATTCATTCCAATTATTTGAACCCTACCGGTGAGCCTTTTGATTGAACCTCGACATTGAACTGTCCTTATAATTTTTAGGAAATTCCTTGAGTGTTTTGAACTTCCCTTTGAGAAAGCCTACCTATTGAACCTATGATTTCCTTAGCTGAAAAGGCTTGAGTAATTGAAAAACTTGACTGCTCAGAACATTTTGAGAAAGAAAGGGACCATTTTGCTTTGCAGGACCGAAATGGTCGACATGTTGTCCACAAAAATAAGTGACAGATTTTGGGAACAACAAGATGAACACTACATAAAGAGCTCAAAGTGATATTTGAAGGCATTGTTTTCAGTATTATTCCATGGAGACAAGGCGTGTATGAGAGTGGTGGAGGGACTTAGAGATTTCTAAAGGCCTCAAACAATATAATTTTATTTTGAGAGTATCTCTTCGATAGATTAAAGCTCGTAAGATGATTTTGTTGACTCTAAAATATTTGTAAAGATATTTTTCAATATTTTAATTAGAGTGATCCCCCCATTGGAGTGGATCCAAAGATGTAGGATTTATAGCTAAACTCCATTATCAAATTGAGCTTGGTATTTCTGTCAAACTAGTCTCTTTATTTATTGCACTCTTAATATTCAGTGTATTTTATATATTTTAAAGTTGATTTTAATTTTGTAATCACTTAAATTGTTGATTTTTATTAAATCATTATATTAAGGTTTTGATCCATTTCAAGTGTGTTTTCTCTACTATGACACTTGTTTAATTTTGATTACGAATCATCTTTACTCTGACTCAAACAACCTCTAGATCTCACTCACTCAATATGCCTCTTCTAAGCCCATTAAGTCCAATGACCTGTGTGTCCACCTACAACAACTTAATCAGATATGCATGACTGACCTTCTTACTCCTATGATCCTCAATGACCTATCTCTGCTCCTTGATTGATCTTTTTCCTTCTCTCAAGTCCTCACTTCTCTTAAACTCATCCAAATAGGCCTATTAGGCCTTGCCTTTATACCACATACTTCATCTAAACCATCTTGGTCAGATAATATCTTTACCACATTGTTTTTCCCTTGAAATAGGTCCTTATACACATTACATTAATGATACAATATCTCCATAGTTTGGTCATAGTCCATAGAGATCAAATTCACTATTAGGCCTAATGGAGACCTAAAGGAATTAGGCCTTCACACCCACATGTTACACTCAGGCTTCCTTGAACACCTTTTGTCTTCACTAAAACTTGAAACACATCAAACATGTCTCCAATTTATCCTTTATTACTCCCACATATGTCCATACCACCTAGAACTCCAACTCACCCCTTGAATCAAGTCATTTAGCCTACTTGCCATTAGGCCTTGTAACTACTTAAAAGTCTATCATATAAAATTGAAGCACACAATCACTTTTATCATATAAATCACTCAAAAAATTGCATTAATAGATCCTCCATGACCTAAACAACATCACTATATTCATTTTATATCACCACTCAAGCTCCAAGCATCCAAAACTACCTCTACAATATGACCACTTAGATTGGTCAAATAGATTCAAAGTATAGTCAGGCAACTTTGACATTTCACACTTGATCAAGGATAAAATATGACTTTTAATGCCTTATTTTTAAACTTTTATACTTATAAAACATCTCCATACTCATTGGATTCTTAAACTCTACCAAGAACACTTCTAATTTACTTCTTCAAGCTGACCACTCAGACTGCCTATAGCTTCCAAAAGTATAATCATAAACAAATTGTTATTTATACTTGAAAAGACACTTTTAAGATAAATAGTCCACATCCATGGTTCCTATAATGTATCTATATAATAATCCATCATTTATATTTCTTTTCTTCGCATCAATCATTGGTGTAACAGACCAATCCCCCATACCACTCTCATACTATGCATACACAACTAGACAAGCCTTTTGGCTTCCACATCTCAACACTTAAAACTATCTCCTTAGATTTCACAAAGCATGAATAGGTAAATTAGGTTTCATAAAACATCAAGATATTGATTATATGCATAAATTATTATCAAGGAACCTTAAACACTTCACTTCCCTCAACATGCCTATAACAATCATCTTGACTCAAAACACAGTCATAGTGAACATGACTCCTAACACCTGTAAGATCACTTAATTGACCTTAAAATGTATTGAAAAGGTCATTCAACATCCTTATCACATCATCAAACACTAAGACATAGATGTTATGTGGAAAATGTAGAACATATAGGTCAATCTTTGACCCTTACTCATTTACTGTCATGACTTACAAAGATAAGTCACTTTGTGAGCATCTTTTAGTTTATGTATGGGCACCATAAACACTAAAAACTTAATATAACATGAGTAATAGGTCTAAAAAAATACCCAAAATTGTTTAATCCATCCCTAGTCACCTGCACATCATCCCTAAATAGGTTCTCACTCAAACCTAGTTTCTTTCATTGTTTTCACTGTCTATAGTTTAGTGATAGGATATTTTGATTGACCAAAATGATTGACACAAAGAAAATATATTTCCAAACAAAATCCATGGGTCTAAATAACAATTCTTATACTTCAACCTCTAATTATTTTTATGCATTGACTGATTCAACCTGCATGTAACACCAAATTATTCAAAAATAAGTAGCTTCATAAACCTTATGTTGCTTTGGCACACCATTGCCAACTAGAGGTTCCTAGAGGATTCCTCTACAACATCTAATCATCAAAATTGATCAAAAAATACCTTATGAGCCAAAATCATTCACATATTTCCAATCACTCCACTATGAGGGTTTACAAGCACAAAAACCTCCTTACCTTTTTAACATTTGTTTAGAAAGCTGAGGGCTTGGTTTCTTTAAAAAATGCTTCTATAAGACTCTTAGGACTCTTCCAAAAATACTCTAAATGGCTTAGGTCACCATGAAAAATTTTCACGTTCTAATGAGCATCTCAACTTCCTTCTCAATCTTGAAAACCTTTAGTTTGCATACATAAAAAACCTTTCAACATTATTTCTTATTTTATCTTCCTCTTTAGGACCTAAAACTTGGTAAAAACCTTTGAACCACCATGTTACTATTTTATCATCATCAATTTTCACCCTTGGAGAGGTTTCTTCAGGCTCTCTCTAATTGAATTACACTATGGGAACAACCCCAAGCTATGGGTAACCTATGATGGGGCTAAACCTCTAGAGAAGGCTGGATTCCTTCTGATGGATCACATAAAATAATTATTTCATATGGAAAAGGGTTAGAAAGTGGGAAAGGGATCCTAACAAGGATAAAAGGTGATGCACCAAATAAAAATGGGAAAATCCCATAAGCTTGAACCCATACTATATCGTCACAAGATAATGCTAGCTCACACAACCTCATAGACAAGTTGATTGCATAAGTGTTTCAAGGACAAGGTTCAGGTAGAACACTAATATAAAGCTGAAATAGCTTGAAAACACCCTAAAGGAGGTCAAAAAGGAAGACGATGGGTGAGGAAGATTCTCTTTCACAATGCCATCATGCACAAGCTTCCTAAACACTAATTACAGGCAAGAGATAGGTAAAAAAAGTCCATTATTGCATCAAGATGTAATTCTTACAAATTTTTGATGGGGTTTAGCCTTATCAAAATGAGTATATCTTGCCAAGATATCTTAGAGAGTCCCCTGATACTCCCAAAAATGATCATCCTTTTATAAATGGGAAAGAATGGGTAATATAGAGAAAGGGCAAAAGAAGAGGGAGCATGAGTACAATAATCAATAAATGAGATCCAATCACTTGGATGGAGTCCCAACTACCTTTTTTGAATTTTCTACCACCTTTTGAGTAAATCAAGACTAATCCTTCATAGACAAATTATCTTTTATTTTCTCTAATAGTCTTCAAGCTCTTCTCATTGGTTGAGAAATACACTAAAAGACAAGAATCTATTTTGAAGATGATGGGTCATGATCTTACCAAGAAAGGAAGGCTCTGAGAAGAATTAAATGATCCACTATACTCTCCAATCCCCAAATCCCTTTGATTTTATCTTCTACATCGTCTCCCACTTCACTTTACTTTAAGGACAAAGTTCTCATCCTTTAATCTAGATAGAGCCATGCCATGTCTACTTTGAGTGGCTAAAAGTACATGCTTATTGAGCATATGACTATTATATTTATACCTTGGCATGCTTTTTACTACAACCCATGGACACATATCTACTATAGATGGAAATCAATTCCATTTATTGGTTTTCATATAGTCATCATATCTACCAAGGTGTATTCACATCACTTGAACAACCTAATAGATTACCTTTAATCTTTATCAGAACCAAAAGATCAATTCTGCATCTATAGAGCTTTAATGGCATCATTAAAACTTAAAATATCCATTCTAGTTCATCTTAGAATCATACTTGAGCTTAGTTTTATGTATCAATCTACCTGGGTTTGGGTCAAAAACCACCTCATTGACCTTAATTATAAATCTCTTGGGCTTAACTTTATTCATTGGTCGTCGATCATTAATTTGGATCTATCAAATGAAGACACTTGGAAACCTCACACCTCTTTTGAGCTTCATTAACTTCTTGACCTTGTTCTCATTATTGATCTATCTCTATACAAATGAATGCAAGCCATATATCTTATACTAGTTTAACATGGTTGGAACACTTATTACCCACATATTTGCTCTTAGGATCCATTAAGCTTTTGACCCATTCATCGTCATTAGATCTACTTTGTATGATTACACATGCTCCATTAATCTATCTAGACCCACTGATTCTATCTTTGCCCATGCATTGTTGGATCTGCTACGAGCTTAGGAGATCATGCCACTTATCAACCCTTCACTTAATCTCAAGATCCTCTAACTTTTTGACTTTAAGCTCATTTTTGATCTATGAATGTATGATCGAATGCATGCCATTGGATCTTAGAGATCCATTGACCCATTAAATCGTAATTCATTGTTATATCCTATGCTTCCATTATTTAGACACTTTTCAACCCCACATTCACTCTTTTAAACATTTGAATTCAAATGGCTATTTTATGAGGCCCAAATTTGACATCTGTGTGCATGTCCCACTCTACAAGTTTAACTTTAAAGACCTATATCTTGAGATATCAAGTTGATCAAGATACAAAATTTTTAGAGCATGATTTAGGCATGAAGAGCTTCATGTCCATGTGATCTTTTGGCTTGAGAGCTTTCTAAGCATACTTATAAAATGAATAATTGAGCTAACCAGTCCATTTCTACATGGAATTTTATGATGGTTTGCCTCTTTGAGGCTTTCTCAAGTCATTTATTGATCATCCATTTCAATCAAGAAACTTCTCAATTGATCTATCCAGGCAAAATCTTGGTATGTGGGCTAAAATTGGCTAACATCTTTAGCAACTCACAGGGAAGCATGTTTGTTATGCTTGAGAACCTAGACTAGTTGCCTTGTCTGATCCATTAGGCATGGAGTCACAAGTATTTGCTTTTAGCTGACATGAAATGATGTAAGATTTCCCTTTTGGATAACTTCCTCTTGAAGCAATATGAAAAACAATAAACAAAATAATCAAATTGCCCAAGGCACTTTGGAAAAAGAAGTACACAACAAGAAAATAATGTGCACAAGGCACTTAGAGGAAAACAAGAAAACTATTCTAATATATATATGGTTGTAACTTACAAGTATCTTCCTCCTAGATCAGATGGAAAAGATTTATAATCACTTGTGGTGAACCAGGATGGGAAACACATTGCTTTTGAGATCTCATGATAGGTGATCTAAGATGTTTGATTGTTGTCTCTTTTGGCATGCTCTCAAGAGGATGAAATGGGACAAACATGTCTCCAATGTATACATATTGGTCCATTTCTTCAAGGATTTATCTAAAATGGACTATAGGAGCACCTGCAACCTCGTCATCTAATGTCTCCTTTGAACATGAAGGTTGACTATCTAGGCTTAGGCAAAAAAGCTTTAAGTCATACCAAAAGGTAGTTTCCTCTTGGTCATCCAAGATAATGCTAACTTTAACACCATCCTTGATTTTATTACTTTGAAAAGATCTATATGGTAGCTCATCAATGCATCTAAGATTCAAAATTTCATGTTCTTGTGGCTTTTGATCTGACCATTCTCTTTCATTCTTGAAGACATCAGTACTACCTTCAATAGAAAATTCATATTAAGACTAGTCAAATTCTTAAACCTAACTTGCAAATTCATTTTCATGTTCTAAAGGAGGCATAGGTTGGTTTAGAACCTCTACCTGGTCCATGAAGTCATGGTATAACTTTTGCCATACTTCATATTGATCCTCTTTTTTCTCTATTTCTTTCTCATCTTCATCCTTACCCATACTAAATGAAAGTTCCTAAAAAACATCAAGATCCCCTTTGCTCTCAAATGTATCCTGAATACACATCCCTGATTTCTCTTCCTCTGAATGGAGTGGGTTGCCTATCATGATATCCTCATCATAGACACTTGTGTTGTCTTCTTCAAGATTACTTATGCTTACAAACTCCTCCTCTATTCTTTTCAAAATAGGATCTTTATCCAAGAGGGAGATGGTGGGAAGGTTAATAAGTTCACCTTGTTTGTAGCTTTGAAGATTATCCTTCCAGCTAGGTACTTTGAAGGCTCTCTTTGGTGGCTCTTAGGGGCGGGATATAGAGTCATGGAACCTTTGTGTGGTAAGCTCATTGAGCTAAGCTAACACCTCTTTTTCTTGAACTGGTTCCTGGACTACCTTAGCTATCACTTCCTCTCTCTTCTTTGTGCCCTCCTTGATTGATTTCCATTATGGAAAAGTGTAAGGCCTGACCACCTTCTCCTTTTTTTGAATGGGTGTGGGAGAGGGTATGACACAGTTAGGGTCATTAGCATAACATAATATCCAAGATGAGATGGCTTCATGTTCTTGAGTGGGAATGGGTGTAGGGTTATGAGTAGGCAAATTAATTAGTTTGGACTTGATATACTCTATTGCCCAATGAGCCAACATCTCCTCCATCAAAAGTATTCATTCCTTTACTTGGTTCTTTTCAAAATCTGGATAATCCCCTTATTCAATGACTGCCCACACCCTACAAAATTCTTGAAAGAATCCTTTTGTCTCATTCATAGCATGGGTGGGGAACTCTTTTCGAAGGGCTACCTCAACATTTACCTTCATGATTGACCTCCCATGGTCTAAAATGATTTGCTTGAATCTTGACAAGGATGGGATTTGACAAGGTAGACTAAGGGCCTAGGTTTGAGCCTAAATAGGAGTAGTAGGGAGTAGGTGGGTCTAGTATAGGTTTCTCTCTATCTCAAGAATGACTGATAGTCATTTTATTTTTTGGCTTGGTCTTGCCTAACCAAACATTGTCCTTGAAATCTCAACTCTGGCTCTTAAACATAAGCTTGGTTTTCAAGATTATATTTTTGCCTATAGTACTCTTCTTACCTATCAACCTATCTTAATTCCTTTTCAATATCAAGCCATATCTCACTAAGGCTCTTTTTTGGTTGACTAGAGAGAGGCAAATTCTGAAAAGGATGATAAATTGAATCTTGAGGCCCACTTGGGGTGAAGCCATGGACATTGCTAACTTGATATGAAGGATAAGGAATTAAAGAACATATATTTTTATCAAATGAGTGATGATACATACCAAATGATGGTGATTATTCACCTAGGCTACTTATACCAGCTGATGTTCATAGTGGAGTCATCATTGATGTTTATAAATGTGCCTTTAAAGGCTGATTGCATTGAAAGGCAACACCAAAAACCTTTCAGTGAGATATAGAACATAGTAAAATCCCACCAAGCATGCCAAAAACTACTATAACATCAATTTTCAAACTTGGAGAGGGTTCATCAAGATCTTTCCAATTAAGCTACACTATGGGAAAAACCATAGGCTATGGGTAACCTATGATGTGGTTGAACCTCCAAAGAAGGCTGACTTCCTTCTAATGGATCACCTAAACTAATGTTGTCATAGGGAAAAGGGTTAGAAAGGGGGAAAGGGATCCTAAGAAGGATAAAAGATGATTCACTAAATTAAAATGGGAAATTACCATAAGCTTGAACCCACACTAGATCAACACAAGGCAATGCTAGCTCACATAACATCACAGACTAGTTGATTGCATAAGTGTTTCATGGACTAGGTTCAGGAAGAACACTAATATAGACCTGTAATAATTTGAAAACACCCTAAAGGAGGTTAGAAAGGAGGACAATGGATGAGGAAGATTCTCCTTCATAATTCCATCATGCACAAGCTTCCTAAACACTAATTATAGGCAAGAGATAGGTAAAGAAAGTCCTTTATTGCATCAAGAAGTAGTTCTTACAAATTTTTGTCAGGGTTTAGCCTTATCAAAACAAGCATATCTTTCCAAGATATCTCAGAGATTCCCATAATACTCCCAAAAATGTGCATCCTTTTACAAATGGGAAAGAATGAGTAATATAGAGAAAGGGCAAAAGAAGAAGGAACATGAGTACATAAATCAATAAATGAGGTCTAGTCACTTAGATGGAGTCCCAACCACCTTTATTGAATTCTCCACCACCTTTTGAGACAATCAAGACTGATCCTTCATAGAAAAAATAGCCTTCATTTGTTTCAATAGTCTTCAAGCTCTTCTATTGGTTGAGAAATGAATATGTTTTGAAGATGATGGGTCATGATCTTACCAAGAAAGAAAGGCTCTAAGAAGAATTAAATGCTCCACTATGATCTCCTATCCCTAAATCCCTTTTATTTGATCTTCTACACCATCTCCCACTTGGCTCACTATAAGGACAAAGTCCTCATCCTTAAATCTAGATAGAGCCATGCCATGTCTGCTTTGAGCGGTTACAAGTACCTATTTGTTGAGGATATGCCTATTATATTTATGCCTTGGTGTGCTCTTTACCACAACCCTTGGACACATATCTACTATAAATGAAAACCAATCCCATTTATTAGTTTTCATACAGTCATCATATCTAACAAGGTGCATTTACATTGCTTAAACAACCTAGTAGCCCACCATCAATCTTTATTAGACTCAAAAGACTGATTCTGCATCTACAAAGCTTTAATGTCATCATTCAAACTTGAAATATCCATTTTGGTTCATCCTAAGATCATACTCAAGTTCATCTCTATACATCCATCTTCTTGGGTCTAGGTTGAAATCTACCTTGTCAACCTCCATCAAATATCTCCTAGGCTCAACTTTGTTCATTGGTCATCGATTATTGATTTGGGCATATAAAATTAAGACACTTAATAGCCTTGTACCTCTTTTAAGATGCATTGACTTATTGACCTTGCTCACACCATTGATCTTTCTTTGTATGAATAAATTCAAGCCATATATATTCTACCAGTCTAATGTAGTTGAGACATTTATCACCTATGAATTTAATTTTATGATCCGATGACCTTTTGACCCATTACTCACCATTAGATCTACTTTATATGAATGCACACACTCCATTGTTCTATCTGGACCCACTAAATCTATCTTTGCCTACATACCATTAGATATGCTAGGAGCTTGTGAGATCATGTCACTTGTCATCCATTCACTTAATCTCAATGTTCTTTGAATTTTTAACTTTAAGCTTGCCATTGATCTATGAATGTACGATCGAACGTGCATTTTTGGATCTTTGAAACCACTGACTCGTTAGATCACTGCTCACCGTTAGATCCTATATTAGCTTCCATGATTTAGACACTTGTTAGCCCTATGTTCATTCTTAAACATTTAAATTCAAATGTCTATTTTATGAGGCCCAAATTTGACGTCTACATGCATGCCCCACTTTGCAAGTTGAAGTTTGAAGACCTATATCTTAAGATAACAAGCTCATCAAGATACAAAATTTGTAGAGCATGATTTAGGCATGAATATCTTCATGTCCATGTGATATTTTAGCCTAAGAGGATTTTTGAGCATACTTATAAAATTCATAATTGAGCTGACTAGCCTATTTCTACATGATGTTTGATGATAGTCTGGCTCTTCTAGGCTTTCCCAAGTCATTTTTTGATCATCCATTTCAATCAAGAAATTACTCAGTTGATCTATCCAAGCAAATTTTTTGTATGTGGGCCAAATTTAGCCAACAATTACACCTCAATCCATGATTATATGGGCTTCAACACCTTGGAAATTCAATTTGATCCTTTATTTGAACCTCACTAGTTCTCTATGAACATTAGGTCTAAAACCATTAGTCAAATTTGGATAATAAAATCACTTGAAACCTTCTTATATTAATCTCAAATCATCATCAACATGCCATATGCACTCATTCCATGCTTTCAAAATTCCCTCCATATTCACATATGTCACGTACCTCTTACCTCAACAAGATATGACCATGCCTAAGCAAAATCCTCTCTTTAAGATTCTTTGTCACCAAACCACCTTGAGCTTCTATAAGACCACTTTTGTAGCTTACAAAGCATCTCACTACACTTTAAAATATCTAACAATCCTAACATATCATTTTATATTAATCAAGACAACTCAAACCACATGTATCACTTATCAAGCATATAAAGTCTTCTTATCACTTCATGATTCATCCTTCATCAATCACCACTTTGTCATTACCTTGACACCAATGACAAAAATTTTGCCAACAATATTTCCTCAACCATAGGGGGCAAAGGCATTACCTTCATGACACTAGCTACTGTCATAGGTGAAAAATGTATGCCTTCAACAAATATTTCCTCTCTGATATGTGGTAAAGGTAGGCCCTCCATAAATATTTCCTCAACTATAGGTGTTAAAGGTAGCTCCCTCTATATTTCTACAGATCACACATCATTTCTACAACTTCCTTGCATGTTAAGCTCCCAAGGCAAGAAATGTTTAAAACTTCTACTTCCTTAGATGTTATGCATACAAGGCATGAAATATTGAAGAGAAATAAAAGAGAGAGAATATTCCTTCCCACATCTTATTTTGGGACAATAATCCTACAAACTTGGCACTTATTACATCTCCTTGACACATTACATTCAAAATCCTTAAATCTTAGATAGAAAAATGATTCAGTGCATATCCTAAGACCATAACATTCCATTTATTCTCCTTCCATTAGTCATGGATTGAATAATAGATTTTTTATCGGGTCACCTAAAATATTGAAAGTGAGAAGGTAGCCCAAATCGATGAGCTCTAGATATAGAGATGGTCATAGATTCATGATGGGATAATTGCAATAATAAAAAAATAAAAAGATAACCATCAATGTGCCTATTGTGAGGTTTTCCTTCATTGTTTCATCTAATTTCCCATTTTAATGTTTAATACACTTGGCTATCTCAATGCAAAAAATGATTTGTTTGTGGAAAATGATGTGTTGAGATCTATGTTATTACCCAAAGAGAGTGGAAAGGGTTTGAGTAGCAACCGTGAGGATTACATACCAACTAGTTCTTTAGGGGACTATTATATGGATGGGGATGGGTAAAGGGAGGATGAGATTAAAAATTCTCCCATGAGTATGAGGAGAAAAAGAGAGCCTAAGGAACCTCAAAAAGCATTCCCTTTGTGGAGTGCTTGAGGTCCATTACACTTTATATGATATGCATGCTCAACCTTTAAAAGTGATTCAATGTTAGTCTTTTGCACTAGGCACCAAGTTGTCTCACCAAACAGTATCTTATTAAATAATCATGTCTAGTGTTACTTGGACCTTTGGGCCAACTGCTAGTTTAGTTATTGTTTATTAATAGAAGTTGTTTCTTAACATATAGATTGAACATGTGGTATTTATGGATAATGTGGTTGTAGATTTAGATTATAGGGTGGTGTATATTAACTAACCCTTTAAGAATTGTTTGGATTTTTTAGACATGATATCTTGATATGGTTATTCATTAATTTTTTTTTATGGGGGAAGATCATATTTTATTGATCCATGGGAAATAGGGAAAACCTTCACCATCACCTTGAGTGCCTTGGTCACTTATGAAACTCCACACAACCCTTTGTATCATGCACCTTCTACATAGTGCCAAGGAATATATCATAAAACCTTCATTTTTCAAGCAACCTATGTGGCTCCTTACATCATGTACATCTCACATAGTGCCAAGAAGCACGATGTAAAAAATAGAAATTATACCACCTCCACACAACTCCCACCATCATTTACATCCCACACAATTTAAGTATCCATGCTACACAACACTAAATACTAAACCACACATATTTAGTAAGAGGAACAAGTGTGTAAGTTTCAAAGGCTAAGATAGTGTAGGGTTGAGGCACAACACCCCTATTTCCATATCAAAAAACATGGATTATTAGTCTCAACTATTGTCATCATTGTTTCACATAAACATTTCATTTTACATAGCATGCACCATGCACATATTTTTTTTGCAACGTCAACCAACTACCTAATATGTTTATAGCCTATATGTAGAACCCTCAACTCATGTAGCATACATAAACTTATGTGAAATTCTAAATTTGTGTACAACATTTAATATAACCCCTAGATCTCATTCTATAACATAACACATGTTAGCATACTGCACATCTAGAGCTCAAGGTATATAAATATCTAAAGGTGAAGAGTCAAATGTCGAAGCTCAAATAATTCAACTTCTATAACGATTCTTGTGTCTTCACAATAACTTAATCCATATATGCATATTTGTATAATTAAATAATAGACCAATAGTAGTAAATTAGACAACCGTACATATTTCTCAATAGTATCTTATATAGATAACACATAAATTAATATAATTTATGTTTAAATTATATTGCTTTCTCTATTCTCCATCTTATTCAAGATTACTTCCACATCTACATACAACCCATCTAAGCCCTTATTTAGAGTGTTGTTCTTTGGACCTCTTAGGATCTAGATTAATTATAGATACATCAAAGTAATATTATTCATAATATCAAGGATTATTGTAGAGAGTAGGTCCTGTGATATAGGAATTTGACTCAAGAGAGGATGGTTAGTATGGTGTTAGTTCCAAAATGACAAACAATGAAATAAACACACTAATACCATAACATCTCTAGGCCTAGACACTAGGGAGAGCTTAGTTAACAAAAGCAAATGACAAACACAACTAGAAAGAAAAGAATGAAAACACAAGAATTCCTTCACCTTCCTTAGATGCTCCAAATGCCTTTGTAGTGGTGGCTTGCTCAATCTTGTGCTCATGAAGTTTTCATCAAAGGAGGATTGGCTATCTCCTCTTCTCCTTGGCACCTTTGGCTTGTGGCTTGGCTTGGATTGGAATTAATTTGTCATGGTAACACTAGTTGAAATGGATTCTTGAAGATATTTGTGCATTATAACTTTGTACCAAAATAGCTTAGAAATGATGTTCTTGGCCTCTCTATTTATAGATTTTTGGAAATGTTTAGAATCAACCTGAACCATCCATCTTGAGATTAAGATGTGTGGTTGAGGATTAATTCAATTTTTGGAATTAAGTTTGTAATTATCCTCATCATGACATTGGAAGAAGGGGCAATTAAGAGGCATAGAGGGCATGAATCTTGATGTTTGTGGCATTTGTGGCCTAGGGATGTCTTCCCAAGAAATGAGGTCACTTGATGATGCAGATATTCAATATTCATTTTTAAAAACAAGTATTCAACACATTTCCATGGAATTATTAATTATGCCTTGATTTGGGTTAATTAGCTCTTAAGCATGTTTAAGCACTTTGTGCACAAATTACTGAAATTGATCAAAATGCCTTGTTATTAGACCAAAATTTTACTGGATTAGAATTGAAAGTCACTATTAGATGATTTAGATCCATTGTCCCATTTAGGATGTTACCAACAAAAAATAACAAAAGCATGTGTCTTGTGTAGAATATTTGATAGGAAAGAGCAATCCAAAGCACCTAGGTACAAATTTAGCATTTTGACTCCGAATGATCTGATCAAAGTTAGTTGGCTCATAAATTATATTACCACATTTAGGGATAGCTTGGCCAAAATCAATGCTTGAATATATCAATTTCACATTATTTAGCATGTTTTAGTGTTTTTAGGCCAAATTGTGTGTTTTAGGTGGAAATTAGCCAAAATCTTGATTGGAGATTATTGGTGTCCATTTTTAGGTGTCTATAGTTTTCCCTTGTTTGGGAAGGTGTTGTAAGCTATAAGCATATTAACATCTTCTCAAAGAATGAAAAGGTCCTATATGCCTACAACTATAATGATGATAAACTAACTATATGATGCCCCCTTGAGGGAATGGTTGGCATAATTAGGTCAACAAATGGTTGTTAAAACTTACAAAACTCTCCCCAACCTTTTGCTTTGCTTGTGTCAGGTCCACTAATGAAATCTCATGCTCAAGATAATAGGAAAAATGTTGTAAATTTATCAAAAAGATCATTAAAGTCTATTACTAAATTCTTGGGTAAATTTAAAAACCACTCCAAGGCTTGTCTATCCAAGCTCCTTAGAAATAACAACAAAAGGTATATGTCGCTATATGCCACTAGTTGACATGCGACAAAGAATTTGGTCAAATAAGCCTTAGGGTAACCTTTCCCTTTGTATTTATTGAATTTTGGTGGTTTGTATCCTAAAAAAATGATATCTTTAAATACTCTATTTTGAATGGATAGAAACACATGTCATCCAATTTGAACTTTTTAGTCTGCTTCCCAGCCTAAATGGCAGTAATTGCATCCTTCATCTATTGTACTTCTTGGGACAAGAAATTAGAAGGGACATTAGTTTGAGAGAGAAAATTAGTTTGGGTAGATGGTTGGGAGGTCACAAGTGGGACACTTTGACTAGGGTATGATGGGGATACCTGTTGGGGTATATTGGTTTGGTTGGGGAATGGACTAGGAATATGCATACGTGGATTGGGATGTACTTGAAATTGTATAATTGGTTGTGTCATATTCTGGTTTGGGTTAGTGATAAAGGTTTGACTTGGGGGATTTTTTGGTTGGGATGGAGGGATATAACTATACTGTGCCTATTATGGTTGAAAATGGACATGTTACTGACTAATCAAACCTTGTTGTTGAGTGAGAACTTGTGGACCAAAACCTTATCTCTAAATTTGTGGCACATTTTGAACCAATGGTTGTTTAGTAGGTACTTGAGAAACATGGGGACCTCCTTATTGCATGAATCCCTATGAGGAGGTGAAATTAAGTTGCAGATCTAGAATTTGTCATTAACCAATTTTTGCACATTGTTGACTAGTCATGGCTTGGTTTTAAATTGGCATATTAGTCTATGACTAAAGATGTATGTTTGTCATTACTTGGTGAGGTGGAACATTAGTTGCCCCTGATTGAGGTGGCAATGTAATGTCCTCTATTGCATTGATACACTAGATTGTGTCTACTATTGTGGAATACTTCTCATCACTTGTTGAGGAGGAGGATTCATCACATTCTATCATTAAGGCATGATATTGGTCATTGTTTGATTACCTAATCTCATAGGTTATACACTTGAGGAAGTATCTAGTTGAGGCTAGGGTCTAGGAACTCATATTCCTTGGTATGATGATCTACTCATGGGATTAACTATAGGCACATGTTGTTAGCTAATTATTTGTGTGTTAGTATCACTTTGATCAGGATTGGCCATTATTTGTACATTGTCTACTATGTTTGGCTCAAATTTAGTGTAGAGGCCGAAGACACTTCTTCAATAACTAGCATATGCATCAAGTTATGTAGTGAATCAATTTATATGAATGGGTTAGAACTCAGATTCTCTTATCTAATTAACTCTATCAACACTCTTATTGAAGGAACTAGGTCAATAAGAGGCTTACTCACCATGTTCATTTGATTGAAATCATGTGCTAAATTTAGCTAGGTTTGATATGTTATCTACATTTGGTTAAAGTGATATTCCATTATGTTTTTACCTTGATTAGACATATTAGGGTCTTGATACGTTATTTGGACTAGAGCCATAAGATTATTAGAAGAAGCCTATTGATCGTAAATGATATTATGGGGGTACTCTTACTAGACTTGGTAAATTTTCATGGGGGAAGTCTGCTAGAAACTTGGCCCCTACCTCTATGGCTCTAACCAAAATCTTATCTTTATTCTCTAAAAAAGGTTTCTAAAAAAAAAATGGATCATACATGGAACTTGTATTAGTAGAATATGACTGGTGAAGAACTGGCTCATCCACTATCGGTATTGTAGCTAGGTATTGTGTGATTTATTTTTGGTCCTATTTTGAATAAGGTGGTATGTTAACCAGATAGTTAGCCAATGGATCTTGGCTTTATGCCCCTGATTGAATATTATATGAGGGATAAGAATCTATCTCATAAGCAATATTATCTGCATAGGGTTTTTTCACCATTTCTTCCTACGCAACCACATTACTAATCCCTTGGTTATACATGAATCCACTACGAGTGTAGGAATACATGTTGGGATCCATAGTCAATGATTTGTGATAAAAGGTCAAAGAGTTATACAAAATCTAAAAAGGATAGAATCTAAAACAAATGATGCCTTAAACTTGGTCTAGATTTGTCAAAAGGATCAAAATGTTTATGCAAAGATTTGTGAGGAAACAAGCTAGTGTAAAATATCTGATGTTTCAATGTTCACACAAAGATAAGCAAGTAAATGGACCAAAAATCAAAATTCCAACCTCTAAGGTCAAAGTGTTTCACATCAATCTAATCTAGGAATTTAAAAGTTGTTAGGTCTTTTGGCCAAATGCGGCATCAAAATCTAAGCTCAAACAAGGCATGTGCTATGACTCTTGGCCAAACGGTGTCAAAATCTAGACTTTGAAAATAGATGAAAGTTTTAATCTAATAGATTTGAAACACTTCTAATAAACACTATGCATTTGATTCTTGAACATGAACTTGATCAACTAGGTATAAAGTATGAAACAAAAGGTACTTTAGGAATAGTTTATTTTCTCATAAATAATGGTATAAAACTTGGTTCTTTTGACAAATAAGCTAGACAAAGGTGAACAGTATAACTGTGCTTTAGACAAAGGATCACAAAAGTAGACTTGGATTGGTCTAAAAATGTAGGAACAATTTTGAACTCTATAAAAGAGGGTTTATGAATTTTTTTTAAAATGATTTAGGCAGCGTAACAACGCTATACTACCTAAAAGGTGTGGTAAAAAAGTTTATTTCAAAAACTCTCTAAGGCAAAGACATTTTTCCATAATTTTGACAATATAACACTACTTTTCTTGACTCAAAATGTTGTGGAGCATAGATTCAAAGTGTAAGTGTTTAGCAAAAAATGGCTTAAGTCTATCAAATGATGACAATGATTATGAATATTAAATGAACTTCAACCCAAATTGGAAATTAAACCTAAGTTCCCTTAAGTTTAGTGTAAATGGTGAACCCACTTAACACATCAACCCTATGAAATTGTAAAGGTACAATTCTAAATTTAGATTATAAGTGAAGGACTTAAATAAATTTGGTAAAGGTCTAGACTCAATTGGGTAGCATAACTATGCCAAAGTGGATGATATGACTCTCAAGCTTTTTATGAACTTTGAACAAGGTAAATTGATTTTCTCTTGTGGGTAGCATAATGCCTCTTTATTCAAAGGAAAATTTGGACTATGTGATTGGTTTGGATTGTTTGTTCACACCAAGTTTTAACTTCAAACAAGACTTTAAACTAGGATAAAACCAACTAATTAATTTCCCTTAGATCCTAAACTAAAAAGGTTGCTTGGTATTGTTTGAATCTGTCAATATACATCATTTGAGAGGATTTTAAGTGTTCTTCCAAAAGTAAATGTGCATTATATAGTAGGGTTTTTACACCCCCCTTCTCTCAAATGATAGTACTATGACATGGACCTTGAGGCACACTTTGCACCAACAATAATTCTGTGTCAAGTGGGGATTTGTCTAAGATCTAACAAGTTTCTAAATGATCTAGGGGAATCAATTGCAGAATGACTTTCATGCCAAATAATGTAAAAGAAAAGCATGGATTTTTGGTCCATATCACTTGGATTATTACAAAAAGGTCTAATCCTTTTTGAAACCACTTCATCCTACTATTCGCTTAGTGTAGTGCGATGTCTAAAGTGCTACTACGTCCCATGTGCAATTCCAAAGGAGCCAAATGAAGTCAATGCCGAGAGATGAAACCTTGGGTCAAAGCTTCCCTAAAGAACTTGCGAGAGGTGATGAAGTCCCCCTCGCAAGCCAAGATGCATAAAAATAAAGAAATCATGAAAGTAGAAAGACTTTAGGGTCATTTTCAAGGTCATTCAAACTTTGACAAGTTTTTGGGGAGTGCTTTAGATTACTTTATTTCTAAGCCTTGGACTAGGAAATTTGTAATAGGAATGGTGATTTTGATTCCAAGAGTTCCCTATAGGGGAAAAATGGAAGAGCATACATGCAACATTCCTAATTTTTCCAAAAAAAAAACAACTAAAACTATTGTAAACAAGAATTGACAAGTGTGTTCAATTTTAAGCCCAAAAGGAAAGTGAGGTTGTGTTCATTTGAACCCTTGGTCTTAGTTGCAAACTTTGAAAACATTCACCATAAACATCTAAATTCTTTGTTAAACACCAAAATTAAGGTTCCTAATTGATTTTTAAGCATGCAAAGGTGATTTAAACATGTTTTTAGCAAATATCAAGCTTAGTCCTACAACAAAAAATTTAGCATGTCTTTTAGCTTTAAAGCTGTTTTTGGTTTGAAATAATGAACTTTGGAAAAAGAGGTCTCAGGTCTATGTTGTAATAAAAATACAGAGACTGACATCAGTTATATATAACCAATGTCAATTACTTTGGCTAATCGAGATCTAACTAATGTCGATTTTGCTAACTAACACCAGTTAAGATATGTAACCGATGTTGGTCTTACTTATCGATGTTGGTTATTGTGTAAAATTGTGGCAAACAAAAATGGCAAAATAAAATTAGAAAATCAATTTGTAAGAGTTTTAAGGGTTCAAATAAATATTTTAGAGTTACAAAATGATTTCCTTCAGGTATGAGATGCGTCTAGTCCCACCGAGTGGGCCATTATACGATCTAGGAATTTGACTCAAGAGAGGATGGTTAGTATGGTGTTAATTCCAAAATGACACACAAAATGAAATAAACATACTAATAACATAACATCTCTAGGCCTAGACACTAGGGAAATCTTAGTTAACAAAATTAAATGAAAAACAAAACTATAAAGCAAGGAATGAAAACACAATAATTCCTTCACCTTCCTTGAATGCTTCAAATTCCTTTATAGTGGTGGCTTGCTCAGCTTGTGTTCATGAAGTATTCATGAAAGGAGGCTTGGCTATCTCCTCTTCTCCTTGGCACCTTTGTCTTATGTCTTGTATTGGTTTGGAATCAATTTGGCATGGTAACACTAGTTGCAATGGCTTCTTGAAGATATTTGTGCATTATAAATTTGCACCAAAATAGCTTAGAAATGATGCTCTTGGCCTCTCTATTTATATATTTTTGCAAATGTCTAAAATCAACCTGAACTGTCCATCCTAAGATTGAGATGTGTGGTTGAGGATTAATTTAATTTTTGGAATTAAGTTTGTAATTATCCTCATCATGACATTGGAAGAAGGGGTAATTAAGAGGCATGGAAGGCATGAATCCTGATATTTGTGGTAGTTATGGCCTAGGGATGTTTAACAAGAAATGAGGTCACTTGATGATGTAGATATTCAATATTAATTTCTAAAAATAAGTATTCAACAAGTTTTCATGGAATTATTAATTATGCCTTGATTTGGGTTAATTAGCTCTTAAGCATGTTTAAGCACTTTGTGCATAAATTACTCAAATTGATCAAAATGCCTTGTTATTGGTCCAAAATTTGATTGGATTAAAATTGGAAGTCACTATCAGATGCATTGGATCCATTGTCCCACTTAGGATGTTACCAAAAATAAATAACAAAGGCATGTTTATTGTGCATAAGATTTGATAGGAAAGAGCAATCCAAAGCACCTAGGTGCAAATTTGGCATTTTGACTCAGAATGATCTGATCAAAGTTAGCTGGCCCATAAGTTGCATTACCCCATTTAGGGATACTCTGGCTAAAATCAGCACTTGAATATGTTATTTTCACATCATTTAGTGTGTTTTATTGTTTTTAGGCCAAATTGTGCATTTTAGGTGGAAATTAGCCAAAACCCTAATTGGAGGTTATCGCTGGCCAGTTTTAGGTGTCTACAGGTCCTTCACACCATAAAGTTGTACTCAATGGTAGTGTTGACTATTTTGACCACAAGTCAAAATAGGCCAACCCCATATAGTAAAAATATTATATAGGGGATTATTAAAGTGTAATATGGTGTACCATGGTCCTAGTGATGTCATTCAATATGTCATTAGCTTTGTCATAGCCACCTTTAATCTTTTATGTCATTTCATTTTAGTAAGGTCACTATTTAGGGTCATTTATTAGTTTCGTATAGTTTTCCCAAGTATAAATTCTTTTCAATAGGTTATTCAATGTCCCATGTATTAGTGGGGGTTATAATTAATGTCATCATTGAAAAATTATAGGTTTCTAAGTCAGAACAAGAAAATAGTTGAAAAAGTGGTAGGGGAAGTCTTAGTTGGTTGTATAGCTTCTATAGAAGATTTGGCATGTGTGGAAGGCTTGGTAGTGACCATTTATGTCCCTTGAGATAATTTACATGTTTTATAAACTTTTGAATTCCTAAAATTTGCCTAAAAATATTTTGCTTCTCCATCACTCTTCTTTGCATACAGAGATGGTCAAACAATTTTCTCATGGTATAACCAACGAGAGAAGAATAAAGTTGAATGCCTTTGAGGGATATTAGTAAAATTTTTATACTTCCATTTAATGGTAGGATTTCAATTATTTTTGGTTTGTTTTTTATGAACTAATGCTAAGAAGTTCACTACTTTTTACTTGCTTATTCCCATACCCTATAGGTTTTAGCTCAGTTTGAATTAATTCGTACAAAATAGATACTATAAATGGTGTTGGATAATGTATAAAATCTTATGAAATGGTTATTAACTCATTTTTAATGTGTGGGATGAAAGATAAAATCAAGAACAATATCATATTGGTAGTGAAAGACACCATCATAGTCTACAGACAAGATTTCCTCAATAATGGAGTTTCAATTCCTATTTTGTCTTTCAAATCAAAGTTGATGTGGTTTTCCACCTATAAAAACATTATGATTAGTATCTACCAAGTATTTTTGGTATCCAATGCATGTTTTGAGGTAGTGAGAAGTCAAGAAGGGTACACATAGTCAGTTTCCTCCAATCATCCACTTACAGGCAAGTCAAAGAGTAACCCTACACAATCATCAGGATCAGATATAGAGGTTTTAAAAGGGGTGATAGGTATCCTAAGGTAAAAATGACATGTTTGAGCTATCCAATGAGGATTTGAGTTTGGGTGAGATAACATATTCTTCATATTTAAAGTTCTGCCTTATGTCTTGCATATGCATCTACAGGAAGCTCATATAGAGGTCTGTGAACATTGAAATGTAGATGTTTAAAACTTGTTTGAACATTCTTTAAGGTATTGAAGTGTTGAAGGTGTCATAGCATCAATAGTGGAGCCATAGAGTGGCAAACGGACTTGAATATATGCTCTTAACTCAAAAAGTTTGATTCAGGGATACATTACCTTAAAATATGCAAAACATGGACTCTGCTCTACTCTTGACCTTATTAGTGGGTTACCTTGAATTATAAATTGGTATAATGTGTTCCATCACGAATTTTAGACATAGGAGTGTAGCCTTGATAAAATATAATGGGTGTTTTTTCCTAAAAGGTGATGTAGATGAGGCCCCCATTTCATAAATTCTTTCACTATAGAATGCCAATGTTTTATACAGTATTTTAGGTTTAAATGGTCTTTCAATGCACCAAGATACAATGTAAGCCTACCTTTTGGGTAAATTAATACTTTTGAATTATTAAGGACACTATGATGTCAAATTATAGTCAAGGGATTTTATAAATAGGGTTTTGACTCATAGAGTAACCTATAGGAGTCTCTAGGTTGGAAGAACATCTACAACCATACTGAGTTTTTTTGGAAACTAGTTATGTTGACTGAGGAGATCACCTAGTAGTAGATGAAGAAAATAATTCTTAGGATTATATATATTTTTTAATAAATATGTTGAGATTAACAATATCATGAAACAAACATGTCTCAATCACAAATTCAACCTACAAGTGTCTTTTGTCCTTAGAATGGTCACTCATAGTTTGATTGTAGAGTGATTGCATATTGGAACATGATAGTTGAATGTTAGTTTCAATATATATTCATGTTATTAGTATCTTTCACAAAATAAATGATTAAAAATACTCCAATGAGGTATTATTACATGAAATTTAGGGTCTAATATGAAATGTTCACCTACATACATGCCTTTTTTTTGAGTGAACACACAGTACACTATCTACTAACTAATCTTAGTTATGGAAAGTGCACTCTAAGGAGTTGGAAAATAAGCATGGGTGATAGAAATGATTAAAGAAAATTAAAAAATTATAATTTCCATGTCACATGATGCTCATCATAGGAAAACATAGCATGGAGGGTTTTAATCCCCGATCTATAGTCAATATACAAACTTTATGCACAGTCCTCATAGTCTAAACATTTGTCTTAGGAAGTTGGAGTGTTGATGACATTTAAGGTGTTTCTAAGCTATAAAAATTGGTAAATATCATCTAAATTACATAATATAACCTATCATATATCCAATTTGGCTAGGAAAAATAGGGGAGATTCCCTCTATTTTGTCTTAGACATAGGGCACTCCCAGAAAGTGCAAAACTACTAACAAGCATAAGTGATAAATAGGTGAGTTGGGAGGTATTGGATCAATACATAAATATGTATAATGGTGATTTAAACATGGATAAACATAGATTCCACCTCATAGTTTCAACAAACCACACAGGATGACCTAAAACATGCATAAACATAATTCATGCCTTTAGGCCTAGTCTAGGCCTAGAGCCCTAATGGGGTATCAATACCAATTTTAGGGCCAAGTGAACCTTATAATGAATTGAAAAACTTTCATGGGGAGATATAAGGTGAGTTATAGTCTTTTTTTTTTAGATAATCCCCACAGAGGGGTCATTTTTGGTTAAAAACAACTCAAGGTATACAAAATGCAAAGAAGGGCTCAAGAGGTCATCTTTAGAATCTCACACTAGTACAAACACTTATCATGGAGACTTAATTAGTTTGGATATGTTGATTAAGGAACCTAACATTATTATATTCAAATTTGTTTGAGGTTTTAATGTTATAATTATATGAACAATCCTTAAGAGTTAAAACTACATAAATCCCTCCAAAACCCTTGCTCATGACTTGATAGGAAAGAAGTGGATAGAAATGCACTCAGGAAGGATAGTTTGGTTATTGAAGATATTTATAATTTTATATGACTCCCCCAATATCCTTTCCATTAGATTGTCTTGTACCCCATTTATACATAAGGGTAGAAAATAGGTTTTCTCGATGAATTTTGATGGTTTTATAGGTAAAAAAGATGAGAATAAATTATGAGGGTTAATTGGGGCCTAATATAACTCTTCATATCAATTTATTTATTCAAATAAGCACCCAAGTACCTATGTAATCACCTTTACTTTAGGCAATCTATGGAAGATAATGAGAATGAAGAGTGGTCACCAAGTGAGAAGGTGATAAGTCCAATTAGGAGGCCTTTTAAGGTCTACCTGATTAATTTGGAAGCAAGATGACTCTTTATAGGTGTCATATCAGGAATTTAATTTATATTATTACACAACTAAATACCATCTTGGTGCCAAATGTGAGGACAAACCTGTAGAACTAGTGATGGTGATGGTAGGTAGTGAGAAGAATACCAATGGTTAGGGACACATATAATGCATGTTAGATCTTTTTATTAACACCCCCCACCCCGCCACCCGCCCCCCTCCCCCGCCCATCACATTTCACATGTGGAAGCTCTCCCCAATCTGATTTAGAGCACTCAAGAAAGGCCAAATGATGAAGGCAGTTTCCAAGAAGGTGGTTGAAGGGTCCTATGCCAGTTTTGAGGAGTTTTCATGCCTTAGAGGGACATTTGTCCAAAGATAACTTTCATGATGTTTTTTATACTCTATTAATTTGAAACATAAATCATTCTCATGCCTTGACAAGTGGAATTATGACCATTAAGCTCCACTTCTCTCTCTCCTCTATCGCATTCTATAAGTACTAGCCTTTTGGCTCTTGTATGCTAATTCCACACCTGGCATGGTGAAGCCCTATTGGTATGATTTTCTACTTTATATTTGAAAAATACATGAAATTTGGTTTTTAGTTCATAAACATATTTTCTAAGTGTGAAAAGTGTATGGTGAGGTTTAGTGATAAACATTTATCCTTGTCTTGTCTTTATCCTTTCATGTTTGGTGCAAGAAGTACTCATTCTAATAGGGTATATGGAGTGTATATAGTGTGTTTGACTCCATTCAAGTGTACATGTAGTCCTAGTGTCTGAAACTAACCTATGGTTCACTTACCTTGAGTAGTCTCATGCATATCACCTCCATATTGAAATACTAATGTTGTAACATTATAGAACTTTGAAGCTAGTGTTGTAGGTCATTTCTCTTAGTGAAAAATTATGATTGCATAGTGGAGATTATTATGGTGTATAAATTAATTAGATTAGTTTGATTTAATGTATATGTATACCTCTTTCCATACAAGCAATTAGTTATTGTAGATTATAATCACATAAAGGTCAATATAGGGATCTAACCCTTAAAACTAGAGGTTTACCTCTACTACAGGCAACCCATAGGCCTAGACGTATTCCAATGTTTCCAAAATATTAGAGTAGGCTTGAAAAACCTCCTCTAAGGTTAAATATTTGGTGACAATATTTTTTTCATGCTTGGTGGGACCATTGTCCTAAAGATAACTTGTCAAGGTGAATGTTGGTCTTGACAACATTAGTTGCATATGGTGTGCTACTTAGCATTTGATGACTCCATTTAAGGTAAAATATGGTTGTAAGAAATTTGTTTTCATATTTGTGTGCTCATACTTAATTTTAATTACTATTTAATCTTTTATTAGAGTTTTAAATCCCATCAATACACCTCTTCAACCTAAACTTCCTCTTGAAGCTCAACATCCTCAGCCTATTCTAGCCTTTGAAGAGCAAGAGGACTTTGCTAGCCAATAAGACATAGAGAGTGAATAAGAACTTTAAGATAACATGGATAGGCAAAAATATTTCTAACCTTTAATATTGAAAATCCAATCCATCTTGATGCATATGATGAGATCCCCCCTAATGCTACAAAGAGCATTCCTACATTCAATGGTGAAGGCCATGTCACTCCTAGTGAGAACATTAGGGATATATCAAACTTCTATAATTTCCATAATGTAACCGAGGTCAAAATTTATATTAGACTCCTTTCCATATCCCTTAGAGGGAAAGCACTTGACTAGTATAGGACTTTTCCTGGTGGATGTATCATAATTTGGGATGATTTTAGAGAGCTACTCACATCAAGATTTGAGGACAAGAGTGATCACACTTCCCTCATCCATCAGTTCAACATGATTAAAAGACCCCCTATGAAATAATGCATGAATTTAATGAGATATCCTAAAGGACTTGGAATAGTTTACCCCATACCATGAGACCACCTTCTATCTTGGTGTTTCTTACATACTTGAGGGCCATTGGCAATGACATAGCCATCATGCTGTAATCTATGAGTGGTTTGGCCCTACTCAATGTATATGACCTTGCCATTAGATTTAATAATGGCCTCATATAAGTATAAAAATTTCCCCCAAAAGTGTTCATGCCTTTGCTTCCTAATATGTCTACTGATATTCTAAATGTTACTCAAGTTCCTAATGCAAATACCAAGTTAAGGACCGCTCCTAAGAAGGTAGAAGAGATAATTGATTAGAAGGCAAGATATCAAGACTTAAATGATTCAAATAGGCAATATAATTTGAACAAGGTGATCATAAAAATCCTTACCCCTATCATTAGTAATATGGTCAATAATATGGGCAAGGGAGAGGTCAAAGTCAACCTAATTTCAATAGGTTTGCCAATGCATACAATCCTATTCCAACCTCTAACATAAGATCAATCTGATCCAAGGAGAGGAATGGAAATAAGGTCAATTCATGGATGTAAATGAATGTGGAGAGAAAGATCTAGTGGATCAAGGAGGATTCACTTCTTAGATATTAATAGAAGATGAAGTTCTCATACAAATGAATGAAAGTTGGTAGCCTCAAGGAGTAAGTTTCACCAACTTACTAGTCGAGGATAATTATGTGATCAATTAAGGATATTATATTGTATAAAATAATAGATCAAAGATAAAATATTTAAGAAATGATAATGGTGTGACTAAAAGTGCAAATAGTCCTCCTACAAGTCAGAAAAGCATGACTGTAAGCATGGTAGTCCCTACAAATCTTGCACCTTCGTCAAGTCAAAATGTTGGAAGGTCTGCTCAAGGTGCTTCAATACCTGAATATAAAAACATGCACTTGCATCAAAAGACTCAATATAAAGTAATTACTTCTTCTTTGAACATTTTTAACTCATTAAATAATGTCAAAGCATCCATTTCTCTTTGAGATGTCCTTCACATGCTTGGCCAAAAGGTGTTCTTGCAAAAGCAGTTGTCCACTATAAATATTAGTCCACCATCATCAATTCATTGTCACAAAAATGTTTCTCTTACCAATTCACTTAATAACATTATATATCCATATAATAAATATAAGAATCATCCACCTTTCTACCTCACTCTCATTGTTGGGGATAGACTAGTTCATAACTGCATAGTTGATAGTGGAGCTAACACTTCAATGATGCCTAAGGTTGTAGTTGACAAATTGGGTCTAAAGTATGAACCACATAGTAAAGGAGTGATTAAATTATATGGTAAACTTGTTAAGTCAGTAGGATTGATCAAAATTTTGAAGGTTTTCTTGGATGATTGTCTTAGTTTCCCCATCCTCTAAGACATTATGGTTGTTGACTTGCCTACCCACTTTGCTATCTGCCTCTCAAGGGATTTCAAAACCAAGATAGGAGGATAATTATTAGATGATTGGTCATTTTTATCCTTAAGTAGAAGATATATATCAAAAGTGACCATAATAATTCAACCACTTACTAGGTTCCATATTGAGCCCCATGTAGAAGCAAGTTCCAACTCGAATTGTGTCATCAATGAGAAAGAAGAGTCTATTGTGGATGATGGTGATTCTTCCAAAATTGAAGGTATTTTTGATTTCTTTCTAGATGAGTATTGTATAGATTATTATGAGAATGATCCATACACTTATTTTGACCAAACTAACCTTGGCACCTACATCATCCATGAAAGAGCATTTGAGCAATCTGAGGTAAGCATTGAACATCTTTCTCACAAGTTGTTAAGAGAAATTATTTGATTAATGTGTATGATTATGATAGTTTGAAGAGAATTATTGATAAATATGGTAAGAATAACCATGTAATTCTTCCTGTAATTGATGAATCAACCCTTGATGATGATATTCATGAGGAAGAAGATGACCTGTGGCAAAGGTTTAATGCCATAAGTTAATAGTTTGAGCAGCTAGGTAATTCTATTCCTCCTCAAAAGAAGTGTGAATATAATGTTATGGTTGATAATGATCCTAAAAATTAGGATGTTGAGTGTATTATTAATTATGAAATATAAAGACTTATTAAACATGAGAGTGTATGTTATACTACCATCAAGGAAGTTGCAGCCTTAAAGGGGCCTAGTGAAGTCAAGGCAAACATGTTTGTTATTGAGGAATAGTCAAGATCTCAACCTGAATATAAATCATTTGAAAAAGTTATGGAACAAAAGGAAATCAAGCTTGATATTCTCATACATCAAGAGCACCATGGCAGTGAAGAGAGTGAAGGTGAGATAGCTTTAATCACTCCTAACCTATAGTTTGAAGAATACCAATTAGATATGACAAAGATTAAGCAAGTTACAGAACCAATTAATATCCTTGGAAGGAAAAAGATATCATTCATGAAAACTCAAAGTATCCCACTTGTAGATAGAAGAAGAGCCAAATATGGTGAATTTTTTACCATATACATAGTCAAGTGTTTGATGATGAACATGCTTCACATGATAGATTGCTTTCATGGAGCATCAAAGATAAAAAAGGAACTAGGTTTGAACCTGGTTGAATCATGGTGAGTTATTTTCACCTCAATATTGAGGTCTTATAAATATTAGAATAGGTGTATGTTTTTATTTCAGTTGTATGTGTATGTTCTATAAGTGTTCTTGAGAACATATGTGTGTTTCCTTTAACATGTCTTATTTTGTGTGTCTTTCCTTATTTTTATTGTGTTTTAAAAGGAAATTGAGTGTAAAAATTGTGTATAGGAAACTCCATGGCACAATGGATAGGAGTAGGTTACTGTTCATTGGCATAGCTAGCTTGCCACCCCTATGAAATTACCATGAATGTTGACTATTTTGACCACAAGTCAAAATAGGTCAACCCCCTATAGTATAAAATTTGTATAGGGGATTATTAGAGTGTAATATGGTGTATCATGGTCCTATTCATTTTTTTAAATGTCTCATTATTTTTGTCATAGTCACCTTTAATTCTTTATGTCATTTCATGTCACTAAGGTCACTATTTAGGGTCGTTTATGAAGTTTGTAAAATTTTAATAAGTAGATAAATGTTTTAATAGGTTATTAAATGCCACATGTGTTGGTGGGGTTCATAATTAATATGTAATAATTAAAAAACTATAGGTTTCTACATCAAAATAAGAAAATAGTTGAAAAAGTGGTAGTTTGGGCAGTTTTAGTTGGTTGTATGGATTCTACAGGAGATTTGGCACATGTGGATAGTTTAATAGTGACCCTAAAGGTACCTTAAGCTCACTTATATGTTTCATCATCTTTGGAAGTCATAAAATTATCCTAAAACCATTCTACTTCTCCATCACTCTTGTTTGTATGCAGAGATGGTCAAACGATTTTCTCATGATATGACCAACAAGACAAGGATCAAGTTGAATGCCTTTAAGGGATATTATTACTCTTTTTTTACTCAAATTTATGTTATAATTTCAAATATTTATGTTTTTTAATTTTATGAACCAATGCTAATAATTTCATTGCTTCTTTCTGCTTACTTATTCCCATACACTAGAGGTTTCCTCCTAGTTTGCATTAATATTTACAAACTAGGTACTTTATATGGTGTTATAGAATTTTTAGACTATTATAAAATGGTTATTAACTCATTTTTAATATGTGGGATGAAATATAAAATCATGAATTATCTCATGTTGCTAGTGAAAGACACTGCCATAGTCTAGAAATAAGATTTCCTCAGTAATGGAGTTTCCCTTCCTATTTTGGCTTTCAAATCAATGTTGATGTGGTTGTCCACCTCTCAAAACATGATGACCCATATCTTCCAAGGATTTTTGGTCTCCATTTCATCTCTTGAGGGAGTGAGACGTAAAGAAAGGTACACACAATTAGTTTCTTATAATCATCCACTTACAGGTAGATCAAAGAGTAACCCTACACAGTCATGAGGACAAGATATAGAGGTTTTCAAAGTAGTGATAGGTATCCTAAGGTGAAAATGACATGTTTGAGTGATATAATGAGCATTTGAGTTTGGGTGAGATAAAATATTCTTCCATATTCAAATTTTTGCACTATGTCCTACATATGCATCTATAAGAAGCCCATATAGAGGTCTATGAGCATTGAAATGCAGATGTTTGAAACTTGTTTGAACCTTCCTTAAGGTATTAAAGTATTTAAGGTTCCATATCATCAATAATGGAGCCATATATTGTAAAAAAGACTTGAATCTATTCTCTTAAGTCAAAAAGGTTGCTTCAGGGATACATTACCTTAAAATATCTAAAACAGGGACTCTACTCTACTCTTGATATTATCATGGTGGGTTACCTTGAAGTATAAATTAGTCTAATGTGTTCCATAATGAATTTTAGACATAGGAGTAAATCCTTGATTAAAGATAATGAGTGTTTTTTCCTAAGAGGTGATGTAGATGAGGCCCCCATTTCATACATTCTTTCACTATAGAATGCCAATGTTCTCTACAGTGTTTTAGGTTCAAATGGTCTTTCAATACACCAAGGTACAATGGAAGGAAAATGACTCCTTTTGAAGTAAGGACACTATGAAGTCAAATTATAGTAAATGGAGTTGAGATATAGGGTTTTTACTCATAGAGTAACCTAAAAGAGTCTCTAGGTTGGAAGAACATCTACAACCATACTAAGTTTTGTTGGAAACTAGCTATGGTGACTAGGGAGGATAACACCTAGTCATAGATGAAGAAAATACTTCTTAGGAGTAAATATAGTTGTAATAAATTTTGAAATATTAAAAAATATTATGAAACACACATGTCTCAAGCATAAATATAACCTACATGTGTCTTTTTTCCTCAAAATGGTCACTCACAGTTTGTTTGTAGAGTGACTGCATATTGGAACATGATAGTTGAGTGTTAGTTTCAAGATCTAGTCATGCTATGAGTATGTTTCACCAAATAAATGAGTATTAAGAATCCAAGGAGGTCTTAGGACATGAAATTTATGGTATAATATGAAATGTTCACATATGGGCATGCCTTTTTTTGAGTGAACACATAGTACATTGTTTGCTAACTAAGCCTAGTTATGGAAACTACACTTTGAGGAGTTTGAAAAGAAGCTTGGGTACTATAAATGATTATAAAAACTTAAAAAATTATAATGTACATGCCAAATGATGATCACCATTGGAAAACAAATCATGGAGGAGGGTTTCAATCCTCAATCTATAGTTAATATACAAACTCTATGCATAGTCTTCATAGTCTAAAAGTCTATCTTAGAAAGTTGGAGTGCTGATGGCCCTTCAAGTGTTTCCAAGATATTAAAATTGGTAAATATAATCTAATTGACCCAATAAAACATATAATATATCCAATTTATATGGGTAATAGGGAAGATTCCCTCTATTCTATCTCAGATAAAGGGTACTTCCTGAAAGTGTAAAATTGGAGGCAAGGGTAAGCAAGTGATAAAGAGGTGAGTTGGGAGGTATTGGATCACTATAGAGAGATTTATAATGGTTATTTGAACATGTAAAAACATATATGGTACCTCACAGTCTCAACAAACCACACAAGATGACCTAAACATGCATAAACATAGTTCAAGCCTTTAGGCCTCGTCTAGGATTAAAGCCCTAATGTGGTATCAATACCAATTATAGGGCCAATTGAACACTATAATTCATTATAGGAATTTCATGGTGATATATAAGGTGATTTTGAGCCTTTGGTTTATAGAGAATCTCCATAAAGGGGTTATTTTTGGTTTAAGAACAACTCAGTGTACACATAATGCAAAGGTCTCTAGAGGTCATCTTTAGAAGCTCACACTAGTATAGACACTTACAATGGAGAAATTAGGAGTTATAATATGTTAAGGAAGGCCCCTAACATGATTCTAGTGGAATTTTTATGAGGTTTGAATGTCAAGATTGTATAAATAATATTTAAGAGTCAAAACTGCTCAAAACCCTCCAAAACCCTTGCTCATGACTTGATGGGAAATAAGTGGATAAAAATGCACTCAAGAGGGATATTTTGGTCAAGAAAGTGATTTTTAATTATATAGTAATCCCCCAAGATACTTCCCATCATATTATCTTGTACCCTATTTATACATACATGGTTGAGAGTAGGTTTTATTGACAAATTTTTATGGTTTTTAAAGCTAAGAGGAGAGTTAGAGGATGAGAATCAATTGTGAGGGTCAATTTTGGCATAATATATCTCCTCATATCTGTTTATTACTTTAGACAATCAACCAATTACATCTGTAAGCACCTTCACTTCAGGTAGTCTGTGGAAGACAATAAGAATGAAGAGTGATCACCAAGTGAGACGGTGATAAGTCTAATTGGGAGGCCTTTTAAGGTATAATTTATGGATTTGGAGGCAAGATGAATCTTTAAATTTTTTGTATCACCCCTTTAATGGATCTGATTGCACAAATGAAGACCATCTTTGTGCCAAATGTGAGGACAAACCTGAAAAACTAATGTTGTTGATTATAGGAAGTGAGAACACTTATCTAGAAGAATGCCTATGGTTAGGAAAATATATAATGCATGTTGGAGATTTTTAATAACCCCCACATCATAGTGCATATGTGGTATCTCTCCCTAGTTTTCTTTGGATCTCTTAATAAAGGTCAAATGATGAAGGCAATTTCCAAGAAGGTGGTTGAAGGGTCATATGTTAGTTTTAAGGAATTTTCATGCATTGGAGGGACATTTGTCCAAAGAGATATTTAATGGTATATTTCATACTCTAATCCTCTACAAAATAACTTATTATCATGCTTTGATAAGTGGCATTGTGACCTTTGAACTCCACTTTTCTCTCTCTTCTCTCACATTCTATAAGTACTAGCCATTTTGGCTCTTATATGCTAATTCCACACCTGGTATAGTAGAAACCTACTGGTTTGATGTTGTAATTTTCCTTTCAATAATACATTCAATCTATTTTGGAGTTCATAAACTTCTTTTCTATGTGTGTAAAGTGATGTATGGTGAGGTCTAGTGATAAACATCTATCCTTGTCTTGTCTTTGTCCTTTCATCTTTGGTGCAAGAAGTACTCATTCTAATAGGTCATATAGAGTGTAGCTAGTGTGTTTGACTCCCTTTAAGTGTAAAATTATCCCTAGTGTTTTCAACTAACCTCTAGTCTACTTACCTTGAGTAGTTTCATGCATATCACCTCCATATTCAAATACTAATGTTAGAACATCCTTTAACTTTGAAGCTAGTGTTGTAGGTCATTTATCTTAGTGAAAAAGTATGATAGCATAGTTTATATACTTATGGTGTATAAAACCCTTAGATTATTTTAATTTCATTAATATTTATACCTCTTTCCATCCAAGTAATTAATTAGTGTAGATGATAATCACTTAAAGGTCAATCTAGGGAGCTAATCCTTAAACCTAGAGGTCTACCTCTACTATAGGCAACCCACAGGCCTAGAGGTATTCCAATGTTTCCAAAATATTATAATAGGCTTAAAAAACCTACTCTAGGGTACAAGATTTGGTGACAATAGGTAGTTAATCTCAACCTCATAATGATTATGTTTCTTAGGTTCTGAGATCTTATCTACTTAATGAGACATTTTTCATGCGACATAATCAACAGTCTTCACATGTGATCACATATAAATTAAATTTATCATAATTTAAATATTACTATTATCTAACTCAAATTAAACATGTGATGTAACTATAATTAGGGTTTTCAATTAAGAGATTCCTCAGATAATGAAACAATTAGAATACACTGTGAAATACTTAATAAAATTCCAAAAACATACTTAGATATTTATAATATTTCAAAAAAAAGGAAACAAAATAAGAATAAATATAAAAATGACACCATAATATAATTATGATATGCATTAAAACATTAAATCCATAGATATGTGCTTCCAGGCTCATAGTCTTTACAAGTGTGGACTAATCTCAAAACAATCACTCATAATTATTCCTTAAACTCAAATATTTTATCTAACATCAATCATTAAAACCTCTTATTTTATTTCTCCTCCCCTTTTATGCAAGTTTATGGGCATGCTTATATAGGTGTAATACCTACTTACTTACATTAAGTGATTTACACCCATAAACAACATTTAACACACCTTAGTGTGCCACAAATATTAAATGTCTAAAAATTCTAGGGCATGAACATGTTACAATGTAATGCATCACAACATACTACATCACAAGAAATACCAAATAGATCCTTATCAACTTCCCATGACTTACAAAATTAAATACCATATAGTCAATGATGACTCTTTTCATAACACATCATAATAACATGTGCCCAAACCAAATGTGTACAAATAAGTCATAAGACATCAAAACTAATAATTGTGCTATAAACGCTTGTGATATTATCCTAATGTATAATTCATAAAATTATCGTATATTACTGCACATGTTCCAAATGAATATAAAATCAACACACAACTTGTGTAATGAAGAACAAACACTTCCAAGCAATATCATCAATTATGTTTCTCCTATAGAAAAGAATCACACTCCGTAGGGAACCAAAATAAGAAATATTTTTGAAATTGATTTGAAAATAAAAGGTATGTTAATATGTGAGTGAAGATGAAGGAGTAACATGGGCTACAAACCTTGAAGTGGAATATTTATAGAATGATGTTGAGAGTAGATTTCTCAAAGCTATGAAAAAACATAGTATTAAGCCAAAATTGGACACCCCTTGATATAATGGTAGCCTAAATCCAAATGAACTCATATATTGGATCACAAAAATGTATAAATACTTTGACCATGAGTCAATGGAAGATCCCAAGAAGGTGAAATATGCCTGCACCAAGCTGAAAAACCACACATCCTTATGGTGGAATCATATATAGAATGAGAGACTAAGAAAAGGTGAGGAGAAATTAAAATTATGGGATAAAAAAATGATGAAATTGAATGTAAAATTATTTCCTTCCTATTATCACATGAGTTTTTTCATGAAATTACAAAATTTGAGATAAAAGGAAATGTGCATTAAATAATATACTGAAGAGTTTTATAGGCTGACTATAAGATCTCAACATGTAGAATATGACCTAGAGAAGGTGGTTAGATATGTGAATGGGATGCATATTGTTGTTCAAAATGATATTAGTTTGCTTAACCTAAAATTTTTATAGTAAACCTATCAATGTGCATTGAAGGCATAATAAAAGTTAAAAAGAAGGCACGAAATGAACTTTAGAGGTAAAGAAAGGTCTTAAAGAGGAAGAAGAAAAAGTAGTGGCAAAAGAGGATAAAAAACCATTTATGGTTAAAGTAAACATATCTAAAATTAAAATTAAAATTAAAATACAAGAGTATGAGGCTATTATTTCAAATGGATAGGATATTTTGGAAGAGGAACATGTCAGGGTTTCATGGGTAAATGTTTTGAATACAATAAGTATGTTAGACATAGAGCCTTTGAGTGTCAACAACTTTATAACAGTGGTAAAAGAGCTAAAGGGACAACTCATATTGCTTATGGTGATAAATAAACTTTGGTGTCCAACACACATAGAAGATCCAAAATAAGGAAAGGCTCTTATGATGAAAAGAGTGCTATTGAAACTAGCTAAAGAGGTGAAAGAAATGGTGTAGATGAAAAGTCTGTTTTAAACTATTTACAAATATCTAGTTAAGTGTTATAAGACAGTCGTTGATAATGGCTACACATAAAATTTAGTATCTCATGAAATGGTGGAAAAACATGGAATGAAATACTGGTATATCCAAATCCATATAAAATTTGAAGGTTTCTTAAAGGCCACCAAGTGCAAGTAAATGAACAATGTGTAACGGGTTTTCAAATTAGTTAGAATAAAGATTAAGTTTTTTGTGACATTATGCCTATGGATATGTGCCCTGTGTTTTTGGGAATGTAATGGAAATATGATAGAAGAGTTGTGCATGATGGAAGAGTGAATAGTTACACTCTAATGAAGGATGGAAAAAGGCTCATATTTAATCTTTTGAAGGAAATAGGTGAAGAGATGGACAACATTTCCAAAGTAATGATGGATTCTACTAAATAATTTTTAGAAGTGACAAAGGTGAAAGAGAAATGTTTTCCTCTCATATTAAAGCATGTGCAAGTTGTAACAACCATAAATGTGAGTGGCCTTCATGTTGAAATTTATAATTTATTATATTGATATTGTGAAGAGTGATTTTATGGAAGGACCTAAACCAATGAGGATCATTATCCATCATATCGATTTGCTACTAGGAACAAGATTGTAAAATAAGGCCACTTATATACTAACTCCAATGGAGAATGAAGAAATACAAATAATAATGTAAGAGTTAATGGACAAAAAATTGATCAAAGAGTGTCTAAGCATGTATGGTTCTAGCTATTTTAGCACCCAAGAAGGGTAGAAAATGTAATAAGTGCATAGATTTATGTGAAATAAAAAAAATCACCATTAAGTATATATTTACATTTCCAATAATGGATGAATTAATGGATTTATTCAATGGAGCCAAGTACTTCATGAAAACATATTTGAAGAGAAGATATCACCAAATTCAAATAAGAAAAGGTGATGAAAGGAAAAGCAAAATTGCATTCAAGACCAATCATGGGTTGTGTGAGTAATCAATTATGCCAACTCGTTTGACAAACTCCCTAATTAAATTATTTAGACTCATGAATGAGGTAATATAGCCATTCATGGGTAAGTTTGTAATTGTTTATTTGGATGATATTTTTTTTTTAGCGATTCCAAAGAATAACATTTAAAAAATTTGAGGTTGGTCATACATAAGCTGAAAGAGGATAAATTGTTGATTAATTTGAATAAATGTAACTTCATGTAAGAGAAACTAATGCTGGGATTTTTAGTCTCAAGAAATTATGCATTAGCATTCACCAAAGTGTATGTCTAAGGCCGAAAGTTTTCATTGCTTAGCAAGTTTATACTAAAAGTTTATTAAAAAATTTAGAGGTATATGTGTTCCCATCACAAAAACTATAGGTGGAGATAGAAATACTTTTTAAAGATAGTTTCTATAGATAATAACTTTTAGATCTTGAATAAAAAAATAACATAACAACCACATTTGGCATTCCCTAATTTTGGAAAAGTGTTTCAAGTATATTTTGATGCAAGTCCAATAGTTATTCAAGCACTGTTGAATCAAGAAGGTAAATATTGATTAATTTGACCACAAGTCAAATTTGGTCAACTCCCTATAGTTGAAAAAGTGATACATGGGTCCATTAGGGTGCGATTTATGTCTTATGGTCTATAATAGGGTCAACATGTATTTTCATCTTTGCCACCTCGGTCTTAGTTTGTCTTAAGTCTTTCTAAGGTTATTTGAGTCATTTATGGGACTTGTACAATTTAACATAGAGATAATTTTTTTCCAAATTGTATTTCAATGTCCCATGTGTCATAATATGTCAGAAGAACTATTTTAGGAATGATAAAATTTAGGTGTTACATTGAAATCAAGAAAATAATTGAGAATAGGTAATTTTTAGTTGTTGTACGACATATCCATTAGCCTTGGCACATCGGAGGAATTATAAAGTGACCCTTCAGGTCCCTTAAACTCAGGTACATCCTTTAGTATTCTTGAAGATCTAAAAAATAACATAAAACCATTCTGCCTTTCCATCACTCTTCTTTGCATGCAAAAATGGTCAACCAATTTCAATATAATATGAATAGCAGAAGATGAGTTAGACCAAATGCTATTGAGGGATGAAAATAATCATTTTATACTTTAAATCCATGTAAGAGTTATAATATTGATTATTTTTTCTTCATGAACCATGGTTAAGAAGGTCTGTGACTATGTTCTACCTGCTCATCTCCATGACCTATATTTTTCTCTTCTATTGGGATTGGTCTATATAAACCAAGTGTTGCACATTTTTTTTAAGAGTGTGAATAAATTTATCATGTATTTATTTGCCTATTTTTCATGTGTGGTGTGAAGGAGAAAAACATAAACACCTCATTCTACTAGTCGGATACTATATCATAGTCTGTAGATAGGTTTCATCAATTACAAAGGGTTATCTTCCTGTGGTGGTTTAAAACAAAGGTAACATGTTGTTTTTACCTCTCATTACATAGTGTTCAGTCTCTCCCAAGGAGATTTGGTCACAAAGTCATCTCTTGATGAAGTGAGTAGTGTAGAATCTTGTCACAGTTAACTTTCCTATAAATATTCACCTATAGTCAGGTGTAAAGGATTCTTGACTAGTCTTGTTGAACAAGAGAAGGGGTTTTTAAGGTGTTGGGAGGTTTCCAAAGTGAACATAATGAGTTTGAACCTTTAATAAAATTGGTTGTGATAACCAATTATTCAACATACATAGTCTTGTATCTGAATGTGCACCTACATGAAGTTTCCATAGAGGTTGAACAAAGTTGAATAGTAGGTGTTTTAATTTCTTTGAAACCTTATTGAGGTCAAGAAACATGGAGAGTACCATTATGATAGTGGTCAATGTGACAAGATGGAAAACAACTTCAGACTTTGATCATAGGTTAATAAATCAACTAAAGAGACATATTACCTTAATCTCTCTGAATCACTTGTTTCTCACATACTTGGCCTTCTAATAGTTGAGTATCTTGAGGACTGGATAGTTCTATTTATTTTCATCATGTATCCCAAACATAGGGGCAATGCCTAGACATAGAAAGTTGATTGATTGGTCATGATAAGGTGATGTAGATAGGTTTCCACTTCAATCAAGTTTTCACTATAGGCTATCGATCATTTACAGTGTTTGTGAAACCCAAGTGGTCCTATAATGTAATAGTGATACATAGAAGCATACCTTCAATACATATGACCTCATTTGAAGTCAAAGATGATACTATCACCCTAGGAGTAGTCAAAGGTTGATTTTCAATGCTCAAGCCCTATGAACATCTACATGAATCTATTTTCCTAGGGTAAGTATCTATAATCACTCTACAAACACATGGTGTATTGGTAATGGGAGTCTAGAACATAGTCTGTATGGTCATAGTTATTCATCAAATTAGGAAATGACCTAATGAGAATAGAGAGAAATAAATAGAGTTGATGTTCAAGTTTTGACAGATATGATCACCTACATGAGTCTTGAAAACTCTTAAATGATTACGTATAGTATGCATGTACATTCACATTACATTAGGAGTAAATAGTTGAAGGTAAGCACAGGTCTCTATACAAGAATAAGCCCAAAAAAATGTGAGATGATCTTGATATCTTAATGAAGGAACTAAGTCTTGAAATTTAGTGTCTGAAACATGCTCTTTCACCTATAGGAAACTCCAATCTTAACTAAGATAATCACCTACAACACATACAGTTAGACCAATTCATGTAAGTGGAGAGAAGTGGATAGAAAAGGTTGGAAAAGGTTGATGATGAATCTAACATGATAGGATCAACTTAATAGTGTTTCTATAAATCATATCACATGGTCTTTAGACCAAAATGGTAGAGCAATACCAACCTTTACATCTCAATTTACAGGGAGTTCTAGACCCTGCACAATCACTAGGTTTGAGAAGTTTGTCTTGAGGTTTTGGAGTGTTAATGGGTTTATGAGTATGATATAACTATGAAAATTTACAAATAGGGTATTTAGTATCTAATATATCCCCCTATAACCTTTAATTGGCTAGGAAAATAGGGGAAGTGCCCTCTATTCTATCTCAGACAGAGGGCACTCCCAAATAAACTACCCCATAGGTTTGATGAAGATGACAAGAGAGTGTAATAGGAAGTATTGGAACATTGTATAATGTTTCCCATAGTTGAGTTGAGCATGAAAAATCATAGAGGAGGCTTTATAGTCTTAATAAACCACTTAGAGGTGGTTATGGGCAAATAAATCACAATTAGGCCTATTAGGCCTATACTAGACGTAAAGCCCTAATAGGGTTCAATCTCACTTCCAAGATGAAATTAACCTTATCACCCAGTTGATGACCCTTATGGACAAGTTTAAAATTAGATAATACCATTGGTGTGCAGATAACATCTCTAAGTTGGTCAAGTTTGGGATATTTCACCTCAAACTTATGTAGAATGCACTCTCAAGCTTGATAGGCTGATTTCAAGCACTCACATTTATATGGATTGGTTGCATGGTGACTCAATGAGTTGGGGAAATTTGATGAGGGTCATGAGATTAAAATTTGTGGAATTTTTTGGGAGGATGGAGATCAAGATTTTATGAATAATCCTTAAGAGTCCAAACCCTATAAAACCCTCCCAAACCCTTGGTTTTAACCCAATGAAGGAAATGTCAATGAAGATGCACTTAGAGGGAGTAGTTTGACTTGGAAAGTGTTTGAAATTTTAAAGTACTCTCTCAAGACCCATGACACACATTTGGTTTGTACCCTACTTGTATAGACAGGTTGAAAATAGGGTTTCTTGTAGGATTTTATGTGTTTTATAGGTATAGAGGAGAAGAAATGAGTGGGAATAATTTATAGAGGTTAATTAGGACCTATTATAACTATAAATTTCTATCTCTCACCTCAAAACAACCTAGATATATCTCTGCTAAGTCATTCATTTCAAGTAGTCTTTGGTAGATAGTGAAAGTGGAGAGTGACTACCAAGTGAGAAAATGAGAAGTTGGTTTTTTAACCTTCTTAAGGTCTAAATCATGGATTGAAAGGTAGTGGGACTCTAGATAGTTGTCCTAACATGTCTTAAATGTATTTTATTGAGCAACTGAAGGCCACTTGGGTGACAAATATTAAGAATGAGGCCTAAAAGACTAATGAATAAATGTAGATGGTGAGAACAAGTGTCTAGAAGAGGGATATGAGTTAGGGACACATCTAATGACTATTTTTGCATGTTTCTAACCCCCTAAGATATTGCATAGGTGTAAAATCTCCCTAGCCTAGTTTAAATTCCTCAAAAAATGCCTAATCAAGAAGTTAGTTTAAAGAAGGCATGTGAAGATCTATATGCCAAATTTGGAGAGCTATCATGATTTAGGTGGACATTTGTCCAAGAAAAAATTAGATACCTATATTATCCACTTCATCCTTCTATAATAAAATTAGTTTTCATGCCTTGACATATGGCATTGTGACCCTTAAGCTCCACTTTCTTCTCTCTATTCTCACATTCTATAAATGCAAGCCATTTTTGCTCTTATATTGTAATTCAACACCTAGTATGGTGAATCCCTGTTGGTTTGATAATTTAATTTACCTTTGAAACAATATATGAAATTTGGTTTTGAGTTCACAAATTATCTTTTCTAAGTATGTAAAGTGATATATAGTGAAAATTCAAGTGATTGATTACTATCCTTGCTTTCTCTCAATCATTCTATGTTTAATGCAAGTTATTTCCACTCTAATAGGTCACATGAAGTGTATAGGTTTATTTTAAAGTGTAAAATTATCCTTAGTGTCTAAAAATGATCTTTGGTTCACTTAAATTGAGTAGTTTTTTGCATATCACCTCCATCTTTGAAATACTAATGTTAGAGCAATTCAGGATTTTAAGACTAGTATTGTGAATCATGTTTCTTAGTGCACTTGTATGGTAGTATAGTGGAGATATTTATGGTGTATCATCCCTTATATTATCTTAATATCATGTATATTTTTATCTCTTTTCATCCAAGCAAATAGTTAGAGTAGGTGATAAGCACTTAAGGATCAATCTAGGGACATAACCCTTAAATCTATAGGTCTACCTCTACTTTAAGCAACCCACAGGCCTAGAGGTATTATAATTTTTCCAAAATATTAGAGTAGGATTGAGAAACCTCCTTTATGGTGTAATATTTTATGACAATATTTCTAGCACACATAGTGGGACCATTGTCTCAAAGACAACTTGTCAAGGTGAATGTTGGTCTTGATAACATCACAACTATATATGGTGTTCTACTCAGCATTTGGTGGCTCCATTCAAGGTAATATATGGTTGTATACCTTTTTTTTTAGTTATTATGTTCATTATTCATGGTCATTACTATGTCATCTAATAATAGAGGTGTTAACCCCATAAACCCACTCCTTCAACCTAAAATTACTCTTGAATTTCAACACCCTCAGCCTATCTTAACCTTTGAAAAACAAGAAAACTTTGCAAGCCAAGAAGATCAAGAGAGTGAAGAAGAATTTGAGGAGAACATGGATAGGTATAATGCCTTACCAGCCTTTCACACTAAAAATCCCATCCATCTCAATGCATATTATGATATACCTACTAATGCTACCAAAACTATTCCCACATTCAATGGTGAAGGTCATGCCACTCCTATTGAGCATGTTAGGGATATCTCAAACTTCTATAGTTTTCACAATGTTATTGAGGTTACCATTACCATTAGACTCATTGACATTTCCCTAAGAGGGTAAACACTTGACTGGTATAGGATATTACCTAGAGGGTGTATCGTAACTTGGGATGATTTTAGAGAGTTGTTGACATCAAGGTTTGAAGACGAGAGTGATCACACATCACTTATTCATTAGATCAATGTAATTTAAAGGGGTCATAAGGAGATAATGAATTATTTTAATGTGAGATTCCAAGAAACTTGGCATAGTTTGCCTCTTCCCATGAGACCACCTGCAAGCTTTGTAATTCCTACATATCTAAGGGTTTTTGGTACTGACATAGCCATAATGTTGTAATCCATGGGTGGTTACACCTTACATAAAGCATGTGATCTTTCCATTAGAGATGAGAATGGATTAATACAAACTAGGAAGTTACATCCAACATTTTATATGCCTTAGTTTCCAAACATGTCTACTGATACTTCAAGTGTTGCTAATGTCCCTAATGCAAATACTAAACCTAGAACTACCCCTAAGAAGGCAAAAAATTCTATGGATAAAGATGCAAGGATTAAGGCCTTAGAAACTGAGTATAGGCAAGTACATCTACAATATGGTGTTCATCAAAAACCCTAACCTATCCTCAATAAGGGAATAGATTCCCACCTTAGCAATATAGTCAAGGTAGAGGTCAAGGACAACCTAACTTCAATAGGCTTGTTAATGCATACAATCCAAATTCCACCTCTAACACAAAATCCATAGTACCAGTTCATAGAAACTTGGTTCAATGAGAGTAATGGCAAGAAGGATATTTCATGGATGCAAATTAATATTAAGGACAAGCTTTGGTTTCTCAAGGAGGATTTACTCCTCAATTGTCAGTAGAAGATAAAGTTATCATGCAAGCAAATGAAGGGTGGCAACCCCAAAATGTGAGCCTTGCAAAATTTTTATTTGAAGATACCCATGTCCTTGATCAAAATTGTTTAATTAAAAATAATATAAGAGAAAAGAGGAAGGATATAGGATATGTTAATTGCATTCATGAAATTCCAAGTAGCCCTCTTATAAGGCAGTAACGTATGACCACAAGTATGGCAGTCCCTACAAATTTTGCACCTACTTCAAATTAGAATGTTAGAAGGCCTACTCAAAATATTCTAATGCCATTCAAGGACAAAATAAAATTTAAATAATCCTACTTTAAACATTTTGTACACTTTGAAAAGTGTTAAGACATCTCTCTCTCTTTGGGAAATGTGTTACTTGCCTAGACAAAATGAACTTTTATAAGAGAAGATATCTAAAATACACCTTATCCCTAAACCATATAATCATGGTAATGTTTCCCTCACCAATGCTCCTAATAAAATTGTTGAGCCCTCTTCCAAATTTGAAAATCCTCCACCCTTCTACCTCACTCTCATTGTGGGAGATAAACTTGTTTACAACTGCATAGTGGACAATAGGGCTAGTACTTCAGTGATGCCCAAGGTTGTAGTTGATAAATTAGGATTGAAATATGAACCATATAGTAAAGGGGTGCTTAAAATTTATGGGACCCTAACCAAGTCAGTGGGACTTGTGAAAGGATTGAAAGTTTTATTGCATGATTTTCCTAGCTTCCCTATTCTTCAAAATGTTGTGGTTCTTGACTTGCCTTCTCACTTTGCTATCTTCCTTTAAAGAGATTTCATAGCCAATATAGGAGGCTACCTCTCAGTTGATTTTTCCTTCTTGGCCTTCAGGATAAGGTATGGAGCAAAGGTAACCATAAAAACTCAACCACTAGTGAAGTTTCATATTGAAACCTATGTAGAATCAAGCTCCAATCTAAATTGTATTATCAATGATCATAAGGAGTCTATTGTCGATGATGGAACATATTTTTATATTTAGGGCATATCTAATCTATTCTTAGATGATTATGGTTCAAACACTTATGAATATAGTCCATACACTTAATTTGAGAAAATTGAACTTGGCACATACATCATACATAAGGGAGCATATGAGAAATCTTAGGTAAGTATTGAACATTCTTTTCCACAAGTTGTTGAGGGAAATCACCTTAATCATGTGTATAATGATGATAGTTTAAAAAACATGATAGATCAATATGATAAATAAAATAATTACATTCTACTTGTATTTGATGAAGACGTCCTTAAATATGACAACCATGAAGAGGAAGATGATCTATGGCAAAAGTTCTATGTCATAAGTCAAGAGGTTGAATAGTTGAGCAGACTAACTCCCATCCCTAAGACATGTGAACTTGATGATAAGGTAGTTGATAAGTCTCATCATAAAAAATAAGAGTGTATTATTAAGTATGAAGATGAGTATCTAATTACTATCAAAGATGTTGAAGTCATAAAGGATTTTAATGAACACAAGGTAGAAAATTCTACGTTTGACGAGCAGTTAACACCTCAACCTGAGGTTGAGTCACATTCAGTCCTAATGTGGCATAAGGAAGACAAACTTGATGGTCCTATACATCAAGTGTATCATGTCCAAAAAGAGGGTGAATATGAAGTAGCTTGAATGATCCCTAATTTGTAGTTTGAGAAGTGCAAATTGAGCATCGAAGAAGTCAACAATGATGTAGTTTCAAACAAAATATTTGGAGTACAAGGAGTGTCCTTGAAATCTCCAATTAGCACACTTGAAAATAGAATAAAACCTAAGTATGATAAGTCATTTGACCATCAACATGGCAAGTGTTTATTGACAAGCATGTTCCACATGATGTTGCTTTTATGGAGCAACAAAGATGTAAGAGGTACCATCTTTGACCCTGGTTGAAATATGGTGAATTTTTATTCACCATCTTTGACCCTAGTTGAAATATGGTGAATTTTTATTCTCCTTAAGTTTGAGTTCTTGTAGATACTAGGATAGGTGTTTTTGCTTTTATTGTGTATGTTTTCCCTAAGTGTTCTTATAAACACATGTGTGTTTCCTTTGGTGTGTTACTTTGTTTATTGTTTTATATTGTCATTGGTGTAGTTTTAGAGGTAATTTAGTGTCCATATAGTGCATAGGTGATTCCATAGCATAATATATAGGAGTAAGATACTGGTCTTTGGTATAGCTAGCTTTCTAGCCCTAGGAAATCACCAATAATGTTGACTAATTTGACCATAAGTTAAATTAGGTCAACCCCTTATATTTGAAAACTTGGTATAGGGGTCTAATAAGTTTTGATTTGTGTCCTATGGTCTATAATAGGGTCAACACGTGTTTTCATCTTTACCACCTTGATCTTAGTTTGTCTTACGTCTTTCTAAGGTCATTTTGAGTCATTTATGGGACTTGTATGATTTACCATAGAGAGACAAATGTTATATATTGTATTTTAACATCCCATGTGTCATAATATGTCAAAATAACTATTTTAGGACTTAAAAAATGTAGGTGATATGTTGAAATTAAGAAAACAATTGAGAATAAGTAGTTTTCAGTTGTTGTATGACATATCCATCATCTTTGGCACATGGGAGCACTTCTAAATTGACCCTTAAAGTCACATAAACTCACTTCCATATGCTCGAGCAGCCTTAAAGATCTCAAAAATAGCATAAAACCATTTTGCCTTTCCATTGCTCTTATTTTCATGAAAAAATGATCAACTAATTTTAGTCTAGTACAAAAAATAAGAGATGAGTTGGACCAAATGATCTTGAGGGATGAAAACACTCTTTGTCTACTTTTAAATCCATTTCAAGATTTAGAATATTGATTTATTATGCTTTATGAACCATGGTTAATAATGTTTCCCAAGGATATTCAATCTCAAAGTCATTTATTGATGAAGTGAATAGTTTAGAAACTTGCCATAGTCAAATTCCCTACAAACATTCACCTACAATCAGGTGAAAATAAGTCTTGACTAGTCTTGTTGAAGAAGAGAAGGGGTTTTCAAGGTGTTGGGAGGTTTCCAAAGTGAATAAAATGAATTTTAACCTTTAAAATTGGTTTAAGATTGGTTTTGAAAAATAAATCTTCAACATACACAGTCTTGTATCTAAATTTGCACCTACATGAAGTTTCCACATAGGCTAAGTAAAGTTGAATAGTAAGTGTTTGAATTTGTTTGAAACCTTATTAAGGTAAAGAAACATGGAGAGTACCATTGTGATATTTTTGAATGTAATAGGAAGGAAAACATCCTCAAAATTTGATCATAGGTTAAGAAAGTTGCTAGAAAGACATATTACCTTAATATCTATGAATCACTTGTTGCTCACATACTTGAACTTCTCATAGTGGATTATCTTGAGGACTAAGAATTTCTAGTTATTTTGATCATGTAGACCAAACATAGGGTTAATGCCTATATATATAAAGTTTATTGATTGGTCATGTGAAGGTGATGTATATAGGTTTCCACTTCAATCAAGTTTTCATTGTAGGTTGTCAATCATTTATAGTGCTTGTGAAACCCAAGTGGTCTTATAATGTAACTATGACACATGGAAGCATACCTTCAAGATAAATAACCTCATTTGAATTCAAAGATGATACTATAAATTAAAAAATATTCAAATAGTTTTATGATCAATGTTCAGGACATATGAAGATCTATAGGAATATCTTATCCTAGGGTAAGTAATTATAATCACTCTGCAAACACATGGTGTATTGGTGATGAAAGTCTCAAGCATAGTTTACATGATCATAGTTGTTAATGAAATTAGGAACTAACCTAATTAAAATAGAGAGAAATAAATAGAGTTTATGTTGAGGTTTTTATAGAGATGATCACCTACAGGAGTCTTGAAAACTCCTGAATGATTACATTGGGAGTAAACAGTTGAGTGTAAGTACATGTATCTAGATAAAAATGAACATCAAAAAATGTGAGGTGATCTTGATAAATTTAGGAATGACCTAAGACATGAATATAAATGTCTAAAACATTTTCCTTTACCTACAAGAAACTCCAATCTCAATTAAGATAAATACCTACAACACATACAGTCAGACCAATTCATGCAAGTGGAGAGAGGTAGATTGAAAAGGTTGGTAGAGGCTGATGTTGAATTGAAAATGATAGGATCACATTCACAGTGTTTATATAAATAATATCACATGGTACTCAGACTAAAAGGGAATATCAAGACCAAATTTTAGATCTCAACCTACAGGCAGTTATAGACCTTGCATAGTCACTAGGTTTGAGAAGTCTATCTTAAATTTTTGGAGTGTTAAGGGGTCTATGAGTATGATATAACCATTAAAATTTACATATAGGGTATTTATGACCTAATATATCCTCTTATAACCTCAAATTGGTTATGAAAACAAGGTAAATCTTGTATGTTCTATCTTAGATAGAGGGCACTCCCAGACAGACTACCCTATAGGTTTGGCATGAAGATGATAAGATATTATGATTGGAAGTCTTGGAAAATTTTATAATGTTTCCCATGGTTTATTTGAAAATTAAAAATCATCTAAGAGTCCATAAAGTCTTGAGAAACCACTTAGAGGTGGTTATGGGCAACTAAACCATAGTCAGGCCTATTAGGCCTATACTAGGTTTAAAGACCTGATAGGGTTTAATCTCAATTATAAGACTAAGTTAACCTTACCACCTAGTTGATGACCCTTAAGGAGGATTTTATAATGATATAGTACCATTGGTGTGTATAAAAAATCTCCAATTTGGTCAAATTTGGCCTTTTTCACCTCAGACCTACGTAGAATACACTCTCAAGCTCGATAGGCCAGTTTCAAGCACTCACATTTGTATGGATTGGTTACATGGTGACCTAAGTATTTGACGAAATTTTATGAGGTTCATTATCTTAATTTTTTTGGAATTTATTGGGAGGATGGACATCAATATTTTATGAACAATCCTTAAGAGTCCAAACCCTCTAAAACCCTCCCAAACCCTTAAATTTGACTCAATGAAGGAAATGAAAATAAATATGAACTAAAAGGAATTATTTTGACCTAAAAAGTGTTTGGAAATTTTAAATGACTCTTCACTATGCATGACACGCATTTAGTCTATACCCTACTTGTATAGACAAGGTGAAAATAGGGTTTCTTATAGGATTTTATGTGTTTTATAGGTACAGGGGAGAACCAAAGACTAAGAATAATTTAGGGAGGTAAATTGGTACCTATTATAACTCTTAATGTACATTTTTCACCTCAAAATATCCTGGAAACATCTTTGCTAAGTCATTCATTTCAAGTAGTCTTTGGTAGATAGTGAACGTGGAGAGTGACTGCCAAGTGATAAAATAAGAAGTTGGTTTCTAGACCTTATTAAGGTCTAACTCATGAATTAAAAGGTATAAAGACTCTATAAAAGTTTCCTAACACCTATTATATTATATTATTGAGAAACTAAAGGCCACTTAGGTGATAAATGTGAAGAATGAGGCCTATAAGACTAATGAATAACTGTAGATGGTGAGAACAAGTGTCCAAAAGAGGGATATGTGTTAGGGACACATCTAATGATTGTTATGGCATGTTTCTAACCCCCTAATATAGTGCATATGTGTAAAATCTCCCTATTCTAGTTTTAAGCACTCAAAAGATGCCTAATCATGAAGTTAGTTTCAAGAAGGCATTTGAAGGTCTCTATACCAAGCTTGGAGAGTTGTCATGCTTTAGGTGGAAATTTATCCAAGAAGACCTTCTATAAATCTATTTTCAAATTCATCCTTATATAATGTAATTTTTTAAAATTCTTTGACACGTGTCATTGTGACCCTTGAGCTCCACTTTCATCTCTCTCTTCTCACATTCTATAAATGCAAGCTATTTTGGCTATTGTATTCTAATTCCACACCTAGTATGGCAAATCCCTGTTGGTTTGATATTATAATTTTCATTTGAAATAATATATACAATCTGGTTTTGAATTCACAAACTATCTTGTCTAATTATGTGAAGTGATGTATAGTGAAAATTTAAGTGATTGATATCTATCATTGCTTTCTCTCAATCCTTATATGTTTGATGCAAGTTGTTTCCTCTTTAACGTGTCACATGAAGTTTTATCATGTGCATTGGTATATTTTCAAGTGTAAAAGTAGCCTTATTATCTAGAAATGATCTTTGGTTCACTTACCTTGAGTAGTTTCTTGCATATCACCTCCATGTTTGAAATACTAATGTTAGATAAATTCAAGATTTTAAGACTAGTATTGTGAGTCATGTCTCTTAGTGTACTTATATGTAGCAGAGTGGATATATTTATCATGTATCACCCACTTATATTATCTTACTATCATGTCTACTTATATCTTTTTGTATCTAAGTAAACAATTAGTGTAGGTGATAAACACTTAAGGATCAATCTGGGGAGCTAGCCCTTAAACCTAGAGGTCTACCTCTACTATATGCAACCCACAAGCCTAGAGGTATTCCATTGTTACCCAAATATCAGAATAGGATTGAAAAACCTCCTCTATGGTGCAAGACTTGGTGACAATAGTAAGCCTATTACATATTGTAGTGAAAAAATAAATGTATAAAAAATGAAATATTTAATATGTATGGAATAATACAATATCTTAAGAAGTGGAGGCATTATTGGTTTCTAAAAGAATTTTTTTTGTATATAGATAACTAAGCCCTAAAATTTATAAAAATCAAGGTTTGTTAAATTATAAGCATATGAAATTAGTATAATTAATTCATAGTTATTGTTCTATTTAAAATCATATGAGTGGGAAATATAATAAGGTTGCATATGCATTAGTTATAAGGTCTCTTACTATGAATGAGACCAAAATTGAAGTCAATGGTTTTGATTCAGTGAAATATTTATATGAGGATAATGATGATTTATGGGATGCATGGAAAATATGATAAAACCCATTTAAATGGATATAACTCTATGGGTAGCGTACATGAATCAATATGGGTTGTTGTTTAAGGGGAATATATTATGCATACCTAAAGGTTATAAGAGAAATAACCTAATTTAATAAAAACACAAGAGAGGCTTAGTTGATCATTTTGGGTTTGATAAGACATTATCATATTTGAGTGATTAAAATTATTGACCACAAAATAACATGTAAATGAAGAAGTTTATGAAAGATGTAGAATTTTCCAACATGCAAAAGGGAAAACCACAATATTGGACTATATCAACCATTACCTATTTTGAAAAGACCGTGGGATGCATTTAGGATGGATTTGATTTTTATGTTTCCAAGAAGTTAACAATGTAATTATTTTTTTATAGATATATTTTTTAAAATGGCATATTTTATAGCATGCAATAAAGTTAGTGATGCCAAAAATGTTACTAACAAATTTCTCAAAGAATTTGTGAGATTACATGGGTTTCCTAGGAGCATTTGTTAGATAGGGATACCTAATTTATTGGACAATTTTGGAAGACATTATATTTGAAATTATTCACCAAATTAGATTTCAATTCAATATGTCATCTCAAAATAGATGGGAAAATATAAGTTATGAATTTAATCTTAGTAATTTTTTGAGATGTTTGATTGGATATAAACCTAAACAATGGGATTTAGTGTTAGCTCAAACTGAATTTTATAATAATAAATCAATTAATTGAATAATAGGTATGAGTCATTTCTAAAATGTATATGGTAAAAATATAAAAGTTCTATTTGAATTGAAAAATATAGTTGATTTGATCAGAATAAGTGCAAAAGGTGAAGATCATACAAAACATATGCATGATGTGCATATGCAAATGAAAAATAAATTGGAATAAAGAAACATAAAATATAAGGAACATGTTAATCATAAAATAAGGGAAAGAATTTCAAGTTTGGGATTTGGTATTGGCACATTTTATAAAGTAAAGGTTTTCAAAGGTGAGAGTATAAAAGCTCAAATGGAAAAAAATGGACCTTATAAAATTATTAGAAATTATTCAACCAATGCATATGAAATTGAGTTTCCAAATGGTGTGGACATCTCCCAATCTTCAATGTGTCAAATTTTTATTCATATGTAGTAGATCAAGTAGGTAAAGAAGTGATAAACATGGATTATTCAAACATTGATTGGAGAGAACAATTACCAGTCTAGGAAAAAGAAGAGATAAAATCCATCCTAGACACAAATATTGGAAAAAGGATGAAAGGTAATGAGTACTAAAAGTATTTAGTGAAGTGGAAGAACTGAGTATCTAAATATGTAACCTAGTTTAATGCTTCTAAAGTTTACAAACGTGGGAAATAATGGAGGAGATCACAATGGGTCCATGAACAAGACCTCACTGACAATTTCATTTACCCTTTGGTGTTTGATTCAAGAGCATCCAATGTGTACAAAAAATATTGCATCACCCAAAAGTATAGTATAAATTTGGTTAAAATATTTTAAGATAAATGTTGAGTCTATCAAAGTCATGAATACCAATTTATAGTTTCACAATGTTGTAGAGACTTTAAAGATTACATAGATCACAGTGATCTCTTTATCAGATCATATTTTATTCACAACTCTTAGTTGCAATTTAATAGAGGTGAAACACATTTTTTACTCATAAATTCCATTTCAAGTCTAATGGGGTCCAATAAATTATCTAGATGTTTTAGGATAACTCTTAAAGTGCCACAATGTTTCAGGTAGATGTGAAAGGATCCTTACCTATTCTATAACTTAAAATGGAACCATAGAGTTCACAATGGAAAAACATGATAATGTGAGTCTAGGAGTCCAATATTATTACATGTCATAATAACAACCTATTTCAAATCCTTGATAAAATAAAACAAAGTCACAGTGGAAAAAATTTCATGAGTCCAAAATCCTAGATTATGACAAGTGTCACAATCATGACCTACTCATATAGGTTCCAATTCAATGATAGGGCCACAATTTTGAGTGGATGTGTGACCAATTCATTAAGTTGGTATAATAACTTCATGGGTCCATAGAATATATATTTCCATGAAGTATGTTATCCTCAATGATCACCCACCTAATGTATGTAAATTCACAAAGTCTGTTATCCTTGGGAACACCCCATAGATCATACAAATTCACAAACTATTCAGACTATACGTATTTCAAAGAGTGTATGAAGATCATGGGATCATGAAACACAAAATTTTAAATGGTCACAAATATTCAAATTATTCTTTGAGTCCATGAAATGGGAATCTGAGATCATGACACATATCTCAATCTCATGCAATCACAGTGACTATTATTCATAATGATCATGGCACAGGGTGTTCAACATAGTGATATTCAAACAACCATAAATTTTACTTATGGCTACCAATTGAGGCAATATTTTTATCTCATTATAAATTTTTTGATGAGATATTTGTTTTGGAAATGACTAAGGGGCATGTAATATTAAGAGGAGAAAACAATTAATGGGAGATATCAAGATAATGTTTGTTGTGACAAATCATTTATCTCAAGACACAATCTAAAGTATGGATAATTGGAAGTGTTAGGGACTAGAAGACAAAAGGGGATATAACCAAATAAAATGGATTACCAAGACTGAAATATATAGAGATTAAAATATAAGAAGAATGGAGAAAAATAAAAGAGTTCAATAATTGCTTTCATTTTTAATTTCACCATGTGTTTGTGAATGTTTTGTCTCTCTGAATATTTGATTTTTTTTTTTTTGTGTTTTTGTGTTATTATATCTGAGTGATTAATTTTTTTAGTAAGGAAACCATTAATTTGGCCCCTTATATTCTCATTTTTACTATAAGAGAATTAACATAGCTAAATCAGGTTGATGATTTTATTGCCAAGAAATGTGCATACACTGGTGTAGACACATAATATTATTAAAATACCATTTTTTATTATTTATTTTTCATGTTATATCACACTTGGTTCATGTGCATACATTTAGATACTTTGGATACACTTTCCCCTTGTGTTGGGCCTAGTATTATCATCCCCTAACTTAGATCTTCCTCATAACTTGATTTTTTTCACTTTTAGCCAATGATAATATATCCATTCAATAAAAAATGTCTAAAAAACTATACATTGACTATTAATTTTCCATCATATGACTTCAGATGCTCTTGAATGTCCTTAACACTATTTTTGGGTCTTTTCCTAAGTCTTAGTCAACATATACCATTTTTCCCTTGACTTGTGGATCCTTTATGCTTTGATTATCATCTTATCATTATTTTAGGGCCAATTCAAATATATATATATATATATATATATATATATATATATATATATATATATATATATATATATATATATATATATATATATATTTGAATTGGCCCTAAAATAATGATAAGATGATAATCAAAGCATAAAGGATCCACAAGTCAAGGGAAAAATGGTATATGTTGACTAAGACTTAGGAAAAGACCATATATATATATATATATATATATATATATATATATATATTTGCCTTAGATAATCTTAAATATATATACAATACCCTTAGTAATTTCCAATGGGGGATTCACAAAGGTAGTGGTAGGATACCACATGCATGCATATTAGGGGTTAAAAAATATACTAAAATCGCCATTGGTATACCAAGATGTATTTAGGGGTTAGGGTTTCTTAAAATACTATTAGAAAGGGTATGTACTAAGGGGTGGGTCTGAAGGCTAGTGAGAGGTGGGGGTGTTCACCATATTAGACATGCTAGGACTTTGTCACATAACACAAATCTTATTTTTACCAAATCCCTCTTGAAAATAATTTCCCAAGTATTTTCAAGTATGATGATAATATATGTGGGATGCTTTATAAAGTGTGAGAAGATCATCAGTTAGAGTGTAATGAAAAGTGTGGATAAGAGCTTTATTTGGTAGATTAACATTTATCTTGGTAGAATTTTATGAATTTCAAAGGGGGTTTAACAAATCACCTTATCACTAGGGTTTCATAAATCTATGCATATTTCTAATCAATGGATTTGCATGGAGTACCCTTAACACCAGGGTTTCACAAATACCCTTAAAACTAAGGTTTAACACCATAGTTTTAGAGGATATATATAGATTTGGAGGGCATATTTTAACAGTTTTTCCTCAAGTCATTTTGATGGCATTTTAATTTAAGGTTAGATTCTCATTTTTTTCATACTTTAATAGCTACTCCCATATGAATTGAGATCTCTCTTGTTTATTATTAGTAAAAAATGTTTGTTAATACAAATAAAAGCCCACCTTCACCTATTTTGTATCACTGTACTTTGCCTCTCCACTTTCGTTTCTAGTACAAACATAATGCAATATGTCTGGGTTATGTTTTGGTGTTATTTGGACATACATACTTTCATTTTATTTAAATACTTGGATATAGAAAAAATTCATAAAATTACTATATAATGTAAAGAAATGGAAAAAAAATGATATTTTAATATTAATTTTAGCATGTAATAAATACCTAAATAAATAGCCATTTTAGGAAAATCATGAATAGTCAAATGTAAGATACCATAACAAGTGAACTACCTTTGACTAATGTGTTTTAAAAAGTCATACATTGTAATTCCATTCCATAATTCCTACAACTCATCAGTTATATGTTCAAGGTAGACATCCATATTTTTTTACTTGCTTCTTACAGGGCACCAATAAAGACAACATTGAATTCTCCTTACAAATCATCAAAGCATGTCAGAATATTATAGTTTATCAATAGTACTAGAAAAATAGACTAGCTTGTTAACATACTAGAAAAGGGGTTACCCACATCCATTTCCAAACAAAACTATACATTGCATAAATTGTCTCTAATTTTTTTAGGACACATCTGCTCAATGTGATTTATGGAATTTGAATACGAAGGAACACTCCATTCTCCATCACTATTATATTCTTGTAATTATCATGACATTAAATTTTCAAGTACTTAAAACATAAAATATGTCTTAGTATATATATTAGTGTAAAATGTTACAATACCTTACTTGAAATGGTAGAGCCTCTAACTCCTTGTTGATATCTTGTTGCCATAAATTTGGGACAAATCACACCATGCTCATATTCCTTCCTAAATAGAAAGAAACCATTTGTGCATGCACCATAATTAGGATAAATAACCCCTAAATGTGATGATATTTGTTTTGCCTCTCAATATGAGGAGAAAAGTGTATTCCTTTTTAGTAAGGAACTAGTTTTTAGTAGGTTGTAATTAAATTCATAAAAAAATAAAGATATATCAGATATAATATAAGACAAATAGAATATATATCTAATGTAATATATAGTTATGAAATTTTCATCCAACCTCAATAAATTATTGAAACTAATATTTTAATAACTAAACCTTTATTTTAAGTCCAACAACAATAATATAACACTTAACATTCATTTTTTGGATTATTCCAATACAACCAAAGTAGTTTGAGAAATTTTCATTTGAAAAACTTCTCTCTTATTTAATTTCATTAGGATTATCAACCATATTTTAATAATATTCATTATAAACATCACTAAATTAATCATCCGCATTATTATCATAGTGATCATGATCATCATTATCATTATAGAGTAAATGATATACCATATTTTGAAGCATAATACCCTCTTGTACTAATGGCACATCTTCAATGTAATTTCTATGAAAAGTTATTTGTTTTTTATAACACTCCAACATTTAATTTGAATAAATTATTTTAAGAAGATATTTATTACTCCTTAAGATTTTATTAGGATGCATTTCATCTTAAGGATGGCACTTAAGGAAAATGTATTTTACCTTTTTCCTTGGATGAGTTAAAAATTGAACATCAAAGTCACTATCTGAATATAAAGTTTCAAATACATGTATAATACCTTAATATTAGTGAAATATTCATATGCATCAAAATTATAATAGCTTAATTTGAAATTAACACACACAATAAATATATTTACTTCAAAGAAACTATTATTTGGTGGAAGAAGTCCTCTTCCAATGCATCATCCTCATCTTTCACTTCCTCTATTTCAACCCCTACCTTGACAACGAGGTTGTGATGACTATTGATATACATAAAATATATTTTGTTTATTTATTTTATTTTTTATTTTTTTGTAAAACCATGAAAATAAAATAACATAGCTATTAACACTAAATTAAAATTTTATATGAAATATTAATATTACATACAAACTCATTTTTTGTAGGTATACTTACTGATGAATAGTTTTGTGAAGTAGATCTCAATACAAAATAATATCTTTTTGTATAGAATGATGATGTATACCTACTTGATGATGACATACTATCTATAAGACAAAATACCAATTGTTTAAAAACATTCTAGCTTTATTTAGCTATTTAAATTTGTAAGCATTAAAAAAAACATTGTTCTTAAAAACATGTGACAAAATTAAATCCCTCACCTTATTGTCCCAAATTAAATCCACTATCTAACCCTATGAATTTTAGATCTCTTTTCTCGCACCTTTTAAACTATCATATAAAGGGTGAAATGAATTCGTGATGTGCCCTATTTTTGTATTATGCAAATAGGGAAATCATGTTTTGTTACTTACCTTTTTCTTGATGGTGTAAAGGTGGCACTAAATTTAGCACAAAAGATATGCAAGGTTATCATCACACACATAAAACTTAATGAAAAAATAAATAAAATGAAAACAATGTGAATTGATGCAATTTGTGACAAAAATTGCACTTCATGTAGAAGTGCCTCAATGTGCTCCCTCACTAGAATTCCTACAAAAATATTCTTATGGCCATGTTAGTTGTTGGGGAGTTATAATAGATCATAAAGGCAATAATATTCTCTTATATGGTCAATTAATAGGAAATCAATACAATAATATAGAGGAAGCATTGGGATTCAAATAAGGTTTTCTCTTGGCCCTTGATATTTTTTATAAAGGTCATTGCAAAATATGAGTCTTAGATATTTATGAATAAAATCAACTTAGGCAAACAATTTTAATTTTTTATATCAATATTGAAAGGTATGGTAATTGATATTAATATGATCATATATTCATTTTCAAAATCTACATTTAAATATAATCTAAGAAATAATAATCAGATTATTAATAAGATAGCAAATATTTTAATTGAAGAGAATATAAGGAGCCTAATAGTAAATCATAGGGGTAAAAATATGAATCGATGAGCATATTTATAAATTTATATATTAATAAATTAAAAAATATATATATTTAGAATAAAGAAACCTTTTGTAATTTACAACATTAAGGCTTTCAAAGTCCATGTATGTTTTTTTTGATGATGGATTATGACATGTTTTGAATTGAAAATGTTGTGAATAAAAAACTTACACAAGGTTTGGAAAAAAAATTGTAAATGTGTTTATAAAGGAAAATATTTTTTGGTTTTTGTAACATCATATTGGAAAATGTGTTTGTAAGATAAGTTTTTGTAACAACATATTGGAAAATGTGTTTATAAAGGAAATTATGACTTCTTATAAATTGTAACATCATATTGGAAAATGCATTTATAAAGGAAAATATTGTTTGGTTTTTTTTTGTGATTCCATTCACATGTAAAAACTTATCTTACACCCACTTTGGTTGGTTTGAAGACATGAATTTCCAACTTGGGATACAATTTAAATTCTTATATCAATTGACATCCATATCTAGTTTTGTCTTAAAAACATAAGAATAATCATACCTTTACATTTATCCTTACTCTTTTTAAGCTTAAAATTTGTTTTATTGTTTTGCCATCATATTTAAAAGAATATTTGGTCATATATTGTGGACGTTCACATTTAAAAAATTGTCATATAATGTGGAAAAAATAATCCTGGCTCATTCCAAACCACATATAAATTCACCAAAACATATCTCCTACCCCAACCCTATTACATTTTAGTTTAGTTTCTTACGTTGAGTATGATGCCAATACAAACACTTGAGTTATATTTTTATACTTAGTTTATTTTGAAATTTTGAGGTGTTTACTAAAGTTATTTAATTTATTTATGTTCTAAAATAGTTGCCTAGTCATTTTAAACACTTTATAGTGATTTATTAAAAAATACTTGGAACTGACAGTTAAAATCAGTTCATTGTCTAAGTACTCACATGAGTTCCAAGTTGTAGGGTATCTTTTATACATTATATTGACTAAATTTAAGAGAATTTTAATCAATATCATATCATATATGGATTTTGGGACAATAATATTATGTAATTATAACTTGTGGTAGTCAATTGTTAGTGGCTTTTTGCATGATAACCAAAAAACTATCAGTTATTATTAATGGTATGCTTAGTTGTATCTTGAGTTTATTTTTAGTTACTTTCAATTTTTTTAGAGTATAATTATAGATTAATTAGTTTTGAATTAAAATTACTAATTTATTTTTTTATTATATTTTTCTTGAAATAACTTGTCATGCAAGTTATCTTGTAATAGGCTTGTTTTAAGACTTATTTATTAATAAAGAATTATGCACAAGTGTAGCATAATAATTCTTTCAAAAATTCATGTTACATATTTTTATCCTTATTTTTTGTTTTGGGTTTTCAAAAAGAGAGACAAGAAAGTACATTTTTTTTGGTTTTGCAGTTATTTAGTATAGATTTTGGTTGACAATCTCACTTAAAACATAATTATTTTAACAAATGGTGATTATGGGACAAATTAGTTGATACATTAGGATAATATTTTTTATGGGTACACACCACCTCAAGATTGTAATACATTGACACAAGATCAAACAAGAATGAAAAAATATGAAGAAAATAGAAATGCACAATATTTATTCTATATTTAGAGTGTCATAAACCCAAGCATTTATCTAAGAATTGTAAGATGCAAGAATGCTCATGATGCATGGAATACCTTAGAGACTTCATATCAAGGTTATATTAATGTAAGAGAATAAAAAATCCAAACCCTTAAAATTAATTCTTATAATTTGAGAATGTAATATTTTAAAGGAGTATGAGATTATTGCATAAGCGTAAATTTGATTTAGTGTATATAATGAGGGTTTATGCAAAAACTATACAAGATAGTGTTATAGTAAGATTTTTTAAAGATATTTAACCCAAATATGAATGTATACTATGTTCAGTATTTAAGATTTTAAGGAAATGAATACTATTAATGTTGATGAAATGGTTGGTTCTCTCTTGTCTCATGAGGATAAGATGAGACTATATATAGGAGATCTAGACTCAAGGAAGCTATGAAATAAAAATTTAAAATGACTGATATTTGACTCATGAAGTACTTCCTTAGCATGTAAGTTCATGAAAATAAATAAAAAGTATTAGTTTGTCAATCCAAGTATGCCTTGAACATGCTAAATAGGTACAATCATAAAGATTTGAATCACATAAACATTCCAATTGTAAGTGTAGAAAATATTATGAGGGAGGATGTAATTCCTTCAGCTAATGAAAATAATTTTATAATCATAGTGGGAGGTTTGGTTTATTTCACTATGACAAGACGTAATATTATTTATGGGTCAACCATCACTTAAATATTTGTTAGTGAAGAGTATTTTTAGATATGTAAGAGATACTTATAATCATGGTATTTTTTTATAGTTGTCCATAATTGAGGATAGGATGTGATCACTTGTATTTAGTATCAAAATCAAACATGAGGTAGAAGAAGCAATTTCTCAACAATCAAAAGATTACAATATTAGAGTTAACATCATTATCCATAAAATATTTAGGAAGGTACATTATATATGCTAAAGATAAATGTGTCCTCACTTCCTCATGAATGTGAGATTATCTTTCATAATGACATAAAAAACATCTAAGAAAGCTAAATTAAACATGCATAGGAAAAAACCATTAAATAGAATAAAAATATACAATAACACCCCCCTTAAATGTAGCTTAGGTGGGTAGTCTAATTGAGTCCCAACTCAAAGGCCTGATAAGGTATCCAAGTAAAATAAAATTTCTCACTAGAGGAGGATGCCATAGCTACCTAAACCCCAAATAGAGCCCATAAATTAAGATACTTGCTCTCATTAAAATGTTTGGTGAATAAATCAATAATTTGATTTGTTTTTTGGATGTAGTGGAGATCAATGAATTTATCATGGATGAGATCCCAAATGAAATGCATGTGAATATCAATATGCTTGGTCCATTAATGGAGGACTGTATTCCTTAAATCTAGATTGTACTTTGGTTGTCATAGAAGATGACTATTGGTCATCAAAATTGGATTCCAAACTTAGTGATAATCCCCTAAATCCAAATAGACTCATTCATAGCATTAATAACTCATATGTATTCTAACTCTATAGAATATAAAACAATAACATTATGATTCTTACTTGACAAAATAATCATACCTGAACTGAGGGAGAAATTATATCTTGAAGTATACTTTCAATTTTGAATGTTGTCAATCTAATCTAAATCTATATATCTAATTAAGTCGATATCGATTCCCATTCCATAGTGAATCCCAAAACTATGAGTACACTAAATATAGTGGAGGATCCACTTAACTAATTTCTATTGTAGCTCATGTGGTTCTTGCATGAATGTGGATACCATGCACATTGCATATGAAATGTTAGGTCTAGTGTACATAAGGTAGATGGGACTTGTTAATAAGTTGTCAATTTGAGATAGCATTAACCAATGGAGATGGATAATCAGCGTCAAGCTTCACACCAAATATAAAAGGAGTCTAGGATGGATTATAGTCTTTAGGGAGAACTAAAAAATATGATTAGCCAAGCATTAGTCAATAAATCAAAGAGAAATGCATAAATATCTAAACAAATCAAGCCAACCTATTCTAACAGAGGTTTGTAAATGATAGTAAGAAACAAATGAAAGAAAGAAATTATCAATTACCTTCCTAAGTGGTTCTACCACCCAAAAGTGGTTTCAAGAGTGTTCTCCCCTTGATCTAGAGCTCTAGTCTTTGTCAACAATGGCTTCTTTACTTCTATATGGCCTTAATAACTCTACGCAAAACCTAGGCTCATGATATAAACTGTCTAATTTTCATATCAATTGAAGCTAATCCAAATGTAAATAACACAATAATCAAAACACAAATGACTTCTGTAGAGATTTTAGCATTATAAGTTTACATAATTTAAGTTTAAAAATAGTTTTGAGAGGCCTTCTATTTATAGATTTTCTCATTTAATCAGAATGAACCTGGATCATCCATCTCAAGATTAAGATGTGTGGTTGAGAATCCATTCAATTTTGGAGGCTAAAATCAATAAATAACCTCATAAATATTTGGGATAGAGAGGCATGGAAGGGATTAATTAGATATTTGTGGCACTTATGCCTTGTGGATGCAATCTATAGATGATATCACCAAGTGATGCAAATATTGAGAATCAATTTTCAATATTGAAATAATCAATAAATTCTATGTAAAATCCACTTAAGCTCTTGATTTGAATTAATTAGATTTAAACAAAATTTATCAATATTTGTGCAATTCTTTGGAAATTGGCCCTCAATTAATCAAAATGGTTAGAAGGTCATATTAATGGGTCATAATTTGACTCGAGAATAATTGGAAGGCAATGTTAGATGCATTGGAACCATATTCCCATTTAGGATGTTGCCAACACAAAATAACAAACATACATGATGTGTACCAATGAATTAAAAAAAAAGAGTGGTCCAGAGCATAAAAAGGTGAAATCATCATTTTGACTCAAAATGAATTGACCAAAGTTAGGTATCACATAAAATGCATTGCCCCATTTAGGGATACATTAGCCTAAATCAGCACTTGTATATGACAAGCTCAAACCATTTAACACATTTTTAGTGATTTTGACCTAAATTATTCATTTGAATGCAAATCGAGTAAAAATGATAATTTCAACATAAATGGAGTTAGGAATTGGATGTCTACATTTTACCCCTTTTTGAGAAGGCATAGTGAGACATTTAGGAGAAGCAACATCTTTTCAAAGAAAAGAGTTGTCAATAAGAAATTGGAAATGACCAATGATTCCCCTTTAAGAGGACATACTAGGACGTTAGAGAAGGATAGACTCTCAAATAGAGAGAGAAAGTGAGACTAACCCATGAAATAGATCACATCTAAATGACCTACTATTTACACATGTGGTTACCATCAATGATAAAAATATAATTAGAGGTATAATGTGCCCCAAAAATGGGGGAAATGGGAAGGATTCAATCCATAATTGTAATGGAAACAATTTAAATCCACCCAATTTAAGAGTGTAAGATATGCACTTATGACATTGGTCAATCTCAAGACAAGTTACACATTGAAATATTACCATTATGGGAAAAAGTGTGGAAAGATTGGAACTAGAGGAAAAGGAGAATGTGATCTCCAAAAGATGATAATAAGAAGTGTCCCAATAAAATATATTTGATCATGATAAAGCAGTTGTGCCCCAGCATGGCTAATTTTGATCATTGATAAAGAATAAATAATGGTCTTTTCCCTATAGGGCTAATTTAGATTTGGTACTTGGTTCAAATGTTATGCCTCAGCATGGGAAAATTGTCAAGTAATAGATCAAGGAGATAACCTAATGCATAGATTAAAATGAGTGGGCAAAAACATAGATGTGATGGTATAATGACTTAAAAATCCATAAATGACCAAAAATATAAGACTACACAAGGTGATTTAAAGAGATGAAAAGAAGAATAAATATGGTCAAATTGACCTCAATAACAATTGAGCATTACCGATATAGTCCAATAAGACCTCAATCTGATGTATTTCTCCTAGGAAATGGGATAGAATGGAATGAAAGATGAAGAAAAATGACGAAAGATTGATTAGACTCATGATGTATACAAAGAGATGCACATCTAAGCATAGAGTCAGGTGATAAACCTATTGAGCCTAGTTTATGCATGGTATTCTTGAGAACTATTCATCAAATTTATGTTGATGTTAATTTTAGGAATAAATATAGAAATTGATGCAAAATAATTTCATAGAATCACAATAATAATAGATATAAATAGAGATGCAAAAAGAAAAAAAAAACATGTAAAATAAGAAGACCATATTTATCATGGTTCACCCAATGTTAGCTACATCCACTATGAAACACTTGCTCAGATTTTATTACAATCCACAAGAGTATAAACCACTCTTAGATCAGTCTTCTCATAATGACAATGCACAAACATTGTTTGGAGCTGTGCTCAATAAACCCTCTTCATTTCACACCTAAATTCACACACTTGATTCTTCCTTCTCAAACCCTTGTTCTCATAATGTATTACCTACAAAATATCCATCAATACATAATACATCAACAAAGTGGTGTTAAAAAATAATGGGTACCAAAACCATGAGCAAAATCAACTCAAAATGGTTTCCCATTAAAAGGGGTCCAAATTATTTTTGGGGGATACCACTCTAGAACCCCCATTTATTGGGGGATATCACCCCCAAACCCCCACTTTTGGGGGTTTGACACCCTCAAAACCCAATGAGAATACATATAGAGTGTAAATTACATTTAGAATGTACAGTATTTAAAAATACATTATAATTTAGAAATAGGTTCCATAACACATCTCCTACTTGGAGACTGATTTCCTCTGAGCTGACTTCTCAACCCTTCACTATCAACTATGAAGGCTAATTGAAACTGAACATAGCTTTAGTTTCTCCATTTTGACCACCTTGGTCATCATGTCTATATGATTTTGAATGGTATGAATCTTTTCCAGCTTCAATTTCTCTTCCTCTAAAGTTGTCTTGATGAAATGGTACTTTAACTATATATGCTTCATCCTAGAGTGGAAAGTGGATTTCTTTGCTAAATGTATAACACTCTGACTATCACTATATAGATTTCCTTCATCCTTATTATACCCCATCTCTTCAAGCAATTTTTTTAACCAAATCATTTTTTTCTTGCCTCTATGGTAGCAACATACTCAGCATTTGTGGTTGACAAAGCCACAAGTTTTTATAGTCATGAAATCTAGCTCATTACTATGTCACCTACAATAAATACATATCCTATTGTATTACTCCTACCATCTAAATATCCAACCATGTATGAATCTATATAACCATGCAAAGTGGTATCCAATCCACCATAGCTTAAAACTATCCCCATGGTCCTTCTTAAATACCAAAGGATCCACTTCACTACCTTTTAGTATTCTCTACTTAGATCACTCATGTACCTATTTACTTCTCCCATTACATGGATAATATCTGACCTAGTGCACACCATGGCATACATCAAGCTACTATTAGTTGATGAGTATGGTACATGTGACATTTGTATTCTCTCCTCCTCTATCTTGGGACATTACTCTTTTGATAACTTGAAATGACCTACCAAAGGAGTCCCAATCAGTTTAACATCCTACATAATAAACCTCTCCAATGCCTTTTTGATGTACTCTTCCTAGGATAAATTCAACTTTTATTCCTTCCTATCCTAAGTTATTCTCATTCCAAGGATTTGTTTTGCTACTCCCAAATCCTTCATAGCAAAAGAATTACTAAGTTGTTATTTGAGTACCTTTATTTCCTACATGTTCTTACCTGCAACCAACATATCATCCACATACATATAAAGGATAATGTAATCACCATTGTCAAATATCTTGATACATATTTAGTGGTTTGAATGACACTTTAATTATCCTTGTTCCATCATAAAACTATCAAATTTCATGTACCATTGTCATGGAGCTTATTTTAGGCCATAAAAGCTCTTCTTCAATTTTCACACCATGTTCTTCTTCCCTGTGACCTCATATCCATATGGTTGCTCCATTTACAAGTCTTCCTTCAAATCACCATGAAAGAACATAGTATTCACATCCAACTACTCTAAGTATAAGTCTTCTACTGCCAATATCCCAAGAATAGTCCTAATAGAAGTCATCTTTACCACTGGGGAAAAAATCTCATCGAAATCAATTCCCTTATTCTGTGCAAATCCCTTTACCACCAACTGGGCCTTGTACCTTTTCTTACCTCCATCATCTTCTTTAACTCTATATCCCCACTTATTTTTCAATACTCTCTTATCTTTAGGTGGGGTTACCAAATCCCAAGTCTAATTTTTCATGAGAGATTGATGCTTCTCATCCATAGCTTGCTCCCACTTCTTCCTAACATCTACCTGCATTGCTTCTTCCTATCACTCTAGATCTCCATTTTTAGTGAGTAATAAATAATTAAGAGATGGATAAAAATGTTCAGGTTCCATTCTTACCCTATAAGACCTTCTCACCATAGGAGTTTGGGGTTCTTATAGAGTAGGTGCCTAAACTGGTTGCTTGGACACTTTATCATCTAAAATGTCCTCCATTACTATGTACTCTTTTCTAGAATCTTCTTTCTGATCTTGCAACTATTGTTTATACATGAATTTTTCATTAAAGACAACATCCCTAGACCTAAAGATTTTCTTGTCCTTAAGACTCCAAATATGGAAACCAAAGTCATCCTCATCATAACCAATAAAGGTGCATTTTTTAGACTTAGCCTATAACTTGGTCCTATCATCCTTATCAATATGAATGAAGGACTAATAACCATATATTCTAAGAAATGAATAATCAACCTTATTATCAGACCAAGCTTCCTCAGGTATGCCTCCATCCAAAGTAAATGAAGGAACTCTATTTATTAGATATACAACTGTGTTTACTAGTTCTACCCAAAATTGAAGAGGTAGTCTTGCATGCAACCTCATGCTCCTAGCATGCTCTATGATAGTGTTGTTCATACATTCTAACACTCTATTATGTTATGAAGTTCTTGGAACCATCCTTTGTCTATGAATTTTATTCCTTGAATAGTAATAAAAAAATACATTGCTACAATATTCCCCACCATTATATGACACGATACATTTTAACTTAAGACTTGTTTGATTCTCAACCAAGTCTTTCCATCTTTTAAATGTATCAAACACATAAAATTTTATCCTAATTCCATACACCCAAACTTTCTTAGTTGCATCATCAATAAAAGTGACAAATATTTGAGGTGGCCCCCATACATTTGAATGAACCAGTTCCAACTTATTCTCCTTTCTCATAGGTCTAACCTTGAGAAATTTTACCCTTTTCTATTTTTCACACACAATCTTCACAAAAATCTAAATCATATCCTTTTAATCTAGGTAACTGATCGTTCAAAACTTGCATACCCTTTTGGCTCATATGATCGAGCCTATTATGCCACAAAGTTATATTTGCATCTGTAGTAACTAAATTATAATAATCAACACTACTTGATAAATGTAGGGTACCAAACTTCTTACCTTTTGATACCATAAGATAACCCTTGGTCACTTTCCAAGAATATGTTGTGAATATCACCATACAACCTTCACTACCTAGCTGTCCTACGGATACCAAATTCTATCTCAACTTAGGCACATGCCTGACATCCTTCACTAGCCAAGTGTTCCCATTTTACATCTTGATCTCAACACTTCATTTTCCTACTATGCTACAAGGATCATCATCACCAAGTTAAATATGTACAAAATCCCCTTGAACATAATCAAGAAAATAATGCCTATATGGTGCAACATGAAAAGAATCCTCTTAATCTAAAACCTAAGACTCACCAATATTATCAATGGGGAGAATTAATGTATCCTAAAAAACATTCCCTGTTTCCACATTCACCTCCTTGGTGTCTTCTTGATTTTTTTTCTCGTTCTGAAGAGACCAACAATCCTTCTTCACATGCCCATTCTTTCCATAGTGCCAACATACCATTTTGGCCCTTGATTTTGACCTTCTAGGACCATTTGATTTTCCACACTTTCATTTTCCTCTAAACATTTGTCTCCCTCTACTCTCCATCACTAAAGCATCACTTGAAGTATAAGTCTCCCCAAAGCTTTTCCATCACATTTTTTCACTAAGGATTACTCTTATGACATCCTCAAGCTTCAACTTGGAATTATTAGAGACCAAGTTGCTCGTATCCATTACTAGGATATTCCAACTCTCTGATAAGGAACACAAAACAAGCAAATCCCTAACTTCATCATCAAAATCTATTTTTATATAATTCAACATACTCACAACCATATTAAATTAATTTATATGATCAAAAACTAAACCATTTTTAGATATATTCATATTAAATAACTTTTTCATTAAAAATATTTTATTAGAAGCATAGGGTTTCTCATATAACTTCCATAATGCATTCATGAGACCTTATGTGGTCTTCTCCTGTGATATATTAAATGTGATCAAAGATGTAAGGCATAACCTAATGGCCCTAAGTGTTTCATATCAAGCAGGTCCCAAGCCTCATCTATCATACTCATTGGTTACTTTACTTTTCCTCCCAATGGAGCATGGAGGTCATTCTGATAGAGGTAATCCTCCATCTGCATCTTCCATAGAATAAAGTTCTATTTGTTAAACTTTTTAACCTTTGATCTGTGATCATCAACCATAGCTCCCATTTGAACTAATAACCCTTCCTACTATTAAATACTTTAGCAAATACAACTTGAAGATCTAATACCAGTTATTAGGAATAAATATAGAAATTGATGCAGAATAATTTCATAGAATCACAATAATAATAGATATAAATAGAGATGCAAAAAGAATAGAAAATAAACATGTAAAATAAGAAGACCAGAATTAACGTGGTTCACACAATGTGAGCTACATCCACCAAGAAACACTTTCTCAAATTTTATTACAAGCCATGAGAGTAAAAACCACTCTCAGATTAGTCTTCTCATAATTACAATACACAAATATTATTTGGATCTAGACTCAACAAACCCTCCTAAATTCACATCTGAATTCACACACTTTATTCTTCCTTATCAAACCATTGTTCTCATAATGTATTAACTATGAAATATCCATCAATACATAATACATCAACAAAGTGGTATTACAAAATAATGGGTACCAAAACATGGGTAGAATCAACCCAAAATAATTTTCCATTAAAAGGGTTCCATATAAAGTGTACAGTACATTCAAAATGCACAGTATTTGAAAATACATTGTAATTTAGAAATAGGCTCCACAACACAACAATTAAGACTTTGAGACTAGAGCACAAAGTTCTTGCTATAGAAAAATAAATTAGGCATAATAAGTATGAATAACTCATTATGACATGGCATTTCAAATGTGTAGAGCCAGTTCAAATGTGAACACTTATAACTAAGGAAAATGGTAAAACAATGACCAAGACTAGAGTTGTAATTATTAACATTTAAAGAAAAAATCAAAGACAAATAAAAAGATAAACATTAATGAACCAACTTAAAATCAAGATATGAATAATTGAGACTTAAATAGGAACAAGAATGTTTAAAGACAAAAGGTAAGAATGTTTTAATGAGATGAAATAAAGATATAAATAATCAAGATCTATATGGACCATCAAGACATTCTTGAACACAAAAGAGAAAATCAAAATCAAGTAAGAAAACAAAACACCAACAACAATAAAATAAATAAAAGGGTTCAAGAACAACTTAATAACATGAGATCAATATATAAATAATCAAGATTAATGTGGATCATCAATATGTTCTTGAAAACAAAAGAGAAGAGCAAAAACATATAGGGAAACACAAGACCAAGGTGAGACAATAAGTAATAAAAAGATAAAAGGAGAAGAAATTAGTGAAGAGGTGTGAAAGCACAATAAAACATGAAGAAAACTCAAATAAACTCACATAAACAAAAAAGCAAGTTAGTAAATTTTAAACACAATTGTTCATGCATGTATGGTAGGGGCATTACTTTCCACCATAACATAACAAAGAACAAGGATGCAAATTTTTTTCCCTAATAATGATAGAAGAAATGGGGAAGAGAAGAAAAGGAAGGGGTTGGGCAAGCTAACTCCAGATGTGAAAAACAAGTTGATGTTGCCTACATAGTTCTATGGATGCATTTTCTAACATAAAATTTAGATCAAATATAATTCTCCCAGGAAGTGGGATAGAAGACATGATGATGATTAGAAGCATATGATTAATGTTGTAGAAGAAAAGGGAAGACTTGATAAATTAGAATGGTCTTGAAAATAACAAGTTGGTGAGATGACAAAAGGCAAGCCAATAGAACTTAATTGTCTTGAAAAACAATAAGAGCATGGTATGGTGGGATGTATGGGAATGATATTGCAAAATGACAAGTGTGTGGGACAACTTGACTCACATAACGGAGAGGTAGTATGATAAAATGCTTATAAAATGGTAAGAGCATGAGGATCAGAATGTATAAAAGCATAACATAATGTTTTTGTTCTTTTATGGACCATTTTCTAATATTTTTGGTGTTTTTGGGATAAAATATGCACAAGGTTAGATTGTCTAGTCAAATAAATGCACGTTTGAGAGTAGAAGTTCTAATAAATAATTAAGCTAGCTGTAACAGAACATGCTCAAAAATTGATAGGAGTGAGGATCCTAGTAACTAAATGTTCATCAAATAGTAACAAATTTAACCTATAATAGTGTGAAATTTGTAATCAATCTAAATAACCATGCGTCATGCAAAGATCCTAAGCTGAAAAGATGTCCTTGTTCTCTTGTTTGTAGAAGAAGCTACAAAATACTATTCTAGCTAAACTTCTTTGTAGAACTGGCATTAAAGGTGTTCATAATGCTAATGAGACATAATTAGGATCATAAGAAGTCAAGGGATAAAAATGTGGAAGTTACGATAAGCCCAAGACATAAAAAAGAATATGGTTCTCCAAGAGAATGGTCCAAAGAATTGGGTTCAACACATGGATGGTCCAAGGTGGAATAATGAATATGGTTCTCTTTTGAGAATGGTCCAAAGAATATGGTTCTCAAAGAGAACAACCCAAAGTAGGATAAAATGTGTTTAGACTGCCAAGAGTTCAAAAATCTTTCACTATCTAGAGTCATGAAAAGTAGTCCAAGGTAGTATAAAATGTGTTCAAGGTAGGATAAAGTGGTTAGGATAAAATTACTTCAACACAAGTTACCCCCAAGTAAGGGGTCTTGAATAAAATGATTTGAAATTGGTCATGCATAGAACTTCTTAAGGTGAATGATTCTCATGGGTTCTATAAGTTCTTGTCCATTTAGTTTAGATAGTCAATATGCCCCTAATCCATAGTTCACCATGATAATAAATGGTCCCAACTAGTTAGGTAGAAACTAACCTTTTTTATTGTGTTCAACATTTGTATTCTTTTGGTTCTATTTCAAGACAAAAACACCAATCTAAAACTCCTAAGGGAGAATGTGATTGTTGTAGATTCACCATAATCTATTCTTATAAGCCTACAAGTTTTTTACGGTAGCTAAATGTTTACCATTAAGAAGTTCTGATTCTTACAACCTTGATACCTTATATTCCCCATCATCTTTAATGTGCTTGAGTGATACTCACAATGATGGTAGATCGATCTCGATCATGATAATAGCTTCAGTGTCATAGATAAGGGAGTATGGAGTGGATCCTATTAAGGTTTAATGACTAATTTTATAATCCTAGAGGGTGGGAAAGATTTTTAAATGACAATTATGACCAGTGTCATTAAAAATCTTCTTTAAAATGGCTATAATGGTCTTGTTTGATACCTCATCTTGTCCATTGCCTTGTGGGTTATATGGAGTTGATTTCTTGTTCTTGATCTTAAATTTGGCACAAACATCTTTCATATATCTATTTACACAGGATTTACCATTATTGGATATAATGCATATTGGGATACCATATCGATAGATGATATGGTAATGGATGAATTTGGATATCTACTTCCCAATAATATAACTAAGAGGAATGGCCTCAATCTACTCAGTAATAGTCAAAATTTGCTTATGTCCATCTAAAGATGTTGGGTTATTTTTCTTGATGAGATTGAGACCCCATGTTGATAAAGGCCTTGGTGATGTGATCAGCTATAGTGGTAAAGAAGGTGCATGTATCAAATTTCCATGTTGCTAACAAGGGACACACTTCTTTACATAATTTCAAGCATCAGTCTCCATTTTTGGCTAGTAATAGCATGTTATGAGGAGTGTCTTTGATAAGAATACACTGTTAGTGTGGGCCCCACACATTCCTTCATGAACCTCCCTCAGTGCTAGCTTGGATTCTCCATAAGATAAACAATGAAGAAGCATTCCATTATAGCCTTTATGATAGATTATGTTTCCAAGGAGGGTATAACATGATAAACAGTGAAGGAATAGTTTTTGTCTATTATTGGATAAGTTGACTAGGAATACATGATCATGGAAGTAGTTATAAAAGTCTTGTAACCATGGTAGTTTAGGTGGGGGATTGGGACTAACAATGGTGCATATCCTCTCTAAATCTTTTATAATATATGTAGGCTAAAGAATATTTTCAATTAGGAACTGATACTCTTTAGCACTACCATCAATATGAATAATGGAACCAATCATCGTCATTACATTGGAAGATCTATTATTTGCTCTTGGAACTTGTTCAAACTATAGAGATTTAAAATGTGTTTTAAGGTTATCGATAATTGCTTGTAAATAACAAGCTTGTCATCTCTAGCTTGATACTGATAAATGGTTTGATTGATGATTAATTGAAAATCACTATAAACCTTTATGCTATGAATATCCCACTATATGGTAAGGTAAAGCCCTAAAATTAATGCCTCATACTTGGTCATATTATTCGTATAATGAAACTGTATATAAAATGCTTTGATAATCAGATCCCCCTAAGGTGAAATTAACAATATGATGCCTCTGGATCTATGGGATGTAAAGGAGACATTAAAATATAGCTTCCATTATTCAAGTTCCTATGATATTTGTTCTATTGCCATAAGAGAATCATCTAGAAAGTTGAATTTGAGTGGTTGAGTGTCTTCGCTAGGAGCTTCTGCAAGTTAGGTAGCAATAACCTACCCCTTGATTAATTTCTGATTTTGATACTCAATGTCAAATTCACTTAGGAACATGACCCACTTAGCCATGCATTCCTGAAAAGCTTCTTTGGACAATAAGAATTTGAGAGGATCCACCTTAGCGATGATAATAGTCTTATTATTTAGCATATAATGTCATAATTTTTGAGTAAAAAACACCATATCTAAACACGCCTTATCAATAGGCATATAATTATGTTAATAATCCACAAGAGTAAAACTTAAATAATATACTACACATTCTTTACCTTGATCATCATGTTGGGCCAAAAGTGCTCCCAATGCATGCTCTATCACTAATATGTAAACAAGCAGTGGTCTTCCAGGTGCTGGTGGCCTCAAGACTAGTGGACTGGAAAAATATGTCTTGAGTTTTACAAATGTTATTTGACAATCTTCATCCTATTGAAACATGATACATTTTTTCAAGATATGGCTAAATGGGTGGCACTTATCTACCATTTGAGAAGTAAACCTACATATAGACTAGACCTTTACTTGTAGGCTTCATAGTTGTTTATGATTATTTGGTGGAGGCATCTCCATAATGGCCTTGACCTTAGTAGGGTTGACTTCAATCCCTTTTTTTGATATAATGAAACCTAGAAATTTCCCTGAAGTGACTCCAAAAACACAGTTCTTAGGATTTAGGCAGACTTTATATTCATAAAGCCTCTCAAAGATTCTTCATAAAATGTCAGGATGTCCAATGATTGTTCATGATTTTGATAGTATATCATCAACATAGTATTCAACAATATCATGCATCATGTCATAAAATATTATAGTCATTGCATGTTGACATGTGGTACCAGTGTTCTTCAAGCCAAATGGCATGACTTGGTAATAGAATGTTCCCCATGGAGTGGTGAATGTAGTCTTGTGTTTATCTTCTTGGGCTATATTGATTTGGTTGTATCTAGAAAACCCATCCATTAAGGACAACATCTCATACACAGTAGTTGAATCAATGATCATGTCAATGTTGGGTAGAGGAAAATCATCTTTGGGGCATGATTTGTTGATATCTCTAAAATCATTGCAAAGATGTATACCCCTTTTTACTCACTAGAACTATGTTTGAGATCCATTCAGAGTAGTCTAGTGGTCTAATAAAACTTACTCCTAGTAACTTTTCCAATTTTGATTTAACTAATAGGGCAATGCATGAATGCATTTCCCTCAATTTCTGTCTTGATTGGTTTGGCATTGGGATGGACAACAAGATGATGCACAACTAAGTCTAGGTGTGATCTTGGCATGTTAGAGTATGCCCACACAAAGATGTCAATAGAATCCTTGAGAATGGATATAATATGTTCACATTCTACTTCAATAAGGGAAACTACAATATAAATGATTTTGGGATCCTCATAGGTTCCTAAGTTCACTTTTGTTATGTTCTCTATAAGGAGTGTGGATCGATATTCTATAATTTTAGGCAAGGTATGATTATAATCATATTCTTCTACTACATCTTCTTGCTATTCCTCCCAAAGTTCTAGATAGTGTGATGAATCAAAATTTGCCATCTCAAGTAATAACCAAGTAGTAAAAACCTCTAGAAACTCAAGAGTGAGACACTAAAAAATTTGTTATTTTTCTAAAGAGATACATTTACTATATATATAACTTGGGCTAGATAGACCTTCTACATCCTAAGGGGATGAGCAAAATTTCGCACCTGAGAGCACCTAAAATAGGGTTTCATTCAAAGGCTTATCTTTTATTTACTTTTCCTAATCAATGAATGCCTCAAAGAGGTTTTCACCTAAAGATCTTGATGTTTTATCTTTATTGTGACCAATAAATTTTCCTTGGTCTCCAAAGTAGGTAAAAATATCTAATGAAAAATCAAAGCCTTGTTTGTGATCGCCAATGGGCAATCCATGTCTTAGGCCCATGTATTCTACAAGTGATTCTTCATTCTAAAACTCATAAAGGCATATGACCAAAAAAAATTGGTCCCTATCAATGAGGTCAGGATGGAAAAAACATAGGGAACAATGAGGTTCTTCTTCAAGATGGGAAGATCCATTGGTAAAGATATGATGTTTTGCTTCAAGATGGGAAACACCAATAGAATGGGTTCTTGTTTTAGGATGAGAAGATCCAATGGTTAAGGTTAAAATGGCATTAGAATCAAAGAGGTTTATGTCATAAAGCTCATAAAAAAGGCTATAATGGATGTTGTGTCACTTCTAAGAGTCTCATCACTAGTCATTTCAGAAGAGTCACTATCAAACGTCATGAGGTCACCCCTAGGTGGTATATATTCAAGACCATGATTCCAATTAACTACTCCAACTAATAAGGGTTCTAGGATTCCTTACACTCGTAGGCTAAGGGCTTCCCATGTATAATAAAAATGGTCCATGATCTGATTAAGGATAGGATACTTTGGATTCTAAAATCAATCAACAAGGCCTTCAAAATATAACCAGTCTCCCTCGATAAAATCATCTTGATCTTTCTTTGGTGCAATAGTAAGTACAAAATATAATGTGGTTTTCACTGTTTCTTATTTATTTTCCAAATCATAGTGGGCCCATTAGGATTATTTGAAGGTGTAAACTTACAAAATGTTTTTGGAGGCATAGGTAAATTTTAAACATGGAAGGCATCCTTAAAAATATACGTAGAAATTCCCACATTTTCAATAATAACCCACTTCACAAGAGTTGTGGGAAATAGATCATTCAAAGTGGAAGCAAGATCACTAGGGTTGATATAATTAGATGGAGGTGGATGCAAAACTATATCCTTATTCTTCTTCACAATGAATTCAAAACTTGGACAATAGTTATAATTATGGAACTCAACCTCAAGATGTTTGTAATATTGATAAGGCTATTGATTTGCAAGGATAATAACCTCAATCCCATCATGGGGAAACTTTAGGCACTGGTTGAGGGTGGAGGGAACAACTTGTACTTCATGGATCCAAGGAAAACTAAGAAGTATGTTATAAGGTAGTTCAATGTCCATAATGTGAATTAATGTGTGATGTGAAATAGACCCAATAATGATTGGTAACCAAATTATACTAGTAGATTCCCTCTCAGCATTATCGTAAGCCTTGATGGTGATTGTTTTTGGCTATATGTCTTTTGTAGTGTAGCCCAATCTTTGTACCAGATTAAGAGATATGATGTTTAGCCCTAAACCATTATCTATAATAACCCACTTGATATTATGATTTTCAATGATTACTTTAATGTACAATGGGTTATTATGGCTCAGTCCAAGTGTAGACATGTCTTTTTGATCAAACATTACTTGATGAAATGAAGATAAATGTCCCATAAGGTTCTAAAATTATTCAAGGTTTATATCATTTGGAAAGTGGATTCTTTCAAAAGGCTATTTAGGATAGTTCAATGGACTGTAGATGTCTGCAAGAGATCTAAAATGGAAATCTAAGTAGGGGTTTTCCTTAATTGGTTTGATAGACTATAAGGATTTTCAACATTGGTACATGTCAACTTGGCTTTGGTTGTCAAAATAGTCAGATTTGGATCCATTGGCATAATGTTTCACATTGTTATCCATATAAGAAGTGGGAGAAGGGCCCTAGAGAGTAACTTGTGAGCATCTAATTTTGACTACATAACCTAGAGGTGTTTATTGGAGGTAAAATCATTAAGAGGGAGGGGTAAATCAGTGAAGCCATATATTTCAAAATTCAATTTATATCCTTTACAAATCTTAATCAAATGGAATATATCAACTTGATCAAGAAACATAAATAAGAGAGCTCATAGATTCAAAGCATACACAAGATTAAACACATAACACATGATTCATGTGGGAAACCCTCGTGGGGAATAAAACCCACTCTCAAGCTTGCAAACATATGGATTACTTGTCCTATAAGATGATTACAAAAAATAAACGCTTTTAGTGAAGTACCCAATTCATAAGGATCACCCATCCCTAAGTATGAACAAGCATTCACTTGATCTAGATGTTGAGCACCTACACAACACCTATAAAATCAATAGCTCTAGAACTTTGATTGCACTTCAATCTGATGGAGACACAATGTATAACACCTCTCTTTCACCCTTCATACATTCTCAAACTTACTCACAAAAGTAATGCATCCAAAGCATTACTTTGTAATCACAATAGAGACATGACCAAAATGTCATACACACAGACCTCACTCTAACCTACCTCTTTTCCCTATCTTTTGCACTCTCAACATATGCTCTACTCACACATGTCTCTACTATTCTCTCAACACCTATTCCATAAGTTTATAAACCATCACAATTAGTTTCAAATTTTATAGTGTCTTCATGAATACCATGTTCAAAACCTTCCATGCCGACCAAAACACATACCTTCACTCTTAAGTCATCTACATGGGTTACCTTGAAGCAGTACCCTTTTTCAAATAGGCCTAAGTGTTCTTTTAGGTCCTATATAGACCCATTCACTTCTTTGACACTTATTTGAGGAAAATTAGAACATAATAACACTTTGACAATACATGGACCCATGCCACATGATCTATAGCTCCTCTTTAAGTGATAACATCCATCACAACACCCTTTTGCTACAATACAATTAGCCTAAACATCATTCTGTACATATGATCACCAAGAATGAACACACATTCAACTTTTAAGCCTTTGATCATATATAATCTAGATTGGTCAAACCTCCATAATCCACATAGATGATCTTCCTGAAGTCTGAAACATTTTCCAACACTTAGCTCATCTTAAAACATCAAAATACCATCAAGAACAACTCAATAACCCTTTTCAGGTTACTTGTAGAGCATGAACACATACACATTCAAATTTAGAGATTAATAAATTTGATTGTATAAACATTAAAAATTTTAAATAATTTATTTTGGATTCCCTTGAAGTATTCTACAACTTTGATTTTTACACCATGGTCAAATTCTGCATTTATCAAAAGTTATAACATAAAACCTATAGACTAGTCTTCCCTCACAAATTTGAATATTTTAATTCCAACAGTCACTGAGCAATATTAAACTTCAAACATGTTGACCTCATATTGTGCACCCTTGAAATATTGACCAAATATGCACCAACAATCTCCTCAAATCATTCAAGTCTTTATCTTGCAATGCTCACCATTAGATCTTGATCATAACTCTTGTGATTATGACACTTGACACCCTCATGTGCCTTGTGAACACTTTGTTATCAGTCTATGTTCTTGTGCCACTTGGTAGTCCTACATGATTTATTGAATCTTTGACTTTTTTCACACTATTGATCATCATAAGTATGAATCGTTACTCACCATTGATCTTATGTTAGATTAGTGAGCTTATGACACTTATCACCAACGCGTGCAACCTTTGACATGTTGACTTCATACACATCATTGATCTCAATATGTACGATTAATCACTCACCATTGGATCTTCTAGACCAATGACCTTAGACTTGAACATGATTAAGCTTGATGGTTTTTGGCCCATCATAGTCTACTAGAGCAACTTTGAAGCTTTATAACTTGAGCTAGAAAACACTTCAAGACTTGAAATTTTCCAGGTAACTTTTTGGCACTATAGATAACATCTCTATGTAAACTTTTGACCATTATTGACTTTCTTTATACTTGAATTAAATGCACAAACTTACTATTCATACATATATGCATGATGTGTAGAGATGGTTTGGCTTCTCTTGAAGCTATAATATGCATTTTTCTCATTCTAAATGCTCACAAAACATACCAAAGCTTTGTCAAGACATCTACAGATGCCTCACAACCTCTTCTTTGTCCTTACAGACCTGCACAAGTGCCATATCTCTTCAATCTATCAAATAGATCACTTTGGCATTAATGCATTAGTACCACATGCTCTCTTTGACATCAATGACAATATAAGACACCAATAACCATGCTCAATAGTATCCCCCTTTTTCAGTGATGTCAAAATAGCCTTAGAATGACTTCTTAATATTTGAACATCCTCATCAAACTTCATTCTGATCTTTCTCCCCCTTTGACATTAATGATAATGTAACTATCTTCTTATCCCGAGGACCTAAAAAGGATTTCAAGACCAACAATAGGAAAGAACCACCTCTAAGAGATGATAAAAACTCCCCCTAACACTATGCATACCACTTCTTACCTTGAACTTCTCAAACATGCTCCATAACTACACTCTTCTTTGATCATACTGTGCTCTATGAAAATAAAACACACTAGGACATCAAAATTTGCATGAACTCACCTTGTGAACACTAAGAGTAACTCCCCCTAGGTCATCTAAACTTAGGCACCCCTTGAGCATCTTTAAGTGATCTTGGTGTTTTGGAGAAAATAACCGAAAAATCCACTTCTTCATGCTAGCCTTTGTTAGAGGCCTTGTAGCCCTACCTAGACCTTGTAGAACCCTTAAATTTTTGTGTATGAACTTTCATGTTTTGAAATTTCAAATTTAGAGTACACTCATATGTCCCCTAAAACATTGAAAAAGTAAACACTCAGCTCTTCCTCTACAACATACTTACTTCACAAACCTATTACACAAATAACCCTTTACTTGCACAAATCCTCCTTTATGGAACCAACCATGCACTTCCAGAAGACCGTCAAAGACTTTTTGAGCACGCATTTGGTAATTTCAATTGATTAAGAACTTAGACCTAAATTAATTAGGAAAAACATGTTTTAAACAAGACCAAAACACTAGGTTTATAAGAGAAACTTGGTTTACACACCATCTTATGGTCAAAGCCCAACAATAATTTTTTTCCCATACCTGGAGGTTATCAATACACACTTTTGGACCAATTTTTGAGCCTAGAATCCTTTGGGATCCCATACTTCCTATACCATGGTTTTTGACCTGCATACCCTTAAGTATAAACTAGGAAATCCAAGAACAAACAAAAATTCTCCAATTACACACAAAATATCTTCAAAGCTTGAAATCACCTTAAACACATCTAAATAAATCATCACACCTTTTTATGCCATTAAGATAGCTTGACAAATTTTAATGACACCTAGATATCTTCAAGCCAAGCCTATACCTTACACATATAGCTTCATTCCATCATAATATCTTGGAGTAGATTTATAAGACTCATTGCTCCCCTTAGCCTAGCATAAGTTCAAATGATATTCTTATCCTAAAATATCAACTAAAGCTCAAATGGCATCCACCATGCTTCCTTTTGCTTATGACTTGGTTTGATCAAGTCATCATATCAGTTTTCTTTGAATGCACAACTGTAGCTAACTTCTTCACACTTTGTATTGATTAGCCCAATAATCATCACCTATACCACACATACTTGATTCCACACAAGAAAGATGTCTTTTAATAAGCATAGGTAGAGATACCCACTTATCATAGAGGGACTAAAGATTCCAAAACTCAAGAGACTCCCATATCTTCATTCTCTTACCTAACTTGTATTTCTTCCTGATCTTCAAATTAACTTTGAATGAGTTGTCAACCTTATTCTTTTCTTTTATCTCAGGATCATGCTTGATTTCTTTATCCATTTGGGCAGATAAGGCTTGTTCCTTGATACTTAACCTTGTTCCTTGTTCTATCATGGGAAATAGTCCATCTTTAGCCTATTTTCTATTTACTTTCTTAGGCCTCCATTCCCTATGGCTCCTTTTCTTTGTGTTAGGATTGGAAGTTTTTGAAGTAGAACACTGATTATTCTTGTATAACCTTGATATGTGACCTCTCTCATGACATTTGAAACAAATGAGATTTCTTAGACTGTACATACCTTGTGCTTGAGATATATGATGATTCCTTCAAGTTTTATGAATCTGATCATTAGGTCTCTTGATGAAGATATTACAAAACTTTGCAATATGGCCAAACCCTTGACACTCATAGAAAATGATGTCATTATTTTATTTTGAACCAACTGACTGTCTTGAGTGATGTTTTTCTACATGTTTGCCATTTTCTTGCTCATAATTCCATGTAAATTCATTATTTAAGGATATTTTATAATATTTTAACCTATGACCAAACTAATTGTAGGAGTAATAATGACCATTGAAATTTGTATACCTTATAGCATTTGGTTTTTTGATCTGATTTGTCTTCATTCTCCCAATGCCTTCATTTCTTGACTAATGATTGATCTTCAAGTTTTGATTGTCCTTGTTCATATTGGTCTTATCTTGAGTTACATACTTTTTTTCTTCTTTGTATCCAAGATCAAATCTATCACTAGCATGCTTTTTATTACTTAGAATATTATCAAGATCATTTGAGTTGTTTTTAAACTTTATAAATGACTTCACTTGTCTTGAAGTCTTCTCTGACTCGGCTTTCAATGACTCATTTTCAAATGCATACCTTGAACACTCATATTCTTTAGATTTTTAGGCTTGTGGATAGTTTTCTAGTTGACAACTAAGATGCTTTATTATGTCTTCATGATCCTTGGTGTCTTCAATCATTCTTGCCTCAAACACACTGAATTGATCTTCATAGTCCTTGATTTATGACATCATCTTATTATTCTTTTTCTTTTCATTTTTTAGATCTTCAAGAGAATTCCTCAATTCAGTCCCATTGTCCTCCTAGTCTTTTTCATCATATGTATATTTGCTCATAGCTTGACTTAGTTTCATCTATAAAGACTCTATCTCTATTTGATACATGATACACTCTTCATTCTTATTCTTTACTTCACAAAGAGTACAAACATGAGTTTCAAGATCTTGTTTAATCTCATCATGATCCTTAAATTCATTACTCAGCCTTCCTTTAAATAGTGAAATTTTCTCCTCATAGAATTTGATCATGACATTTTGTTTTTTGTTCTTCTTTTTTAGCAACTTCATTTCTTCCATAGTATCTAGATAAAAGTCTTCAAGAGTGACTTTCTCATCTTCTTACTTTGAGCTATCTCTGCCAAATAAATCTCTGCTTAGAGAACATTCACCTTCATCGTCACTAAAATCCATTAGCAATGTCTCCTTATCCTTATTATGATAAGAATAATCACTATTAAATGTGTTTACTTTTTCTTCTATAGATGAGTCATTGTCTTCTTCATGATAAAGACGCTTACTACCTTTGTATGATTCCTTCTTTTGATTTTTCTTACTGAAAAACTTTTTGTACTTGTTAGGACTCTCAAATTTCTTATGTTCATCCTCATGAGACTCCTTAGAAGCTTCTTTATGTTTAACATTGTATCTATCTAGACATCTAGCTACAAAATGACCAACTTTACCACATTTAAAACATTTGAAAGGAAGTCTTCCTTCATACTTACCTAATCCTACATTCAATTTTATTTCAATTAGGGCTTCAAGTTGATCTACATTAAGATCAAAATCTTCAAAACTTAACTTGTTATTCTTATATTTTGTCTCCTTGATCAGCTTGAAGGCAAATTCCTTTTTAGGAGGTTTGTCCTCATCAACTCTCATCTCATAGGCAACAAGAATGCCATACAGTTCATCCATATTTAGCTTAGTGAGATTATGACTTTCTTCTATAATAGAAAATTTTGAATCAAACTTGAGTGTAAGAGTCCTCAATATCTTTTGAACTATATTAGCTTCATCAATCTCCTCTCCAAGACCTTTGATCATGTTTACTACCTCATCAACCCTTAGAAGATAAGATGCCATAATATCTTCTTCCTTAATTTTGAGATTATCTTCGATAAGTCTACAACTTAGCTAGTTTTACCTTAGAGTCTCCTTCATAAATAGTCTATAATTTTACCCAAACTTCCTTGGCAGATTTGTAATGGATCACTTTGGTGAACTTAGCCTTATATGTACCAAAAATGATAGAATTCATATCTTTATAATTATTCTCACTCAACTTATTATTAGTAGTATTAGTTGGAGGTGTAGTTGGTGTAGTGTAACCATCCATGATAGATTGCCAAATATCAAACCCTAGAGGCATGATCTATGTCCTCATCCTTGCACTCTAGAAAACATAATTTGACCCATTAAACAACTGTGCTTGATTTGTAGAGAAACACTACATATTTTGACTTGCCATATTGTACCTTGGATCACATTTAAGAGGTTAAACTTGAAACAAAGGTCTTACTCTGATACCAATTGTTGGAGGTAAAATCACTGAGCGGGGTGAATAAGTGATGCTAGATATTTCAATATTAAATTTAGATCCTTTCAAATTATTAATCAAACAACATATATCAACTTGATAAAGTAATGTAAACAAGAGAGATCATACATTCAAAACATACACAAGATCACACACATAACACATGATTCTTGTGGGAAACCCTCATGGGCAATAAACCCCACTCTCAATCCTTCAAACACATGGAATACTTATCCTATAAGATGATTAAAAATAAGAGACCCTTTTAGTGAAGTACCCACTTCACAAGGAGCACCCACCACTAAGTATGAACAAGTACCCACTTACTCTAGATGTTGAGAACCCATATAAAACCTATGAAATTAATATCTCTATAACTTTGATTGCACTTTAATATAATGGAGACATAATGTATAACACCTCTCTTTCACCCTTCACACATTCTCAACCTTGTTCACACAAGAAATGCATCTAGAGCACCCTTTTGGATCATCCTAAGATTCTTCACTCATCCTTAGCCATAAACCTCCAACAACTCTATGATCATAATAGAGACATGACCAAAATGTCATACATGCATTCCTTACTCTGACCTACCTCTTTTCTCTATCTTTTACACTCTCAATATATATTTTTCTCACACATGTCTCTACTAGTCTCTCAACACCTATTCCACAAGTTTAGAAACCATCACAATTGGTTTCACCTTTTATAGTGTCTTCATGAATATCATGTTCACAACCTTCCTTGTCAATCATAACACATGCCTTCACTCTTAAGGCATCTACATGGGTCACCTTTGAGTAGTACCCTCTTTCAAATAGGTCTAAGTGTTCTTTTAGGTCCTATGGAGACCCATTCACCTGTTTGACACTTCTTTGACCAAAATTAGAACACAAGAACACTTTAACAATACATAGACCCATGCCAAATGATTTATAAGTCCTCTTTAAGTGACAACATCCATCACAACACCCTTCTGCTATAGAACAATTAGCCCAAACATAATTATATACATATGATCACCAAGAATGAACACACATTTAACTTATAAGCCATTGATCATACATAATATGGATTGGTTAAACCTCCATAATCCACATAGATGGTCTTCATGAAGTTTAAAACATTATCCAACACTTAGTTCATTTTAAAACATTGAAATACCATCAAGAAGAACTCAATTACCTTTTTTGGGTTACTTGTAGAGCATGAACACATACACAGTCAAATTTGGAGCTCAATAACTTTGACTGTATAAACATTCAAACCTTCAAATAAATATTGTTGGATGTGCCTTGAAGTCTTCTATAGTTTTCTTTTTACACCATGGTCAAATTATGCATATATCAAATGCTATATCATAAACATTATAGATTGTTCTTCCCTCATAAATTCAAATATTTAAATTCCAAAAATCACTAAGTAATTGTTAAACTTTGAACATGTTGACATCATCTCTTGTACCCTTACAATATTGACCAAATATGCACCATCAATCTCCTCAAATCAGCCAGGTATTTATCTTGCAATGCTCACTATTAGATCTTGATCATAACTCTGATGATTATGACACTTGGCACCCTCACATGCCTTCTGAACACTTTTTTATTAGTCCATGTACTTGTGCCACTTGGAAATCCTATGTGCTTTGTTGACTCTTTGACTTGTCCTGCACTATTTATCATCATAAGTATGAATCATTTCTCACCATTGATCTTTTGTCAGATTAGTGAGCTTGTGACACTTGTCACCAATGCATGTAACATGTTGACTTCATACACACCATTGATCTCAATATGTACATTTAAGTGCTCATCATTGGATCTTCTAGACCAATGACCTCATACTTTAACTTTATTAAACTTGATGGTCTCTGGCCCATCACATTCTGCTAGAGTAACTTTAAATCACTTCAAGACTCTAAATTTTAAGGGTATATTTTTGGAACTATAGAGAACATCTCTATGTAAAAATTTGACCATTTTTGACTTTCTTCATACCTAAATTAAATGTACAAAATTACTAGTTCATACATATTTGCATGATGTGTACAGATGGCCTAACTTATCTTTAAGCTAGAATATGCATTTTTATCATTTTGAATGCTCACAAAACATACCAAAGCTTTGTCAAGACATCTATGGATTCCTCACAACCTCTTCTTTATCCTTACATACTTGCACAAGTGGCATATCTTTTTAAGTTATCAAATATATCACTTTGACATTAATGCATTAGTACCACATGCTCTCTTTGACATCAAAGATAATCTAAGACACTAATGACCATGCTCAACAAAGGAGCCAATCTAATCAAAGGAGAAAGGAAAAAAGCCTTGAAGGGTAACTCACAAGTGTCTAGATATATTGCTATAGTTTTGAGTCGGCAAGGAGTGATTCTAATTAGAGGAAGGGTGTTTTCTAGAAATAGTAACCCATGTAAATGGAGTTGTAATTAAATTGTGTGAACTCAATGTGGTATTACTAGAGGGAGAGGGTGTTGACCTTATAATAATAGGTCATATACTATGAGGAGAATGAGATGGTTCATGTGGTTTGACAGTAATAATGGCAATGTGGTTTACAAAAATGTATCCCATAGTGTTGTTATAGTCTTAAGGCATGTTTTTGTAATCCACATTATGTGTATTATGATTGTGATTATTCTCATGATGATTAAGATTTTAACCTTGATTTTGGTTCTGATTTTACCTCTATCCTTGGTTTTATCCTTGGTTTTGATTGTTTCTTGGTGGTGGTTGATTGTGTTGAGGAAAGGATTCCTTGTAGATTCTCATATCCTAATTAGTGTCCTAATTAGGGGCTAGCCTAATCTCAACTTCACCACTTTCAATGATATCTTCAATAATGTGTCTCAACTAGATACAATGATACAAATCATGACCAAAAACATGATGGTAGTTACACCCTTCATCTTCTTTATACCAATCAAGTTTTGGTTGATTTTAAGGAAATGGCCTTAGTATTGGCCATATAATTAGGTTAGCTACTATGAGCTTTTGAAACACTATCTAAATTGGTTCTCCTAACTTACTGAAGACTCTAAAATTGTTGTGGTTTGTACTCTATGGAGGTTGTCTCTACAAATTATGGGGTAGATTAGGGGGAGATAATTGTACATTTGGGTAAGGTGGATCCTGCACCATTTTTACGTGACTTATTTCAGTCACCCCATTTCTAGCCATGTTCTTATTCTTGTTAAATCCCTTAGGCTTTTCTTGTGCAACTATTTGATTAGATGGGTGGGTCTTATTTAAATTTTGACCCTGTGCATAAATATTGACAAAACCCTTAGCAATAAGATCCTTCTCAATCTTTACCCCTTTGTCGATAATTTCTTCAAATGAGTTAGCATAAGCTAATCATAGATTATGTATAACTTCAAGATGCAAGTTTTGTTTAAATATGTCTACCGACTATTTATTTGGTAAGTTATGCTAAAAATGGCTTGCTAATGCTCTCCACCTTTGTAAATATGCCATGAAGCTTTCACCATCATGTTATTTGGCTTTGCACAAGTTATCAATGGTTAATTCATGCTCAATGTCATATTATAAATGGTTGATGATTTTTTTTGATAAGTTGTTCCAATCCATAATCAATCCCTTGGATAACTTGAGTAGCCAATCTAAAGCTTGCCCTGCTAAACTTCGTGGGAACAATCGAAGCCAATACTCGCTGCTATAAGCAAGCTCTTGGCATAAGATGAAAAATTCCTCTATGTGCTCACATGAATCTCCCTTTCTTTTGTATTTATAAAACTTTGGTTCTTTGAAATGAGGTGAAAAGGGGTTTTGGAGAATAGGTATATCAAATGGATATGGACATATCTCATTGAACTTGTATTTATTCACTCTTTTATTCATCTCTAAACACTATACAATCTCCTTCATGGAATTTTGCTCTTTCATATTTGGTGCATTCATGGATTGATTACAAAGCTTTTAGGGTGGTATGTTCCCTTAGTGCTATTGTTGGGGTGGAATGTGCCCCTGTTATTATTTTTTGGGTGGGATTTTCCCTTGTTGTTGCATGGATCTATAAGGAATATATACCTTTCAATCTATGACTTGGTTTTGATTTGCTCCTAGAGTTGAGTACATAGGTTTTTAATTCCTTGGAATATGTTGTCTTATATTATATGTGTTTTGTTGATTTTGTGGAGTTATTGGATCTTATAGACCATTGGATATTCTATACCAATGACCTCATACTTCAACTTGATTAAACTTGACGGTCTCTAACCCATCACATTCTGCTAGAGTAACTTTGAAGCTTTATAACTTGAGTTAGAAATCACTTCAAGACTCCAAATTTTAAGACTAGTTTTTTGGCACTATAGAAAACATCTCTATGTAAAAATTTGACCATTATTGAATTTCTTCATACCTAAATTAAATATATAAAATTACTAGTTAATACATATCTACATGATGTGCAGAGATGGTCTGACTTATCTTTAATCTAGAATATACATTTTTCTCATTTTGAATGCTCACAAAACATATTAGAGATTTTTGAAGACATATATGGATGCCTCACAACCTCTTCTTTGTCCTTACATACTTTCACAAGTGTCATATCTCTTCAAGTTATCAAATATATCACTTTGACATTAATGCATTAGTACCACATGCTCTCTTTGACATCAATGATAATCTAAGACACCAATGACCATGATCAATAAAGGAGATAATATAATCAAAGGAGAAAGGCAAAGGGTCTTAAAGGGTAACTCACAAGTGTTTATTTGTATTGCTATATTTTTGAGTGGGTAAAGAGTCGTTATAATTAGAGGAAGGGTGTTGTCTAGAAATAGTAACCCATGCAAATGGAGTTGTAATTGAATTGTGCAAACTCAATATGGTATTACTAGAGGGAGAGGGTGTTGACCCTATAATAATGGGTCCTATACTACGAGGATAATGAGATGGTTCATGTGGTTTGATAGTAATAATGGCAATGTGGTTGACAAAAATGCATCCCATAGTGCTATTATAGTCTTAAGGCATGTTGTTATAACCCACATTATGTGTATTATGATCATGATTATTCTCATAATGATTATGATTTTAACCTTGATTTTGGTTATGGTTCTACCTCTACCCTTGGTTTTGTCCTTGATTTTGGTTGTTTCTTGGTGGTGGTTGATTGTGTTGAGGAAAGGATTCCTTGTAGATTCCCATATCCTAATTAGTGTCCTGATTTGGGGCCAACCTAATCTCAACTTCACTACTTTCAAAGATATCTTTAATAATGTGTCTCAACTGGATACAATGATACACACCATGACCAAAAACATGATGGTAGTTACACCCTTCATCCTCTTTGTACCAATCAATTTTTGGTTGATTTTGAGGAAATGGCATTGGTATTGGCCATATTATTAGGTTAGCTACTATGAGATTTTTAAGCATTATTTCAATTGGTACTCCTAACTTGCTGAAGACTCTGAAACTATTGCGGTTTGTCCTCCATGGAGGTTGTCTCTACAAATTAAGGGGTAGATTAGGGGGAGATAATTATACATTTGGGTAAGGTGGAGCCTATACCATTTGTATGTGACTTATTTTAGTTACCTCATTTCCAACCATGTTTTTATTCTTGTTAAAGCCCTTAGGATTTTCTTATGCAACTATTTGATTAGATGGTTGGGTCTCATTTGAAGTTTGACCCTGTACATAAATCTTGAAAAAACCCTTAGAAATAAGATCCTTCTCAATCTATACCCCTTTATTGATGATTTATTCAAATGAGTTAGCACAAGCTAACCGTAGATTATGTTCAAGAAATTGTGGACAATGTGTTTGGTTATGACCTTTTATTAACAATCAAGTTTTGACTCAAATCAAGACCAAGTAATCTAAGACCAAAAAGACAAAAATAATTAAGTAATCATCCTAAGCCCTAAACTAACAAGATTGCATGATATTTTTGAAGTCCATCTTTATACGTACACTTAAGAGGAAATTAAGTGTTCATCCAAAATAAAAGCACTTTATAGGGTAGGGTATTTTACACCCCCCCCTCTCTCAAGTGATAATATGATGACATGGACCTTGGACCATACCTCACATCAATTATATTTTTATGACAAGTGGGATTTGTCTAAATCTCTATAATTTTCAACTATCTAGATAGATCTCATGTGTACCAAATTTCATGTTATCACATAAGAGAAGTAGCACATCAATTGGGTCCACATCATATGGTTTTTTATAAAAAGGTCTTGCCCTTTTTACAACCATTAAATTCGTCACTTTATTAGTATAGTGTAATGTACAAAATGATCATGCGTCCTAGGCTTAGCCACCTACTAATGGAGATGGTTCAACTGCTCAAAATATCATCCTAGTGGGGTGATCCCAATTTATATACCCCCCATGGAGAAGGGTTAAAGATGATGCTGGAAGATGAAGCCCCATGTCTAAGCTTCCATATAGAACTTATGAGAGGTGATGAAATCCCCCTCACAAGCCAAGATGCATAAAATAAAAACTAAGTAAAAGATCTTTATGGTTGTTTCGAGATAACCCAAGCCTTATGCGTCTTGGGGAGAGCCTTGAAAACATCTCTTTTATGCCTTTCGACTAAGATAAAAGTTTTCAATGAAGATGGAACTTTTGATCCCATAAGTTCCCTATAGGGTATGGGGGGAGAGCATACATGCATAACTTCCTTTTTAGACAAACAAATTTAACTATGCAAATAATTTAAATAAAAAACAACTTAACTTTGAAATGAGTTCAATTTTAGAGCACTAAAATGAAAGATTTGGTGATGTTTTTTGTCCCCTTGGCCTTAAGTTGAAAAACTTTTGAAAAAACCTACAAAAACATTTAAGTAAAATACCTTAAATTTTCATTTATGCACCAAATGGAAATTCATAATTCTTTTTAAGCATCTAAAATAGGTTTAAAAAGAATTAATTAAACATGATTTAATCACTCCTCAAGTAGGTCCTGTAATAAAATTGTTATCATGTTGTTTAGATTAGAATCTCTTTTGTGAATGAAACAAGTAACTTTGAAAAGTGAGATCTTGAGTTTACATAGTGAAATACCATAACTCCATAGTCTAATACCATAACTTTGTAAAACCACAATTGGTTAAGACAATATCACAACACATGAGTTAGACAACAAAAATAGACAAAATTACTACTCTAATAGATAATATCACAAATCATAAATCAAAATCATAACTTAGAGAGTTGTGATATTATTTCTTAACACTAACATCATAGGCTAACAACTAGCAATTTTTTTACAATACCATGATTACAATTGATGATATCACAACTTACAAAATCATGATATTGCAATATCATGATTGTCGAGTCATGGTATTTTAATATCATAACTTGACCTATAAATATAAAATACATTAGTATAAAAATCTATTTAAAATTTAATATCACTATTGTAAAACAAAACTATGACTGTGTCATTTGCGATTTTATCATCAGAGGACAAAATCGTTAGTCCATAGAGATAATATATTGAATTTTAGAAAATGTATTTGTTATCAAGTTTCTCACTCTCTTTAGCCTAAAACTCCAAGATTCTTCATGAAAATGGTTCGTAGGTTTCTTGTAGGAGATATTTGATCAAATTCATGGGGTGTTGTCCCATTAGGCATGCCAAGATGTAGGGAGGATTACAAAATTTGATTAGTCAAGAATTAGTTAATAAATCAAATAAAAATGCATAAATAGCTAAACAAATCAAGAAAACATATTCTAATGTGGGTTTGAAAATGATAGTAAGAAATAAATCAAATAAATAAATTATTAATTACCTTCCCAAGTGGTTCCACCACCCAAGAGTAGCTCCAATTGTGTTCTCCCCTTGATCTAGAGCTCTAGTGTTTTTAAATAATAGCTTCTTTGCTCCTCTATTACCTCAAGAACTCTATGTAAAACCTACACTCATGCTATAAACTATCTAATTTTCCTATCAATTAAAGCTAATCCAAATGCAAATAACATAATAATCAAAATGCAAATGGCTTGTGGAGAGATTTTAGCATTATACATTTACATAATTTAAGCTTAAAAATGGTGTTGAGAGGCCTTTTATTTATAGATTTTCCCATTTTATTAAAAAAAATTGGACCATCCATCTCAAGATGAAGATGTGTCACCAAGAATCTATTTAATTTTTGAGACTAAAATTAGTAAATGCCCTCATAAATATTTGAGATAGAGAGGCATTAAAGAAGCATGGGGGTTTAATCAGATATCTGTGACATTTATGGATTTTGGATGCCACCCCATAGATGATGTCATCAAGTGATGTAGATATTGAGAATCAATTTCCAATATTGAAATAATCAATAAATTCCATGGAAAATCCACTTAAGCTCTTGATTTGAATTAATTAGCTTGAAACAAGATTAATCAATATTTGTACAATTATTTAAAAATTGGCCCTTAATTAATCAAAATGGTCAAAAAGTCATATTACTAGGTTGTAGTTTTACTTGGGAAGAATTTGAAGGTGATGTTAGATGCGTTTGAACCGTATTCTTATTTAGGATGTTACCAACATAAAATAATAAAGGTAAATGATGTTTACTAATGAATTAGAAGAAAAGAGTGGTCTAGAGCACAAAAAAGTGAACTAATCATTTTGACTCAAAATGAATTGATCAAATTCAGGTATCAAATAAAATGAATTACCCCATTTAGGGATATATCATCCTAAATTGACACTTGTATAAAACAAGCTTGAACCATTTAGCATGCTTTTAGTGATTTTGGCCTAAATTATGCATTTAATTGCAAATCAAGTAAGATTGACAATTTTAACACAAATGGTGTTAGGAATTGGATGTCTACATAGTCAACCATGTTAAACCATGCAATAAAATCAAGAGCATACTTGGATTGTGTAATAATAATCTAAGAGTCAGATTGATAAATTTCTATCCCAAATAAATAATACAATAAGCCCAAGTCAGCGATTGAGATATTATCAAACAAATCATGTTTTCACTACTACTATGGTGGACATAAAACTCCCTATGATCAATAGGTCATCCATGTATAGAACCATAATCAATAGTGAATCATCCTACCATAAGATGTATACATTCGGATCAGAATGACATCTGGTGAACCCAACTTAAAGAATAAAGGAGTCCATCTTGGCATACCAAGTTTGAGGAGTTTATTTGAGGCCGTGGATAAATTTATGATTTTTAAAAACTAAGGAATAATATTCCATTATTCATTATGGTTTCTCCATGTATATTTACTCTTTGAGGTCACCATGGATAAAGGCACTCTTTAAATCCATTTGATGAACATCCCAATGATGTGTTGCAGTAATAACAGTAGTGAGTCAGATTGAGTTCATTTTAGCAACTAGGGTGAATGTCTTGGTATAGTCAATATTAGGTACTTGAGAAAAAACTTTTGCTACCAAACATGATTTAAACTTGTCTACAGACCCATCTACTACAAATTTTGTTTGATAGATCCACCTACATTGAACAAGTTTTCTTCCCTTAGGAAGTGGGACTAAATCCTAATAGTTATTCCTCTATAAGGATCTATACTAATCTTCTATGGAATTATCCCACTTTGGAGTGCCTGATATCTCATGAAATTATTGTGGATTAGAAGAAAATGCAATGAAAACATGTGGGGCATCCTCAAATTGTGAACAAGTTCACCTATTATCTGATGGATCTTCAACCCATTGGCCAATACTTTGTAGTGTCTATATAGCCTAAAAAGGACCCTTTCTTAGAGATTTAGGATGATATTCCTCATCATCTAAATACAATATAGGATAAGGAGGAGGGGAACACTCATCACTACTCTCATCATCAGAATTAGATGAATAATTTGGATCATCAAGAGGTTGATAAGGTGGATCTAAATTGTCAGAATTATCATCAAATCCTAGTGCATCTAAGGAAGAGTGAGAGGTGTCGAGTGTGTATTTTGATTGAACTTATATAAAAAGAACACTCCTCTCAATGAATAACTCATGAGTGTTGGGATGTATAATCTTGTATCCCTTAACACCCTTAGTATATCCAACAAAGATACAAGATTGACTTTGAAGTTTCATTGCCTTGTATTTCTTCTTCAAAATGTTAGTCGTAACAGATGAACCAAATAATAATAAATGATCTAATATGGTTTTTTAACCATTATAAGATTTAAAATGAGTGACTCTCTTCAATTATTTATGATGAACTCAGTTTTATATGTAATAAGCATAGTTGATGGCCTCAGCCCAATACTAAGGTGCAAGAGACTTAGAGTGGAGCATACAATTGGCCATTTCCTTTAATGGCCCATTCTTACATTCTAAAACACCATTTTATTGAGGAATATATGGAATTGTACACTATATTTCAATCCCTTTTGATAAACTAAATTACTCAAAATGATTACTGACATACTCATCACCATTATCGATACACAAAATCTTTATGGATTTACCTAACTATTTCTATAAAAGTGATTTGAAATCTTGAAAATGATCAAAGAATTTAGATTTTTGCTTAAAAAAATACACCCAAGTATATCTTGAATAGTCATTAATGAAATTAAGCATGTACTTTGTCCTATTGAATGAAAGTTTTATAAGTGGGCCAACAATGTCACTATGGACAATCTCCAATATTTATTTATCTCTCCATGATTTTCCCTTGTTATATTTCTCTTCAATATGCTTGCCAAGAATGTAACCCTAATAATATATATCAAAAAACTTAACTCGTGCCAACCCTGAAACCATGTCTTAATGACTAAGTTTCTCTAGGTAGTGATATTTGATATGGTTGAACTGCTCACGCTATAATTTACTCACTTTATTTGAATGAGAGAATAATATAGCAGAGGGTTTATGAAGAATAAAATGTGAGAAAGTATAGAAACTAGGATTGGTGATCTACTTTCCCAAATGCAATAATGGAGTCACTATTATCTTCCCTAATAACCATGGGATTGGGTGTGAACTCAACTCTCTTGCCCAAAATGATGTGAGTGATCTGAAAAATAGATAGAAAATTGGTGGATAAAGAGGGAACACATAGAATATCATGAAATATCCCATCATTCACTTCAACAGATCCACTCCCACTAAATTGAGTAGAATTATTATCCCCTGATAAAATGGAAGGCATATAACAAGACTCCAAGGATGAGAACATGCCCTGTGATGAAGCCATGTGGTCTGATGCACTATAATCAATTACCCATGTGTAAGGCTAGGATGTAACTATAATAAGTGAATTTCTATTATCTTTTCCCTTCTTACTATCTTTAGATTTAGAATATTCTTGTGATAATGAAATTTGATTAAAAGAATCAGGGACACTGACATTGTGTTTATCAAGCCTTTTTGTTAGTTAGTCAATTTGTTTCTTCATGCATTTGTATTTATCATGTCCAAGTTTCTTGTAGTACCTGCATGTGAATCACTCTTTCTTGGATTTCTCATTTTAAGAGGAATCTTTTTATGCTTTTGGCTTAGCATCATATTTATGACCCTTTCTTTGATCTGGGTCCTTATTCTATTTCTTCTCCTTGCTATTGGAAGCCTTCTATTTGTCATGAATCACAATCAAGGCAAACAATTTAGATGTCTTTAGTATACCCATTTGAATGAAATTATCTTTCTCCCAATTCCAATTAATAGTAAAATCATCCAAGGATGACATGGTCCATGTAGCTCCAATGCCCCATTTGGTGGTGTGAAAGGTAGAAACAAAGACAAAATAGTCAGAACTCAATTTGGAAAGTATGAAAAGAATCAATTGATCATTATTTTTGTCAATTTCACTTAGTTTCAACTATAATCTATATGATTTAAATTTGGTGAAAAAGTCTTGAATCGTATCAAAATTGCTTGGGCTCAAACTGATGAGCTCATTCTCCAAATCATGACCCCTCATTTCATCCTATTTTATAAAGAGTTTATCTAATATGGACCATAATTGATTTGGAGATATTACATATTCTATATGAAAGAGTAATTTGTGATACATAGACAAGCACAATAGACTATAGGCTTTATCACTTTGGTTGTACCACACCTTTTATGACTCAAGTGTCTACTCTATTTATGTACCCATCACGATTCAGTGTAATAATTTACTCCTCAAAAATATTTACACTTTGAATTTCCACTAGTGATAGTTGAATAGTGTAATAATCATTATAGAATTGAGATCCATGATGTAAAAAAGAAGTGTGTGCTATAAAATAGGAATGTAACACCCCTTGAATTTACATAGGTTCAAATTTAAAAGGAATGATAATATCACCAATGCATAGAGATAAAAAAAATATGCACTTTTTAAAAAAATGACACCTCAAAAGTAGTAATAGGATAAACATTATGCACATTTAAATATTTCTTGCTAGTAAAAATAATGTTCTCCACTTTGCATAAAACATTTGGGTGTGCAAATTATTGAAAACATTTTGGTGGCAACTTCTATACAAAAAAAAAGTATGCCCTTTTGGAGCAAAATTGAAGCAATTTTGGGTTGAGCATAACCAAGGGCTTAACTCCTATATGGCCAAGGGCTAAGACCAAATTTGGGTGCTCTCCCCCCTCACATTGATTGATGTGATTGATGTGGGAGTGACATCATCTTAAAAATAGGATTAAATTTTATGTCCTCTAGACCATCATCAATGTTTGGAGGAGGCTACACACCTGGAGGGGTTTTTGACTTCTTCCATAATTAAAATGTTTGATGTTGGGGTTATATGGCCTTATTGCATCAAGTTTTTAGACAACATGCACACCCTAAAGTTTTGATGTCAAGATGTTGATGTTTTTCATAGTGGGGAAATGCATTGGAGATGAATTCTTTCCATACATGTGTCAAGGTTTTTAGTTAATCCCTAGTCTAAACTCATTATGCCAGAGTTGTTGAATACTCTCATAGTCACAAGCCCTAATGCCATAGAATTTGACTATTCCTATAGTCAAAAGTCATGATGCTAGGAAAACCAACTACTCTCATAGTTAAAAGTCTCAACATCAAGGTTTTTCATTAGGGATGCAATGTATACTTTAAGTCATTGATATTTTGGCATGTTTGGGTTTGGAGGTGTCCTTGTAGGTGTCAAAGATGTCAATGGTTCCTACAGTGCATGCAAGTTCAAAAATCCTAATTTTCTCAAAAACATTAGATTTACTCCACCTCTTTACAATCGACCAAAGACCCACTAGAGATCTCCAAAAACCTATAAAAAATCATAAAATATTTTTTAAAGAATATAGATTATATAGATTTGTGTGAAATTACCATAAAAGTAAAGAAACCCTTCAAAAATGGTAAAAATTAACTATCATAAAATTAGGTCATGTTTACAATTGATCCTAAGTTTTTAACACCTTATAAATATGATGGTGAAAGTCATTTTACATGAAAACTTATCAAATGATATGTGATTAGTAAGAGATTCCTTCTCCCTTATTCTTTTTCTAAATCTAAATTTTTCGAGGATCCCAAAAGAAGAACAAAAACTAAGAGATGTTGAATCCATAATATACTATGTCAACGAATGGAAGATATATTACATGCAGGATTAAAACTCAATATTTCATAATAAGAAAAATGGAATTCACATATCATAAAAAACTTTGATACCATGTCAAAGTGGGATACAATTGAGGATCTACTAGATAGAGTCGAATGTATAATGTGATTACCTGTATGTAGTAGTAAAATCAAACATGAGTCAGAAGAAAAAATTATTCAATAATCAAAAATATTACAATATTAACATTAACATCATTAGAAATAAAAGCTTTGGGAAGGTACATTATATAGATGAAAGATAAACATATCCTCACTTCCTCATGAATGTAGGATTATCTTTCACAATGACCTAGAAAACACCTAAGCAAGCTAAACTAAACATTTGTAGAGAAAAATCATTAAATAAAATAAGAACCTATACTAATAGTATTCATTTTAGACTAATAAGTTCATTATATCTAATTGAATACATATATTTATATTGAGGAGTATATTTTGGTGACATGAAGTCAACTTTAGGTTATTAATTCACATTAAGAAGTAGGTTGGTTTTTTGGTCTTCAAAAAAATAAGCTATAGTTTCATTATCCTCTATTGATGCTGAATATACAATAGTTAAATCAAATTTCACACAAGGATTATAGATAAGAATAATATTGTCTAATTTTAGAGAGGCTGAACTTGACCTAACATATTTTTTGGGATAATAATGGGGAAATACAATTGTCTAATAATTTAGTTTTCCATGCTAGAACGAAGCACATTAAACTCAAATCTCATTTTATCAGAGACTTGTACAATGATAAAATATGTCATTAAGTATGTGAGAATTGAATATTAGTTTTATGATATGCTCACCAAAGTATTTCATAAGAAAATTCATGGAAGACTTAAGGAGATGATAGGCATTTTACCTCTTTGCATCAAAGGGAGAATGTTAAGTATGATGTCAGTATGGGCACTTGAGTTTTATTTTTAAACTTAGTTTATATATATATATATATATATATATATATATATATATATATATATATATATATATATATAATAATTTTGTTTAATTTATTTATTTCTTATAATTTTTTAGGGTCATTTTAGACAATTTCTAGTGATTTCTTAAAAAATAACTAGAATTGTGAGTTAACTCTAGTTCACTATCTGAGTACTCACATGAGTTCCAAGTTGTACCCTAAAGTATTTTATAAATTGTGTTAAAAAAATTTAAGATTAATTTAGTCAATACACTATCATATATGTATTTTTTTATTCCACTTTTGTCTAATTATATCTTGTAGTAGTCAATTGATAGTGGCTTCTTGCATGATGACCAAAAAGCTATCAGTTAGTGTTAGTGGTACTCTTTTTTATCTCTTGAGTTTATTTTTACTTGCTTTGAGTTATATTAGAGTCTAATTTTAGAATTATAATTATAGATTAATTATTTGTTAAGTAAAGGTCTTAATTTAATTTTTATTTTTTGATTTTCTTGAAATAACTTGTCATGTAAGTTATCTTGTAATAGGCTTGTTTTAAACTTTATTTATTAATAAATAATTATGCACAAGTGTATCACAATAATTAATTTTGGAAATTCATGTAGCAAATTTTTATATCTATTTTTTTTTTGTTACTAGGCATTCACAAAGGCAAACTAACAAGTATATATTTTTAGTTTTGAATTTATTCAGTATAGTCTTTGGTCTACAATCTCACTTACAACACAACTAGTTTAACAACTACTGATTCTGGGACTTGGTTGATACAAAGCTTCAATTTTAGATTAATGAAGAGTTTATGTTAACTCTATCCATACTTTCAAAATCTTAATATTACACCAAATTTGTTATATGTTTTACAACTCATACTCATTTAAAGAATTAAGATATTTTTACAAAATACCTTTTATAAAGATATTTAACAGTTTAATTCAAATCCCTAGAAAAGTGCAGTTATACCTCACCTTTATTAAATTTTAGTTAATTATGAACAAAATATATATGAAATTAAAATATGGTTAATTAATCATCACCATTTTAGTATTATTTTTTATAAACACTTAGCTTAAATCATGGTATCTGGAGATTATTCCTTGTCTAGTTTCCATTTGGTTATTCAAGGCTTAACATTGATAGGTCCCTCCAAATTTTACTCTTAAATCCATTGCATAATATATATTTAATTTAATATCTTATAATACACATATTTTTTTACATCACATGTGTGCACACATAATAATTCCTAGAGAAGGTTCACTTTATATAAGTCGTTCATCCAACACAAGATAAGCTAAAAGATACGATGTTATAAAAACATCATTTTTGTTAATATTTGGTGGAAAAATATATCACTAATGAATCTGGAATGCCTTAAAAATATATATAAATCAACTATTTAACTTTCTAAAATGGACATATTGTTCAACAATTATGATTTGTTGAATTCTAATAATTTCCAAGAATTAAATTGGGAAAGCACTTGTCATACAAACGTAAATTCATAATTAAAACATTATCAAATACCATATGTATTTTAAATCAATGGAAATTTGTTGATGAGACAATTGCAATGGTGTTTTTAGATTTATGAAATTCTAAACTTAAGTGATAAGAATCCTTATGAAGGTGACACTGAACAAGCTAAATAACACTCATAAAAATGCACTCAAACGTAACTTTACAATTTAAAACACCTCTACATATTGTATATAATTATAAAGGTATAAGAAATGTGATGTATTTAAAGGGTATTTTTTGATTTTGTAAAATAAATTTTTGAATACTATGAACTTGATATTGACTGCTCATCATTTTAGAATCCCAACAAGTTTGTTTTAACAAAATTCAACACTACACAATGTAAATAACTCTCAATGCCATGGTGTTATATATAATTTCAAATATATTTGAGATGAATTCAATTATAGAATCATATTTTTGAAATTCAATCATTAAGCAAGGTTTATTTTTTATAAGACATTTTTTGTTGAGAAATGGGTAAGTACAAAACTCCTAAATCTGGCCAACAATGTGATTTCAACCAGTCATATATTTTTATTAGAGAACTGATTTACCATGAATCTAATACCATTCAATTCCCCTAACATTTTTATTTATTCATATAAATATTTATCCTTGTCTGACTTAGTTTTCTCATCCAAATATTATATTGATAAGTCTGTACCAATCATTTCTAGAAAATTACACTTCATACACATTTTCTTCAAATGTTATAGGAATCACCAAAAATTACTAAAAATTTGATTGAGAGTGGTTTTTATAAGCTAAATAACATCCAACTAAAATCTTCATAAATTAATTTCATGAAATTTGCTCTTGTACTCATTTTTACCAAAATAACATGTTATCCCCTTTATTCTAAGATTAAAAAAAGAAGCATTGCAAATATTGTAGATACAACTTGGGAGTATGAATATTAAGTTATATGTATGCACATAAAATATGCAATTTTTCATATTTATCCTCAAATTATTATTTGTACAATTTGTATTTTTTTGTGATCATACTCTTCTTTACCAAATGGAAAATTTTAAAGACAGGGTTAAAATCCATGACATAGATATATAAGGTATGAAGACAAAATTTTCTTTATTTACCATTAGAATTTATACCAAATTTCAAAATCATTGAGAAACCCATGTTTCACCAAATTAAAAATTACTAAATAAATCCTATCTCTTACACACTAGTATTACAAGTCTAAAAGGGTTGGCTTCTCTCTAATGGGGATGAAACACAAAATACTATGATAAATTAATATAATTGTAATGATAAATTCTGTGGCTTACATCTTCACATTAGTATGTACATCACCTGTCATCAACAAACACAAGAATTTTTATGCAATATATGGATACATATGTTCTCCAATCAATGAAGTATGATAAACATTTATTTAAATGGTCATGTTAGGCACAATTTTCATAAATTTAATATAATGTAATAAAAATGGGAGCATTTATTTAGTCTACATGTAAAAGAATATAAATATTGTAATTTTAATTTTGTATATATAAAATGGAGGGTGAAGGTGATGTAGGAGCTTCCAAGGTGTATAAGCAATCTAGCTTCATCCAACAAATATAGTATGAATTTTGTTAGAATATTTCATGAAAAATTAAGAGTATATCATACTAATTAAGACCAATTATGTTACAATGACATCAAAGGTAATATATACCACAAGGTCTCCTCATTCAGTTACATTTTATTTGCAACTCTTAGTTGGAGTTAAATATAGGCCACACACATTTTATATTTATAATTTTTGTTACAATTATGATGGGGACACATAAATTATCTGAATGTTTGTAGCTTAGTCTTAAATACCCATCAGGTTTCTGATACACATGATGGGATACTTGACTTTCTTTATAATTCTCAATGGATCCACATATTTTATGGTAAAAAAATGTGCTCATGTGAGTCCAAGAGTCCAAGATTGTGATATGCATCACAATCATAGCCTAATTCATAGCCATTGGAAATCCCCATGGAGTCACAGTGGAAAAAAGTGATGACATGAGCTTAAGACTCTAGTATTGTGATAAATGTCACAATCATAGCTTACTCATATAGGTTACAAGTCAATCATGTGACCAAGATTGTGACAAAATACATGAAAATTAATTAAGTGGATTTAATAAGTTCATGGATCCATAGAGTATAGATTTACATATATTTAATTAGCCTCAGGAATACCCCATGAACTATGTGAATTCATAGATTGTTTAGAATATACAAATTTCATGGAGTGTACTAGATCATGGGGTCATAAGGCACAAAGTGTTCAATGGTATTAAAGAGTTCATGAAATCCAAGAGTCCATGGAAAGGGACTATGAGATCATGATATGTGTTCAATCTCATCCATTCATTGTGACCATTATTCATGGTGATCATGGCACAATGTGTACAACACATGGATCTTCAAACAACCATAACTATCACATGTGGTCATCAATTAAGGCATATTTTGTTCTGTTGGAAATATCTTGATGTGATATTATGATTTATAATGGCCATAGGGCATGAAAATCATGAAGAGAATTTTTTTTCACATGGAAAGATCAAGAAACTATTTCTTGTGACATATAATCTATCTCAAGACCCATGGGAAGTTATGGAGAAGTGGAAGCACTAGGAACCAATGGTTATAATGGATTACAACCATAGAAAATGGGTTACTGAGAGTGAATAATTTAGAGAGGATAAGAGGATAAAAATAGAGATAAAAATCAAAGTTCAAGACCTGATATGATTTTTAATTCCACTGTGTGTTTGTGAATGTATGTGTTTCTCATAATAAATGAAATGTTTTTTTGCCACATTTATCTCATGTTTTAGTGTGAATCTATCTAAGTGATTCATTTATGGGGATTAGGGAAACCATTAATTTTTTCCCATGTATTCCCATTTACACTAATTGGTATTAGAGTAAGGTTATTTCTTGTTGGGTTATGTGTCAAGACTCTAATTGAGTCATTAAAAATTTATGAAAGAGAAACTTACAATTAGGAGAAGTGATGGCACATAGAGCTAATGTTGTTAGGAGAGGTGTAGGAGTAGGGAAAATATAGTTTTATACCTAGCATAAATGATGAAAGGGGTTTTAAAAATATTATAAGTAATGGATAAAACACAAATAATAGGAACATATGTTGAATATGTGAGTAAAGATGAAGGAGTAGCGGGGGATCAAAAACTTGAAGTGAAAGATATGGAGGATGAAGATGACAATATATTTATCAAAACTAAGACAAATATTATTAGTAAGTCAAAATTGGACACCCATTGCTTTAATGTAATCCTAAATCTAGAGGAATTCATAAATTGGATCACAGATGTAGAAATACATTAACTATCAGTCAATGAAAAATCCCAAGAAGCTGAAATTTGATTGCACTAAGCTGAAAAACCACACATCCATATGGTGGGATCATGCCTAAATTAAGAGATAGAGAAAATTTCAAGATTAAATAAAATCTTGGGATTAAGTGGTGATGAAATTGAAGGGTAAATTATTTATTTTTGATTATCAAATGATTTTGTTTAGGGAATTGTAGAATTTGGGACAAAATGGGATGTGCATTAAAGAATACACTGAAGAGTTTTCTAGGTTCACTATAAGAGCTAAACTAATTAGGGATTCTAATAAATACTTTGTATAAGTGGAAAATAAAGAAGAGACATGTTTTCATCTCATATTGAATCTTGTGCAAATTATAATATCCACAAAGGTGAGTGGTATTCTTATTGAAATTTATAATTTATTGGATGAATATGTTGATAGTATGACAAATAATTATATGAAATGACTTTGGCCAATGAGGATCATAAATCATATGGATATAGTTCCAAAAACAATCTTTCCAAACAAGGCATCTTATAGACTAACTGCAATGGAGATGAGGAAATAAAAAGATTAGTGGAGTTAACAAACAAATTTTTGGTCAAAGTGAGTTTGAGCTTGTGTGGTTCCAATTGTGTTAGCACCCAATAAATTTAGATAATGTAGGATGTGTATAGATTCACATCTAATACAAAATCAACATTAATTATAGATTTGTATTTCCAAAAATATATGAAGTATTGGATTTCTTAAGTGGAGCCAAGTACTTCACTAAAACATATTTGAAGATCGGATATCACCATATTCAAATAAGAGAAGGTGATGAAAGGAAAACTACATTTAAGACTAATGATGGACTATATGAGTGGTTAGGTATGCCATTTATTTTTAAAAAATCCACAAGCACATTCTAGAGACTCATGAATTAGGTATTAAATCTCTCCATAGGAATAAAATGATGACAAGTGCCACTCCATACCAATACAATATTATTTACTACCACACTAAATTTTTTTTTTGGGTAATCCTTGTGCTCTAAGGAGGAATTATAGCATAAGCAAGGTGAGCTTGTTGGCATTAAAATTGGTCAAGAGAAAAAATGGACGTTTCTTTTCAATAGTCACGAGATAAAGTCCCTCTCCTATTAGCAAGCAATGCTACCTTTATTAAAAACAAAAATAAGTGTAGTAAAGGGAAAATATTTACAGCTAAATTGATGTTTTGTATGGGATAATAATTTTAACTATAAAGTATGAAAATGATGTAGAAAGGGAATGTAAAAAGGAGATAGTGGAGGAGAATAAAACATGCAAGTTGGAAAACACAGTGAGTTAAACTCAAAAAATCACTAAATTTACCAAAATAAAAAGGTAATTTTATTGAGAGGAAATCTCTATCATTCAATGGATAATAAAGACATTATGAGTTCATATAAACACCTAATATACACCATAACAACCACCTATTAAAAAATAAGAATTTGATAACTATTTTGTATTTATTTTCAAAAATGAATATAAGTATTAGTTTTACTCCACTAAGATTTCACTAAGATGGAAACAATAGATGTAGGTTCGAAAAAGAAACACTACAATATAATTTCCAAGTTTTGACTAGTTTATAACAATTTATAATAACATTTTGAAATCAAAGATCTAAATACATGTAAATAGTATCCACATACATAATCCATAAACAAATATTTAACATAAAGTTTGCAAAATCTCCCTATATGGATCTTTGTTGGTTTGTAGATACCTTTTAAAAGTATGCTGAAAAGTCTAACTATGAATAACCCTTACAAATGAGCCTTTAATTCATATTGATAGTTTGAAATGGGTGGTTAGAGTACATAACCATCTTTTTTTCATATTTTATAACTTATAAAAGCACATTAGTTAATTCAAACAACTTAAAATTTGAATAAATATGTTAACTAATTTTTACAACTTGTAAAAGTACAATGACCAATTTGTACAACTTACAAAAATGCATTGGCAAATTTTCACAATTCCAAATTGAAAAAATAGATTAGTACCATTTCACAACATACAATTCATGAATTTACTATTACAAGAAGATGCAAAGCAAAAACTCAAAAATGATCTAGGAAACACAAGTTAAAATTTGATGTAAAACTATTCTTTATCCTGTTTATTCAGGATGATTTGGATCTTTTTTTTTAGATTATTTTTTTATTGATATTTATTAAACTTCTGCATGATTTTTAACACTTTATCTTCATTTGGACCATCATAATATGCATAAAATATCTTTGCATCACAATCCTGATTTATCATCTTATATGTTTTATCTTGTAGCCTTTTGAGCACTACATTAAGATTTTCCAATTTTTTTTATATTTGATCAAAATTTAAATTGAATCATAACTAAATGTAGAATTGGGCATTAGAACATTCGTAATATTTTTCTTGAATTGATTGATAATATTTTCCTCAGGAAATAGTTTCCCATCATCATCAGTGAGTTTGCATTTCAATTTTCCAATTCCTCCCATTATTTATAGTAGTGCATCACCTCCCATTGATTTAGAGTCATTGAATTTGTTGAAATTTTCTTTGACAATTCAGACTCTAAATTTGGCAACTCCTAAGAAATTCATTGAGGTACCCAACTTCTTATTTTTAGACAACCTTTTCATGAATAAGGTCATCTAGACAAGCATATGAAAAATATTTCAACTTTGGAAGAAATTCATTCCATTTCCATACTTATTCATCATATTTGTTCTCAAACTTAGTTGTTTGATCATACTCTTCTTGAATTTTAGAACACATGTATATCATTGTGTAAATGGTAGTAATACCTTGTAAATTTTTTTGGGACCATTATTTAGTTGCCTTTCCCATTTGACTAATTTATTCCACAACATTTAGTGTTATGTGTCATAAATTTGATGAAAAATTGAATAAGAGGATTGAATTGGTCTTACCAATTTCTAAAATACTAATGTCAATTGCTCAACTTTTTATTTGAGTTGTTCCTTTGTCACTTTGTTTTGGTCTATATTTTTGAAAAATGTACCAATTGTAGATTATAAATTCTCTTTTACACCTTTTCTTGTGGCTTTTCCTAGATAGACCTTTGTGATCTAATAATCTAAAGCCTCAACATTGTCCTTATCTTTATCAACAGGAGGGACTACCACTTATGTATATCTTTCTCCTTTTTGATATTTAATTATTCTTGAGACTATTTTGTGATGCTTAGCACCACAAGGATGAATATTCATCAAAATATTGAAATCAATTTACTGTGGCTACTCAATTTTCTTTATTTTCTTTAGTATTTGATTTAGACAATTAGGAATTTCTACACCAGAAGGTTGTTTCATAAGAGCAATATCAAACTCCTATTGAGTCACAAAATAAGGGAGAAAAGTTGACAAAACCTGACCTTTTTCTAACACTATTTCACCTTGTTCTTTTCCTAATGTATCAATTGGGGTTTTAGGATAAGGTTTAGTGGGCAATTCAACATTTTTTTCAAAAAGTAATGTCATTGAATAATCAAGTTGAGAAGTAAAAGAAGAATCAAATAAAAATGATGAATTAGAGGCTATAAACAGTTGCATGGTATTGGTTACTAGAGTTTGAGGGTAAGAAAAACAACTAAGAAGAGATTATTCTATAAAATAAATGCTAAGATTACTTGTAAAATTTTATCCTAGTCTTATTATCTTCAACTTGAGAGGCTCCTATACTGAGATAGTCTCTATTGGAGCTTCAATTTCTATTATTTATTCAATATATTATGACTCTTTGTTAGTTCCTATTGTTGTAGATGTCCATTATATAGTTGATGTTATAAATTAGTAGTTCTTAGTTCAGTTTCATTTATAAGAGGAAATCCTACTTTACTAACATTGATACCATTATTTTTCAACCATTCAAGGGTCTTATTCAACACACCCTAATTTCTATCAATTAGTGAAGTAGATTCTTTTTTATGTCAATCTATATTTGGAAGAGGCTTTAATTCAATTCCTTATTTTTCATATATGAATGCTAATACATCTTCATCATATATTATATTTTTATTAATCTCCATTATGTTGAATACAATAACATTTTCCAAGGTGAATCATGAGTAATCATAGATTCTCATGTCCTTATCATCATCACAATCTATAAAATAGTCTTAAAATTGGTGCATATGTTGATATGGAGAACCAATAATATTCTGAACTAAGCCTCTAGCATCAAATGAAGGTCAACTTTCAAATGACCAAATAGTGATTTGAGTCATTTCTTCATCAATCAATTTGGATTTGACCAAAGAATCATGTGTATCAACTAATTGAGATAGGAAACTTTATTCCAGACCTGTGTTTATAAGACAAAATCTTGTGTGTTTTAATCAACTACCTCACTAGTTCCATCAAGCCCCATTTATCATCCACATATCTCAGGAGCATGCATAAAACAATTTCATAGCCATAAATTCTCAAGAAGGTGAAAGTTTGGAATTGTATGAACCAAGCTCCCCATCTGAAAATTTAAATAGATGCTGAAATTGACGTCTTCAGGTTATATGGTTTTGGCTTGAACATTTGAATCACATATTTTAAAAATACATCATTCACTCTATGTAAATGATGTGTACTTTTCTTCAAAGAGAGATGAGGATATAAATTATATATTTTTGAAACCTTAATGTCACCTATTGTATTCAAACTAACGAAGAACCTTCTTATGAAAAATCATAAACAAGATAAGAAGTCATATAAAATTTGGAATTTGTATTGACCTCTGTAAGCTACTTATGAATATAATAACTGATTAACTATTCCCAATTGATGTATTGTTTATTCTAATGAATAATCCATATCTATTTGTACATTCATGTTTGGAAATTTATTTAAATTTGGCTCTCCACTACTCTATGCAAGAGTGTGTTCAAGTCATTGACATCATCCATAAACTCAAACCTTGAAATATTCTTAGGAAGCCTTGTTTATGTGTGCCTTGATTTTGTCAAGTAGTGCTTATTGACCCCTTTAGTATAAGAAATGGTGTTAAAATCCCAAATTTTTTGAATAGATGTGGGAGTCAAATTGAAAAATGCTTGCCTATTAGGTAGATATAATAGATGATCAATATACTCTAAACCTAAGCATAAGACGCACTCTCCTTTTAGGTTCATAACTTCCCTTTTTTTGAGATCATAGTGTTTAAACATTATTATCACTAGTTCTAGACATTGTACTAAAGTAGGAAAGATAGTTGCTTCAGATAATCCACCATCATTGATGCTTTGTCCATAATATATCTTGTAGACTCCATTAATCATATTCCACAATTATTTCATGTTTATGTGGGCTAGATTAGTATATTTTATTTCTTCAATGTTTGAGTCTAGGTGTGAAGGTAGAACAACTCCTTGAGATTGATACTTCATATAGGTGTCATGTTCTAATTAGAGGATCTTTTTGGCAAGGGTATTTTTTAGAGTGTTTTCCTTAGGAGTCTACTTAATCAAGGTGTAAAATATTAACATTTGATGAAAATTACCTATCTATCAGAAAAATAAGACCCTAAATTATCCTTGTGAAGAAAGATGGTAATTTGGCTTTGTCCAAGAAAAAGGTAGAATATGGGGTGTGCACAAATAGAATATAGAATCTAAGATTGTGTTTTACATAAGGATGGAATTCGATGGTGTTCCTGATAAGTGATCAGGTTTTGAGATGTGCATAGATAATTTTTGGAGTTTGATAGTGTGTATAATAGGGTGTCAAAGTTCAATGATTGTTTATACAAGTTGTGGAATCCAATGGCATGCTCATCAAGTGCTCAGAGTTTGATGATTGTTCAATCAACTCTTAGGGTTGGATGAATGTTTAGATGACCTTCAAAATATGATGGTGTGTAAAAAAAAGGCTTAAAATCTTACAGTCTCTTGAACATAAGTAAATCCTGATAAGTTGTACAATGGAGATGTAAAAATATTTTGAAGAAGTTTATGGGAGAAAAGCTTCAAATATTGATCAAATTCTAGGGAAAAACTACAAAAAACTCAAAACCTTAGCTCCTATTTGAAAATAAATAAAACTAATAAAATCCTACACTACAAATGACTACGGCAATATCAAATTTGCAAATGAGAGCATTAAGGTACTAAAGATGTAAGAGGAGATGATAAAATGATGGGTAAAATATAAGGGATGCATGAACGTATTTTTAGGATGCAAAAGATCCATGTGTGCGAGTGTTAAATATGGAGTAATGGTGGGGAACTTGGGGTGCATAAATAAGCATTAGGATCTGAGGTATACAAGAACAAGGATTGGGTTCTAGAAAGAGTGTTTTCAAAGGTATCAGATCTTGGTAGTTGATTTAACACATGTTAGAGTCTGCAGGTGTGATTGGCAGACAATCAAGTTCTTATAGGTGTTCAAGCACCTATCGGGTTATGATGTATGTTTAGACACATGTTGGTTTTTGATAACTTACTAAAAAATGGGTAAAAAATTGATCCCTATTTAGTAGGCTTCTAAAGTTTGACAAGACCAAATAAGACTTAATCAATTTTTACATTTTTATTCATATTTTTAAACATTTGATCAATCATTGACTTTTGACAATGAATTCTTCATACATTACATTTCAACTTAGAAATGACAAATTTGACTATCTTTGAATCAAATTAACCATTTGTAGTCAAAATACTTAATTTTTTATCTTTTTAACTTTTTTTTAAAATTAGTATAATAGCTGGCTCCAACTGGGGACCTTGAACTTTAAGGGATGACTCTGGTTTCATGGACAAGTGCATTTCCATTAGATTCTGGAGTCATTTAAATTTTGATAGAAAAATTAAGGCAGGAGATTATAAGAGTAAGAGGTCCAATACACAACGGGAAAGACACGAGATAAAATGATAGAAAACAAAACAAGCCAAAAAGAACCACAGAAGGGGAAACATGACCAAAAATATTATATACATACTTACATGCAGGGGACTACCTGCTTTCATTTGAAGTAATACTTGATATATTTCCCACTGTAGGGCAATGGTAGATGTGTTCTATCATGATAAGCCAAGTAGAAAGTGTTATCTCCACAAAAGTGCCTAATTTTGAAGGGGCTCATCCATAAGAAATCAAACTTTTCATGACTTCCTTTCAGTTCTCTATGTTTATCCCAAAAAATAACAAGATTTCCCACCTAAAAATCCCTCCTTTTTGGTTTTTTAATCAAAAATGAATTTAACTTGAGCCCGATGCTTAGCAATTCTGGCAACAACTTGAGATCTATCTTATTCATTCTTATTAAAATAATAGAGTATTATTTTATGTAAGGGACTTTCAAAAGTTTGATCTCAATGGCTCTGGCTAGATGAAGTGTATGTAATTCAAGTGTTATTAGAATTAACACAATAATTCCATAGATTAAAAAAAATGGAGACATACTAATAACTTTCTTCAGTTATATATGATATGCCCATAGTGCATCATATAACTTCTTATGTTAGTTTCCCTGTTTCCCATCAATTAACTTGTAAATGATGGTGACCATATTTTAAATACTTGACTCGGCTTGGCCATTCCCCTATGGGTAATAATATGAATAATGGGATAGTGAGATCTCATAGCTATAGTAGAATCTGATCAATTCTGAAGAGGAAAAATTTGAAGCATTATTTTGTTATTATCTTTTGCAGAACACCATATCTCACTAAGATGTTTTCCTTTTTTAATTTACAAATAGATTCTAAATTCATTTACTTGATTGGGATGGCTTATAACCATTTGGTAAAGTAATCTGTATTAGTGAGAATGTGTGTATGTCTCGCACTTGAATGAGGATTTACAGCTCCAAAAAAATCTAAACCACATTATTGAAATGGTTATTCTATCACCACTCGTTTGAATGGAAATATTGTAAGATTTGGTCAGCTAATGAACTATTGACAAGTCTCACATTTACTTACCCATTCATAAGAGTCTTTGAAGAGTGTAGGCTAGTAATAATGGGCCCTTAAAATTTTATATGATGTTATTGGAGTAGATAAGTGTCTGTCACAAGTTTGATCATGAAAATCTTGTAGGATTTTCTTCTATTATTCATCATCAACACATTTCAAGAAAAAACCATCAATACTCTTTTTGAATAATGTACCATCCTAGATTACATACTTTCTATCTTTCAAATTGAATGTATTGCACTATTTGGCATCTAGATGAGGACATTATCCATATGTTAAGCATAAAGCAATATCTGCAAACCATTCTTAGTATAATCTATAAAAAGGACAAAAAGTAATATTTTATTTTTTTTGGTGATTTGAATATGTTGAAGAGATTATCTGAGAATATTTTTGTTCTGCTACGAGCTAACACAATCCTTTTCCCCAAACCAATTTTGTGGGCATGATTTTGATATCATATTATTGTATCTTGGTTATCTAGCCACCTCTCTTATATCCTAGTTACTATTGAGTCATAATAGACTTAACTATTTTATTTGGCACCATTATAATGGAATGCAAATGCAAAATATAATACCTAAACTATTTGAAAACTTTCATGACTACATATACATGTTTCTCTTCTAGGGAATATTTCAATTCATAGTCTTTCATATTACAACTCATGAAAGAAATTGGAGATTCAATACCTTTATCATTTTTTTGAACTGGTATGGATGGAAGAGTATGTTATGAGGCATAACAATAGATTATGAACTCTTTTTTGAAGTCTGGATAAACCAAAGTTGGTGCATGAGTAATAGTAGATTTTATCTTCTCAAATTCCTCTTTACCATAATTATTTCATTTGAAGGAGGGTTTCCCTTTCATTATTTCAATAATATGTTTGGTGAGTTCTAAAAAATCTAGAATAAATATTTTTAATAAATTCACTTTCCCAAATAATGAATGCGCACATGGTTTACTAGTCAATAAAGATAATTTATGAATAGGATAAACTCTTTCTAGATCGATCTTGATTCTTTCTTTGGAGACAATGTGCCCAAGAAGTTTCCCTTCACTCATCCTAAAAACAAAAATTTTAGGGTTAAGAGAAATACCATGTAGTCAATACTTTCTCAAGGTGTTCATAGTGATCTTCTCTCTTTTTTGAAAACACTATTAGATCATCTAGGTACATCAAAATTATTTTATTCTTTAGATCTTTGAATGTGAGATCCATGGTTCTTTGGAATGTAACCCCAATGCTAATTAATCCAAATGACATTTATCGATATGCAAAAGTTCCCCATAGGGTTGTGAATATTGTTTTGTATTGATATTATTTTTCAACCTCAATTTGATTATAACCTAAGAAACTATCCAATATTGAGAGCATTTATAAACCTATAACTACCTAGGGAATTTGATCCATAATAGGCAATGGATAATTATCTTTGAGAGAAACCTGATTCATATTTCATAAGTCTACATAAATTTTGAATTCTTCATTATTTTTATGAACTAGAATAATATTATCAATCTAAGTTGAATGATGAATGGGGAAAATAATTTGTGCATTCAACAATATTTAAATCTCTTCAAAAATTATTCCTACAATATTTGGATTGTATTATCTTTGTTTTTACTTGAATAATTTGACATCGGGTTTGATAAGAATCATGTTTTATATTTATTTCAGATGAAAATACTTGAAAATTCATACAAATATGCAATAATGTCAATGTATTTTCAAATCAAGTTGATTAATTTTCTCTTTTCTTCTAGTGAACAACATTTTCCAATGTTAACTAGCTTAGGTTGTTCTTCAAAGCTAATGCTTACTTTCTCATAGTCTACTGAACTAAGAGAATATTTCCACATCTTATTTTTGATGAACCTGTCATGTTTGTCAAAAAATTCTTCTAATGAAACCAAACCTTTAGGAATCTTATTTCCTTTTAATTTGATTACTCCTTCATTTTGTTCATCAATAATACTTTAATTTTGAGTTTGTGAAAAAGCTTCTCTATATGATAAATCACTTCCTTAGAAATAAAAATTTATAAAAACATCATCTTTTTCAAGAAAAGATGTGATTTGTTGATCATCATTAAATACCTAGAAATTATTTTAATTTTCTGGTATGTTATGTCGATACACAAGCTCAATTGTGTATTTGTCTTTATCAACTTATGAGTGAGAAATCAACAATGAAGCTGATAATGCAAGTGTGTTCGATTTGGAGTTATTTTATCTTAAGATAACATGAATAGAGAATGCCTCAAAAGTCTTTATATTATCCAAAACTTTGTTCCTATAGTGATTCAAGTGATCATTATTTACATGATGACCTATTTTACAACAATTTCTACATCACCAACACTTTCAAGTTTTAATTCCCATCTATTTTACAACTTGTAGCCCTAGCAAGAGTGCTTAATACTCTATAGTATTTTTAGTACATTAAAATTATAGTTTTTAAGAGATTTTTTTTTTTTTTTTTTTTTTTTTTATAAATTTTGTGATAAAAGAACAACTCCTACACTAGATCTTGTTAAAGAACAACTACTATCAAATTTTAATGTTTAGATTTCATTGGGATTGGTTTCCAAGACTTATAGCATATCCAAATATTTTTTTACACCAACAAATAATTACATATGCCTACATATTTATACAATATATCATCTCTAGGGTCATCTAATTTCTATATTGTGTACTATGTTTTTAATTATAGATCAAGGTGTAATTTTACTCCTTTGACTGGAATCATTACATGTGATAAATCTAACTAAATTTCTCCACGAAGTTCCTTACATAAGTTTATTCCCAAGAGAATACCATAGGCCGATAGACTATAAACTATTAGAATGTTGATCTTGATCTTTTTTTAAGGAAAATATGCTAGGGCAAATTGAGCATCTTTGATTTGACTAACTATTAGAATTTGTTTATCTTTCAAGGAGTAGAAATGACCAAAATTTATTGTATAGGTCAAGCTAAGAGCATGAGAAACTTTGGTAGGAATTGCGTTATCTGAGGCTCCTATGTCAATGATGTAATTGTTGAATTTGCATCCCTTAAGAAATAAGAAAATGTAAAAAGGATCAATTTTATTGTATTTGGATGTTGCTGCAACCATGGAGTTTACTAAATTAAAAAAAGGTGGGGTGGCTAATATTACTTTGACATTGGCTTTCTTTTGGGTGGAATATTTTACTTTGATAAACTCTAATATTCTATCTAGTTTATCTAGATATGCTCTTAAATATTCAGCTTGTGACATCTAAATTTTAGTTTTGTTGACATGTTTGATTATATCAAAAATAGGTAGAATAGTAAATGAAGGGAATTTTATAGGATGATACACATTAGTATTACTATTGACATGTAAATTATTTTTTAGATAACCAATAGTAGAATCCAGGGAAGACTCACCTGATTTAGCTATCGGTTATTTTCCTTTCATTTGAACAAGAGGTGGTGTTCCTTGCGGAAGAATAAATTTTATAAATTCTTTTTTTCATCACTTTATTACTTTTTCTGACTCTGAGCTATTTTTGATAATGTGAATGACTTAATGTTCATGTCTCCAACATTTTCTTCATAATTATCTTCATTTGAATTTTATTCTAGGAATATATTTGCGGAGTCACCACCAGGTTCTTCAATTTCACATTCTTGAGGACCTAGATTTTATGATTCATTTTTTTCTTCAATATATTCATATCCAAATATTTCTTCCATTTATAAAATGGCATTGACTGGTATATTTGTATTTTTTTGAGGAGGAGCTTCTAGTGTAAGCTTTTATTGGGGAGCTTGCAATCAAGGATGAATCCTTTGAAAAGGCACATAGTTTCTTATTAGGATGTCTTGGTAAGAAGTAATGATGGATTTTTAAGGCATTTCATTCTTCAAATATGTTATATAATTATCCATCTTTCGTAAAAAAAAATTAGTTGAATATTGCCTTGAAATCTGTATTTTACCTTTAGATGATTCCTTATTTAGTTTCTCAGTCATTACCATATCATCTTCGACATCAATGGCTAATGTTTGAGATATAGTCGAATAAGCTACTATTACTAATCTAAACTAATAACTCACTTGTCATAATTGAGAATTGATAAATAAGCACTTCTGATTCTCATTTATTATTTGGTAGTTACTAGTATTTTATGTAATAGCTTGTTGAATTTAGCTATGAAATATCTCATAGATTTGTATGTTTCTTTATTCATTTGAGTGAGATGAGTCAATTATTCATGTACATATTCTATTGGTTTGAATTTATTTTCAAACTTAGTTTTCATATTATTCCAATTGGTTATTTTCCTTAGAGGAAGATGATAGAACCAATTTGTTACTCCATTTTGGAGAGTTTTAATGAATAATCTCATTACAATAGCCTTATGTTCAACACCTATAATTCCACATACTATAGAAAAAATAAAATTATTTTCATCTGGATGTTGTTTACCATCACCTAAATATTTTGGAAAAAATCTTCCATGACCCTTACAAACGTTCATGCATTTATCCCAAAGCCAATGGGCCAATTATGTTACCCCAAATTAAAACCATGGTTGAAAAGGTTGCATGTAGTGGTATGATAACACCTAGTAAGACAAGAGTTTGACTAATAATTGTTACTCCCTGTAACTATTTATATTTATTAGGAGTTGTGGGAAGACTTACTGCATTTTTGAGTTCACCTTTTTATTCAAGATTCAATTTGAAATCAGAGGCTTCTTGCATCTAATAAAAAGAATCAATTTTACCTTTTCATTTACTATCCCAAGTGAATCATTTTCCACCAATTTTTATTGTTGATAAGGAGCTAGTCCAAATTGAAGAATCCTCTAGTTGGTATTTTTTGTTGAACTCTACATGAAACTAGTGATTTATCTCTTTGTGCTAAAACAACATGATCTTCTTCATTTTTTAATACCTCAATAGCTTTATAAAAATATCCTGAACTAGTTCTATTGTCCCACATAAATGCTATCAAATTAATAAAATTTGTTTTTGTGTCCAACTTAACCAATCAAAATTCAATTGAAGAACTAGTGCTTGGATGACTTGAATGGTCATTAGAAGAAATTATTACTACATAAAGTCTTTGAACAACTATATGAACTCCTTTTCATGCTTGTCTTCTTGCTTGCCTTTTTGAAACAATCTTAATGTTTCTTCAAACAATAACAACATGATCATATTCCATGTTTATAATTTCGTTGATAATGTTGAATTGAATCTAACTTGTTTTACCATCCCAGGCTAGTTTTTGAAAACTTGAAGTAGTGTCTTCCTCTATAGTTTCTATCTAATTCAAACCAAGTTAGCGATCAAGATTTTGAATGACTGAAATAGTCTTAAATAAAATCTAATGATTTTGAGCTTCTTTTTGAGCTCTTTTGTATTCTCTACATGAAAGAATTAATTTTATTCTTTATACATGATCTAATTCTTGATTCAAAAGTACTAAAATGATTTGAAACCAAGCTACACAAAATTCATCAGAATCTTAAGACAATTGTTTGATATCTGAAATGATTTCCAATTGTGTGGACTTTTCTAAATCTAGTTTAGGTTGATAGATAGGTCCTTGAGTTGATGAAAAATTCATATGGATTAATTATCCGAGCAACATTTTAGGTGATAATTTGGGTGACGATTCTACCCCAATTGGTGGCAAAACTTTCAAGAGCTATAACTTTTGCACCATAGCTCCGTTTGACTCCCCGTTTGAACCGTTGAAAAGCTAAGAATGAGGGTAACATCATGAGATGGCACAAAGATCTGATCAATGGGTTTTGACCCATAAAAACCAAATAGAATTTCTCTAATTTTCAATTTTAGTAGTGTAGTCTAAAAATAGTAATTCCTCAAATTTTATATTATTGTGAATCATGAAAGTTGAGCCACTTAATCTCCCTTAATATTGGTGACCTTCCACATCCTCCTCCTACCTTCAAAATATGTATAAGTGAAGATGTAACCCAAAAATGAAATCAGACATCTCTTTTCAGAGATAGGCATATGTTTGAATCTACAAATTTGATCAATAAAACATTTCTTCTTAGAGATAGCATTATTACAATTGTGTTGTTCTTGTTTCTTGAATTATCTTTCAACCAAAGCTTCTAAGTTTTGGATCAATTAATATATAAAAATGTGGGTTACACAAGTGTTGTATAAATGTTCCCCATAATGGATGTCAAAAAATGTAGGCATGACAATTTGTCGAGAGGAAAAATAGATGTTTTTCATCAACAGTCATGGGATAAAGTTCCTCTCCTATTATCAAGCAGAGATACCTTTATTGAATACCAAAATAAGTGAAATAAAGGGAAAATATTTATAGTAAAAATAATATTCTGTATGGGATAGTAGTTTTGACTAGAAAGTATGAAAAGGCTATAGAAAGGGAATGCGAAAAGGAGATAGTAGAGGAGAAAAAATCATTCAAGTTGCAAACTCAACTAGTTAAATTTATAAACTCACTAAATTTGCCAAAAGAAAAATGTAATTTTACTGAGAGGAAATATCTATCATTTAATGGATAATAAATACATGAGTTCATATGAACACCTAATATACACCAAAACAACCACCTATTGATTGAAATAGGAACATGATAATAATTTTATATTTATTTGAAATATATATATATATATATATATATATATATATATATATAATTTTAATCTATCAATATTTCACTAAGATGGAAACAATAGATGTAGGTTCGAAAAAGAAACACTACAATGGAATTTCCAAGTTTTTACTAGTTTATAACAATTTACATTAACATTTTAAAATCAAAGATCTGAATACATGTAGATAATATGCACATACATAATCCATGAAGAAATCTTGAACACAAAGTTTGTAAAATATCCCTATATTGATATTTGTTGGGTTGCAAATACAATCTCCTCTTTCAAATGTATGTTAAAAAGTTTAACTATCAAGAACCCTTAAAAATGATCCTTTAACTCATATTTATATTTTGAAATGGGTGGTTACGATGAATAAACATATTTTTTACATATTTGAGAGCTTATAAAATCACATTAGCTAATTCACATAACTTAAAATTTGCAAAAACATGTTAAGTAATTTGCACAACTTGTAAAAGTACAATGAAAAATTTGCACAACTTGTAAAAGTGCATTGGAAAATTGCACAATTCAAAATTTGAAAAATAACTTAGTACAATTGCACAATATACAATGTGTGAATTAACTATTACAAGAAGATGTAAAGCAAAAACTCAAAAATGATCTAGGTGACACAAGTTGAAATTTGATGCAGAATTATTTTTATCCTCTTTTATCATGATGATTTGGATCTTTTGTTTTTTAGATTGTCACTTTTTTACTTGATATTTATCAATATTATACATGCTTTATAACACTTTATCTTCATTCAAACAATCAGAATATGTATAACCTATCTCCACATCACAATATTGGTCTGCAATCTTTTGTGTTATATCTTGTAGCCTTTTGAGCATCGCATTAAGATTTTCAAAATTGTTCAGATATTTGATCAAAATTTTAATTGAATAATAACTAAATGTAAACTTGGGAGTTAGAACATCCTTGATATTTTTATTAAATTTATTGACAATGGTTTCTTCCGGAACTAGTTTCCAGTCATCATTTGTGAATCTACATTTCAGTTTTACAACTCCTCCCATTATTTCTAGTAGTGCATCACCTCTCATTGATTTAGAGTAATTGAATTTATTGAGACTTTATTTGATAATTCAGAGTTTGAATTTGGTAGCTCCTAGGAATTCAGTGAGGTACCCAACTTCTTATTTTTGAATAACCTTTTATTGAATAAGGTCATCTAGATAAACATATGAAAAATATCCAATTTGGGAAGAAATTAATTCCATTTCTTTACTTCTTCATCATATTTATTTTGATCCTTAGTTGTTTGATCATAGTCTACTTGAATTTCAGAACACATGTCTATGATTGTGTGAATGGTAGTAATACCTTGTTCTAAAATTTATGAACTAGGTTGAGTGGTGGAATGATGCAATCACTCATACTTCCACCTTTCTTTGCCATTACAAAAATAAATTTATGTAATTTTAGAAGTGGGTAACATTATTTCTAAGGAATACTATAGGGTTGCTTGTCCCTTTGATTTTCATATATAACCCATGGTCACTTATTTAAAACATGAGATTATAGTGGTTAAATGTCATGTTATATGTGGTGCTCAAATTAGGGCTGGATGACATTGGATTAAGTTTGGTGACCCAACCTCTAAGGATTTATTTTACTCCCTAAGGGCCAAATAAGCCAAAGAGTACATTAAAGCCATTGAGGTAGCTCATACTTAGCTCACAAACTTACCATAGATCTCTTCGACTTTTTTTGGACCACTATAAGCTTGTGTTTCAAGCCTAGGTTTTTACCACAAGAATAACACAAGATTTATAAGTGCTTAGATGTGGTGCCTCACAGGTTGCACCCTTTAGCTCAAAAAATATATGATGTCCTCTTTCTCTAGATGAGCTTTAAAGTATTATGCAATGTATGGCTGGTGATAAATTGCTTGAAGTGGATGTATTTTCTTGTAAATTTCACAAAGCCACTACTTAAAACAATGTGGGACTCAATTTGCTTCAGGGTTATAGAGAATCCGCATGCACCAAATATTAGGGGCCTTCATCAATAAAGCTAATATCAAATTTATTCTTAAATCTAGGGACCCTAAGCTTATTGCCAATTGGTTCCTGATCACTTTATTGAATGTATCCTACAAGATCATTCTAAAAGACTTAGCACTTTACCTTCACCACTTCCTCTCTACGATCATTAGACTAGAGCAAACAAGGTTTATCAAAAGTAGATATATTCTAGATAATATTATCACATTCTAGAAAGGAATGGAATGTACTCTTATTTATTGATAGAGGATCATCTTCCTCAAATTTGAATTTGAAAAGGCATATGATCATATTGAATGGCCATTTATCCTAGCCATGGTTAAAGTGTATTATTTTGGTAATTTATTCCTTTTGGACATTTGGACTTTGTTTGAAGCCTCAACTTGTCGCACAATCAATGGTCATAAGACATATAATTTTTGGATTTTTCACTCCATCAACTCACTTTCCCCAACTCTATATGTCATTACAGTGAAAGTGTTTGTTTATTTTCTTGCTCAAAGTATGGATAAATGGCTTATCAGGGGAATTTCCCTTCCTATTTGCTCTTCTCAGTGAAAGAATTGACACTTTGAAGATGAGTCTTTCTTTATGTTTGACAAGTAAGATTCATCTTTAAAAGAGGTGCTTCATTGCTTTGACATGTTCTGCAAGGCTTATGGGTTAACATTGTAATGAGATAAAACCCAATGTTACATAAAGAGCATGATATCCCTAACGGAGTGGTTGTACCACTATCAATGGAAATGGATTCATCAAGGGGAAATTTTAAAATTACTGCCATTCCCTTTACCTTCTATAATTCTCCTTCAGTGCTATAGTAATATTTAATTGATAGAGTGGAAAATAAAATCACTTACAAAATCACTAACCCTCTTTCTATCATAATAAAAATTCAAGTTTCCACCAAAATTATTGCACTCATTCAAGTCTACTATTCCTCTTGCAATGCTCCTTTCAAATCTTCGTATGAAAAAATTATCAAAGGTGCTAAGATATTTTCTCTAGGCGAATGCTAAGCAAACTAAAGGATTCAACAACTTTTATTGGGACATATACTACTTTCCTTGCGATAAAGGAGGAATGGGCATTATTGACATCTACAAAAAAACATGCCCTTCTGTGCTAAGTGGATTGTTAGAGCAATTAAGAAAAATGAGGCTCAAAAAAATTTAGCAAGACATTGCATTGTTGCGGGTGTTCCTTATGATAAGAATTATTGGAAAAGTGTTGGCTTCCATACTCTTTTAATTGCCTTTGTTTCGATCAAGATTGAGGTATCCTTTGTGGCTAAGGGCATTTGGAATGCTTTTCAAATTGTGAAACCCTTCCTTAAATGGATTGTTTATGCTTTTTTAATTGGTTTCTCTTTTAATGACCACAACCTCTGGTGGTCACTTATCATGATCAATTCCAATTTCGCTCTGGTAGAAATGATAGGCATAAAAGCTCTTTGAATTTTTAAAAAAGGAATTGTATTGTTTGGGATTTGATTTCCTCTTGAGATTAGATTCCATGGTATTTATTGAAAGGAAAATATAAGTTTATTAATGTAGACTTACCTTTTATTTTGTGTATTCAGGATTTGATGCCCAATGTCATGCTCTATAAGATGTGTTTGTAACCTCCACTTGTCTAGTGGAAGGATTGGTGGTGGAATTGTAATACTGTTTTCAAAAATTGGTCTCCTCTATTAGATCATGAGTTTGTTCTCTTCAATTTTGGGTAAGCTCAATAGGAGATAGAATCTAAACTCCTCTCCTAGAATGTGGCTTGTCAAACTCAACAAGATTTGAAATGCCAAACTAGAGCCCAAATTGGCCCATTTTCTATGGTGTCTGGGTTACTAAGGTCTTCCTCTACGAGAGCATCTCAAGCATATTGGGCTTTCTAACCTAAAATGCTCAACCAGATTTAGATCTGAAATTTTTAAACATTTCTTTTGGTCAGCTCTGAGAGCTCAGACTGCTTATCAACGGATTTGTTGTCTATTCTAGTCATACGACCTAGAGTTAATAAATTGGCGAATGACTTTCTTGATGGACCAAGTATGGTGGCCTTCTTCTACTACTTCTATATGAAACAACTTTAAGACTATTATTCTTTTTCCACTATGAAACTCTTAAAATTCGTTTATTTTTAAAAATAAAAAGCTTTGTATAAATTTCTCTATTGATAATAAAATGTTTCTCATTTGCTTAATTTATATACAAATTCAAGTAAAAGATAAAAAATTAACCTTGAATTTTAGCATATTTAAACACTCAATTATTGGGAAATTTCTCCTTATACGAATCGTGTTCCTTCCAACCAACTTCCACATAACATTCCTCCATCAACAAACAAACATTAGCCAAACCAATCTCATAACTACAAGTGATTCTCCATCTATATATTATAGATGGATTCCGAAAAATCTAAAAACGCGTTTATAAAGGAAAGCATTGTTTGGTTTTCCATTTACCACGCACTTTGGTCGGTTTGAAGACATGACTTGCCAACATTGGGACACACTTTTTAATTTCTTCTATCAATTGGCATCAAATCCGTGTTGGAAATACGTTTGTCTTTAAAAGATGAGAATAATGAATCGTACCTTTACAACTATCCTTCCTCTTTTTTAAGCTTCAAATGAGTTGTTTTATTGTTTTGTCATCACTTTTTAAAAAAATCTTTGGGAAAGTTTATCGAATTCCTTGACTTCCATGAGACGCATCTCACCTTGGTAACGTCAACATTCAAATTTAAACATTTGTCATCTAGATTTTTTGTCTAGGAATTGATGTTGTGCCCTATTTTTATGATTGATGTGTTTAGATTGTTGATGAATTTGTGGTTTTTAGTTGTGTTTATAGTTTTATTTTTTATTTATTGTTGGTCAATGGAAATTGATTTTATATATGTAAATTGAATATGTAGTGTATGGGGATAATATGGTTGTAGGTTTAGATTGTAGGGTGGTATATATCGATTGATTTTTTAAGAGTTGTTTAAAATTTTTGGAGATAATATTTTATTTTTGTTTTTCGTTGATTTTTATCTTTGTGGAGGGAAGACTATATATTATTGATTTATAGGCAACCATGTAAACTCAAACTATCATTTTGAGTGTTTTTTTTTGGAATTTTTGCTATTATGGGTGTATTCAATTGATTTTGAGGTGGTGATTTGGTAGTGCCCTTGGAATTACAGTTGTGCCCTATTTCTGTGACTGACATGCTTAGATTTGTTGATGGATATATGGCTTTTTAGTTGTGTTTCTAGTTTTAAATTTTACCATCTATTTATTATTAGTCGATGAAAATTGATTTATACATGTATACTGAACATGTGGCATGTGTGAATAATATGGTTGTAGATTTAGATTGTAGGGTGGTGTATATCAATAGATGTTTCAAGAGTTGTTTAAAGTTTTTGGAGATAATATCTTAATTTGGTTCTTCGTTGATTTTTTTCTTTGTAGGGGGAAGATCATATATTATTGATCCATGGGAAACCGCAAAACCCACATTATCACCTTGAGTGCCTTGGTCACTTGTGCAACACCACACATACCCTTGCATCATGTGCCGTCTATGCAGTGCCAAGGAAAATGTCATACAACCTTTCTGTTTGAATTGATCATGTGGCTAAGGAATCTAGATCTCATCAACTCCATGAAATGTTTATTATGCAACATAATCAATAGTCTTCTTATTTTTCCAAATCCCATAATAGGCTCATTTACAATCTTCCACTTGATAATTCAATTTTTGTGGAGATTGCCTATTAGTCTTCACACATGATCATTGCTAAATTCAATATATTATCAATTCAAGGTTCCTATTATCTAACTTGGATTAGATTAGGACTTGAAAAATTATTGCGTCAAAATTTTAAATATTGAATATAGATAGCAAGTACTTGAACATGGACCATACTTCTATAAGGGTTTATGGGTTATATTATATCTTAAGGAATAGACTATTGGAATTAATCTAGATATGGAGAACTTGAATTATGTACTAGTATGGATTCATCTTTATGTTTGGCCTTTGTAATGTTGGTTTGAATATTACCTTAAATAAGTTGTAGCCTTATTTAAGGAATACATCACAAATACAAAAGTTATGAAATAATAAATTTACGCATATTTTTCTATGGTATGTGTGAGATTGAATCTTAGATAGATGCTCCTTAAAACTATCATTGTAAAAAGAGATTATTACTAATGGGAGCAGTCTATTGACTTTGAAAATGTTTATTTTCGATGTCACTTATGCCATAATAATAGGAATTTATTAAAAAAGTGTCTATGTGGTAAATGTTCTTTATCAAGTGTAGATGGTATTTTATGAATTATATAGCACCTCCATCTTGTACACTTGGCAAACTCAAACCTTGGTTATTCATCTTAATTCTAGACCTTTCCCACTTTCAAAAGTCTCGCATTTGTTATATCATATTCCTCTTAGCCTATCTCTTAATCTGACCAGTATTATGTTGATGACCTAGACCTTCTATATTACCCTGAATGCTTAAAACCTCTGCTTATCTTCCACCTCTACAAATTTTGAGTCTGTACTTACTTTCTTGTTCCTTTCACACTAGCATCCAAGATAGACACCTGCATCGTTGCAAGTGTCCTTCTCTAATGCAAGTTTCTAGTGCCCTAAAGTCATCTAATTTGTAAATCAAATGTATCATAATGGTTTAAGTGCTTTAATGTGATTTATTTCTCCAAAAGGATTGATATAAGTACAAGATCAACCCTTATTCATTCCTAACCTATCAGACATCTAGAAAAGACCTAAGGCAACTTATCAAAGCATTCAATCAAGCACTCGATAAAGTAAAGCTTTCATATTTTATCTTATTTCCATATCAGTCATATGAACAACACATACATAAGTCTCAAGTACTGAAGGAGGAGCCTAAGAGTTATATTTTCCAAGTTACCAACTAGGTCATTATTTTACTTTATTTCCACATATTACATGATTCACACTCAAGCCAACATGTAAGGGGAAACTACATTAAACTAAGGCCCTCTTCAGAGTATAGTCTATATAGGTAGCACTCATTGAAATAAGGGTTTTTGGGGTCAACTCAACATTTTGTGCCCACTAACCCATTTTCCGCCAAGGTCATTATGAAGATGAAGAATTAGGGTTTTAAAATTTCATGAGGAGTGATAATTAATGACCCAAATATGAATGCACTAAATAAAAGGTGAAGACAAACCTAGAAGCATCCAGGTGGTCACATACTTTTCTAGCAGGTATTCTATATAGGACACCTATGTCAGGTTCAGATAGAATTGTCGATGTAATTATTCAACGCTGATGCTAGTGTCTATATCTCTAGAGGTGCTCAAATTAGAATGTGGTGATTGTTACATAATCCTCTTCCAATTTGATTCTTGCCTATTCTAGATCTAGAATTATGTCAATATTAGAATCAACTAAGTACATTACTTCTTTGTCATTTCCATATCTAGCATAGACGTACATACTATTTTAAGCCTATCTCAATTTAATAAATTCAACATATGATATATCTAAGTTTAGCATATAATTAGCTTGTTGTAGATCTGATTATCACCCTTATGCATTGTCATTTATATACTCTTAACCCTATCTACCTAAGTAGGATTCCAACTCCAAATTTAGGTTTAAACATTTGGTGAACCCAATGTGACCTTGGTTATTCCTCTTAGTTCTATACATTTCTTACTTTTAGAAGTCTTACATCTATTCTATCTTATGCCCCTTAGCCTATATTTTGGTCTAACTAGTATTATGTTGATGACCCAAACCTTCTATCTTGCACATAATTCTTAAAATTTATTTATCTTCCACATCTACAATTTATGAGTCTGTACCAACTTTCCTATTTCTTGGACATTAGCATTTAGGATAGACATTTGCATTGATGCAAGTGTCCTACTTTGACACAAGTGTATAATGTCCTAAAGTCATCTAATTTGCAAATGGAACATATCCTAATGGTTGGCCTAAGGCCTTTAATGCGATTTATTTCTCTAAAGAGATTGATATAAATATAAGATCAACCCTTATTCATTTCTTACCTAGCAGACACCTAGAAAAGACCTAAGGTAATATATCAAAGCATTCAATCAAGCACTCAATATATCAAAGCTTTCATATTTTCTCCTATTTCCATATCACTCATAGGAGAAACATATAAACATGTTTGGAGTACTAAAGGACTAGTCCAAGAGCTATTTTTGCTAAGTTACAATACAAGTCACTATTGTACTTACTTTCCACAAATTGCATGACTCACACACAAGCAAAAACATAGGGGAGAACTACATCAGTCTGAGGCCCTCTTCATATTATTGCATAGAATGATATTACTTCACCAAATAAGTAAAAATACAATAATATATCACAATGATATGGAAATATAGCATAAAATATGAATAATAGATAAGCCACTTCAAGGGGCCAACCTCCCAAATGTGATATGATAATGAACAACTAACCCTACCTCCTATATATAGTCTACCAAGGCCATGTAAAACCCATAGGCTGACCTACTAAGCATATGAAAGCATAGATAAATGTAAAATAATATGCAAAATGGGTTATGCAAGCCACAATTCAGATACACATATCCCTAGACATGCTAGTGGTTAAGGATGTAGCATGTCCCTCCCCTTCAAAATAACATTGTCCTCAACATTGAAGCAATATCAAATGTTGTTGCATGAAATTTTCATCCTCCTAGGTAGAATCTTCAAAATATAGATTCTTCCATTTGATCAGATACTCTATAATCAGTCTGGATTGTACCTACTTAGCGTGTGTTTGAAAGACCATTTCAAGATCAAGAATAACCCTCCCTTCTTCATTTAATTTTGGTAACTCAGTTTGAGTGGTGACCTTGTGTCCAATGACCTTAACAATTCAAGATACATGAAATATTGGATGAATGCAAGTGGATAGAGGAAATTCTAGCTAGTAGGCCACACTACCAATTTTTTACAATATCTAATAAGGGCCATAATACTTTGGAGATAGCTCGTTATCCTTTTTATATTGCTTTGAGGACATATGACTATATGGATACAAGTGAAAAAATACCCAATCACCAATTTCAAAATGACTCTCACTCTTATGCTGATCTTCCTATTGTTTCATGCAATTCTGGGCCAAAGCTAATTTTTCACACAAACTAGCATGGACTTCCTATTGATGTTGAAGGTTTTCCTCCATTGCACACACTTTTGAGTGAACCTTCAAGGGTGAAGTGAGTGATGGAGGATGGTATCCATATAATTCCATAAAAGGAGACATCTTTTATGAGCTATGCACTAAAGTATTATACCACCATTCAGCCAAAGGCAACCACTGAACCCATTTATTCTATTTATCTAACATAAAGCAACAAAGGTATCCTTCTAGACACTTATTGACTAACTCAATTTGTCCATCAAATTGAGGATGATAGGATGAGTTATGAGCCAATTAGGTTCCCAAACATGTAAATAATTTTATCCAAAAATTACTAGTGAATATGGGATCTCGATCATTAATAATAGTCTTGGGATTACCATGCAATTTCTAAACTGTATTGAGGAAGGTATAAGCTACTGTACTAGACACCAATGGTTGAGATAAAGATAAAAAATGAGAATAATTTGTGAGTTTATCCAAAACAACCATGATAACATTTTTGCCTTTATATCATGGTAACCTAGTAATTAAATCCATAGATACCTCTCCCATCGTTGACTAGGGATGGTTAAGGGTTGTAAAAGACCTAGGGTTTTAATGGTTTCACCTTTATTTTTCTGACAAACCATACATTCGGCCACATATTTTTGTACATCCCCCTTGATTCCTTTCCAAAAAAGTCTTTTGTGACTCTATGATAGGTTTTCAAAAAACTTAAGTGACCACCAAGTGGAGATGCATAAAGTTATTGAAAAAAAATTTGTTTGAAGAAGAGAATTCTGACACAAATATAATCTATCTTTGCACCATAATGCATTCCCATTCCATGTAAAATTTTCCATCCTATCTGAAAATTGATATAGATTATGAATCTATGCATGGCTGATGAGCTTAGAATATGGCTCATTATTGACATGTTATTTCCCTCAACTCATCTCTCCAAGGATATTATCTTATACAAATCATAGATTGTTAGATAGCTATTACATGGAAAGTAGATACTTGTCTTGCTTATATTGAATCAAAGACTAAACCTTTATTTTTTCATTAATGTCTCATACATAGCATTTTTTGTTAATTTTTGTTGTGAAGAATGCTTAGGAAGAAGACACAAGAGATGCATAGTGAAAGTTCAATTTTGATCTCCATCCAGCAGAACTACGAACTCACACAGAATGAATCTACCAACTCTGCAAGTCTATTTTTTCATGATTTTGAGACATGTGTGTTCATATGAGTACATGGGAGGACCAACAAGAAATAGTAATAAATCATCATGAATGACATCAATTCGAAGGATGGCACAGACTTGTTTCTATGGACTCTGCAGGCTTGTTTCTACGGACTCTACAGGCTTGTCTCTATGGACTCCGTAGGCTTGTTTCTACGGACTCCGTATGCTCATTCCTATTGAATCTGTAGGGTAAATTCCATGGATTATGTAAAGACAAAGCTATAAGTGGGGAAGCTGATAGCCAGATAAGATGAGAGAGAATCATTCCAGCTGGAGTCAAATGAGGAAAATACTCATCTACTATTTTGTAGGATTTGCTTTTGATAAAGTTGTATATATTTGGATCTTAGGACTATTATAGGATAGTATATCTATTTCATCAAAATAATTGGATCTCTTGGAAATCTAATCTTTTATTTCTGGATGAGTGGATCAACCAATAATCCTATCTCTTTGCATCCTATTTTGAGTTGATTATATTAGTATAAAATGTAAGACTTTTGTTACTAAAAAGGGAAGAGATGAAAGATATGTACAAGCATATTATAGGTTTAGACAGATTGTAATCATTTCAGTTTTATGAATTATCACTTCAGTTTCTATCATTGATTAATCATTGTTCCTGAGTCTGAGAGGAATAAGGGCCCACTCTCCTTGGAACTAGGAATTGTGTACATTATTTATGTTACATTTTATTAACTCTTTGTTATAACTAATCAAAATATTTCTAATGTTTGCTTTCATTTATAAAACATCAAAATAAATTCATAGTTCAAAAGGCATTTCATTATTCCAAAGTCATTTCCTTTCCAAGCAAAGTGTGTTTTCTTTTATAGTAAATGTGTGAAACAAATTTCCTTTTTAAGTTAAACATCTTCATTTACATGCAAGTGTAAATAGGAGTGTGATTTTACTTTCAAGAAAAAGAGTGGATTCATTTGATTAAATAGTTACATCTTTTCCTTTTCAGCAAAAGAGTGAATCAAGTAGTTTAAGACACATTTTTTTTTATTAGTAAAAGTTAGAATAGGACCATCAAACACCCCCACAAGCATACTTCTAGATCTACCATCCTACACCTTATTGCAAACAGCTTTGGACACCAGCCCTGGTTGATAAGACATCAATTGAATATTGATTACATGAGGAGTTGAATGATACTCATCATTTTTGGTGTCGTTTCTAGGGAACAAGGTGTTAGTAAGGTAATAATTATAGGTCTAGAGTGAAAAATAGAAAAAATTGTAAAAACCATAAAATCCCAAAAATAATTCAATAAATTGATGTACTGTCTTAGAGACTCTAAAGGGTGATTCATCCCAAAATTCCCACCAAGAACACAAGTTGAAACTCCTTCAACATCTTTGAGTAGTGATCCAAAAGTTACGAGTGAAACCTATCTGCAAGAATCTTTAGAAACTTGGATAGAAACCAGGCCATTACCATAAGCAAGCCCCATAAGACAAATTCCTCAGGATCAATCTCTTGTAGGAAGACATTACTTATAAATTGCCAAGGACTTAGAAGAAGCATTTCAAAAATCCATAGGTGAAGAAAATTTTAAGAACATTGAACAACCCATAACTGATACTATAAATATTCAATGGGAAGATCATTCCAGCTTTGAAACATCATCAAAAGAAGAAAATATGGCTTTCCAACAAAATCCACAAAATCAACAACTTGCACAACTAGGAAGAACTTTTTCCCTTCCTATTGTTGCAGATCCTAATGATCAAACCCTCATAAAAAATATTTTACCAGCTAATCTACCAAATTTCTGGAGAATATCTATAGAAGATCCTGATTAATTCTTGTTTAAGTTTAAGGTGCTATGTCAAACCTATGATTACACAACAGATAGCCAAAAATTAAAACTATTTCCCTCTACACTTAAAGATGCAGCTATGAGATGGTTCATGGGTTTGCCTGGAGATTCTATTAGAACATGGGATGACATGGAGACAAAATTCTTAAACAAGTATCAAGATTACTACTAAGTGCGAGAAAGAAAAGAGGATTTCTTCAAAATCAAATAGAATGAGGATGAATCTTTAGAGGATTATTTGGATAGATTCATGTTCACTCATAAAATAACCAATTATCCACTCACTGAAAAAGTTCATAAATTAGTTTCTTAAAAGGGTTGGATGAAGATAATAGAGATGCCTTAAATCTGATGGGAGGTGGAGATATAAATAAGTTGGATTTCAATCAGATTTCTAAGCTTTATACCAACTACTCTCGAATAAAACCTGAAATTAGGAGAGGAAGGTTTGGGAAATCTAATGAAGTGGGTAAGGTAATGAAATAATTTTCCAATCTAAAGATGGATATTCTAGTTACCCTAAATAGTACTTTGGATAGCCTTCAAGATAATGCAAATGTAATAGAACCCTTAGCAATCTATTGTCTTAGGTGCAGATAGAAACATGCCCTTAGAGACTACCCCTGATAAAACTAATGTTTCATCATGTGAAATTTGTGATGCAACAGATCATGATACCAAACATTGCACCCTTCAGCCTGTTTTAAAAAATCAAATGAAAACACAAGTCCAATCCACTAAAGAAGTAAATTATATCCAAAGACAAAACTTTGCCCCATAAAACTAGGCTCAAGGATAGTTTAATGCAAGAAACCCAGTTAATCCATGGATGGCACCATGGAATGTTTCAGTTCCTTCACCTTTTTGGAATCAACCCCAAATTCCATCAATCTAAAATCCATGGGCAAGACAAGATTAGATGCCAACACCCCTATGGATGGTGCCACAGCCACAACCACAACAACAATGGGTACCATAGCAGTAATGGATGTCACAAAAATATCAATAATGGAATCTACAGTGGAACCCACATCAATAATTCATCCAACCAAGAAGACCACTTCAATAGTAAACTATAATGCCACCCCTAGTTATTCAACAACAAGGACATATCAATCAACCCTCAATGCCTGTACAACCAATAGCAAATCTGAAAAATAAATAATCAACACCTATTTATGTTAATGAATAGGAAGAGATAATGAATGTTGGAGCTATTGATTGTTCAGACATACATTTAAGATTAGGAAAAACTATACAAAAACCTCCAGTTCTCATTTATGAGATACTTGATGAAAAATAAAAAATAGAATCATCTCAATTAAACACTAGAGAAGCCAAAATCAAAATGAGCCTTGAAGCAAACAAAGAAAAAACTACTACACTAGTAGTTCCTTTTCCTGAAATATTAAAATAAATTGATATTAAACAGAATCAAACTTGGTCCATGAGTTGCAAAAGATCAATATTGAGGTACCCCTACTACAAGCTATTAGGGATATACCTGAATTGAACAAGATCATCAAAAACATTTATATCAAAACACCTAGGAGGAAAGTAAAATATCTAGGAAACATTCATGTTGATGGCCAAGTTGTTGATAAATTAGCAGGAAAACTATTAGTTCTAAAATATGTAGATCTAGGAAGCCCAGTGATCATAGTCACAATTAGAGGTAAATATATTCCTAACATCTTGGTAGATTTGGGAGAAACAATTAATGTTATGATAATCGATACTCTTCATACATTATCTATTATGAGAATGCAATCCACAACTACCATTATTCAAACGGTAGACCAATCTGTAACTAAACTAGAAGGGACTATAGAAAATGTTGAAGTACTAATAGAGTCTTGAGAATATCCAGTAGATTTCATTGTCTTGCAACTTAAAACAAAGAATCTAGGATATCCCATAATCCTAGGTAGACTATGGTTGGCTACTATAGTAGCATTAATTGATTATAGGTCAGGAAACATGACCATTTCTAATGGGTTAAAATCCAAATCTATCTCTTTGTGTCGTCTTGCAAAACCATTAACAAATCACATACAGGAACTTTAGGTGGATGAATCAGACAACACATCAAACAACATTTTCTCCTTAGTTATGATCACAATTAAAAAATACTTAGAAGAATTGAATGGAGACATATACCTAGAATCTACAGACTCTACCAATCTGAAAGCTATGAATTCTGCAAGTCCAGAATCTACGAACTTTACCAGTCTATAAACTATAGACTGCCTCAGTTTAGGATTCTTGGGTCAGACAAAATATTATGAAACATCCAATTTTACTTCTATTATTTTCTCACCATATGATCATGGATTTATTCAGGGAAGTGTGTGGAAATTGGTAGAACATTAGCAAACTTGTTTCTTAGATGCATTTCATTATTCTTTAACAAGACTGATTCCTCTTGGAGAAGAGTTTATTGATAATGTAACCATGTTTCATAAGCTACTTCCTCATCCATGTCCTCTGAACTCATTGATTAGTGAATTTAAGCAAATAGATTCCAATTACCTTGGCACAAAATCAATCATGGTATTACCTAAAAAGATTTTGAACATCAATAGTTGGTTAACAAATGAAGAGGAAGACCAACTCTTTGAAGTACTAGAAAGACATACCAAGGATTTTGTTTGGGATTATACCGACATGAAGGGAATTCACCATAGCATATGCACTTATCACATTTACATAGAATTTGTCAAACCAGTCAGACAACCACAAAGAAGAATAAACCTAGTGTTAAAGGAGATAGTTAAAATAGAGATCCAAAAAATGCTAAAAGTTGGGTTTATTTACCCCATCTCAGATAGCCAGTGGGTTTTACCTCTGGTAATTGTGCCCAAGAAAAATATAAAATTAAGGGTATGTGTAGATTATAGAGAACTGAACAAAGCAACACTAAGAGATTATTTTCCTCTACCTTTCATTGATCAAGTTCTTGACAACTTAGCAAAAAAAAGATATTTTTCTTTCCTGAATGGGTTTAGTGGGTATAACCAAATAACGGTGGTAGCTGAAGATCAAGATAAAACCACATTTACTTTCCCTTGGGGAACTTTTACTTACTGAGTACTCCCATTTAGACTCTGTAATGCTCCAACAAATTTCCAAAGAGTAGTTTTGGTAATATTCTTTGACCTTACAAATGATTGTGTAGAAGTATATATGGATGATTTCACCATTCATGGTGGAACTTATGAAGAGGCTCTTACCAACTTGGAAAGAGTATTGATCAGATGTGAAGAACATCAATTATCTTTGAGCTATGAGAAATGTTTATTGATGATAGATGAAGGAATAGTGTTGGGACACCATATTTCTGTAAAAGGCATTCAAGTAGATCTAAAGAAGGTTGAAATAATATCCAACTTATCTATCCCATAAACATAAACTAAAATTAAGAGTTTTTTGGGACATGTTGGTTACTACAAATGCTTCATGGATAATTTTAGCTAAATATCTACCCATATGTTTGTCTTGCTTACAAAAGATAGTACATTCGAATGGAGTGATAGTTGCCAGCAGGCCTTTGAGACCATCAAAGTTAAACTTGTTACTGCTCCAGTATTGAGAGGACCAGATTAGACTCAACCATTCCATATATACACAAATGCTTCCAATACAACAAAAGTAGTCCTTGGATAAAAGGATGAAGAGGATAATATGTATGTTATATATTATATTAGCAAAAATATGACACCTGCTGAAAGAAACTATACCATAATTGAGAGGAAATTCTTAGATGTAGTCTATGTAATTAACAAATTTAGATACTACATAATAGGCTACAAGGTATTTGTCTATACAAACTATTCAGATATTAAATATCTTACCAACAAACCAATTATGGGAGGTAGAATTATTAGATGGTTGTTGCTCTTACAAGAATTTGATGTTACTATTATAGATAAACTAGGGAAGTCTAATGTGATTGCTGATTTTTTGTCAAGAATGAACACTATAGGTGAGGAAGAACCGGTGGAAGATGACTTTTCAGATGAAGAACTATTTGTTATTTCATCAAAATCTCCATGGTTTGTTGATATAGCTAATTACCTCACCACAGGGAAGTTTCTTCTGCAATTTTCATTAAAAAAAAGGAAACGTTTAATCAAAGAAAGTTCTTCTTTTAAATGAATTAACAGAATGGTATTCAAACTTAGACCTAACCATGTGTTTTATAAGTGTGTGATAAGTGTTGAAGCTTATGATATCATCAGATCTTATCATGAACCAAGAGGAGGTCATTACTCAGCTCAAAGAACCATACACAAAATCCTAGGAGTAGGATACTATTGGACTCACCTTCATCAACAAGTAAAAATATATGTCAAACACTGTGATGTTTGTCAGAGAATTGGATAGCTTACTCTTTCAATAGAGATGCCTCTACACTCTCATCCTCAATTGGTTTTAGAACCATTTGAGAAATAGGGAATTGATTTTATAGGTCCTGTAGATCCTCTTTTCAGAGGAAAAGAATATCTCCTAGTATGTATAGAATATGTAACCAAGTGGGTGGAAGTGGAAGTATTAACTCATGCAAGAGAAGAGATGGTAGTTTATTTCTTATATTTTAAAATCATAAAAATATTTGGTACTCCAAGAGAGATAGTCTCAGATCAAATATCGTAGTTCATTTCAAACATGATAAAGTACTTCATGCAAGTATATCAAACTCAACATAGAAAAACATCTCCATACCATCCATAGGCTAATGGGCAAGTTGAATTCACCAATAGAGAACAAGAAACTATATTAATCAAGTTTTTTAATTCTAGTAGAAAGGATTGAGCAGATAAGGTACCAAAAACTATTTGGGACTATAATACTACTTGGAAAATAACAACTAGATTTTCACTTTATGAATTAGTTTATGGTAAGAAGCCCTTATTCTCTATTGAATTTGAATTACAAACTTTGAAAATAGTTGTAAAAGTAGGGATTGAATTAAAAGAAATATAGAAAGAAAGACTCTTATAGCTTAATCAACTTGATGAGATGAGGATGGAAGCACTACAAAGAACTGAATTGGTACAACATCAAAGAAAAGTTTGGCATGATTCACAGATCAAGCAATGGAAGTTTCAGAAAGGAGATTGGGAACTATTGTTTGATTCTAAATTTTAACAGTTTAAAGGGAAACTACAAATAAGGTGGTTGGGCCTTATCAGATTGAGGAGGTATTTAAAAATAGTTCTATTAAGCTAATACCTATTGATGATAGCAAAAGAACTCTATTAATCAATGGACATAGATTCAATATTTATCAAAAACATCTCAATAAATAAAAATTTATTTAAAAGGTAAAAGATCAAGTAGCTTTTTTGGAGGACTCTGATTCTTCTAGGGAAACTACTTCAAATCAAGTAGTTATTCTGAAGGACTCTACTTCTTCCAAAAAACTTGCTCCTTGATGATCCTGCATATATATATATATATATATATATATATATATATATATATATATATATATATATATATATATATATATATATATATATATATATATATAGTGAAAATCCCTCTAGAGACACTATTGACAATGCATGCTAAAAAAACTAGCTTGCTGGCTGGCTATGCATTGTAAAAAGGGCTTTGGCTAGAAAATTAGTAATGGCTAGCCAAAAGGCAAAACCAAAATATATAAGAGAAAAAAAAAAGAGAATCTCATCATGTCACTATGATTGGTCTTCTCCATGTAATAAAAGTTATTCTTTCAAAACCTGTTGACTAATCTATGTAAACTTATTTATGCAGGACAAATGGCGAGCAAAGGATAAATCTAAGATCAAAAGGAAGTGAGACATATATTATATTTATTTATGTTTAGTTAACTAATTATCTTTGATTTAATTAAGATTTATTCTATGAAGATGACCCAAACTTGAGCCTCCCAAAATGAAATGACATGACACATACCATAATGGATAAGCATGTAAACAAGATGGTAAAGGTGTATGTCTACTTCATGGTGACCTATGTAGCTTTGGTATAATTAATTGCATCATCAATAATTATAATAATGGGACATCATAAACGGGTTTTAAATGAAATGATAAATAGTTATCACTGTCAAAGTGCCACATCATCATTTCATCTAATTTGTAATAATTTGACAAAATGGTTGGCACACTCCATAGAAACATGAGGCACTGAACTGTATAAATTAATTATGTCAAAATATAGAGTCATGAAGCTATGGAGTTTCACACAAAACATTTCATTTCTATAGATCCTTAGTGATTATTGCCTATAGATTTCAATAGAAACTAGTCTAAACCCTAATCCAAGTTAAATAAATAGAGTTGTCTATAAATTCGAGTAGAAATGGAACAAAAAATGAGATCAAAGCTAAAGAATGCAGCAAAGCTTCACAAAGACAAATCTTCTATGGTAGTGTTTAGAGCGAATGGGTAGATACCTTTCATTGAAAATTTCTAGGGTTTTCATGAAACAATGGTAAGATAATTCATCACTAATCTCAACCCTGAGTTTTTAGTTGTTAAAGGCATTGTTATTCCTATTTCAACTCAAATTATAAGTCAAATCATAAAAGTTCCAGAAGAGGGAATGAGAGCGACAGGAAAAATTCCATTTAATAATTTAATTATTTAGTTTAATGGTAATGAGCAGACTAGGACTTTGTGTCTAATAAATTCCAAGGAAAAATCAAAAGGGATTCATATAAATTCACTTCTTGAATCCTAGAAATTTGTAGCTGAGTGGGTACTCAAGTATATCATTTTTGAGGGGAAAAATAGTCTTTTAGGAGGAGATGCTATGAAAATATTAATACACCTTAAGTATGGGAGGCAAAACCCTCATTACAAGATTAACCTCCCATCCTTCTTATATGGTGCCCTTCAAATTATGACTACAACTCCTAATGTTGCTCTTAGGCACCATGGCCTTATTCACCTAATTATCCAACATCACTTCCTTCAACAAGGTTAAGAGGTCTAGGAGGAATTTAAGGACAATGTAACATAACAAATTCCAAATATGCCTACATAAGAAACCTCAAATTTACCATAGGAACATTCATCTCCCCCTGCTACATCAGTTAAGAAAATAACTCCAAAGAATAAATCATAGACTGTAGTCTCAAAATAAATCCCTTCTTCTTCTTCAAGAAGAAGAATCACAAGGTCTCAAATCCTTATAGGTTCAAGGTCCCCACAAAAAACTCAAAAATCTATAGTGAAACCAATTCCCTTGTCAGGAAGAAGAAAATTGAAACAAAAGGTTGCTACAGAACTTGAGAAGACTGAGGATTTGATGGTTGAAAATGAAAGACAACCGAGTGTAGCTCATAGAGTGACCAAAAGAAGTAAAAGGTTAATTATGATAGATGAAGATGAACAAGAGGCTGTAGACATTCTGGATAGTCTTAAAAAGGTATCTCATTCCCCTATACATCAAAGTATCCTTGAAACTATAGATGTTGAAGAAACGCCTTTCGAAAGGAACTCTCCAATCATAATAGAGGATCCAATTCTAGGAGAAGAGCCAATCATGGTAGAGGAATCAAGTATGGCAAGATAACCATATGTTTCAATTGAAACTACAATGAATAAAGGAAAAACTATATACATAAATGAGAAAGGAGACTCTTATAATCTAAATGATCACATTATGTAGTTAACCTTGAAGCTTTCTCAAGATCAATCTATAGAGCAACAACAAACAACTGACATTGCTAACTTAACTAGTCAATTGCAGAATAAGGATCATCTCAACTCATTATTGGTGTAAAAATTAGACATAACATCTACCAATCATGTAGTAGAAGTTCAAAGATTAGAAGAAACAATAAAGAAAAATGAAAGTGAACAAATAGACCTTTGGATATATGTAGAAAATCTAAAGAAGGAGAATAGGAGATTCTAGAGTTTGGTAAATTCTTCCAAAGCACCTTCTCCTCCTAAGGTATTTGTTGACCGAAGTTGTCAAACAATTTGTCCAGGTATTCCTACCTTGCAAATGCTAAATCAAATTGCAGAAGAATATTCCATACTCAAATAGAAAAACAAAGTTGCAACTTCTTCAAACAAAATATTGGAAAATGAAAAGAAAGAATTAGAAGCTAAGGTCCAAAATTTAGAAGAAAATTTACAGGATGCATGCAAATTAGGGGAATCTCTTTTGGCATGTAAGAATCCTTCTCCTGCATATAGTTTTTTTATATTTGAACAATTTTATAGATGGCAACTTCTGAGGATCTCTTGTCATCTTCCTTACAAGATTTTATAGCCAACAACATTTCTAGAAATTTTCTATAGTGTTGAACCTGATCAATAGGATTTGCTTTGTGAGTTTTATTTACATGATTTGATCATAGGAGACCATGAGCACAATAATTTCTTGATAAACCTTCATGTAGGAGAAGTTCAACTAAGGGAATTGAATTCTACATTCAAAAATCAACTAGCATGGAAAAGCAGATTTGAGGAGTATACAAATCATGCTAAGACTACATGATTATGTATCAGACCAGCCTTTCCTATCCCCAAATTGATCAGAAAGAATTTTAATTGTGCTTGTTTAAGCAATGAAGTTAAAACTCATTATTTTAAAGCTTTATATGATTGTGCTATTTCTTTTGACTTATTTTCAAGACAGAGTTTTGATTTAGTGGTGAATACAAGTGTGAAAAGGTGGGACCAACTTTCAATGCCTCTTAGAAGATGAGAGGTCATGTCTCCAAATAACTTAAGATGGAGTATGAGGAGAGCTACCTCAATTTTATAAATCTTAATAGAGGTAATAAACTCTGGGAGAGAAAAGAAATAGATTTGCATGAGATATAGACCCCCTTTATTGATCATACCTATTCTAGGATGGCAGAGTTGGGCTCCACAATCACAGGAGCAATTCAATATATGGAAAAAAATTATTCAAGAACATCAAGGGTTTACAAGAAATTTAGACAAGCATATAATAGATGAATTTGATGACTATGATTTGAGTCAGAGTTTGAAAAATAGATGCAAGAGCTACGAATGCAAATGAATGTTTACAATGGGACTTGCAAAAGGTAAATCCTAGGGGAGATGATGAGCTCAGAATATGGCTCATTATTGACATGCTATTTCCCTCAATTCATCTCTCTAAGGATATTATCTTATGCAAATTATAGATTGTTAGATAGTTATTACATGGAAAGTATATCCTTGTCTTGTTTATATTGAACCAAAGACTAAACCTTTACTTTGTCATTAATGTCTAATACATATCATGTTTTAGTGATTTTTGTTGTGAAGAATGCTCAAGAAGAAGACACAGGTGATGTATAGTGAAAGTTCAATTTTGATCTCTATCTAATAGAACTACGAACTCACACAGAATGAATTTACGGACTCTGCAGGTCCATTTTTTTGCACTTTTGAGACACATGTGTTTATATGAATACATAGGAAGACCAACACAAAATAGTAATAAATCATCATGAATGGCATCAGTTTGAAGTATGGCACAGGCTTGTTTCTACGAACTCCATAGGCTTGCCTCTATGGACTCCATAGGCTTGTTCCTACAGACTCCACAAGCTCATTCCTATCGACTCTGCAGGGTCAATTCCATGGATTATATAAAGACAAAGCTACAAATGGGGAAGATGGTGACCAAATAAGATGAGATAATCATTCTAGTTGGAGTCAAATGAGGAAAATACTCACCTACTATTTTGTAAGATTTACTTTTGACAAAGTTGTATATATTTGGATCTTAGGACTATTATAGGATAGTATATCCATTTCATCATAATAATTGGATCTCTTGGAAATCCAATCTTCTATTTTTGGATGAGTGGATCGACCAAGGAATCCTATCTCTTTGCATCCTATTTTGAGTTGATTATATTAGTATAAAATATACGACTTTTATTATTAAAAAGGGAAGAGATGAAAGATACGTACAAGCATATTACAGGTTTTAGATAGATTATAATAATTTTAGTTTTATGAATTATCACTTCAGTTTCTAGTATTGATTAATCTTTGTTCTTGAGTCTGAGAGGAGCAAGGGTCCACTCTCCTTGGAACCAGGAATTGTGTGCGGTATTTATGTTATGTTATATTAACTCTTTGTTGTAACTAATCAGAATCTTGCTAATGTTTGCATTCATTCATAAAACATCAAAATAAATTCACAGTTAAAAAGGCATTTCCTTCCTTTCTAATCAAATTGTGTTTTCTTTTACAGAAAATGTGTGAAGTAAATTTTCTTTTTAAGTTAAACATCTCCATTTCCATGCAAGCGTAAATAGGAGTGTGATTTTACTTTCAATCAAAAGAGTGGATTCATTTAATTAAATAGTTAGATCTTTTACTTTGTAGCAAAAGAGTGAATCAAGTATTTTAAGACACATTTATTTTATTAGTCAAAGTTAGAATAGGACCATCAAACATGCCCACAAGCAAACTTCTAAATCTACCATCCTACACCTTACTGCAGACAACTTTGGACATCAGCCCTAATTGATAAGACATCAATTGAATATTGATTAAATGAGGAGTTGAATGACACTCTTCAATGGCTATTACTGTCATTCTCCCATTTTAACCTTGATTCCTTGAGCCAGTCTACTTGTTAAATGGTCATGGCACATAACAATGCCTCAACTTGTTCATCTTACTTTGGATAGTTCATCAGCCACCACATTTTATTTTCCTTTCTTTTAGACTATTACAAATTTAAAACCTAACTTTTTTTTCACCCATTTTTTTTATTCTTTATAGGACAATCATTATTCCAAAACATATTTAAGGCTATCATGATCAATCTTTATTTGAAAGTGATGACCCAATAGATAAGGTCTCCATTATTTGATTTCATATAGAATAGTCATCATCTCTTTCTCATAGATGGGTTTGATCTAATTTTCACCCTTCAATTGATTACTTTCAAATGCAATGGGCATACCCTCTTGCATTAGTACTACACCCATACCATATCCAGATGCATCACATTCAACCATAAATGTTTTAGAAAAATCTAGAGTAGCCAATATCAGGGTGGTGCATAGATCCATTTTCAGTTGTTCAAATGCCTTGGTAGCTATATTAGTCTATTGAAAGGATTATTTATTCAACAAAGAAGTGAGTGGTGTTGCAATACTACCATAGTGTTTGACAAACCTATGATAGTAACTCTTTAGCCCCAAAAATACTCTTAGTTGCTTAACTGTCTTGGGAATCTGCCTTTCTATGATGGATTGGATTTTTTAGGATCAAGTTTTAGTCCCTCATGTATTATAATATGATCTAAATATTCCACTTCTGAAACTATAGAAGCACATTTGGAAAATTTAGCATAGAAATGATGTTACTCAAGAACTGAGAGTACCTATTTCACATGCTACAAGTGGTCTTCCCAATTTTTTATATAAATAAGGATGTCATCAAGAAACACAAGTACAAACTTGCTCAAAAATGGCCTAAGTAATGTATTCATAAAACTATGAAAGATGTATGGTGCATTGGTGAGACCAAAAGGCATCACCAAAAATTCATAATGGCCTTCAAGAGTATGAAAAGTTATTTTAGGAATGTCTTCCTCATGGATCTAGATTTGATGATACCCAGAGTGAAGATCTAATTTGGTAAAATAAACAGCACCATGTAATTCATCTAACATGTCATCAATTATAGGAATAAGAAACTTATCTTTGATAGTGAACTTGTTGAGCTCTCTATAATCTAGGGACATCCTCTAAGATTCATCCATATTTTACACCATGACTACTAGAGAAAAATATTCGCTTTGGCTATGGTGAATGGTTCTTTCCTCCAACAACTCTTGTAGCATTTTTTCAATTTCACTCTTCTAGGCATAAGGATATCTATATGTTCTAATGTTGGGTGGCATCCTTCTAATAATGAATCTGATAGCATGATCATGGGTATGGATAGGAGGAAGACCTTTTGGCATGGGGACAAAAACAACTGAATGTTCATCCAATATTTGTTTTAAATTAGGATGGGTAAACTCCTTGGTTTTTTGAACTTAAATGGAAAATAAGCATGCCACAAATCCTTCATCACCTTGTTTCAACATCTTGGTCATCTAATGTAAACTAACCACTTATGTATATTTAAATCTTAATCCTCATAGTTCCACTATCTTACCTTCAAAATAAAAATGCATGAATAGTTCTTGGAAATTCATCTTAATAGTACCCAATGTGGCGAACCATTGAAATTTCAAAATAATGTCAGTCCCACCCATAGGAATAACAAACATAGGAGAATCTATAAAATAGTCCCTCATTGCTAACTTAATACTATGACATTTTCTAAAATAATTAATTGTACCACCATCTCTAATCATGACTTGAAATTCTGGGGCTAGATAGATGAAACAATTCAAATGAGCAACCAACTTACTATTGATGAATTATGTGTACTACTTAAGTCAATCAACATTATGACCTTCTATTTCTAAATAAAACCTACTGCCTTAATATTTTGAGGAGTATAAATACCTAAAAGGGCATGGTAGGAGATAGTAGGTTGAGAATCTATAGCTTTATCCTTAATTCTTTTAAAACCCTCACCAGATGCCTCCTCATCTTCATTCTTGTCATCCCCTTCAATGTAAAATAAATTTTTTTAGCACATCGATGACCTTTGTTCCATTTTTTGTCACAGCCATAACATAACCCTTTGGCACACTTCTCCTTAATTTATTGTGGTATCAATCTGGTAGGTTAAGGCAGTGATGGAGTTGGGAAGGTGTGTTCTTAGCTAGTAGTGAAAAGACAATGTTTGATCATCTATTTTTCTACTGCTAAGCATGCCCTTGATATATATTCAGATATACTTATTGGGTTAAACATACAAACCTCCAATTGAATATTATCTTTTAGTCCACCCAAAAAAAGGTCAGTCAGATTTGCCTCAATGATATCCTCCATATGTAAGGATAGATTCTAAAATTGATGAATACAATCCTTCATTGTTCTTATTTGTCATATTTTGGATAACTGGTTAAAGTAGTTTTTATAAATATTATCCTGATAGTGAGACATTAGTTCATCAGAGAATAATGACCATGTAATAGGAGCACTAGTATTATTCTTTTAAGCACAAAACCAATGATACCAAATGAATGGATCAGGTTCTAGATATAGAGATGCCATGACCACCTTTTGAAAGCTAGAAGTTTGGTGTAGATCAAATAGATTTTCAATTTGAGTGATCCAAGTGAGTGAATCCTTACCATCAAACTTGTTCAAGTCAACTTTTGGCAACATCAATTTTGCCCCCATATGGGCAGTGTTAGTATTGAGAGGAAGAGCAAAAGGAAAAAGTATAGGGTTATTGAGTGGTAAATGAAATAAAATGGCATCTAATTGTGTCATAATCTATTATAATTGATTTTTCTTGCCATTAAGATCCCCTTACATTATTGACATTTGATTTTGGACTTGCAATCCTTCTACATTAGGCCAAGTAGATTTGACTAAATTTGAGAAATCATATAAGATGTTGCAAACTCCATGTCATCCCCTAAAGGAGTTTTAGGGGTGTCTTTCCCTTTCCCCAATCTACGAGTGTTAGGACCAACTATATGAAGGCTTGATGGTGAACCTTATTTTTCCCCATTGACCTAACTTTGACCATGATTTTTTTTAAATATGTTAGCCTCAAATAACAAATATAAAAAAATAGACCCCAACTAATTTTTTCCAAGCTTTCCAAAAATGTAAATAAGTTTCAAAAAATTTACAAATTGTGAGCTATGGAATGAATTTGTTAAAAACCATAAAGTGGTGATAAATTTTGAAACATATATCCAAATAAGCTAAAATTATGTAAGCTTACTTGAATGATTTCACAACTCCAGTAAAATAATTGTAGATAAATTCTCAATCATTTATGAAATTTAGCTAAATTTCAAGATCTAGGGTTTTTGACCTAATTATGGCCCAAATCGATGCTTTGATACCACTTGAAATAATATTAATTCACCAAATAGTCATAAAATATGAATAATAGATAAGCCACTTTGAGGGAACAACCTCCCAAACGCTTATAATAATAAATGAATACTCTAATATGATGATGAACAACTAACCTTACCTCCTATATATAGTCTACCAAGGCCATGGAAAACCCATAGGATGATCTAATAAGCATATGAATGCATATATAAATGTAAAATAATGTGCAAAAATGGTTATGTAAGATAAAATCTAGTTACACATATCCCTAGACATACTAATGGTTAAGGGTGTAGCATTGGCTATGTAGGTAATGCTAACTGATAGAGGGTTTTTGGGGTCAGATCGACATAATGTGCCCACTAACCCATTTTTCTTGAAGGTCATTATGAAGATAAATAACTAGGGTTTTACAATTTGATGAGGAGTGATAGTCTATGACCCAAATCTAAATGCACTAGAGTGAAGGCAAAGACAAACCTAGAAGCATCTAGGTGGTTGCATCTTTTTCTAGCAAGTATTTTATATAGGAAACCTATGTAAGGTTCAGATAATAGCATCAATGAAACCGTTTAAGGCTGAATCTAGTGTCTACATATTCATAGGTACTCAAATAAGAATTTGGCCACTATTCCAAAATCCTCTTCTAATCTACTTCCTTCTTGTTCCAGATATAAAACTATGTCAACATTAGAACCAACTAAGTACAATACTTATTTGTCATTTCCATACCTAAAATAGTTATAGTTACTATTTTTATCCTATCTCAGTTTAATAAACTTAATGTATGATATATCTAAGTTTAGCATCTAATTGGCCTAATGTCGATTTGATTATCAACCTTATGCACCATCATTTCTATATTCATAACCATTCAATCAAGCACATGATAAAGCAAAATTTTATTATTTTCTCATATTATATATCAGTCATAGGAATAACACATACATAAGTCTGAAGCACTGAAGGAGCAACTCAAGGGATATATTTTCCAAGTTATAATCTAGGTCACTATTGTACTTATTTTCCACATATTGCATGATTCACACACAAGCCAACATGTAGGGGATAACTACATTAGTTTGAGGTCCTTTTCAAAGTATTGGCTATGTGGGAAGCACTCATTAATAGAGTAGTCTTTATGTTTATCTCAACACCATGTGCCCACTAACCCATTTTCCCCAAGTTTACTATGAATATGAAGAACTAGGTTTTGAAATTTCATGAGGAGCGATAGTCTATGACCTAGATTTGAATACACTAGAGTGAAGGTGAAAACAAAACCAAAGGCATCTAGGTGGTCACATCATTTTCCATCAGGTATTATATATAAGAAACCTATGTCAGGTTCAGACAGTAGTATCAACATAATTATCCAAAGTTGATGCTAGTATTTGCAACTCCACAAGTAATCAAATCAAAATTTTATGAATTGTTTCATTATCCTATTCTAGTCTACTTCCTACCTATTCTAAATACATAACTATGTCAACATCAGAACCAACTAAGTACATTACTTCTTTGTTATTTCTATATCTATCATAGATGTACTTACTATTTTTAGCCTATATCAATTTAATAAATTAAACATATGCTATATTTGAGTTTAGAATCTAATTGGCATATTGTAAATCTGATTATCACCCTTGTGTATTGTCATTTCTATATTATTAACCCTATCTACCCAAGTAGAATTCCACCTCTAAATTTAGGGTTAAACATTTGGTGAACCCGATCGCTGTGTCTTTTCTTGCAACTCTTAGTATTTTAGAACTTTTTTTATTTTTATGATTTATAATTTTCTACAATTTATTTCAAAAATTAGTTTGTTTTCAAAATATAAGGAATACATCAATAAAATATATTTCTCCTTAGAGTTTGTGTCTCTCCTATCATGTTATCATTTTAGTATCTAGAACATCTCAAATGGATAAAGAAGAGACTCTTCCTTCTCCTAACCCTAAAGGGGATGATTACTATCATTCCTCTAACTAGGTCAATACTATCACTCCTTTAAGGGGTAAGGTAGATGGTGTATGTATGCATGTTTAATCTGAGCTACCTAGGGTTTGTTCTTGTGAATCCCTAAATAATCAAATCACCAATATCAACACGTTAATAAAGTAGTTAAAAAATCATATTACACTCTTACAAAATCCAACACATGGTTATATTAATCATGTGTCTACATCCTCATTTATGAATGTTATGCCAAATAAGGTTTCCCATCTAAATAAAAATATAAAACATAATACATCCAAAATAAGTGGTTCCAAAAGTGACTAAAAGATACCAAGTGAAATTCTAAGAGAGATGCTCCAAAAAATTAATCAAATTACCTCTTATACATCGTATACACATATCTAAATACTATTGTGTATATCATAGAGTGTAAAGGCATCAAACAAACCAATATTTAGCCCTAAATAATATGATACACTAAACAGTTGATAGTGGTGATCCTAGATTCAAAACATCTCACTTGGGAACATAAAAGTTCCAATATTCTAAGAATACCAAAAAAATCAAAAACATTCAAGCATTCAAAAATAGTTTTGGCACCTACATGTTCTATTGGCTCCTTAGCATCTATGTGTTAGTTTCATGTTGATGTACAACATACCTAATTAAGTCTACGTACACGTGTGGCATGATTCTATTTGAGAATGATACATGCATACACATATACATGATCTATTCTTATTTAAGATTTTGGGTCTTCCCTCTACTCATGTCATATGGATAATGGGGGCATCCACCTCTATGATCATGATAGTTATAGGTTATATCATTTTATGGTCACTATATGTTATCATATTTGAGCTTATATGTACTTACACATGTATTTATCCATGATTATATCTTACACAAGGTACTCAATATGTTATGCACTTGAGGTTTTTTGCTAACACATTTGATCCATGTGCTATTATGATGTGTTTATGCTAGTTGCTTATGATTTCCTTTATACACTTCCTTGAGTGTATTACCTTTCTATTGTCTTAAATGTTTGTTCATTTAAATACGCTCCTTTTTTTTATGGCCTCCATGCCTATGTTGGCTTTCTTTGACATTTGAATATGTTATTATTTTTTGTATGTACTTACACATGCATTTATCCATGATTATATATTACACAAGGTACTCAATATGTTATGCACTTGAGGGTTTTTGCTAACACATTTGATCCATGTGCTACTATGATGTTTTTATGTTAGTTATTTATGCTTTCCTTTATACACTTCCTTGAGTGTATTGCCTTGTTATTGTCTTGATTGTTTGATCATTTGAATATGCTCATTTGTTTGTGGCCCCCATGCCTATGTTGTATTTCTTTGAAATTTGAATATGTCATTATTTTTTGTATGGATATTTAAATATGTCATATGTTATTTTATAGACATTGGAATAAATCATGTCTTTACAATTGTGCAATATTTCAACATGCCCTTTGTTTGTTGTCTCCATGGACCATTATCTTTTGACTTGCTTTTGAGCTCTTGTGTGTGTTCTTGTTTGCTTGTTCTAATTACTACCTATAAATTTACATGATCTTTATCATATATCTTAGGCCTTCATGTGATCACATTATTCTATGCACTTTAATGTTACATTTACCTAGACATGTCCTTTTATATGCTATATGGTTATATTCATATATTATATAGTTGTCTTATCCTTTTGAGATGAGGTAATTACCATTTTATATTATTCCCTCACCTCAAAGGGGGTAATATCGGTGGGGTAATCCTTTGAAAGCATGTTCTTAACACTTATTTAGTATTTAGCACTTATATTAATTTTTAGATTCAGTGGGTATAACAAACCATTACACCAAAACCTCAAGGCGTTAGTGAAATCTACCCATTAGGATCATAACATCCCACCATGCTTATAAAGCCCAGACTCTAGGCTAGATTTACATCTATACACTAGGATCCCCTACATGTATGAGCCCTAGATGAACACTATCATGCTGGCACAGCCACCCACTCTATGACTTGATCCTAGGTGGAGGTTCTGATACCAAATGTAATGAATCATTACACCAAAACCTTGAGGTGTTAGTGAAATCCACCCATTAGGATCATAATAGTGGGGGCATACTTTGGAAGCATGTTATTCACACATATTTAGTATTCAATATCTCTAGATTACAATGGGGGTATGTTTTGAAAATATGTTATCCACACTAAAACTTATATTAGTTTTCAAGTTTCTCCATATATAGTTGGGGCATGATTTAAAAGCATATTCTCCACACTTGGCATAATATTCAAATTTAGTAGGGGCATGCTTTAGAAGCATGTTCTCCACACTTATTCAGTATTCAACATCTCCACATTATAGTGGAGGCATGTTTTGGAAACAAGTTTTCCACATTGGTGCTTATATAAGTTTTCATATTTCTCCATATATAGTGGGGACATGCTTTGGAAACATGTTCTCCACACTTACATAATTTTTGAATTGGCCAAAGCACATAGTTATATGATTTAGATCCACAATTATGGTAGAATTATATATATTGGTACCATTATTATACACATTTTCAACGTGAGATATATCTAAGGTGCATATATTATGTAATATGTTCCTAATATTACAAAATCCAAATCAATTTTAGATTTCAAAACTCTTTTATGGACGGTCACCATATCATGGACTTTTATGCACTAATACCTAGGATAGACTGTATTGAGCCAATCTACTAAATTAGTTGGTTCACTTTTGGTATGGTTGAGGTGATTAAATCACTCAATCTTGCATATTTTTAGGTTGGACTTGATTTTATCATCAAGCCTCACCAAGTTATAATAATCATCATGTTGCACGGTTGAGTTAATCTTAATTGCCAGGTGGAAACTCACCTTTTCTATAAGGTTGGAAGCATGTGCCTTCCAAATATCTCTTTCTCTCTATCTCCTTAGATATATGCACTTTATATATTTATATAAATTTGTTTTAATCTTAGTTTTAGAGCCTGATAATGATATATATTTTTAAATCAACTTGTTAATAGGTAAGACACTTACATCGATACACATATGTACTCTTTCAATTTCAATATTTTCAATACTTTCAATTTCAGATTATATACACTGATCATATATTGTTACATGCTATTAGGTATGGGCCAGTCACCAACAAAGCACTCATTTTGGACTCAAGCAAATACAATGAGTGTTATACACACCCATGTATGCATTACTTTCATCTAAACTAAAAAATTCATTACAATATTAAAAGGGTGACAAATGTAGATGTTATTTTATTAACTATATAGCACCTCACTCTTGTATACTTGGCAAACTCAGACCTTAGTTGTTCCTCTCAGTTCTGGACCTTTCCTACTTTCAAAAGTATTGCATCTAGTTTATCTTGTGTCCCTTATCCTATTTCTTGGTCTGATCAGTCTTATGTTGGTGACCCAGACATTATATATTTCCCATAATGCTTAAAACCTATTTATATTCCATATCTACAAATTTTTGTATGTACCTACTTTCATGTTCCTTAAACACTAGCATTTAGGATAGACATCTACATCAACACAAGTGTCTAATGCCCTAAAGTCATCTAATTTACAAAAGATACATATCCTAATGGTCAACTTAATTGATTTAATGTGAGTTATTTATCTATAGGGATTGATATAAATATAAGATCAACCCTCATTAATACTTCACCTAGCAGACACCTAGAAAAGACATAACACAACTTATTAAATCATCCAATCAAGCACTCGATAAAGCAAATATTTCCTATTTTAGCCTATTTATATATCAGTAATAAGAAAAACACATACATAGGTCTGAATTATTTAAGGAATATCCCAAGAGTTAAATTTTCCAAGTTATAAGCTACATCAATATTGTACTTTACACTTATTTCATGATTCACAAACAAGCCAACACATAGGGGAGAACTACATCAGTCTGAAGCCCTCTTCAGAGTATTGGCTATTTAGGTAGTGTTTATTAATAGAGGGGTCTTTAGAATTATCTCAAAACTATGTTCCCAATAACCCATTTCCCCCAAGGTTATTATGAAGATGAAGAACTAGGGTTTTACAATTTCATGACCGACAATCCATGACCTAGATATGAATTCTTTAGAGCAAGGGCAAAGACAAAATTAGAAGCATCTAGGTGGTTGCATCTTTTTCTAGTAGTTATTCCATAAAGGATAATTATATCATGTTCAAATAGTAGCATTGATGTAACCATCCAAGGCTAATGCTAGTGTCTGTAATTCCAAAGGTACTCAAATCAAAATTTGGCAACCATTCTAGAATCCTCTTCCAATTTGCTTCATGCATGTTCTAAACCTAGAACTGTGTCAACATTATAACCAACTAAGTACATTACTTCTTTTCCATTTTCATATCTATCATAGATGTACTTACTATTTTTAGCTTACTTTAGTTTAATAAATTCAAAATATAATATATTTAATTTTATCATCTAATTGGCCTATTGTAGATTTGATTATCACCCTTGTGCATTGTTATTTCTATTTTATTAACCTTATCTATGCAAATAGGATTCCACATCTAAATTTAGGGTTAAACATTTGGTAAACCTGACATGAATTTGGATGTTCCTCTCAATTCTAGACCTTTCACACTTTCAAAAGTCTTACATCTATTATATCTTGCACTCCTTGGCCTATCTCTTGGTCTGACTAGTTTTATGTTAATGACCTAGACCTTATATCTTACCCAGAATGCTTAAAACCTACTTATTTTCCACATTTGTAAGTTTTTAGTTTGTAACTAATTTCTTTTTCATTAGACACTAGTGTCTAGGATATACACATGCATTGATGTAGGTGTCCTACTTTGATACAAGTGTCTAGTGCCTTAAATTAATCTAATCTATAAATGAAACATATCATAATAGTCAACCTAAGTGCTTTAGTGTGAGTTATTTCTCTAAAGATATTTATATAAATCAAATATCAACTCTCATTCATTCCTCACCTAAAAGACACCTAGAAAATACCTAAGGTAACTTATCAAATCATTTAATCAAGAACTTGATAAAGAAAAGCTTTCTTATTTTTTCCTTTTTCCATAATAGTCATAGGAACAACACATACATAGGTATAAAGTACTAAAGGAGCTTTTTGAGAGCTATATTTTCCTATTTACAAGCTAGGTCATTATTGTACTTGCTTTCCACATATTGTATGATTCATACATAATCCAACACATACAGGAGAAATACATCAATATGAGGCCCTCTTCAGATTATTGGCTATGTAGGAAGTGCTCATTAATAGAGGGGTCTTTGGGGACAATTTTACATTGTGTTCCCACTAACCCATTTTTCCTTAAGTAATCACTATGAAGATGAAAAAATAGGGTTTTGAAATTTCATAAGGAGTGATAGTTCATGACCTATATTTTAATGTACCATAGTGAAGGTAAAGACAAACCCAGAAGCATTCAATTATTCACTTCCTTTTCTAGTAGGTATCACGTATGGGACACTTGCATCAAGTTCACATAATAGCATTAATATAACCATCCAAGGTTGATGCTAGTGTCTGCATCTCTAGATTTAATCAAATTATAATTTGGTGATTGTTCCAATATCTTCTTCTAGTTTTCTTTCTTTCTATTCTAGATCCAAAACTTTGTTAGCATCAGAACCATGTAATTACATTAATTCTTTGTCATTTCTATATTTAGCATAGTTGTACTTATTATTTTTAGCCTATTTTAGTTTAATAAATTCAACATAAGATATATATGAGTTGAAAATATAATTGGCCCATGATATATCTGATTATCATCTTTATGCATTTCCATTTATATATTCTTAACCCTATTTACCCAAGTAGGAGTCAACTTTCAAATTTAGGGTTAAACATTTGATGAACCTGATCCTTGTGTATTTTCATACAACTCTTAGAGTGTTTTAGAACCTTGTTGATTTCTATGATTTATAATTTTTTTAAAAAATTTTGAAAATCAATTTGTTTCAAAAATCAAAGGAATACATCAAAAAAATGGATTGCTCCATAGAGTTTGTGTGTCTCCCCTATCTTGTTCTCATTTCAGTATTTAGAACATTTCAAATAGATAAAAAGGATACTTTTCCTTTTCCTAACCCTAAGTTTGGTGATAGTTATCATTCCTCTAACTAGGTCAATGTTATCACTCCTTCAAGGGATAAGGTAGATGGTGTATGCATGAATGCTTAGTCTAAGTTACCTAGGGTTTGTTCTTGTGAAGCCCTAAATGATCAAATCATCAATATTAATGCTTTAATAAAGGAGTTATAAAATCAAATTACACTCTTATAAAATACAACATATGTTAGTGTTAATCATGTGTTGGCATCCTTATTTACCAATATTATTCCAAATAAGGTTTCCCATCTAAATAAAAATCTAAAACATAATACATCCAAATTAAGTTGTTCCAAAAGTGACCAAAAGTCTAATAAGAGACTAAGTTAAATTCTAAGATAAATGCTTCAAAACAAAGTGATCAAATTACCTCCTTTAAATCCTATAAACAAATCTAAATACTATTGTGAATATTATAGAATGCAAGGGCATAAAAAAAAACCATTTTTTGGTCCTAAAGAAGAGGATACAACATACAGTTGATAGTGGTGATCCTAAACTTGACACATCTCACTTGGGAAAATAAAAGTTCCAATATTCCAAGAATACCAAAAAGATCAAAAACATTCAAAAATTCAAAAATATTTTTAACACCTAAATGTTCTATTGGCTCCTTGACATATATAAGTTAGTTTCATGTTGATGGATATCATACCCAATTAGTTCTACATATACCTATGTGCTAGTCTTCTATTTTAGTGTGATACAAGCATACACAAATACATGATCTATTTTTATTTCGGATATTGGGCCTTCCCTCTAATCATGTCATATGGAAATTGGGGGCATCTACCTCTATGATCATGATACTTCTAGGTTATATCATTCTATGGTCACTTTACATTATCATGTTTGATATTATATGTACTTACACATGCCTTTATCCTTGATTATATATTACACATGGTACTCAATATGCTATGCACTTGACATTTTTTACTAACACATTTTATCGATGGGCTACTATGATATGTTTATGTTGGTTGCTTATGATTTCCTCTATGCACTTCCTTGAGTGTCTTACCTTGTTATTTTATTACTTATTTGAGTATTTGAATATGATCCTTTATTTCTGGCCCCTGTGCCTATGTTGGATTTCTTTGAAATTTGAACATGTCATTGTTTGTTTTATGTACATTTAAATATGTCAACCTTGATTTTGGGTACATTCGACTAAGTTATGTACCTTCAATTGTGCAACATTTTAACATGCTACATATTTGTAATTTCTTTGGACCATTATCTTTAAATTGCTTTTGAGTTCTCTTGTGTGTGTTATGGTTTGCTTTTTGAGATTGTACTAATTACTACTTAGATGTTTCTATGATCTTTATCATGCATCTTAGGTCTTTATGTGATGACATTATTTTATGTGCTTCAATGATGCATTTACCTAGACGTGTCTTTCTAGATGGTATATGGTTATATTCACATATTATACAATTGGTTTATCCTTTTGAGTTGTGGTAACTACAACTTTGTATTCTTCCCTCACCTCAAAGGGGGGTATATAACTATGGGAATGCTTTGAAAGCATGTTATTCATATTTATTCAATATTTGACACTTATATCAATTTTTAGATTTAGTGGGGCATGCTTTAGAAGTATGTTCTCCACACTTATTCAATATTCAAAATCTCCATATTATAGTGGAGGCATAATTTGGAAACATTTTCTCCACACTAGCACTTATATCATTTTTCAAGATTCTCCATATATAGTGGGTGCATTTTTTGTAAGCATGTTATCCAAACTTAGCATAATTTTTAGATTCAATGGGGTTATGATTTGGAAGCATGTTCTCCACACTTATTAAATATTCAATGTCTCCATATTATAGTGGGGACACGTTTTGGAAACATGTTATCCACACTACCACTTATATAAATGTTTATATTTCTCCATATATAGTGGGGGAAAGATTTAGAAGCATGTTATCCACACTTACATAGTTTCCAAATTAGTCAAAGCACATAGCTATATGATTCAAATTCATAATTGTGACAAAATTCTATACATTAGTACCATTATTATACACAATTTCAGCATGAGACATATCTAAGGTGCATATGTTATGCAATGTGTGCCTAATATTACAAAATGCAAATCAATTTTAGATTTCAAAACTCTTTTATGGAATATCATCATATCATGGAATTTTATGCTCTGATACCTATAATGGACTGTATTGACCCAATCTACTATAGTAGTTGCTTCATTTTTGGTATGGTTGAGGTGATTAAATCACTCAATATTTCCAAGTTATCAAGTTGGACTTGATTTTATCATCCAACCTCACTAGGTTATAAATATCATTGGGTTACAAGGTTGAGCTAATCTCAACTACTAGGTGACACTCACCTTTTTTCCAAGGTTGGGGGCATGTGCCTTCCAAATATCCATTTCTCCTTATCTCCTTAGATATATGCACTTTCCATATATATATATATATATATATATATATATATATATATATATATATATATATATATATATATATATGCTTTTGGTTTTAGGTTAGTCACTAACAAAGCACTCATGTTGGACTTAAATAAAGATAAGGTGTGTTATACATACCCAGATACACATTCCTTTTCTTTAAACTAGAAATTTTAGTACTAGATTAAAAGGGGGAAATGTAGATGCTATTTTATGAATTATAAATCACTTAAATTTTGTACACTTGAAAAACACAAACCTTGGTTGTTCTTCTCAGTCCTAATCCTTTCTCACTTTCAAAAGTCTCATGTCTATTATATCTTGTGCTCCTTGGCCTATCTCTTGGTTTGACCAATATTTTTTTGATGATCTAGACTTTCTATCTTTCCCAAAATGCTTAAAACCTACTTATATTCCACCTCTACAAGTTTTGAGTCTGTACCTACTTTCTTGTTCCTTGGATACTAGCATCTAGGAGAGACACTTGCACAACATAAGTGTCCTACTCTGACACAAGTGTCAAGTTCCCTAAATTCATATAATTTTTAAATGAAACATATCCTAATAGTCAACTTAAATGATTTAATGTGAGTTATTTCTCCAAAGGGATTGATAGAAATACAAGATCAACCCTCATTTATTCCTCAGCTAGCACACCTAGAAAAGACCTAAGGAAACTTATTAAAGTATTCAATCAAGTACTTGATAAAGCAAATCTTTCCTATTTTATCTTATTTCTATATCAATCATAGGAATAACACATACATAGGTCTGAAGTACTAAAGGAACAACCCAAGAGCTATATTTTTCAAATTATAAGCTAGGCCATTATTATACTTGTTTTCCATATATTACATGATTCACACACAATTTAACATATAGGGAATAACTACATCAGTGTGAGGTCATCTTCAAAGTATTAGTTATTTAGGCAACACTTATTGATAAAGGGGCCTTTTGGGTTAGCTTGAAACCATGTACCCACTAACCCATTTTCCCTCAAGGTCACTATAAATATGAATAACTAGGGTTTTACAATTTCATGATGAGTGATAGTCCATGATGTAGATCTGAATGCAATAGAGCTAAGGTAAATAAAAACCCATAAGCATCCAAGTGGTTTCATCCTTTTCCCATAGGTATTCTATTTAAGACACCTACATTAGGTTTTGGTAGTAGTGTCAACATAACCATCCAAGGCTGATGCTAGTGTCTATATCTCTAGAATTTCTCAAATTAGAATTTGGTGACTATTCTAGAATCTTCTTCCAATTTGCTTCCTTCCTTTTCCAAATCCAAAACTATGTCAGCATCAAAACTAGATAATCACATTACCTCTTTGTCATTTCCATATCTAACATAGTTGTACTCACTATTTTTAGCCTATCTCATTTAATAAATTCAACATATGATATATTTTTGAGTTTAGCATCTAATTGACCTCTTGTAGATATGATTATCACCCTTATGTATTGCCATTTATATATTCTTAACCTTATCTACCTAAGTATGACTCCACCTCCAAATTTAGGGTTAAACATAAATATAATGGTTATGTTCAAAAACATCCTACTTCTACCCAAATGGAAGATAAATAACAAGACACTAGCCATGAATAATAACAAATAATTTGATCCAAGTGGTAAATCAAAAGGTTAAATTTAAGTGATAGATTATCCATAAGAAAGATAAGGGGATAAATCCATTGGATTCTAAGAATTCATTTGAAATTTCATCTTCCTTAAATGTAAAAGGATATTTAGCTGTAAGAACATCAAAGGAATACCATTTAATCCAATCAAAATCTAAGGTTAACTCTATTTTAAGAAAAAAAATACATTTGGAAGAGAAAAACGAGAATATTGAAATGGACAATCCTTTTTCTGTGGTAGTGGTTGATCCTTATAAGATTCATAATAGGTATTTGGAAGGCATAAATCAAATCAATAATGATTTTACAATTATATCAAAGTACCTTAGAGTGGAATCAAATGCACAACATAATTCTCAATTAAACGATTTGTATTAGAGTGAGGTGAATAATTTTAGTGGTAATGAAGAAAATTGGCTTGATTTTTTTTCTTATAATGTTATGACTAGAATGCAACAAGTAAAAAAAATGGTTCACATGGATAATCATTTTTTAATGTAATAAGGTTTTAAGATATCATAGATCTAATATATTTCTCTATCATTACCTATATATAATAATCCACATTCAAGAGGATATGTTATGTTTGTGGGTATAATTAGAATGATTTCATTTATTGGGTTGAAAAAGTATTATCAAAGACATGGAATTTAAATGTTATATCATTCAGTTTTTGTTTCCCATATCATTAGTTTTTTATGTTTAATATAATTATATATTACAAACATTTCAATTTTTCATGATTTATTAATCATTATCCACAATTAATCTAGAAGGCTTGATACTTAACATATTAATTATATATATTAACATATGTTAATATATTAAAAAGTTTTTAGAAATTAGGAATATCTTAAAAATTAAGGTGAACTAAATTTTAAGGAATGATAATAGATATTAATATATTAATTATAAATAGTAACATACTGTAAAGTTCCTAGAAAATAAGGATATATTATAAAATATGGTATATCCAATACCAAATATTTATTTATAAAAATAAATAATTTGAATTAATTTTGGTAGTAATGCAAATAGAAACTATAGTGCTCTACAAGTTGATGATGACAATCACTAATTATGTGTGTCTTGTATAGAAGTGCACTATGATTCTCATATCACTCTAACAGATGTGCATTTTATCAATCCTTCCCAAGGAACTTGCTTGGTATTCATATGTGGAGTCTTGGGGATCCTTTTAGCATTGAGGGTTGGTTGAGTGTCTTTAGTGGCTTCCAATTCAGAATCATAATTATTGAATTTTTTCTTTGAGGGATTCTTATATCATATTTCTTCTTGAGTTGGTTGTTCTTAGATTTGAATTCATTCCATGCCTTGATGATGCTATCCATGGCTCTACCAATTTATATTAATTTCTCTTCAAATGCTTCGATATTCCTTTTGTGCTCCCAATCTAGGACATTCAAGTTACAGACTAGTTTTCCCTTGTTCCCACCTTCCTCCTTCCATGAAATGGCTATGGTTTTGGATTTTTCACCTGCATAGGTAGGGGTAGTGTCTCCAAAACATTTAAGGGGATATTTTTAGGTTTGGGTACTGGTAAAAGGAGAGGTGGTTGGGGTCCCATTTATCTTCTCTAAAAACTGAATTCCTTGTCAGATGGGTCCTCCACAAGGATATCAGGAATGGATTTAATACACAGTGTCTCACCATGTTATAAAACCAATAAAATTGAACCTTAGTGAATAATATCATTATTTTGACTTATATGGTAAGCAAGAGATGCGATTTCTAATGATTTAATCAAATAGAAAGGTAAACTAATTTTATAGACAGGAAAATGATTTAGTAACAGAATATGATGAGAAGAGATAAAAAGGTAAACTAATTTATAGACATGAAAATGATTTAGTAATAGAATATGATGAGAAAATATCAGGGTGAACTTAATTTCTAATGTCATATACTTCATTATCTACAAGCATATCTTTGGCCACCATCAAGGTAAATCTTTCCTTGGGAAACTCTTATTTTCCATCTTCAATACCGCTTTAGAGTAGAATAAATTCTACATCAATTCTAGTTGCTAGATTTTATATTTAAATGCTTTCACACCTTTGTAGCTTATCCTGATTATCTCCCTTATTTGTTTTTTAGTCACCTCAATTTTTAATCCTCTCATTCTAACCGACAGTTTATTCTAGGCTAACATAAAGTCCTTTAAAAACTCCTTGTCATGTCTTATAATTATTTACATATATTCTATCAATCCTTCCTTCCATATCTTCCTCCAAACCCATTTGTTCCCATAAATTTCCATTTAGGAGAGAGGTTCAAGTCTGTATTTGTCTCCACCCATTGCCTTGAGAATATTGTTCTTTTTGTTTTGGGTCAAATTTCTAACCTTCCACACCATGGCCTTAGGTTTTCAAGAATAGTCTAATATGATATTTTTATCAATTTTAGTAGTATAACTTTACATATTAGAATCATTACACTAGGGGATTAAATCTTCTCATGCCTAGGCATGGCTCTCCTGCATGTAATTGGTTATCAAAGCTATGATGGCATAAAATTTGAATAATTATTTATAGTGTTTAATAAATGAGTTAGAAGACTATCATTCCTTCCCAAGTGACCAAATAGGGGGCTCTAAATCCAAAGTTGGTTAGGGAATCCATGATAGAGTTACCCTCTCAAAACATATGCTTAATATAGGTCTCCCCAAAGGAGTCAATGATCCTCTTAGCATCATTTATGATGAGCTTAATGGTATGGGAGGGGATGGTTTTTTGGATAAAGCATTGAGAACATTAAGAGAGTCCCCCTTAATAGCCAATTTAGTAATTTTCATGCGAGAGGCAAGTTGGATTCCCCATAGGGCAGCAATTACATCATCCACATGATTGGTTTAGAATCTGAGGGGACCCACATAAGTTGCCACAACTTGCCCTTAGTGATCCTTGATAACACTCCCCAGTGATTTCTAGATTTCCTTTAGAGGATCTATAAAAGTTGATCTTCGACCATATAGGTGGAGGATATGACCACCTGGCGGAGCATCTGATTGATAAATATTTATGGATTTCTATAACCTAAGAAAGGTTCATATTCATAAAGATGGAAACCTTATGGGAGAACCTAGAACCTTGTCCTTTGGGTGGAATGTACATCGATTATTTGAAATAGTAGAGCACAACATATAGAAGATGGATTTGGTGTTACTCCTTATGTTATAAAAGATATTGGCATTCCTTACCTTCTAAACAACTTAGAGCAAATGGGGCAGGGTAAGATGCCACTAGAAGTAAAGGGAGGGAAGGGCCCAGGGTGGTTTCCATTACTTAATTAGGTCCATCAGTGAACCAGGATGGACCCAAGAGATAAGAAATGTTTGAAGAAGGCCAATATTGATGATCTAAAGGGGAAATCTAGAAAGAGGTGGTAGACCAACTCCTCATAAGATTTTCAAAGTGAACACCTGTTAAGAATATCTATTCCTTACTTAGCCAAATTATCAATAGTGATAATTTTATTCTAGGCCACCAACTAGAAGAAAATTTTGACCTTGGGAGTGAGGTGTTTGATCCATAGGGATCACTAATAATCTTATTTCAACTTAAGATTTAGCTCAACCAAATAACCTAACTTCACTAAGAAAGACATACTATCTTCATCAGACCAAATGAGGAGACAACCCTTTTAAAAAATAGGAATTTGAAAATGCTAGTCTTAAATTGAGCTCAAGTGGGGCTTACAAAACCTCCAAATTGGCAAAGTCCAATTGGATAGGTTTTCATTGAGGGATGCCATCCACATAGGACCAATGGTATTTGAATTTGATGCCCCAAAAAGCTTTGAACTATGGATAGAGATTGTTTTAAGGTTAAAGAGTCCCAAGGGAGGTTTGGGAGATCCCCCTTTATGTTAATTTCTCTTCAAATGCCCTGATATTCTTTTTGTGCTTCCAATCTAGGACATTCAAGTTACAGACTAGTTTTCCCTTGTTCCCACCTTTCTCATTCCATGAAATGGCTATGGTTTTAGATTTTTCACCAACATAGGTAGGGGTAGTGTCTCCCAAACATTTAAGGGGGTATTTTTAGGTTTGGGTACTGGTAAAAGGAGAGGGGAGTTGGGGTCCCATTTTCCTTCTCTAGAAACTGAATGCCTCATCAGATGGGTCCTCCACAAGGATATCAGGAATGGATTTAATACGCAATGTCTCAACATGTTATAATAATGATAAAATTAAACCTTGGTGAATAATATCATTATTTTGACTTATAAGGTAAGCAAGAGATGTGATTTCTAATGATTTAAGGAGATAGAAAGGTAAAATAATTTTATAGACATGAAAATGATTTAGTAAAAAAATATGATGAGAAGAGATAGAAAGGTAAACTAATTTAATAGACATGAAAAAGATTTAGTAATAGAATATGATGAGAAGAGATAGAAAGGTAAACTAATTTTATAGACACGAAAATGATTTAGTAACAGAATATGATGAGAAATTATTAGGGTGAACTTAATTTATAATGTCACATACTTCATTATCTACAAGCATATCTTTGGCCACCATCAAGGTAAATCTTTCCTTGGGAAACTCTTGTTTTCCATCTCCAATACCGCTTCAAAGTAGAATAAATTCTACATCAATTCTAGTTTCCAAATTTTATATTTAAATGCTTTCACACATTCGTAGCTTATCTTGATTATCTCCATTATTTTTTTTAGTCACCTCAATTTTTAATCCTCTCATTCTGACTGACTATTTATTTCAGGCTAGCATAAAGTCCTTTAAAAAATCTTCATCATGTCTTATAATTATTTACATATATTCTATTAATCCTTCCTTCCATAACTTCTTCCAAACCCATTTATTCCCCTAAATTTCCATGTAGGAGAGAGGTTCAAGTCTGTCTTTGTCTCCACCCATTGCCTTAAGAATATTATTCTTTTTGTTTTAGGTCAAATTTCTAACCTTCCACACCATGGCCTTTGGTTTTCAAGAATAGTCTAATATGATAGTTTTATCAATTTTAGTATTATAACTTTGCATATTAGAATCATTACACTAGGGGGTTAAATCTTCTCATGCCTAAGCATGGCTCTCCTGCATGTAATTGGTTATCAAATCTATGACGGCATAAAATTTGAATAATTATTTATAGTATTTAATAAATTATTTAGAAGACTATCATTCCTTCCCAAGTGACCAAATAAGGGGCTCTGAATCCAAAGTTGGTTAGGGAATCTATGATAGAGTTACCCTCTCAAAATATATGCTTAATAAAGGTCTACCCAAAGAGTCAATGATCCTCTTAGCATCGTTTATGATGAGCTTAATGGAATGGGAGGGGATGGTTTTTTAGACAAAGCATTGAGAATATTAAGAGAGTCCTCCTTAATATCCAATTTAGTAATTTTCATGTGAGAGGCAAGTTGGATTCCCCATAGGGCAGAAATTACATCATCCACATGATTGGTTTGGACTCTGAGGGGACCCACATAAGTTGCCACAACTTGCCCTTAGTGATCCTTGATAACACTCCCCAGTCATTTCTACATTTCCTTTAGAGGATCTATCAAAGTTGAGCTTTGACCATAGAGGTGGAGGATATGATAACCTGGTGGAGCATCTGATTGCCAAAGATTTGGGGATTTCTACAACCTAAGAAAGGTTCATATTTATAAAGATGGAAACCTTAATGGGAGAACCTAGAACCTTATCCTTTGGGGTGAATGTACAATGATTATCTAAAATAGCAGAGCACAACATATAGAAGATGGATTTAGTGTTACTCCTTATGTTATAAAAGATATTGGCATTCCTTACCTTCCAAACAACCTAGAGAAAATGGGGCAGGGTAAGATACCATTACAAAGAAAGGGAGGGAAGGGCCCAAGGTGGTTTTCATTACTTAATTAGGTCCATCAGTGAACCAGGATGGAGCCAATAGATAAGAAATGTTTGAAGAAGTCCAATATTGAAGATCTAAAGGGGAAATCTAGAAAGAGATGGTAGATCAACTCTTCATAAGATTTTCAAAGTGAACACCTATTAGGAATATCTATTCCTTACTTAGCAAAATTATCAATAGTGAGAATTTTATTCTAGGCCACCAACCAGAAGAATATGTCGACCTTGGGAGTGAGGTGTTTAATCCATAGGGATCACCAATACTATTATTTTCCCTTAAGATTCAGCTCGACCAAATAACCTAACTTTACTGAGAAAAACATACTATCTTCATCAGACCAAATGAGGAGACAATCAATTTAAAAAATAAAAATTTAAAAATGCTAAAGTTTCAAATTGAGCTCAAGCAGGGGTTACAAAACCTTCAAATTGGCAAAGTCCAATTGTATAGGTTTTCATTGAGGGATGCCATCAACATAGGATCAATGGTATTTGAATTTGATGACCTAAGAAGCTTTGAACTATGGATAGAGATTATTTCAAGGTTCAAGAGTCCCAAGGGGGGTTTGGGAGATCCCCCTTTACATTAATTTCTCTTCAAATGCCCTGATATTCCTTTTGTGCTCCCAATCTAGGACATTCAAATTATAGACTAGTTTTGCCTTGTTCCCACCTTCCTCCTTCCATGAAATGGCTATGGTTTTGTATTCTTCACCTACATAGGTAGGGGTAGTGTCTCCCAAACATTTAATGGGGTATTTTTAGGTTTGGGTACTGGTAAAAGGAGAGGGGAGTTGGGGTCCCATTTTCCTTCTCTAAAAATTGAATTCCTCATCAAATGGGTCCTCCACAAAGATATCAGGAATGGATTTAATATGCAGTGTCTCACCATGTTATAACAACAATAAAATTAAACCTTGGTGAATAATATCATTATTTTGACTTATATGGTAAGCAAGAGATGTGATTTCTAATGATTTAAGGAGATAGAAAGGTAAACTAATTTTATAGACATGAAAATGATTTAGTAATAGAATATAATGAGAAGAGATAGAAAGGTAAACTAATTTTATAGACACAAAAATGATTTAGTAACAAAATATGATGAGAAAATATTAGGGTGAACTTAATTTCTAATGTCATATACTTCATTATCTACAAGCATATCTTTGGCCACCATCAAGGTAAATCTTTCCTTGGGAAACTCTTGCTTTCCATATTTAATATCAATTCAGAGTAGAATAAAATCTACATCAATTCTAGTTTCCAAATTTTATATTTAAATGATTTCACACCTTCATAGATTATCCTGATTATCTCCCTTATTGTTTTTTAGTCACCTCAATTTTTAATCCTGTCATTCAGATCAAGTGTTTATTCTAGGCTAATATAAAGTCCTTTAAAAACTCCTCATTGTGTCTTATAATTATTTACATATATTCTATTAATCCTTCCTTCCATAGCTTCTTCCAAACCCATTTGTTCCCCTAAATTTCTATGCAGGAGAGAGGTTCAAGTCTATCTTTGTCTCCACCCATTGCCTTGAGAATGTTGTTCTTTTTGTTTTGGGTCAAATTTCTAACCTTCCACACTATGGCCTTTGGTTTTCAAGAATAGTCTAATATGATAGTTTTATCAATTTTAGTATTATAACTTTGCATATTAAAATAATTACCCTAAGGGGTTAAATCTTCTCATGCCTAAGCATGGCTCTCTTGCATGTAATTGGTTATCAAAGCTATGATGGCATAAAATTTGAATAATTATTTATGGTGTTTAATAAATGAGTTAGAAGACTATCATTCCTTCCCAAGTGACCAAATAGGGGGCTCTAAATCCAAAGTTGGTTAGGGAATCCATGATAGAGTTACCCTCTCAAAACATATACTTAATAGAGGTCTCCCCAAAGGAGTCAATGATCCTCTTAGCATCATTTATGATGAGCTTAATGGTATGGGACGGTATGGTTTTTTGGACAAACCATTGAGAATATTAAGAGAGTCCCCCTTAATAGCCAATTTAGTAATTTTCATGCGAGAGGCAAGTTGGATTCCCCATAGGGTAGTAATTACATCATCTACATGATTGGTTTGGACTCTGAGGGGACACACATAAGTTGCCACAACTTTCCCTTAGTGATCCCTGATAACACTCCCTAGTCATTTCTAGATTTCAATTAGAGGATCTATCAAATTTGATCTTTGACCATATAGGTGGAGGATATGACCACCTGGTGGAGCATCTGATTTCCAAAGATTTGGGGATTTCTATAACCTTAGAAAGGTTCATATTTATAAAGATGGAAACCTTAATGGGAGAACCTAGAACCTTGTCCTTTGGGAGGAATGTACACTGATTATTTGAAATAGCAAAGCACAACATATAGAAGATGGATTTGGTGTTACTCCTTATGTTATAAAATATATTGGCATTCCCTACCTTTCAAACATCTTAGAGCAAATGGGGCAGGGAAAGATACCATTAGAAATAAAGGGAGGGAAGGGCCCAAGGTGGTTTCCATTACTTAATTAGGTCCAAGAGATAAGAAATGTTTGAAAAAGTCTAATATTGAAGATCTAAAGGGGAAATCCAGAAAGAGGTGGTAGACCAACTCCTCATAGGATTTTCAAAGTGAACACCTGTTAAGAATATCTATTCTTTACTTAGTCAAATTATCAATAGTGAGAATTTTATTCTAGGCCACCAACCAAAAGAAGATGTTGACCTTGGGAGTGAGGTGTTTAATCCATAGGGATCACCAATAATATTATTTCCCCTTAAGATTCATCTCTACCAAATAACCTAACTTCACTAAGAAAGATATACTATCTTCATCAGACCAAATGAGGAGATAATCCTTTCAAAAAATAGGAATTTAAAACTGCTAAAGTTTTAAATTGAGCTCAAGCAGGGCTTACAAAACCTCCAAATTGGTAAAGTCCAATTGGATAGGTTTTCATTCAGGGATGTCATCCACATAGGACCAATGGTATTTGAATTTGATGCCCCAAGAATCTTTGAACTATGGATAGAGATTGTTTCAAGGTTCAAGACTCCCAAGGGGGATTTGGGAGATCCCCCTTTATATTAATTTTTCTTCAAATGCCTTGATATTCTTTTTGTGCTCCCAATATAGGACATTCAAGTTACAGACTAGTTTTCCCTTGTTCCCACCTTCTTCCTTCCATGAAATGGCTATGGTTTTGTATTTTTCACCGACATAGTTAGGGGTAGTGTCTCCCAAACATTTAAGGGTGTATTTTTAGGTTTGGGTACTAGCAAAAGGAGAGGGGAGTTGGGGTCCCATTTTCCTTCTCTAAAAACTAAATTCCTCGTCAAATGGGTCCTCCACAAGGATATCAAGAATGGATTTAATACCGAGTGTCTCACCATGTTATAACAACAATAAAATTAAAACTTGGTGAATAATATCATTATTTTGACTTATATGGTAAGCAAGAGATGTGATTTCTAATGATTTAAGGAGATTGAAAGGTAAACTAATTTTATAGACATGAAAATGATTTAGTAATAGAATATAATGAGAAGAGATAGAAAGGTAAACTAATCTTATAGACACAAAAATGATTTAGTAATAGAATATGATGAGAAAATATCAGGGTGAACTTAATTTCTAATGTCATATACTTCATTATCTACAAGCATATCTTTGGCCACCATCGAGGTAAATCTTTCCTTGGGAAACTCTTATTTTCCATCTTCAATACTGCTTTAGAGTATAATAAATTCTACATCAATTCCAATTTCTAGATTTTATATTTAAATGCTTTCACAGCTTCATAGCTTATCCTGATTATCTCCCTTATTTTTTTTAGTCACCTCAAATTTTTAATCCTCTCATTCTAACCGACTATTTATTCCAGGCTAGCATAAAGTCCTTTAAAAACTCCTCGTAGTGTCTTATAATTATTTACATTTATTACATTAATCCTTCCTTCTATAGCTTCTTCCAAACCCATTTGTTCCCCTAAATTTCCATGCAGGAGAGAGGTTCAAGTCTATCTTTATCTCCACCCATTGCCTTGAGAATATTGTTCTTTTTTTTTGGGTCAAATTTCTAACCTTCCACACCATGGCCTTTATCTTTCAAGAATAGTCTAATATGATAGTTTTATTAATTTTAGTATTATAACTTTGCATATTAGAATCATTACACTAGGGGGTTATATCTTCTCATGCCTAAGCATGGCTCACCTGCATGTAATTGGTTATCAAAGCTATGATTACATAAAATTTGAATAATTACTTATAGTGTTTAATAAATGAATTAGAAGACTATCATTCCTTCCAAAGTGACCAAATAAGGAGCTCCGAATCCAAAGTTGGTTAGGTAATCCATGATAGAGTTACCCTCTCAAAACACATGCTTAATAGAGGTCTCTCCAAATGAGTCAATGATCCTCTTATCATCATTTATTATGAGCTTAATGGTATGGGAGGGGATGGGTTTTTGGACAAAGCATTGAGAATATGAGCCCCCCTTAATATCCAATTTATTAATTTTCATGTGAGAGGCAAGTTGGATTCCCCATAGGGCAGCAATTACATCATCCACATGATTGGTTTGGACTTTGAGGGGACCCACATAAGTTTCCACAACTTACCCTTAGTGATCCTTGATAACACTCCCCAGTCATTTATAGATTTCCTTTAGAGGGTTTATCAAAGTTGAGCTTAGACCATATAGGTGGAGGATATGACCACCTGGTGGAGCATCTGATTGCCAAATATTTGGGGATTTCTATTACCTAAGAAAGGTTCATATTTATAAAGATGGAAACCTTAATGGGAGAACCTAGAACCTTATCCTTTGGGGGGAATTTACATCGGTTATATGAAATAGCATAACACAACATATAGATGATGGATTTTCTATTACTCCTTATGTTATAAAAGATATTAGCATTCCTTACCTTCTAAACAAATGAGAGCAAATGGGGTAGGGTAAGATGACATTAGAAATAAAGGGAGGGAAGGGCCCAAGGTGGTTTCCATTACTTAATTATGTCCATCAGTGAACCAAGATGGACCCAAGAGATGAGAAATGTTTGAAGAAGTCCAATATTGAAGATCTAAAGGGGAAATCTAGAAAGAGGTGGTAGACCACCTCCTCATAAGATTTTCAAAGTGAACACCTATTAGGAATAGCTATTCCTTAATTTGCCAAATTATCAATAGTGAGAATTTTATTCTAGGCCACCAACCAGATGAGGATGTTGACCTTAGGAGTGAGGTGTTTAATCCATAGGGATCACCAATAATCTTGTTTCCCCTTAAGATTCATCTTAACAAAATAACCTAACTTCACTAAGAAAGACATACTATCTTCATCAGACCAAATGAGGAGACAATCCTTTCAAAAAATAGGAATTTAAAAATGCTAAAGTTTCAAATTAAGCTCAAGCAGGGCTTACGAACCTCCAAATTGGTAAAGTCCAATTGGATAGGTTTTCATTGAGGGATGTCATCCACATAGGACCATTGGTATTTGAATTCGATGCCCCAAGAAGCTTTGAACTATGGATAGAGATTGTTTCAAGGTTTAAGAGTCCCAAGGGGGGTTTGGGAGATCCCCCTTTATATTAATTTCTCTTCAAATTCCCTGATATTCTTTTTGTGCTCCCAATCTAGGACATTCAAGTTACAAACTAGTTTTCCCTTGTTCCCACCTTCTTCCTTCCATGAAATGGCTATGGTTTTGGATTTTTCACCTGCATAGGTAGGGGTAGTGTCTCCTAAACATTTAAGGGGGTATTTTTAGGTTTGGATATTGGTAAAAGGATAGGGGAGTTGGGATCCCATTTTCCTTCTCTAAAAATTGAATTCCTCATCAAATGTATCCTCCAAAAGGATATTAGGAATGGATTTAATATGCATTGTCTCACCATGTTATAATAACAATAAAATTAAACCTTGGTGAATAATATCATTATTTTGACTTATATGGTAAGCAAGAGATGTGACTTCTAATGATTTAATGAGATAGAAAGGTAAAATAATTTTATAAATATGAAAATGATTTAGTAACAGAATATGATGAGAAGAGATAGAAAGGTAAAATAATTTTATAGACATGAAAATGATTTAGTAACAGAATGTGATGAGAAAATATCAAGGTGAACTAAATTTCTAATGTCATATACTTCATTATCTACAAGAATATCTTTGGCCACCATCAAGGTAAATATTTCCTTGGGAAACTCTTGTTTTTAATCTTCAATACCGCTTCAGAGTAGAATAAATTCTACATCAATTCCAGTTTCCAAATTTTATATTTAAATGATTTCAGACCTTCATAGCTTATCCTGATTATCTCCCTTATATTTTTTAGTCACCTCAATTTTTAATCATCTCATTCTGATCGACTATTTATTCTAGGCTAGCATAAAGTCATTTAAAAACTCCTCGTCATGTCTTATAATTATTTACATATAATCTATTAATCTTTCCTTCCATAGCTTCTTCCAAACCCATTTGTTCCCCTAAATTTCCATGTAGGAGAGAGGTTCAAGTCTGTCTCTGTCTCCACCCATTGCCTTGAGAATGTTGTTCTTTTTGTTTTGGGTCAAATTTCTAACCTTCCACACCATGGCCTTAGGTTTTCAAGAATAGTCTAATATGATAGTTTTATCAATTTTAGTATTATAACTTTACATATTAGAATCATTACACTAGGGGGTTAAATCTTCAAATGCCTAAGCATGGCTCTCCTACATGTAATTGGTTATAAAAGCTATGATTTCATAACATTTAAATAATTATTTATAGTGTTTAATAAATGAGTTAGAAGACTATCATTCCTTCCCAAGTGACCAAATACGGGGCTCTGAATCCAAAGTTGGTTAGGGAATCTGTGATAGAGTTACCCTCTCAAAACATATAATTAATAGAGGTCTCCCCAAAGGAGTCAATGATCCTCTTAGCATCATTTACGATGAGATTAATGGTATGGGAGGTGATGGTTTTTTGGACAAAGCATTGAGAATATTAATAGAGTCCCCCTTAATAGCCAATTTAGTAATTTTCATGCAAGAGGCAAGTTGGATTCCCCATAGGGCAGCAATTACATCATCCACATGATTGGTTTCGACTTTGAGGGGACCCACATAAGTTGCCACAACTTGCCCTTAGTGATCCTTGATAACACTCCCTAGTCATTTCTAGATTTCCTTTAGAGGATCTATCAAAGTAGAACTTCGACCATATAGGTGGAGGTTATGACCACCTAGTGCAGCATCTGATTGCCAAAGATTTGGGGATTTCTATAACTTAAGAAAGGTTCCTATTTATAAAGATGGAAACCTTAATGGGAGAACCTAGAACCTTGTCCTTTGGGGGGAATGTACACTGGTTATCTAAAATAGTAGAGCAAAACATATAAAAAATGGATTTGGTGTTACTCCTTATGTTATAAAATATATTGGCATTCCTTACCTTCCAAACAACCTAGAGCAAATGGGTCAGGGTAAGATGCCATTAGAAATAAAGGGAGGGAAGGGCCCAGGGTGGTTTCCATTACTTAATTAGGTCCATTAGTGAACCAGGATGGACCCAAGAGATAAGAAATGTTTGAAGAAGTCCAATATTGAAGATCTAAAGGGGAAATCTAGAAAGAGGTGGTAGACCAACTCCTCATAAGATTTTCAAAGTGAACACATGTTAGGAATATCTATTCCTTACTTATCCAAATTATCAATAGTGAGAATTTTATTCTAGGCCACCAACCAAAAGAAGCTATTGACCTTGGGAGTGAGGTGTTTGATCCATAAGGATCACCAATAATCTTATTTCCCCTTAAGATTTAGCTCAACAAAATAACCTAACTTCACTAAGAAATACTATCTTCATTAGACCAAATGAGGAGACAATCCTTTGAAAAAATAAGAATTTAAAAATGCTAAAGTTTAAAATTGAGCTCAAATAGGGCTTATAAAACCTCCAAATTGGCAAAGTCCAATTGGATAGGTTTTCATTGAGGGATGCCATCCACATAGGACCAATGGTATTTGAATTTGATTCCCCAAGAAGCTTTGAACTATGGATAGAGATTATTTCAAGGTTCAAGAGTCCCAAGGGGGGTTTGGGAGATGTAGGGGTCATCCCAAAAATCCACCATTTTTGAGTCGTTAATTTGCCACTAGTAACCTTTATGAAGGATTTTCCTACCATGAAAGAAATATTTTCAAAAATTTGAGCCATTATTGGGGCATTCCTCCTAGAGTAATTTATCCTTGTTGTTGCCTTCTAAATATTTGGCTTTTACAATACGGGTCCACTGTTTACCTTCTTTTATAACTTTCTAACCCAATTTTTATATGAGGAATTTGTTCACGCTTCTTAGCTTCCAATGTCCCAACCCCCTATTAGATTTTTTGAGGCACACCTTTCCCCATTGGACCAGTGGGAATCTAAAAATTTTATTTAGAGCCTTTTGAGAAAATGTTGTGTTGAATATGTTCTATTTTATCAGCTATTTTAATCAGAAAACTTGAAAATAGACATGAAATAGATTGATATGCTTTGGATGGTGATTTTTAGTGGCTATATATTACCTACTTAGGTCAATAGATGAACTTTCCATCAAGCTAATTTCTTTAGGATTCTATCTACTAGTGGGTTTCATAAATCAACCTTCATGTTCCTATAAATAGTGGTATCCCCAAGTGGGTAGAAAGAAGAATGTTTAGATGAAACCCAAGTATGGAATATAACTTATTTTGAAGTCCTAATTGGGTGTTGATGAATAAAATTGAATTTTAGTATAATTGATGCATTGGTTAAAGACCTTTTGTAATATGAAAGGATCCTTTTGATAGTTTTGGCTTCAATAATTAAGGCCTTTCCAAGAAGGAAGGTATCATCAACAAACTGCTCATGAGTGATAGGATTAATATTTTTAGCCACCATAATTCCATTTATGAGTCCATGCTTCCTAGTAACATGAATATTTCTTCCCAAAATTTTCTACAAGTATGATGAAGAGATAGGGGGATACGAAATCCCCTTGTATGAGCCCTTGACTAGTCAAAATATAGCCTTTGGGTACCCCATTGATCATTGATAAATACTTGGGAGTAGACAAATAACTAAGAATGAGGTTTTGAAGATAATTATTGAACCCAAATCTTTTGAGGGTTATATGTATTAATCTCCAAGAGACTCTATCATAGGCCTTATTCATATCTAGTTTGATGAACATACCCTATTTAGAGGACTTTGATGTAGAGTGAATGGCCTCATGTATTTTGATTATTCCATTAATGTTTTGTCTCCTAAAAATAAAGGCTACCTGATGTTCATTTATAATTCTCTCAAGGATGGGTTGAATTCTTCTGAACAGACTCAACGAGCAAATCTTATAAGCCGTGATGTATAAGCTTATGGGTATGAAATATTTAAGTTGATTCACCCCTAGATTTTTAGGGATGAGAACCAAAAAGGTGTTATTCATTTCCTTCAAGACTATTCTTGATCTAAAAAATTCACCAATTATAGTTTCCACTTCCATGTGAATGATATCCTAGAGTTTTTGAAAGAATAGAGGAGGGAAGCCATAGGACCAGGAACTTTAACTCCTTCCATAGAAAGCACCAAAACTTTGATTTCCTCAGTAGAAGTAATCTTTAAAATATTTAGGTTCTCAGATTGGGTAATCATCCTAAGAATGTCTTTTATAAGTCTATCTTCCATATTTATGTTAGGGGAGCCATTTTCCTTCAATAATTTCTTGAAGTAGTAGATAATCTATTCATCAATGTCCTCTAGGTCCCTACTTTTCCTTCTATTTTTGAGAACCAATTTAGAGATCAAGTTTCTATTTCTATTTCTGGATGCCTATTGATGTAAAAACTTTACGTTTCTATCTCCTTCCTTGATCCACAAGAATCTAGACTTTTGTTTCCATAAGTCTTCTTATTTATCTTCAATATTATGGTATTTATTAAGAAAATATTTTTCCTTTGAGATAGTTTATTCATTAGATCCATGTAGATAAAATTATTCTTATAGCTGTTGAATTTCCTCCTCTATTTTTTTCTTTTGTGTGAAAATGTTACCAAATACCTCCTTGTTCTAGATTTTTAGGTTTGCCTTCAGGTGATTTAATTTATTGACCATTATAAACATATTTGTTCCTCAGAATGGCTTTTTCCACCATTCATTTATGGAGTCATAAAGGTTGGGGTGATGTATACACAAATTTTCAAATCTAAATGGGATATTTTTGTGTTTGGGTGCCAAAGATCCTTCAAAATTGATAGGGTTATGGTCTGATCCAATCTTGGGTAATGAGTAAAGCAAATTGGTATAATGTAGATACCAATTTAAAGAAACTAGAAATCTATCTAGTCGTACCTGAATTAGGTATTCTATAATTCTACTATTTATCCATGTGAAAGGGTTACCTTTGAGCTCCACATCCACCAAGTCTACCTTTGAAATGAAATCATTTAGTTCCACCATATTTTTAGAGAAGTCTAATAATCCGCCTTTCTTCTCTAATGGAGATAGATTTGAGTTGAAATCACTGGCCACAAACCATTTCCAATGTAGGTTGATATTCCTAAACTTCACTAAGTCCTCCCAAAGTTTCCTTCTTGTTGTTCTTAAATTAGGAGCATATATGTTTGACAAAATCCATTCATCCTTAGTCACTTTGTTTCAAAATAAAATTGTCATATGATTATTAATCTTGATAATTACCTCCCCTTAAATATCATGTGGGTTCCATAAAACTACAATCACTCTAAAATCTCCCTTGGAGCTTACACTAATCTGATTAGATCCTTTCCAAATGTTATCAATACACTTCCCAAACAATTCTTTAGACATTTTACTTTCTTACAAAATTAGTACAAGAGGATCATTTCTTTTTATCATATTATTAACTAACATCTATTTCTGGGGGTTGTTTAACCCCCTTATATTCCAAGAGAGGAGTTTAATTTATTTAATATAATGAAATGGATTTTAAGGGTTTTTTTATTACCCTTGGAAATTTCACTAGCTGCTTCCTTTTTTTGGCTATCTAGTTAAATGTCCTACCTACATGTTTTGTTCCTTCTCCAACTTCAGATCTCTTTTTGCCTTTTCTAATTTTTGCCTGCATCTAGATTTATTATTACACTTTTTAATATTAGGAGGGAGTATCCCTTGAAAAATAACCCCTTTTCTTTAAGGGAGAAATTTTTGGAGCCTCACAATCCAAGAGTTGGGAGTCTTCGATCAATCCATTTGCAAACAAAGGGATACTACGAAGGAGAGTCTCATTGGGGCTGCACCCCACCAAATCTAAAGAGGGATATTTTTTTTGAATCAGGCCTAAGTTCCCAATATTATTCATTACCAAGAGATCATGTGTAGTGAATGAATTATTTCAAGAAGAAGATAGACTTAGGTCTCCTTCCTTCTTTGCACTCAAATTCTCAGGATTGGTTAGACAATTTTTAGGTGTTGGGGGTACCTCTATGATGGGGTTGGGGAATTGAATCTATGAAATTGTGATCATGTAGATGATAGGATCTGATGTAGGAGTTTTCATAATATTTATAGGTTTAGAAGGCACAATAATGCACACCAAGCTTGAGTCATTGACCTTCATGTTAGGATCCATCATACCAACCCCTACGATGGGACCCAATTTTCTAGACCAAACATATTTGGTAACTTGCATAATGTGCACAAGTGTATGACAATAATTTAAATAATGGCTAATGGTGTTGTGCTTATTGTAGATTAAATCCATATTTTCATACCTGATATGATGTGACCAAACTTCATACATAGATTTTAACATGATGATATGGAGAGATTTATTAGTGGGAATAAATACATGAAACCTTGTAGCCATCATTATTTTATGGGATTTAGTGACTGGATAAACTGTGATTGGTTGAATGAGCACCCTTATGATTCCCATAATTACTTTTGGTTCTTAGTATTCAATAAAAATATTGGGGAGAAGAACCCACATGGGGATGTCTTCTATTACTGGGATACTTAGGTTAGTACCTCTATTTTCCATTTGGGTTTCTATATATGGCTAACTCATTTCCTAAATGAGTTAATGTTGGGTCTAAAACCATTCACTTTTTCCAGAAGAGAGTTTACCAATTTTAGATCTATTTTATTCAATAACATTTGAAGGACATGGACCCACACCTCATTTTTTTAATTAACAGTTCAAGATGGAAGTTATTAGAGTCCTACCCACCAGTTGATTTCCAAAAACCCTATCCACCTAGGGTAAGGAGGGGGTATTTTTATTTAAGATAGATCATTTTTATATTGGGGCCCTTTCCATAGACCTTTATGCTAGTGATCCCATAGATCATTTTTATATTGAGGCCCTTTCCATAGACCTTTATGCTAGTGATCCCATACCCTTGACTTTCCCTAAATCTGTGATGATAGTATTTCCCTCTCATGAGGCATCCTTCGTATCCTCAGGCACATTCTAGTTTTCCTACCTAAACTCAAATTGAAAAATTTGAGTGTCTTTCACTTCTCTTCCACAATATTTTTCCTCACTCTCCATTCTGCTTATTGGGATCAGTTCATAGTGAGAACATTTAAATCCTTATTAATTTAAGACTAAATACATTTACAAATCATATTTCTTCATTCTATAGTGTTCAACCATGTTTTAAGTGGATTCAATATGCTTAGATAATTACACTACTAAAAAATCTTTTAGAATTAAAAAAATCTTCTTTACATTATGCTTTTATAGATGTCCATATTTTTTTTTAATTTTATATTTTGAAACAAAAATTGAGATGTATAACTATGAATTATCTAACCACATTGAGATAATTATAGATTAATTGAGAAAGAATCCTTATTATAGTACCCCTCATTTCATTCACTTATCATAAATAATTTATTGTCAAATTCTTATTCAAATTTATATTTACTTTTAGAAACTATACATAACAATCATAAATCAAATTTGACATGTAATGGATTTTGATACCGATAAATAATTTTCTAAATTATCCCATTCACTAAACCATAACTTATAATTTTTGTTCATCCTATTAGCTCATCCAGACATAAAATTTAAACCCTAAATTTTTTTGGGGTTTAGGTAAATGTAACAAACTTGGTCACATAGGATTCACTTCAATGAACCATCTAAGAACAACATAATGATTTTGTATATACCAATAAATAAACATAAAGATTTGATTAAATAGGGTTTTTATTTTGTATCAATTCTTCAATGAGTGATTTTTAGAAAATTATATTACTAATCAAATATCATATAAATATCTATCAAAATAACATTTATTTGTATTTATTTATTTCTTTCATTGTAGATGAGTTTTGAAATGAGATGGCATTAATTAACATACAAGAAGTGTCAATAAGTCTCTAAAGTTGAATATCACATATGGTCCCACAATTTAAGTAACAATTTAACAGTCTTTATCTAAGTAACAATTTAACCAACAATATTGTTAAGCCTTTGATATTTATTTACATTGCTATTATTGAATTCAAACATGAAACCCTGAAATAACGAATGTTATCTTTTCCTTACATTTTATAATATTAAAAAAATATCCTCATAAGCATTTTTCCATATTGCGACTCAATGTTTACATATTGTAGCTCAAAATAAACCGATGAAGATTGACTTATTGGGTATTAATATGGTAGGTTAAAGGGTTTTCCATGGAAAAACAAGTTTACTACTAGGTTTCCCACATGTGTATTCTTTTTTTGCACTATTTTTTTAAGACCACTTACATTTCATGTTGTAATCACTTCATGTCCACTACTATTATATGTGATGTTGTAACCCTACAAATGAAATAGGGAGAGATGTACTTATGGAGTATGTGATAATTTATTTTCTAGGACCCTTCATCCCAACCATTTTTTGTACTATTTTTTCTTTAATAAAAGGTTACAGATGAATGTGATTTATAATATGTCCCTTAATCCCATTTTAATAATCCCACACTCATATGGTGTTTTAGTTAGCTAGTGTTGAATTAGTATAAATAGGAGTCTATACTAGTGAAAATTCACCCACAAAATGTACTAAATTGAGCTTTCTCAAAAGAGGTTTCCCTCTCAAAGAAGCCAATGATAATTATAATACACTTTTTCTTTCTTTTTAATATAATCAATTAACTTATATTATTTTCTAATTAAATTTCATATATTTGTAGTCTAGTTCTAATTTGTTTTCAAAAGCATCATATAATTTGGTATCAGACCACATTCCAATACCATTTTTTTATCACATTTGATAAGTTAGGGATAATTAATTCTATCCTCTATATACTCTCATCTTGCCCTTACAAGATCTTGGTGATCATAAAGTGGAAATAGAGTGGTGACACTAAGCTTTCACCCTCGAATGTCATCACTAAAATTTGAATTTTACAACCAATCATCGTTATGAGGTGAGTTTTAAAATTTGCACCTATGCTGAAATATGAAGGTTTTTTTGGCTAAAGACCATCATCACTATGAGCTCTTTTTTACAACCCATCCATGTGCATTGACATTTTTTAAGAAGGCTCCCCAAACCACCATGTATGTGTCATCTATTCCTCCTATAATGTCTATAACATGTATTTGTGCCATCAATGGTTTACCACATATTCAACGTCAAAATTAGGTAATAAATTTCAATTATAATTTTTTATAAGCTCTAAATTAAGATCCAATTTTGGCCATACAGGAAACTGATCTCATTGTAATTTTCTAAATAAGATCCAACTTTCAATCTAATTTTGGCCATACATCCAACCGATCACATTGTAATTTATTTATATAATATCCAATTTTTTCTCTAGTTTTGGCCATACAACTAGCCAATCACATTTTAATTTATTATTATAAGCCCCAAATTATGATCTAATTTTGACCATACTACCAATTGATTGCATTATAATTGAAATTATTTTACAAAAAAAAGTATAATTTTTTCAATGCCCATTATAAAAATTCACCATTCTAATTTTCTCACCATATTGATCATTTCAAGAGTTATTTTAAATTTTTCAAAAAAATCCAAAATTTCCCATATAAAAAATTATTTTCACCTGTAGTTTAAAAGAATTTTTTTTCAATTTTTTTCACCTATGTGAAAATTACACCATTTTTATTATCTTATTAAGATCATAAATTTAACATATAAATTCACTCAACCTTTTCCATAACCTCTAGACTATTTGTTAGATGGTTGTTACTCATGCAAGGACTCACACCATGGCAAATGACATTACTAAAATTTGGATTGAATTTAAATCCCAACTGTCTAAACGGCATGTTTGTATCCTTAGCCTCATTATCGAAAATAGATAAATCTAAAGTAATGGGGATCATTAATTTGATAGTATTTATTCCTCAAAATCACCTCTACATGGCCCTCGATTATATTTTCACAAATTTGAAGGTATTGCACCCACTAGCTAGATTTATCATGTAAAATAATATTTTATCTTACATCCTATTATGCGGAAAGAAAAGGTAAATATGCTTCATTCTAATTATAGATGGCAGTTGTCCAATGGTATCAATGGTACCAAAAGTTAAATATAGAACTAGATTGGGATGATTTTTCCAAGCTCTTACTAGTACATGTTGGACCTACTGCCTATAATGGTTTCAAAGGTGCCTTGACTAAACTTCATCAAACTAAGATAATTAAGGAATATCAAACATATTTTTAAATATTTACTAATAATACTAAATGCCTCTCTAATGATTTATTCAAAATTTTCTTCATCAACGGACTTAAGGATATAATTCACACCAAGGTTAAAATGTTCTAACCTCATACCATGATAGAAGCCTTGGGCTTATCCAAGCTTGAAAAAGATAAAATGTGTGCACCCATCAAATGTTCCACCAAGCCATATTTATTTTAGTGCCCTAACACACAACCCCATATCAAGGAAATGCCCATCAAATGACTCAAGGGGTTATGCTATAATTATGACAAGGGGTTATGTTATAATTATGATGATAAATGGGCTAGGATCCACAAATGCATCAAATAAAAATTGTATATGTGTGATTTTATTCCTCACCTGATATAGTTGAATGGGAAGATATGTTAGATTTTAAATTGGATGAGCCAGAGTAGGAAACTAATGATTCAAGGCCCTCATACTCACATTCAAAATTTTCTATGCATGCCTTGGTAGGAGTAACCACTCCACAAATAATGTGTATAAATGGATTTTAAATAAATAACCCCTCACTATTCATATTAATTTAGGAATCACTCATAAATTCATCGACCCTTAGGTAAAAAGTAGGTAAACTTTTTATGTACCCTTATTCTATTTCTAAAATGATGATTGTCAGTGGTAGAACATAGCTTTGCATGGGAAAGTGTCACAATGTTCACATTTTAGTGGGAGATTATAACATTAGGAATAACATGTTTACTTTGTCATTGGGAAAATGTGATGTTATGGGCACATGATGGCTATGAAATCTTGGACCTATTCTTTTCATTTTTTTTGAGCTATGGATGTAGTTCTCTAAGAATAGAAACCAATATACACTGAAAAGCCTTCTTCTTAAATTCACCAGTATCATCATCTCTCATCGCATGGATAAAACTCTCAAAAAGGGTTCCCATAGAATAATTTCCCAACTCTTTTCTCTTCACACTAGTTCCCCAACTAATTTTGTCTAAAAATTAGACTTGAAAAATATTTTAGTCAAGCATGCAATTGTTTTTTAAGAACCATTTAGATTGTTGCCTCACTACCTTGAAGAACATCACATATTAATTTTTTATAGATAGTACACCACTAAAATTCATCCATTAATAATATCCATTTATTTAAAATAATGTGATTGATAAGATGGCTCGGGATCTCCTACAATCTAGATTCATTCGACATAACACTAACCCATATTCCTCTCCAATTTTATTTATAAAAAATATGGCTCTTGGTGGATTTGCATTGATTTATGAGAATTGACCATGCTCACAATTAAGGAAAAAAATCCCATTGTGGTAATTGATGAGCTCATAGATGAAATCCATGGTGCCACATTTTTATCCACATTGGATATGTGCTTTGAAAATCACCAAATTCACCTACATGAAATAGGCATTCCTAAAATGACATTTCACACCCATGATGGTCAATATGAGTTCTTTGTCATTCCACTCGAGTTTACTCTATTACGATTTATCCATGCAATAAAGAAATACCCCATCAAGGCTTCTCTTACATTGCATGAAGTGAGTTTCATTGTTTGAGATGAGTTACATTGCATGAGTTGTGCCTGGCTAACTCAGCCTAGGTCGACTTAGCTCAGGGCGAGTTATGTTAGGCGATTGCCACAATGTAGGTGGATTTGCATTGAGAGGGCAACGATGCATGAGACATGCTACAAGAGTTGCATTGTCTAAGATGGATCATGCTACACAAGCTATGTTTTACAATGCTACATGAGTTTGCTTCATGAGATGCATTGGGTGGGTTGATCGAGGTCGAGATGCGTTGGGCCATCATCACAACCTAGGCGAAGTTGCATTGTGCCATATCGACACTACTTTACAACTTCTTGCTTAGAACCACTTATGTGACAAACATTCTAAATGTTCTTTTGGGAAACTATATGTTAAGTACCTAGGACATATTATCTCATCTAATGGTGTTCATCTTGACCCTACTAAAATTAAGGCTATGATTAATTGGCCAAAGCCTCAAACACTCAAAAGTTTGCATGGATTTCTTGGCTTGACTGGGTACTATCAAAAATTTGTCAAACATTATGGTAAAATTATAGAACCTTTGATGAATATTCTCAATAAATACTCCTTTGTAAGGGGTAAAATTATAGAACCATTAATGAATATTCTCAATAAATACTCCTTTGTAAGGTATCCATCATCTGAACAAGCATTTTATCACCTTAAACAAGTAATGTGCACCACATTCATCTTGGTCATGCCTAATTTATCCAAGACATTTTTTATTAAATGTGATTCTTATGGCATGAGCCTTGGTGTTGTGCTTATACAATATGGATATCTCATTGACTTCACTATCAAGGTCCTCACTAGGCACAATTTGGCATGCTCCACATATTATAAAGAGATGATATCTATTATCCATGAAGTTAAAAAATGACATCCATAATTGGTCGGCTAATAGTTTTTGAATAAAAATTAACCACCAAATCCTCTAATATTTTATATAAAAATGTGTCTCTTCTTTAGATCAACAAAAATGAGTTTTTAAACTCATGGGGTATGACTATGAGATCATATAAAAAAAGGAAAGAACAACTTGGTGGGAGATGATCTCTCTCACCAGTTTGAAGAATATGCATGATTGTGTGTTATGTCTATTCCCATTTCCACTTTGCTACATGATATTTAATAGGAATGGCATCATGACAACCACACCTTACAACTCATTTTCCAATTATCTATTGACACCCTTGTTAAACCTCACTATAGTTGGGATGGCTAAATAATTAGATATAAATTCCAACTTATATTATTCATCAAATTCAATTTCAAACAAACTATTTTGTAGGAGTTGCATGCCTCCCCTTCACTAGGTCATTCATGTTCTAAGATAACATATGAACGAGTCTACCATAGTTTCTTCTAGCCTAGAATCAAGTAGGACATCAAGATTTTTATTGCATAATGTGATATTTGCCATCACAATAAAGGGGAAATAGTTACACCACTTGGGTTATTCTATCTCTTTCCCATTTTGAAATGTCTTTGGACTAAAATTTTAATGGATTTGATAAGAGGAATTCTTAAATCTAAAGGAAAATATATCATTCTCATGGTGGTGGATCATCTTTCTAAATATGTTCATTGTTATACTCTAGCCCATCCCTACACTGCTTCCACCACAACTAGAAATTTATTGATAAAATATTCTAACTTTATGGCATCCTTGGCTCCATTATATCAGATCATTATTCAACCTTCACAAGTTATTTTTGAAGGAAATATTCAAGCACCTTGACACAAATTTGAAAATGAGTTCAGGATATCATCTATAGACTAATGGCTAGATAGAAATTGTCAATAAATGTTTAGAGACATATCTCCAATGTTTTGTCATGGAATAAAAACATCAATGGGTAAAATGGTAACCTATTATTGAATTGTGATATAACACTTCCTACCACACAACCACCATGTTAATACTATATAGAGTTATCTATGGTCAAAAGCTGCCATATATTATACCCTATATACTAGGAAGTTCTCAAGTACATGATTTTGATACTACCCTCAAGGCATGTGACAATATCCTTTACCTCCTCAAGGCTAACCTACACTTGGCATAAAATTGCATGAAGAATCAGGAAGACTAGTACCACTCTGAATGATCCTTTCAAATAGGAGATATGGTTTTACTTCACCTAAAAAATTATAAGCAATCCACTTTGAAGATAAAATGCTACCACAAACTATCTCCTAAACTCTACATGACATATAAAATTATCCATTAGATTAGCCCTATCACCAATAAGGTGGAATTTCCTCCATCACATGTGCACCCCATTTTTCATGTCTCTTTTTTAAATAAGGTCCTTACCCATAATTTCACCACCTAGATAATTCTTATAGAACTTAATTAAGAAGGGTCTCTCCTTTCAAAACTTGTACCTATACTAGATAAGGACTCTCATAAGCTTTACAATCAGGTCATCATCAAAGTTCTCATACAATGGCAAGGCATGTAGCTATAAGATACTTCATGGGAACCTATTCTTCAATTCTAACAATAGTTTCTTCAACTTTAGCTTTGAGAGATAATCTTTTAAGGGGGAGGGCATGTTGGGACCCTTTGTCCTAACTATCATTTTTATTTTATTTCCTTAATAAAAGGTTACATATGCATGTGTTTTATAACACATCCCTTGATCCCATTATAATAATATCACATTCATGTGGAGTAATAGTTAGATAGTTTTGAATTAATATAAATAGAAGTCTAGACTAGTGATAAGTCACACATAAATTATATTAAACTGAGCTTTCTCAAAGGAGGTTACCCCCTCAAAGAGGCCAACGATAATTTTAATGAAATTTTATTATATTTTTAATATGATCAGTCAATTTATTTTATTTTTTGATTAAATTTCACATATTTTCAATCTAGATCTAATTTATTTTAGGAAGGATCCTATAATTGTTTTATAAAGTTGAATTACATGTTTAGATAATATCTATCATGGCCCATGCAGACAATGTCCAACACTACCTCTAGCGTAATAATAAAAAGAATCTTAATAAAATGTTAATGGGTCTTGAACAAAGCTAAAAAATATCATGACTAAAGTGATGTAATAGGATAATATGATAAAATATTACAATTAATGGGACCAATCGGTTCCAAAAAATCCCACATTTTCATTGGCAACACTTAGTGAAGACTTTTAGGTTCCCGCCCTCTATGGGACCATTACCTAAGTCATCACTACACATTTTGTATGCATTTTCCTTTTTGCATTATACAATTCAAGCTTACTATATGATCATGAAACCCTTAATATAATAATAAAAAAATATTTCATAACTCAAACTCTGTCATATAATAAGGAATAAAGAATTTGGTGTATCAAAATTCATTAATCAAGAAACCATTTCATTTATTGCCATTGAGATTCATTATTCAATGAAGTAAGAAATGAAAGGTTAAGGAAATAATACTATACACACATGGTACACTCCTAATGGCACATTTTTTTCCATGTTTAATATTGAAGTTTAAGGTATGTTTTCTTTAGAGCATATAGACACGTTTTATATTTAATAGTCTTAAAGTTATACAAAACCTATGGTAGTTAAGTTTGTAAATCAAGTGATTTTATTGTTTGAAATGAAGTGCTGAAAAAAATCACAATATATGAAACATTTAGTGTGCATTATCCATAAAAATACTCAACATGGAATAAATTTTATATAAATCACAATGTTTGGTTCCCTATAAACCTTTTCATGGTTAGTTCCATTACATACATACATACTAGAAATATGTCTCTTACCTTGCCATTTATACATTACAGTTTAATATCTTACACCTAGTTCATTTAATGTTTTGTATTTCTTACTCATTTACTATACAAAGACTCTTCATGGTATGCCTTCTAAATACATACCTAGTAGTGCATTTTTATCCCCTAGAGAAGTACAATTATATAGTACCTTTGTTACATTATAGTTAAGTCTAAAATAACACTATGTGAAATTAATGGGTGTAGTTCCCTATTGGCATTTTGGTCTTAACATTTTTTGGAATTTCCTAAATGTGAAATCCTACTATCTCTAAATTAATTTCTGCTTGGTTTCCATTTGGTCTTTAAGACTTAACATTTTTAGGTCTTCTATGTTAATTCTAAAATAGTGACAATGTAAGGAAAATATAAGATGGGCCCATTTAGAACCACATATATAATCACACAAAATACATATATTACCTCACCCTTACTACATTTTAGTTTTTTTTATCTTACACCTAGTTTGTTTAATATTTTAGAGTGCCTACTCATGTATGTTATATAGAATCTTCACATAATATAATTTATAAAGATGTCTATAAATACAACTCAAGCCCCAAGAGAAGTTAATTTCTTTCGCATTTTTACTACATTAAAAATGAGTCTAAAATAACAATATGTGAAATTAATGGGTGGTTAGTTTCCTATTGGCCTTTTTGTCTTACCCATTTTCTACACTTCATGTTTCATGGGAAATCCAAATACCCTGAAATTAATTGGTCTCTCATTTTCATTTAGTTTTTATGGCTTAACATCTTCAGTCCTCTATGTTTAGTCCAAAATAATAACAAAATATGTAAAAAATAAGCTTGGCCCATCTTGAACCACATATATATTCACCAAAATATATCTCTTACCTCACCCTTGCTATATTTTATTTTAATATATTATACCTAGTTCATTTAACATTTTACAATGCCCACTCATTTAAAATATATAGACATTTTCATAAAACACCTCTTATATACATGCTTATAAATATAGTTCAAGCCCCTAGAGAAGTACAATTATACCACACTTCTATTAAAATGGTAGTTAAGTATAGAATATAGATATGTACATATTAAGCATGAAATCTTGGTATCAGGGGATTATTTAGTGTCTAGTTTTCATTTGATCATTTAGGGCTTAATATTGATAGGCACTTTATCGCACCCTTCCAATGTTACTCTAAAACACAATACATGATTTTTATTTTAATTCAATCTTATATGATCCACAAACTAGTTTATGCCACATGTGTGCACACATAGTAATGCTTACAAAAGGTTCACTTTACATAGGCCTTCCATCCAACAAAAGATAAATTAAGAGAGATGATGTTATGAAAACTTCATTTTTGTTAACCTTTGGCTGATAGAAATATCACTAATGAGTCCAACATGCCTAGAAACATGGAAATTGACTATTTAGTTTCCTAAAATGTACATATGATTCATAAGTTATGCTTTGTTGAATTATGACAATCTCCAAGGCTAAAACTAGGAAAACACTATTTATTCAAACATATATATATATATATATATATATATATATATATATATATATATATATATATATATATATATATGTAATACCCTATGTATTTATTATACATGAAAGTAAATATCTTAATGAGATGATTTCAATAGTGCTTTTAGATATATGAAATTTGAAACATAGGTGATGTGAATCCCAAATAAAGTGGCACTAAACAAGCTAAACAACACTTCAACAAAAACATGCACTCAAATGCAACTTTATAGTTTGAAACAACTCTTAATATTATACATCACTAGAATGGTATCATAAAGGTTATTCAAATGATACTTTTAAATTTTATAAATGAATAATTTGAATATTACAAACTTGTTATCGAGTTCTTGTCATTTTACAATCACAATAGATATGTTGTGAACAAAATCAACACTTCACAACCTTAATCACTCTAAACACCATAAGTGTTATATATCATCTAAAATATATCAATGAGAAGAATTCAAGTATACAATCATATTTTGGAAATTCAATCATTAAGTAGGGCATATTTCTTACAAGGAAAGTTTTATTGAGAAATGGGTAAATACAATACTCACAAACCTTGCCAAAAATGTGATTTCAACCAACCATATATTTTTATTGGATAACTCATTTAATGTGAATATGATTCCATTCAATTTTCCCATTATTTTTTCCTTCTTTATATAAATGATTAACCTTATCTGACTTAATTTTCCCATCTAATTATTACATTGATAAGTAAGTACTAACTATTTATGAAAAACTACATTTCATACACATTTTCTTCAAATTTTACTATGAATCACAAAAAGACTATTGAAAAATTGATTGAGAGTGGTTGAAAAAAACTAAATCGATGTATCATTTATCATCACTTGCATTTACATAAACTTTAATTTTTGAATAAAACATGTCACTTATATAAGTGTGCCACATTACCATGCTTTCACCCTATTCCATAATAGATGTATAGTAGAGACAATAGAAACATAGGCAAAAAAACATATTAATAGGAAATATCTAGCATGCATGATATAGATCATGACAACACACATAGTAACAAAGAGAAAATAAATCAATCAAGGTACATACACCAAACACATAGAAATAATATGACATGCATAATAAATAGAGAAAGTAGTATTATATGTAGACTATATAATAAAAAACATTTCACATAGATTAAACATGCCAAGTAATTTCAAGAAAATTAAATAAGTCAAGTAAAATACATTGAAAAACATGTGACACATAGTAGACAACTAAAATATCCACTATAGGAAAGACAAAAAATACATGACAATAAACACACACATATAATAAAAGTAGGTAGAGGTTTTTAGAAGGAAAATCACTGAGAGGGGGGTGAATTAGTGTTTTTAAAACTTTCATTTAATTATCCTTTAACATTCCTTGAACCATGAAAGCAATACAGTGATATAGTAATGCATAAAGTACCATTCACATAAGCATAACAAAAGAAAACACATGTATGAATGGGAAACCCTCAAGGGGAAGAAAAGCCATTGTGATATATACAAATGGAATATGGTCCTATAAAAAAAAATTCCATATTATATTGAGCACCAACTCAACTTGGAGCACCAACCCCAATGAAGTCAATCACCCACTTGACTAGGCTTTAGTAAGTACCTATTTGTAAGGAAACACCAACTCCCTAAGTGAATCAAAACCAAATCATCTGCCTCATGTATTTTAATCACCACACATATTCTCTAATTTTATGGTCTCATTTTAATACCTCCTTCTCAATTATGCAATATTTTACTTGCTTGTTTTTGCCTATCTAGAAATAGGCCTAAACTGCATTGTATACATACTATTCTCATGGACACACACCACTTGGTCAGCTACACACCTTTAAAATCTTAGTTTAGTCATAAAATATGTCATATAACATATTATTAATATTATTCAAATGAAATTTTATCCCCTTTTTTTTTTTTTGCAATAACTCAATTAGGCCTTAATCCTCTTTTAGGCCTCATAGAGACCTAATTGTATTAGGTTTATCCTTTTATTGCCAAATATTGATCTTCTTGGGGGCTGATGGATTTATCCAAAAATTAAAAAACCATTAAAAAACTTAATAAGTGAACTCTTCTGACCTCCTCCTTACTTTATTACACTTTTATCCTTCCCTCATACCATGAAAGCTCTTTTAGGACAAACTGTCGTATTTGGCCTGTGTACCTCAAAAGTCTATCTTGAAAAAATGAAGCTTAATCACACTTTAAGATATTTAATTATGAAAAATTAAACATGTATATAGGTTATCTATGATCTCAATATTATAACCAAATGCTTTGAACTCTTTCATTTAGGAGATAAAGGCTCAAGAACATCTCTGCAACTCACTCACTCAAAACTGCTAATTTACCTCAAAAACCAATCATGGTGACTTAGACCTCCAACACCTATGTAGACACTTTTAATGACTCATGATTCATGTAAATTATACTATGAGATATAAAAAACATCCTCAAATATAAAATTCATATTTTCTAATGGTAGATATTGGTCTTGTAGACCAATTTCTTGACCTTATATCATATAGTCTTATCTGAACCAGTTAGGTCATTTTAAGAGCAAGTTTTTCACCATATATACTGACCTCCAACTATTAAACAAAGAATTAATATGGATTAAAATTTATGAATAAATTCTTCATGTACTTTTTTTCACTAATCTATCATGTACAGATCTTCAAATCTATCTTTTCATCTCTGTTTGGGTTTTACATTGTTCACACCATTAGGTTTGTCTACGATTGGGTAACTTAGATGACCACACTATAACACTTAAAGGATATAAAATATCCATAAATCATCATGGAAATGTAAAATTAGTCTTTATATTTTTATAACATCCATTTTATTTTCTTAACCAGTACAACTTTTGAGAACTACAACAACTTCTTGATAGATAAGCCTATATTTGTGCATTTTCTCTCTCATCTAACTAACCACTAGCACATAGAGGTAATTGGGAGAGTTGAATAAATTATATAATATATTTTATAGTAATTTTAATCCATTATGATCTAATTTGAATAATATATTTCACATCAGGTCCATATTAGGGTTTTGGGGAGGTTTAACATAGGTTTTGGTGTTAACGATTATTAATAAAGGATTCCCCTTGAATCCAAAACCAATGATTGGAGATATTATCTAGGAAAATACCCCATATATATTTCATATCTCAGACTACCATTCAGAGGTTACACATGCCAATGAATGTCTGAAAGTGCTTTTTGGGTATTGAGACCTTATTATTTGAACTCGAGAAGGCCTAAAACATTTATTCATGCAATTTCCTTTAAACCATGACCTAAAAATTTGTGAACGTGCCTAAAAATGTATCTCACCTCTTTTCATGATCACATATGCATAATTTCATTTAAATTTGATCTTCATACCTCATTAGGCCAGGCAGGGTCTAAAAGAGGTTTAGGTGTAGGCTTAGTCTAAAGGTCCTACCCATATAGGCTCACCCTAAAACTCTAATGAATGATTCAATGCCTCATATAAATTCTAAAATATTTTCAAACAACCTTCACATGCCTATGTTCATTCAATTTTCATGCACATACCTCTTCATGTCATGACTACGCTCATGGTTAGGCTTTTTATGCACTTTATAATCAATGACTTGTACCTTCATGCAAGCATTAGGCATTAGTTACCTTCAAATTATCTTTTTATCTTTCTCTCATGAAAACACTCTCTCAAATACAACATGACAACACTCTCTCAATTCACCTTATTACATCACATAGTGTCAACTAGGCTTAGTAACCTTGACATTAACCTTCTCAAGATGCACCTTTGACATCAATGACAATACTCAATAGAGGGAAAATAAGAGAGGTACACCAAATAATAATCATTGTAGAAAACATGTGAAGTAGTTGATAACAACTAAAATCACAGATATAAAAATGACAAAGCAACACTAAAGCACAAAAAATTGCTCCAAAATTGATTAAGAGAGGTTGAAAAATTCTAAATTAATGTATCATTTATCATTACTCACATTTACACAAACTCTCTTTTTTAATAAAACATGTCACTTATATAAGTGCTCCATATTACCATGGTTTCACCATATTCCCTAATAAATGTAAGGTAGAGACAATAGAAACATATGCAATAAACATATTAACATGAAAGAGATAGAATGCAAGATATAGATTATGACATCATAAATAATAATAAAGAGTAAACAAAACAATAAAGGTTCACACACCAAACATATATAAATAATATGACATGCATAGAAAATAGAGAATATATTATAGAAAACAAAAAATATCACATAGATTAAACATTCCAAGTAATGTCATGTAGAGTAAACAAGTAAAGTAGAATACATTGGAAAACCATGTGACACATAGTATACAACTAAAACATCCACTATAGGGAAGACAAGAAATACATGACAATAAAGACACACATGTAAGAAAATAAGGCAAAGAGAAAACAAGAGAGGTACACCAAACCATAATAAATGTAGAAATCATGAGAAGCAGTTGAGAACAACTCAAAACATGCATGCATATAAAAATGACTAAGCAACACTAAAGAAAATCATGTAAGATATATGTTAGAGCAAGATATATATGATTAAATATAAAGCTCAATATGATAATCAAGGAAAGGAAGATAAAACTTGAAGCATTGTTGGTGTATATAAGAACATGTTTACCCTACATATAGCTTAATAATAACATCAATGACATGTTTTCAAATAATTTATATATAACTTATAATAATAGATAAATAATTATGATATGCTAAGGTGTGTAACTATGTAACAAACAAAGACAAAGATAAAGAGAATTTTGTCTTTATTTTATTATGTTTAGAAGATTTTAATCAAGAATCAAAGGAAAACACATTGAGGGTTAAAAGGGAGAAAAATCAAGTGAGGGATCACTCATAACCTATAGCATTCCTCAGAACTATGTGTGCATTGGGGGTGAAGGCCCTATCAAAACGTATTTACTTTTTCATGAGTTATGTAGGTTTTATTTTTCATGCCCAACAAATGCATCTATTTCAATGTTGATTTGATGAAACATTGGAAAGAGGTCTATCAATATTCATGTAGGGATAAATGATTTTCACATAAAGTCACCTTCATTTGGGATTACCCTTTTAAGGTCCACTCAAGGCCCTCTATAAATGAACCTCTGATCAAAAAATAAAAGGTGGGTGAAAATATTTATGGGTGTACCACTGTGGCAACCAAAAACCTTTGTTGGTAATAACAACCTTAAGATATCTCCCACTCTTTCCACTAGTAAAACCTAATAGGGTGTGAAAAAATGTATAATGGTGTCTCCTCCTCTCATTTTTCCTAAGAATTTTAGCATGTCAACTACCCCACATAGCCAATTTACTCAAGAGAATCACATGCTAAAAAATTATTTTAATGAAATGGGACTTATTTTGATAGCACCCCTTCGACATGGAGGTTGCACACACCGTCTTATGGTGGTGGTAGATATCCATGGGAATATAATGGTGTTAAGTTTCACTCTATATTGTTAGGGTAATTTTTACTACCACACCAACTACTTTTGGGTAATCCCTTTTATCTGAGAGGGACTTATAGGATGGGAAGGGTGAGCTGCACATGGAGGATTATTCTCAATGGGTATTCTCTTATGTAAATTTCAAGGTCTCATTTATCGCTCTTGAAAATTATTTGAATTCATCACATATCAATGGTTTATTAGTTTAAATATTATTTATTTGTAATAATTTGATATTTTAGGGTCTACTCTATAAAACTCTCTAATAAGAATCTAGCTAGATGCATCATACTTTTCCACATTGTATGAAGATCGACATGGTAACACCAATATTTTAGTTTCATCAAAAAATGCCTCATTAATTATTGCATCGAAGAAAGACTCAGCACATCAATTATTGTGGTTTATGCTTTATATCAATGGATTTTCTTTAATAGTTATCAATGTTTATGATCCTAATGATGGCCCTAATAAAATGACACTTTAGATATGGATCACCAATAATATATCTTTTTCCACTTGGTTTATTTGTGGTGATTTTTATTTTAAGAGTTCCAAGGACAAAGCCAGCACACTCCCTATGTGGTAGTACATGGGGAACATGAAGCTTGGTATTATTTTAAAAACCATTAGGGCTTTGTGCAATTAATTTTTTGGTAGTTCTCATTAACTAACATACCTTGGTTTACTTGGTCTAATTTCAAGGATGATGATGATTGGGTTCTTAGACTATTAGATTACATTATGCTTTGTGATCAACACACATTCTCCTTTTCCATTTTTGATGGGCTAAATGTTATGATTCATTCATAAATTTCCCTTTTTAACCATATTCTCATCAAATATAGACTAGAATGGGGAGGTGGCATTCATTAAATCCATCAAAATTAATTATTATATATATGCCTATCATGAGGGTATGATCTAACTCATCATCAAATTATGATAATTTCCACCATATTCACCATATACTACCAACTAGGTTGAATGGTGGAATGATGTAATCAACCATACCTCCACCTTTCTATGCCACTACAACAAGAAAATTATGTAAGTTTAAAAGTGGGTAGTGTTGTCTCTAAGGATACTAGAGGGTCTCTTATCCCTTTAATTCTCAGATATTGGCCATGTTTATTTATCTAAAACATAATATTAGAGTGATTCAATATATTTTTTTCATAGGCACTCAAATTAGGGCCAAACTACATTAGCTTAGGTTGGTGACCTATCTTCTAAGGATTTATTCAAATCTCGAAGGGTCAAACATGATAAAAAGTAAATTAAAGACATCAAGGTAGCTCATAGTTGGCTCACAAACCTTCTAAAGATATTATTAGATTTCTTGGACCACTATAAACTTGTGTTCTAAGCCCATGATTTCACGATAGAGAGAAAATAGGATTTACAAGAGTGTTTATATGTGGTGTCTAAAAGGTTGAGCCATTGAACTCAAAGATTATATGACACTCCTCTTTTATTAGATGAGATTTATGCTATTATGTAATGCATGGTCAATGATAAAACACCTAGGGTGGATAAACTTTCATGAAAATTTAACAAATCCACTTATGGTACTTGATTTGCTTCAAGTTTATAGAGAATCCCTACACACCAAATTTTTAGAGACCATCATCAATAAAGGCAATATACAATTTATTCTTGAATTTAGGGACTACTAAGCTTATTAATAAATAACACCTAATCACTTTATTGAATTTATCCTACAAGATCATTGCCAAAGGCTTAGTGTTATATCTTCATCACATCCTCCTTATAATAATCAGACAAAAAAAACAATATTTTAGCAAAAGTAGATATATTCTAGATAATATCATCATAGTCTAGGAAGTAATTGTTGACCAAATTTGACCCTGTAGGTAAAATTGGAACCCCTATGGGTAAAAAACTATTTTTTAGGTGTTTTATGGGTCTAAAATTATGTCATAAGGTGTATTATAGGTCATTTTATGTCATATTATCCTTGGTCATTTTAAATATTTATGACTTTTTGAGTCATTTTGGGGGTCAAAATAGAGAATTAAATGAGTCATATGACCTCCTTGGAAAATTTTATTATGTAAAAAGATGATGTCACATCCCATGTGTCCTAAAAATTATAAATTAACTATTTGTAACTGAAAAGTGGTAGGTTATTTAGAAGCAAAGGTAGTTTTCTTAGAAAAATGAGCATTTAATGCATTGTACATAATTATACAGTCTCTTGTAGATGAATACACTTTAGTAGTCTCTCTTGGTATTCAAAATAACTATTCCAGTGATCATTTTGATTAGAATCTCCAATAAATGAAGAAAACCACTTCTTTCTTCTTCCACTAAGCTTAGCAAGCAAGAATGACCCTCAAGTTTGTACTTGGTATGGTCAGTAGGAGAGGTTTCAAGAAAATATATATTGGGGGTGTATTATAAACTCATTCATATTACATTTTAAATTTGGTTTTATATGAATTTTGGTATGCGCCTTATGAACCAAACCTAAGAAGTTTACTTATCCAATTTACTTGCTAATCTATGTACCTTGCAAGTTTTTGCTCTTGTTTGGATGATTCTAAATAATCTAGTTGTTGATATTGATTATATATGATGTCTTATCTCCCATATAATGATAAAAATTCTTGGTTTCATTTTTCAAGGTGTTTGTATGGGAAAATCACCTCAGTTTTGTAGATTGGTCTTATTTAAGAATGATAAGCATGTTTCCACCATTTTTAGATTTTCATGCTTTGATAATGGTTTCAAAGGGTGGATATGAGTTCATTAGCATGTTTTTAATGTATTATAAACCTCATAACCTTTTAATATCATATTTAAAATCAACTTTCCATGATTTTTTAGTCATAACTATCATACAGTCAGTATGCTCTATGACTGTCATACACAATCAGCCAGGTGAGCTATGCAAGGCTCTAAATCACATCCATGGAGTCATAGAGAGTTTTAAAATTTTGAAAAATATCTTTGAGACATAGATAAGTGATTGAGATTCCCAAAATTTCACTATTAAGAAGGAACTATTGTAATCATGTGTAACATTTACACACAATCACCATTGGCATGCTACTACAGGTGCCTACAGAGGTTTTCAAATGTTGAAACGTGGAGTAGAAACTTGCCTCATGATTTTGATATCATAATATATTGTTTAAGACCTTATAATGAGCATATAATTTATCATAATTTAAAATTCATGATATCATTGCTCATATCATTGCACATATATTGCCTACAGACATGAAAATGGTCACCTACAGGGATTAGTAGAGAGTTAAAGAGTCATTTTAAGCATTAAAACAAGTGGTGAAGTTTTTATTGGAGTCCTAATATGTTAAAAGGATCATGTAATACTACCATTGAGTTATATAGTGCAAAATTAGGCTAAATATCACATTCTAACATGAAGTGACTGAGTTCTGGGACATAATCTCTAAAACAAGAAAACAGAGGTCCAAGCCATTTTACCAAAGTCACAAAACAAGGTTGATAAGAGATTTGGGGTATATAAATCATTAAACATTATATATTATATACATGAAAAGAGCTATTAAAATTTTTTATGGTGAAGTATTAGTGTAATTCAATTGTTGAAGAGCTCTAATATGCACTTTTATGCACTGAGTTTAGGCAGTGATATCTATCTATAGGTTTTGAAACTCCAAGGTGACTTTCCATTTCAAGGTTACAATCAAAACTATGTTTCATGATTTAATTGTCTTATATGGTCTAATACAGCATTAATTACCTAATTATCATTTAAATAGGATAAAATATTGTGTTTTAGACCCCAGACACACCTACGGGTGTGTCTAATTCTAAAATATTCACCTACAATTGTAGGGAGGTGAAGAGTGTTTTGGGGTAATAACTCAAGAGGATGGAAGCTTTTAGATGAATTTTAGTGTTTTATATAGGGTAATATATTTAAATTTAATATAAATACCACCAATATAATTTTATATGTGGTGTCTTAAGTTCAAATTACACCTATAGGTGTCCCTTCACAATAGAGAGCACCTACAACTGAGTAAGCAGATAGTGATCTAGTTGATGACTTTTCTAGGATTTTGGCATGTAAAATGCATGATATAAGTGACTAAAATAAATATGGGATGACATTAAAGGTTTTAAAAATACCCTATATCAAGTAAGCATCCCTAAGAGTGTGATTTACACCTATAGGTAGGGGAAGTAAATAGACAAGGTCAACATACCAATCAAGCCTAACTGAGTAAGGATAGGTTTCAAAGTGAAATCATGGGTTATAATATTTTTATAATTTTTTTAAAATCCTCAACATGTTATAATTGACACCTCATGAGACATTTTATATCAAGGAGATAGAACATAAGACCTTTACATAGCCTATACTCCAAACACTACACACAGTCCTTTCTCTAAGAAGTATGTCTTAGAACTTGAAGCTTTTGGAGGAGCTAATGACCTAACCAGGGGATAATTTTTTGTTAATATGGTATATATGACTTGATTAAGCCCATAAAATATTCACTTGGTCTAATTAAATAGGATAAGTACCCTTTATTTTGTCTCAGATAGAGAGTACTTCCCTAGAGTTAAAACTAGCAGGTTTTAGAGGATAAGGATAGAAGGGTGGACCAAGAGCTATTTAGAAATTTCAAAGAGGTATTTAAATTTTAATTAAACCTAGGAAAAAATGATAAATATTAAAAATAATAGATAGTCCCACTAAATTTTTCTATAAATCCAAAGTTACAGTCAGGCCTGTTAAGCAAGGTTTAAGCCCAATATCCAAATGGGGAGTCAAGGTCAGTTCTAGCCTCAGGTGGTCATTATAGCCTATTATAGAATGTTTTTTGGGTCACTAAATAGGTTATAAATCTTTTTTAAGGTAGATAAGTTATAGGGGAAGCCACTTTTGGCTCAAAGATAGTCCTAGCCTACAGGAAAAGGAGAAACAAGCTCAATAGTCTAAATTGAAGTGCTTACATCTCCTTAAAGGCTATGCATAAGGATATATGAAGTTCCGAGGTGTTAAAAAGGGTATTTAACCTTGAATTTTGGATTTTTTTGTCAGTTCCAACATCAAGGATTTATGAACAAAGCCTAAGAGCCTAAAGCACTAAAAACCCTTAGTAAGGCCCTAATTGGGAAAACAAGGTTAGAGATGTATCCAAATAGATAAGAATGGCTTGAAAAATGATTTAATACTATATATGACTCTATAGATACCATTTACATCCACTTGAGGTGTTTCATACCTATATGCACAGGGTGCAAAATTGGTTATTTTGACTATTTTGTTTATTATGTAAGTTTTAGGAGGTTTCAAGAGATGAAATAAACATTGGAAGGAATGTAGACTTAAACTAACTCCCCATGTCCATTTTATGCCTTGAAAAAAATCTTAAGTATGTTTACTAACTATTTCATCTCGGCCATTCAGAACTAACATAGTGAACATGATTGTGAGAAGGATGAAAACTTCATGTGAAAGTATTTTTAAGGTGTGATTAATGCCTCTAAGGCCATGTAAGGTCTTACCAAGTTTCATCCACTCCATTGTACAAATTTTCATGTAAAATTGATGCCTTTTTGGAATCAAGTGTGCAAGGTGTGTGAAATAGGAGTTTTATTTTACTACAGGTAATGATGGATCACTCTAAAACTAGTCCCTCTTAGTCAAATCATTAGACCTATCCCTAATTATTTTTGGGACATTATAATAGGGGTGAATGATGTAGGAAATTTCCTTGTGCAAAATGAGAACTCCTACGCCACATTTCATGAGTTTCATGACTTGAAGTGACACTTGTGCTTCCTAATTTTGCATGATCATTTCATGCACATGTAACTCATTTTCTCAGCTTGACAAGTGTACTTGTGACCTTTGGACATCTTTCTTCTCCTCTCTCTCAAGTTATATAATAATTAGCCATTTTGGCCTTTGTAAATCACACTCCACCTGAGTATGGCAAAGCCCTACACATTTTCATACCATTTGATCAATAAAGACTACTAGATTTACCTCTTCTATAACTTTTCATAGTGTGTTCACTTGAATGTTTGATCTTGCTTAAGTGATAAGTGTTGTTTCCTTAGCATGGTTGTTTCATTATCTCACCTATTTGCAACTTAAAAGCTTCTTTTTGTAGGTCATGTGAAGTGTTATAGTGAAGTGTTAAGGTTGAGTGAGTTAGTCCTCTTAGCCTAAACATTCATCACAACCTCATAATGAAATATTGATGTGAGAAGATTTAGATTATAAAAGTGTATGCATAATTGGTCTCATGGTCTCATGTGTAACATATAGCTAGTTGGTAGTCATCAATCAATTTGGTGTATCACCTCCTTTAGGATAGTTTACTTTTAGTTTTCTCTCCCTTTTCCCTCACAAGTATAGGTGTAGTAGTGATCTAAAAGTGGTGCATTAAGGGAGCTAGTCCTATTTAGATATTCACCTCATCCTTAGGCTACCCACAACCTAGAGGTGTTTCAATTATGCTACTTGGATGAGGAGAGCTGAGACATCTCCTTAGAGGGTGTAAATCCAAGTGATAATAGTAATTTAATGGGATCATGTTTCTCAACAAAGGACCATCTTCCTTAAACTTGAATTTGAAAGGCATATGATCAAATTTAATGGCCATTTATCCTATCCATGCTTAAAGTGTTAGGTATTGATAAGTTCTTCCTTTCAACCTTTTAGACTATGTTTTCTAATGCCTCAGCTTATCTCACCATCAATGGCCATAAGTTAGATAATTTTGGGTTTTTTCACTCCATCAAATAAGGTTGCACACTTTTTCCAACTCTATATTTCCTGTTAGCATAAGCATTTGGTTATTTTATTTTTCATTGATTAGGTTGAGGTATTATCAAGGGATTTAACTACTTGATCATGCCTTTTAGCTCAAGAATGGGAACTTTTTAGATGAATATTTTCTTATGCCTGATAAGCAAGAGTCATATTTCAAATAGATGCTTCATTGCCTTAACATTTTTTACAAGGGTTTTGGGTCAATATGGTAATTTGATAAAAACCAAATATTATATATAAAGCCTAACTTCCATGCTAAAGTGGTTGTAGCACTATCAATGGAAATGGATTCAGCAAGAGGAAACTTTAAAATTTATTGGCATTCTCTTTGCCTTCGACAATTATCCTTCAATGCTCTAGTAATATGTAGTTGATAGAGTGGAAAAATAATGACTTCATAATCACTAAGATTTTTTCTCTATTATGTATATTTTAAGTTTGCACCAAAATTATCATAGTCATTCCAGTTTACTATTCCTCTTTCTAGGATTTTTATAAAGCCTTGTATTAAAATATGAGCAAATGTGCTTAGAGATTTTATCTATTCCAATGATAAGAAAACATGAGTATTTAACAAATTCAATTGGGATAAATATTTCATTTCTCATGATAAAGGAGGAATGAAAATTATTGACATATACAGATAAATCACGACCATCAATGCTAAGTGGGTTATTAGATAAATTGATAAAAATGAGTCTTGAAAAATATTCCCAAGACATTACATTATTATAGGTGATCCTTATGGTAGGAACTATAAAAAAATTATTGGATTACACACTTTGTTAATTACATTATCTCCTATATATATTGAGTTATTCTTTGTGGCTAAGACCATCTAGAAGGGTTTTGAAATTGTGAAATGATGTAGGAGCATCTAGAAAAAAAACACACAATTTTGAGTTATTGAAGTGATCTCTAATAGTTAGGAGTCATAGATGAACTATTTTGGAATTTAAGTGCGTGTGAAGGATCCTATATGGTCAATTTTTATCCTAGAGATATCTTAAGTCATCAAGAGTGAGTTTATATGTACTTGGAGTTTTCCCTCTAGAAGTGACAATTTGAAAATTCAAATCCTAAAATTAATCCTAAAAAGACCATAAGCATGGTAGGAAGTGAATAGGTGAGATAATGTTGGTATAAGGGTCCAAATATTCATGTAGATACTATTTAAATACATATTATGTCTAAATCCTTAAAGGTATTGAAAATCAAGAATCATGTTAAAAGGAGTAACTACCATTATTACATTGAGTTGTTCATAAGAGTCTTGTTAGTAACTAACATAAACTAAAGTAGATGTTGGATGACAAGGGAGTTGTAAGTTAGTTTTATAATATGAGAGGAGATTAGGATGAATGTAGAGAGATATTTAAGGAGGAGAGAGAGGGAGTAAGGAAAATAAGATGATATACCTTTCAAGTAGGTGGCAAAGTCTATTCATGGATTATATTTAATAAATGTTAATGATGCAGACCAATAAAAATAATTATGTTTTGTTGTGTTCACTCTCCCTTTAAAGGTACATTTATTTTTAATTTTCATGTATTGTTTCAAAAAATCCATTGAGGCTATAGAAAATCTCTATTGTGTGGTGTTGCAGGTTTGAGACAAAGGATGCAAGATTACATTTAATAGAGGATGATTTTACAGATTCACAAGAAGTGTTAAGGCCAGAAGGTATATGGTAAATTAATAATAGAGACATAGGTGAATAATATAGACCTTAATATTATGGAATGTAGTGATTTAGAGTGGAGAAACTTAGGAAAAGACAACTTTGCCCATGTACCCTATTATACACCCATCAAGAATGAAGGTAAGTTGGTGTTCTTGAAGTATATAGGCTATGGATGTGTTTGAGATAATGATATATAGATAATAGTATGATAGATGATATGTTATATTATTTGGTTTGAATTCAAGTTAATGATAAAAGTCAATGCATAGTCCACATGTGTTTAATAACCCTATTTTCATACTCATCAACTCTGTCTACATAGTCACGTGCCAAAGAAGAATTATGTGTGATTGAGAAAGAGAATAGGTATGGATTTGGTGTAGTATTAGTATGAGTGAAATGTGAAAAATACATAATAATAGCCTTTTTAAGTCTTGAAACTTCCTTGAAGTGTAAAAAAACTACAAATCATCACACAATCCTACAAGAAGATAATAGAATTGGTTGTTTTACTCAATATAAGCCAAAAAAGGTTTAGTATTGAATATTTATCCATTTGGGAAGTTGGAAAATGTCTATAAATACCTTGAGAAGGTATTATATCCATTTGAAACTATTTCAAATAATTTTAGCTTATATTCCAAAGAAGGAAGAAGAAAAAAAATAGATACATGTATTGTTGAAAAACCTATTTGGTTGTGCATGCATTGAATCAGATGATTGTAGAGAGATCCTCTTTAGCTTAGGAGGAATGACCTAAAAATAAGACAACACTAGATTAAATTATTGGTTAGATAGATAACTAGGTGGATTGTCTAGCTCTAGCTAGATCTCAGAAGTAAGAGCTTCTTTGGGGGCTGTCAATCCATGCTTCTTGAAATAATTAAGTTCAAAAATTAAAAGATAAAGTAATAACATAAATCATAGAAGATATTGAAATTAAGTAAAATAAATTCTTGATAAATAAATTGATAAATTTGACTAATTATAGAAATAAGTGGGTCACTACTAATGCTAAATAGGTTGGGGCTCTATGAACAGGCTAAGGAAACAAAAGTTAGATTTGGTTGAGGGTAAGTGGCTGAAAATAGATTGCTATTATTTTATGCCATAGTGACCATTGGTAGTTGGGGTGACCGTTGGCGATTAAGGTGACCATTGGTAGTCAAGGTAACCATCAGTAGTTGGGACAAATCATTAGCGATTAGGATGATCGTCAATGGTTATTATGGGTTAGGTCTAGGTAATAAAAGGGCTGATTGATGGGGTTATAGAATGGGATTATAAGAGATTGGCTGGGCTATGTTGATTATGAGACACAAATAAAGTGATCTAATAATTAAAAATAGATACTTAGCTTGTTGGTGGCTGATTGGATGAATGGTTGAGGGGATGGATCTTGGAGTAATTCTGGTAGAGTGATGGTACTTGGTTGTTGGCCGATGAATGCTAGCATTTTGACTCTCTATCATGATGGCTAGATCACTAGATCACTAGAAGAATACCTAAAAAAACCCTCTAGATACAAAAATTCTTGATAGTTATGGATGGATGATTGATTTTGGGTCCTTTTTCACCTCCTACCCCTATCTTCTTATACGAAGGAAGGAGAGGTGGAATAATACATTAACAAGAGGTTCAACTTGCTATCTATATATAACTCATGCATGTATTATCTCACACATAAATTAGATAATCTAATTATAGAAAATTAATTTGGATTGATGTGAAAGTTAAGTGGTTCAGATAATGGACCCTGACCATTGGTGGTTAGGGTAATGGTTAATGATCAAGGGTGAAGGTCAAGTTGAGTTAAAAAGGTGGGTTTAGCCATGAGTCACACTAACTAGACTTGGTGGGTTAGGTTTGTTTTGCAATCGAGAGGATAATGGTTGGGCCCAAGGGAGTCCTAAGGTGGTCCAAGTGAATTGTGACATTTGAAACCATCATATGCAAATTTTTGGTGTCTACATTTTTCCCCTTTTATTATGCAATTTATATCAAAAAGTTGTAAAATAAAAATGGATTATAGGTTGAAGGTTCAATTGCCCTGATCATGACAGGAGGTGTTCCCCTTCATATTGAGAGTCAATGAGGTAAGATTGAATCAGATGTAGGTTTTGTAAGTGGTGAAGGTGATAATAAAAGGTGGGTGATAGGTTGGGCACTGAAGCACAAACATGTGCATGTAGTGCAACAAAAGTGCAATAGCCAAGATCATGCATGGACTAGGTTGCCATAGTTGGTAAAAATAAAGGTCAATACTAGAAGGATAGGTGATAAGTAGACCACATGACCATATTCAGCATGGTGATTGAGAACACTCATAAATTCAAGTCTCTTAATGATTAATGAGGTTAAGGGTAGAGTTGTAAGATAAGGGGTAATGGTCAAATGGGTAAAGTAAGTGAGGTTTAAATAGGGTTATATAGTTTATATGGATAAAATAGATGTTATTAGGTAGGGTGAATGAGGTGAAAAGGTATATTTAGTAGGCAAAGTATGGCAATGTACTAAGTTTATTTGATATTAAACATTACAGGTATGGGAGTAGATCCAAATGCAAGATCAAGTCCCTCAAAAATTTATGGAGATCCACCAGGGTATGACTACTACTAATTGGGCTCACATTGAGGAGGTTGGCCTTGGTGTCAGGATGCATTACCAACATGTGTTATGGGACACATCGATGATCATGACATGCATTGAGAGGTAGGATCCTAACCTAAACACCTTCTTATTACTAACAAGTGAGATGATGATCTTACTTGAGGATGTGACCAAGATTACACATCTACCCATTTAGGTGAGCTAATTAACCATGTTGAGAGAGAGGAGTGGGATGAGTTATTAGAGTTATTTTATGGAGATGATCATGACCGAGTGAAGTGGCATGTTATAGGTTTTAGTTACACTTCACTATTTCATAGGGCCAAATATGATAGTAGGATGATAACCATGATGACGATGGTAATATCATGTTTTGATATAACTAATTATAACAATAGGAGGTTTCCCTATCTACTACTGGGTGTGTTGGTTGAAATGTTGTTGGGTTGCATAGTGTTAAGTTGGGTGCCTATGCTACTAGTTCAAATATACAAGGAACTATGGGGTTTCAAAGCTCAAAAGAGAGATGGTATTAGTGTTGGATTTGTTTTACATTGTTGGGCCTATGAGCACATCTGGGTGCTGAGGTCGATGGGGCTACCATTAGAGGGGTATGCCCAGATGGACTTTAAAATCAGGTTTATGTAATAGAGAGCTGATTTTGCCCTCTCAGGGGTAAGAGGAGGGGTGTATGATATAGATTGCTTTAGGGGTACACAAGATGCTTTGGTCATTGGTGATTTTATCTAGAGGCCATATGCCAAGTTTATAGAGTGGGTTGGATATAATAGACATATACTATCCATATAAATTTATAGGTGGATCATTGGTAGGAGGGATGGTGAGATAGAGCTCATCCCATTTGATAGGGTTTGATGATAGTTTGACCTAGTGCAGGCTATCTCAAGTCCATTCCTAAGGTATAGGCAAGAGGATGTAGAGCTTCTACTCTTAAATCCATAGCTTATATAGTTTTTTCTTGATCATAAGGAGTTGTCAGCTAGGACCAAGATAGATGATTGAAGCTTTGTAAATGGGTACTTAACATGATACTAGGTACTCTATACAGTGGAAAATTTTGGGGGTGATAATGGTGGTAGGTAGCCAATGGATATGGATCTAGATGGTAAAGGTTAGTAGGTACATATAAAGGGGGCTACCATAGATGTATAGGTAGTGACTATAAAGAGACATCAAGCTCGAGTGGCACTAGCCACGACATAGACTACCATGGTAGCATTATAGGGTCAGCTAACAATGGCATAGGGTCAAGTGGATATAGTTATAGGTGAGAGGGATTAGGCTCAAGTGACACTAGCCTTGGTTACCTAAGAGAGAGACTATTTAAGGTAGGTTGGAAGAGGAGCAACAACACCTACAAGACCATTGGGTACTATCCCCATGACATGCTACCTAGCCATAGTGGAGAATCTATGCTACTACAAAGCCATAGTTCTGAGACATTATCCTAATGAACCTTAATGGGGTGAGTACATAGCTATTTTGGTATGTGGTACTAACATGGTGACACTAGGTTAGTGGATTGATTTTGTAGCAGGATAGATAGGTATCTCAGGAGGATAGGCACTAGGAGGTAGTGGTGCCCTAGGAGATAGTGGTGCCCCAAGGGCATAGCTATGATATAGTTATGAGATATTATATTTTTATATATATCATTTTGATACTAGCCTATGATCCAATATGGTGAGATGTACATTTTGAGAGAGATACATGTATATTTGATGTATACATAGTGATGATGTTTATCTATGATTATAGACTCATGATTTATAGATATAATCTTTATTTATTTCTTATGATTCATAGTTATTGATCTTCATGTTAGACATTTGATGATGTTACATTGATTATGGTTATGATATGGATATGGATGTTGATGTGGACTCACCTAGCTAGGTATGTGATGTAATTTCTCTTGTCTATTTATGGTTATGATGATTTTTATGACATGTATGGTTATGATGATGATGCTCATGCTAAAACTTAATGAGTATATGATTATTTATTGAGACATGTGGTGAAAAATGGTGTATTTAGTCATTTATTTATGGATGTCACATTGTTAATATGATGTGATATGGTTATGATTATGTTTATGGACATGGTTTATGCTAATGATGTTTGATTTTATGCATGATATGATGATGATATGATGTGATGTGGTTATGATTATGGTGATTTTGCTTAGGGTAGAATATAGAAATTAGGTTGAATAACAACACTAGTTGTGAGAAAGAGAAGATAATCAAGAGACAAATGTCTAAGCGAATATATCAACCAGCTATGAGAGGATAAGAAGAGGGCATGATGCATCTTCTTTGGTAAGGACTAAAAGAAAACTGAAGTTGGAGTGGCTTAATGAAAATAATCCCATTGAATGATTCGTATTAGCATTCATTAGTTAGCTAAAAAGGTGTCTTGATCACATAATCTTAAATAAGCTCAAAATTCCCTTACTTATAGTGTATAAAGGGGATATGGATGAAAATGGAACCTTCTGGTGAGACTAGCATGCCTCTTTTAGGGGTTACCAAAGAGTTAGTATAAACAAGTCTATGTCATATAAGGTGTAGATTGATTGATGCAAGAAGTCTACCTATGAGAGCCAATTATGGCAGTCAAAATTATCTTGCATAGGAGAGCCAATTGTGGCTTTCAAAATTCTTTTGATTTTTTGGATGCTTGATAATGGGTCTTTTGCTTATTATTTTATTTCTTGGGAGGGTTTGGGGAGGTTGATTGATGTGGGAAGCTTCCAATAAATTTCTAGGCTTTGACAAATGCTTTACTTATCAATCCTTCAAGGGAGTGGTCCAAGTTTGTGTGTTTTGCTTAATGCCTTTGATAATTGTCCTTTAAGTGAGTATTCTACCTTATTTTGGGTAATTTTTTATAACTATCCTTCAAGGGAGCAATCTGCAAATGCTAGGAGTGAACCATGATTGTTTTTGGTTATGACTTTTCTTCTCTTGTTTGATTTTTTTCTTGACATAGACTTGATTACATAGGTTTAAAGGTTGAATTTTATGAAGGCAAAACTAAAAGCACAAAAATATTGATTAGGTGTAAAGAGGTTTAGGTGACAATGATCATAGTAATCTGTGACGTAAAAGGGGGAAAAAATACCATGAGAATCATGCCATGGGTAGAGCAATGGTACCCATTATTCAAGATTAGGCCATGATTGTGATGGATAATCACATGATCCAATTTTAATTATTTTCACCTAAAATATGGATATGAATGTGGTTTGTAAGTAAGGGATGAACTTAAGTTAGACAAAAGGTGATTTTAATCCTCCTTAACAAAAGAAAGGTTGCAAATGTGAAGTATTGAGGGGCTTAGGTTTTGGGTTTCCCTCAAGAGAGGATAACCGGTAAGCCCCTAATCTATACTTGTGGGTTATGATATAAGGTCCAAACCAATTGAAATCAAACTTTCCCCACCAAATTTTGTCCATACTGGTGATATGTTGATTTTCCTTTAGAATGAGGTCATCAATATTGAATTATTGCAATTTAAAGAGTTTGTTATAAGCACATTTGATGCATTATTGATTGACATGAATATGGTTAAGGGTGGCTAAATGATGTTTATCAAGTAGTTCAAGATAGGCTAAATGATCTTGATGATAATCATCTTTAGAAATGAGATCTTGTAAAGATATATGAAGAGATGGAATTTGGACTCGAGAAGCAAGACAACCTCTGCACCATACATAAGAGAGAATGGGGTGTCATTGTAGGGGTTTAGATGCTAGTATGATATGCCCATAAGGTGAAAGGGATGTGAAAATGTTAATCCTGACTAGATACATTGACCATTTTAGTTAGCATGTTGTTGAGAGTTTTGTTAGAGGCTTTTGCCTATCCATTAGCTTGTGGACAATAGGGTGATGAGAACTAGGCTTGATGCCAAATTCATCACAAAGACCTTGGACTTATTTGTTTTTAAAATATTTTCCATTATCAATGATAATTTTGTGAGGAACACTAAAATGGAAAATGATATGATGGTTGATAAAGTTGATAATATTTTTAGCTTTGGTTGAGACAAGAGGAATAGCCTCTACCCATTTGGTAAAGTACTCAGTCATAGTGATGATAGAATGATGTTATTATGAAAAATGGGGGTTAATTTAACAAATGAGGTCTAGACCCCATTACGAGAAGGGCCAAAAATTAGTGGATATGCAAAGACTATGGATAGGTGCATGATGCAAATTAGCATGTTGTTGACATTTAACACATTTTTTTGCATAATCATAGAAATATTGGTTAAGGTTAGGCTAGTAATATCCAAGGCAAAGGATGTGTTTAGCCATGATGAGGCCACTAAAGTGTCTCCCATAAATCCCATCATGCATTTCTTTGATAGCATGAGAGGCTTCATAATTGCATATGTAGTAGAAGAGGAGACCATCGAAGCCATACTTATAAAGAATTCCCCATAGTATGGTATAACGTGAGGTACTATAGATAAATTCTCTTTGATAATTCCTAGAATGATCATAAGGAATGATGGTAAGGTTAAGATAATCTAAGGTCTAATGATACCAAAGATTAGATTGGGTCTCTTTCATATTAAAGACGGTGGGTGAATTTGGTTTGACATAAGAAAGCTGGGTAAGTATGTGGATAACAATAGATAGCTTAGAGTTAGAGGGTATAGATGGGATCTGAGAGGTAAGGGAAGCCATGGTGTCATCAAAATTGTTGGTAGATCATGGGGTAGTTTGGATATAGTAATGTTCAAATGATGTTAATATTTCATCAACTAGTTGTTTATACTATATCAAAACATCATTATTACATTAGTAAGAACCATTGATTTGATTGACCACTAGTTGAGATTTTCTAAATATGTTGATCATTTTGACTCCCAAAGTTAACATAGTTTAAAGTCATATCACTAGGGCTTCGTACTTAGCCATATTATTGGTACATTCAAAATCTAGCTTGAAGGATAAGTGAAGAGGTTCACTATGTATGAGAATAAGGATAATGATAACTTCTCTACCATGTTGACACTTTGACCCATCAAAGAACATGGTCACTTGATACGTGAAGTTTTCCTAAGAGAGGGTTATGATGGACTCATTAGAAAACTCAAAAGGAGGTTAATTATCTGCTAATGGTACATCAGCCAATTAATCATCAATTACTTTCCATTTAGTTGACTTATGCTAAGGAAACCCAAGGTCAAACTCAACTAAAAGCATGAACCACTTGGCCATACATTGTTTTTGCTATGGCTTGGATTGCATGTACTTGAGTAGATCGGTGTTGGTTATGACATAGGTCTTGTGGTTGAGATGGTAGTGGTGAAGTTTGGTGTCCATGAAGACTAGAGTTAGGAAAAAAATTTCAATATGGTTGTACCAAGTCTCATACTATACAATCATGTGGCTGATGTAATAGAAGGCTTGATCTTCATGTTTTTCATCTTGATGAGTGAGCATGGACCTTAAGGAGTGGTTGGTGGTAGAGATATAAAGGTATAAAGGTTGATCATCTTTGGGAAGGGTGAGGATAGGTGGAGACAAAAGGTAACTTTTAAGTGAATCAAAGGCCCTTTAGTATTTTTCATCTCATTTAAGGACACATCCTTCTTTAGGAGGTGATAGAAGGGTTGGCATTAGTCTAAGAGCTTTGAGATAAAGTGACAAATGGATTGGAGCTTTCCCTGTAAACTATAGAGTTGCTTGAGGTTGATTATAAGAAGCATGTCAAGGATGGATTTGATTTTAGTAGGATTGACTATGATTCCCCAAAGGGAGATAATAAAGCCAAGGGGTTTTCCTGACAAAACCCCAAAAATGCACTTCTTGGGGTTAAGGCAGACAAGGTAATGGATGAGTCGCTCAAAGATAATTTTGAGAGTGGCCAAATGATCTTTATGGCATTTGGATTTCTCAAGAAGGTCATCCACATAGTCTTTGATTATTTTGTGGATAAGGTCATGGAATGTGAAATTCATAATGCATTGGTAGGTTACACCAGTTTTCTTTAGTTTGAAAGGCATGCCCTATAGCAAAAGGTTTCTTATGGGGTGGTAAAGGTAGTTTTGTGTTGATTTTTGGGGGTGATTAAGATCTGATTGTAGCCCAAGAATCCATATATGAGAGATAACATCTAATGGTCAGCTATATGATCAATAATTTCATTAATGCTTGGTAAAATAAAGTCATCTTTTGGGAAAGCAAGTTTGAGGTCATGAAAGTCTACACAAATGTGTAATCCCCCTGTGGCTTTGGTAACAGGTATGACATTTGAGACCCTTTGAGGATAATCAATGGGTTGAATGAAATTGATAGATAAGAGACATTGAAGCTCTTATTTGATAAGAAGGGATATGCAAGGGTACATTCATTAAAGTTTATACCTAACAGGCTTGGCATCATAGTTGGTGATGATGTTGTGGGTAGTGATGGAGGGGTCAATCCTTGACATATCATTGTAAGACCAAGCAAATACTATGTTGTGGTCTTCTAGGAAGGAAGAGAAGTCTTGAAGTTCTTTATAATTTAGTGATTGGCTAATTTTGATAATGCAGGGGTTATCTAGAGTGCCCAAGTTGATATCCATGGTGGATTCATTCAACATGGCCAAAGTCTGAAGAGGAAGAGATTTGTGGATGGAAGAATCTGGTGTACCAAGATAGGTGAGAATAGAATTATCATCCTAACATTAAATGGTATTAATGCTAGGGGAGTCACATCCTATCATCTCAAGATGGGTCATAGGTGTGGTTATAGTTTCCCTATCCTTTTGATAGGTCAAGGGTCTAAGGTTGATCGTATTGATGAAAAAAATTTAGGGGGGATGATGTTAGAATCTTCTAGTTCTTAGGGTGAAAGGGTCAGTGAGGATGGGATCTCCTTGTCAATGTTGGTGATGGGAGGTGAGTTAGTTTGATGGTTCAAAAGAGAGAAGCCCAAGCCATGTTTCTTAGGGGTTTTTGGGCTTAGATTAGAAGCAACTCGTGTAGCCCCTGTTCATATTGTCCAAGATGAAAACCCTTTCAAGCACACAAATGGAGATATGTCTTGGAAAAATTTAGTTTATCTAGATAGGAGAAGGCAGAGGTAAATGGTTGAGTTGAAAGAGAGGTTATATAAGTGCTAAGGGTTTTGTCGAGTCCCCCATAGATGAAAGGAGTTTAATAATTTGAAGGTCCAAGGGGGAAAATGGCTTTAATATTGGAGTTATACTTGGGTTGGTTGTTAAGTTACTTGTACTCATGGGGAATAGGGAAGGTGTCAAGGTTCAAGAGGTGATATTCCCCAAGTGAAAGGCATTGTAATGTTTATTCTAAGGGATCTATGGTGGGGATTTGGTTTAAGGGGATTGATGAGCTAATATATGCCTCATTGGTATAAGAAGATATGACTTCATCTCTTGTGGTTGAGGGCTTATCCTTGGATAATGGGGAGGTGTTATATGGGGGCAAGAGGATGTTGTTGGGTTGATAAGTCATGTTGCATGATTAAAAGTGACTTGGTTCAGCTTGTATGGTGACAACCTAACCTGCATGCTCAAATTTAATGCAACAATGAAGGGTAGAGGGTACACAACCCATGAAGTGGATCCAAGGTCATCCTAATAAAACATTATACTAGAATTCACCTTCTACTACATAGAAAATCTCCAGGAGTGTGCAAGGTCCTATACAGATATGCAAGATAATTTCTCCCAAAGTAGTGGCCATGGTGTCATTGAAGGATTAGAGAATGACCAAGGTTTCAGACATGACATTATTTGGTAATTTAAGTTGATCATAGGCATGGGAGGAGATGATATTAATACTAGCTCCCCCATCAATCATAACATGTTTGATGTGGGTTTGGTTTATGTAGGTAGTGATGAAAAGAGGGGGATCTAGGACATCAGGGTGGATAGAAGGTATTTTTAAATCCTTGAAGGTGACAAGGTTAGAAATTTGGAGAGTGCCAACAAAGGCTGCCAGAGGTTGAGGGTTTTTAGGTTGGACCTCTATTTATTATAATGCCTCTATCATTGACTGGAAATGATGAGGTGAGGTAGAAATCAATTCATATAGGCTCATCTTTGTTGAGTTTTGGTGAAGTTATTTGAGAACCACTCTTTTGATTAATTTAGAGGGGTGGGATTGGGAGGTACCCAAGATAGATACCTTAGGTTTTATTGAAGGTGAAGGTGCTTGATTTTGACTTGGTTGGGAGGTGGAAGATGGTTATGTCCATGGAATGGAAACTTTTTCCTTCCCCTTATCCTTTTGTTGAGCATGTGATCATGTGACCACATGGATAGTATGGATAGAGGGAGGAGTTGGGGTAGGAGATTGGTTTAGTTCCCCATCACCTTGAGGTGAGGTGGGGGAATAGGTAGGCATTGGGCAGTGGTTTTTGTTTATTGTATTAGTAGAGGGCTCATGGGAGGTTCATCTATTAATAGATCATCTCCATCATAGATTTGATGAATTATGGTTTGGATAACTTTGTAGTTTTTCATGTCATTATTGGGTGTCCTATGATAGGAGCATACTTGGCAGTCATAATACCAAACTAGTTTTAGACCAAGAGGGTCAAATGGTCTGATAAGAGCTAAGTTCAAACAAGAATCTTTCAATAACCTTTGGAAAATAGTCAAGTAAGACTTAGCTAAAGGCAGCAAGTGTCTAGAGGTTTTGGCCTTGGTTGGTGGGATGGAAATATTTTTAGAAATAGGTTTGGTGGTAGAGGTCTTGGGTAAGGTGGAATTCTTAATTGATGATTTTGGTTTAGGTAGGGGATTTTATAAGCTAGAGGTATGGGATATCAAGGTATCTAGGTTGGTTATGGATGGCTCGATGAATATGGGAATGTCAAAAAGCAAGAGTGATGGTGTAACCAAAAATAGTGGTTGGGTTTGGGTTGAGATAGTTGGTTTCATATTCAAATTAGAGGGATGAGGACCCAAAATAGAGGGAAATGTTAAAGGGGACAAACTTTGGCCTTCTGGCCTTTTGCTAGTTTTACCTCCTTAGTTGATTTTGTTTGGTGTTTGGTTGGTGGATCAAGTAAGGTTAGCTCCAGTTTCAAGGATGGATGATTGAGGCTCTAGATAGGGAAGATGTCAAGGTTTTTATTTTTTTGGGATGAATTGATAAAGTATGATTTGGTTATTTGGGATTTTGTTGCTTTGGATGGTTGAGAAATGGTTGGGTTGGTAGAGGTTTTTATTAGTTTGGTTGATAAGATAGCGGGTTGGATAATAGAAGTGGTGGGTTGATCTATCAAAGAAGTAGTTAGGGATTCCTATTTGGTGGTGTAAGGGATCCCCAATTATTTCCAAAAGGTGGCTCAATCTATGTTAAGTTTGGAGACAAACTCCAATCTCTAAACTAGTCTAGAGAATAGTTTGTAGACTAGTCTTACTCCCTGAATAGTGGGCTCAAAAGATAAACCCATAGGTTGAAGAAGGGGGATGGAGACCTCATCATTTTCCTCAATAAAATTTTGTAAGGTTTGGATGGGTGGTTCCTCTATGGGAGGTGTAGATATGGTGATCTTTTGCTTAGAAATGATCTATAAAGGAGGGCTGAATTGTTCAATAGTTGAGGGAGAAGGTAAAGTGGTGATGGTTGCTTGCTCTCATATATCAATTTGAGGAGGGATTGATGAATCCACTACCTTAGTAAGTAGAGGAGGGGAAGATGGTATTTCATTGGTTTGGGTCTCCAAAGGAAGAGAAGGTGACTCCACTACACCAATAAGTGGAGAGGGCAAAGAATAGGTAGATTGGGTGGTAGGTTCATCAGCAATGAGTGTGTCATGAACCATATTGATCGTATCAGTGTCATGAGAGGACTCAAACCTATTAATCTCATTTTTGGTAGGTGCATGATTAGGAAAAGGTTATATAAAGATGTCAAGGGCCTGGTTTGGAGGTGCATTGGGGTTGTCCAACACAAGTTCCCCCTTATCAATGAGGGTCTGGACAATGTTTTTAAAGGTATTACACCTACTAACGTCATGCCCAAGTACTTGATGGAAATAACATAGGTCATTATCATTGTAACAACTAGGTGTAGGATGAGAAAAATCAAATTATTAAAGGGATTTGATAAGAGGAAGCTATATGATATTAGCTTTTAGTAACTTCTCCAGGACTGAAGCATAAGATTACTCAAGCAAAGTAAATTTCTTATGATTGTTTCAATTTTAATACCTCATGTTTTGTTTTGAGGAGTTATAAGAGTTTAGTTGATTGATAGATGGTGGATGAGCAGTATTAAGGACAACCAAATTCATAGTTCCCTTGTTCTTGGCATTGGTGTTGGTTTGATTACTTGGTTTAGAGGAAGAGGCCTCATTGGGTTTGAAGGTAGATTTTTTTTTCAACTTTAATTTTCCTTCATTGATGGATCTATTTTATAGTTTATGTGCCATGATAAAATATTCATCAAAGGTTCCAAAGCTCTAAACATGAAATGTAGAAGAGATGTGCTTGGCACATGCCTGAGCAAAAATTTCTATTAGTTCAGGTTGGGGTAAAGAGAAGGGAAATTAATTGATTAGGCTTCTCCATCGAGATACAAAACTAGTAATAGATTCATCATCAAATTGATAGATAGAGTAAATTTCAGTGATGAAAACTTTCTTGGAGATGTTTATTGAAAAGTGATCCAAGAAATTTTAGGCTAGCTGGGTGAAGGAGAAGAGAGAGTGTTTTGTTATGGTACAATTCTAATCTAATGTTGGACCAAACAGGGACATGGGGAAGGTACAAAGAAGGAGATCATAATCATAGGCAATCAAATAACATGCATGCCTAATTTCCTTGAGGTGTTCTTGGGGTTCCTCCTTTGAAATTTAAAAAACTTGGTAAGCCTCATGAAGGAGGATATGGTCTGATAGGGATAGATCGGCGAATGGTTTCATTGTAGATCTAGTCATATGATAAAATTTTGTGAGCACTAGAGATGGATGACTCTAAGTTTATCATTTTATCCATGAGCATTTTCATTATATTTATTTTGGGTTGTGCACCTAAAAGGTTGTAAGGTGCATAATGATGTTGTGGGTGGGTGACATACTGATAATTGGTAGGAGGTTAAGGAGTTACCACATATTGATATGTGGATACAGGTGGTTAGGCAGACGTCATGTAGGGTTAGGTGGATATAGGTGGTTGGGAAGTGGGTAGAGATAAATGCCCTTATGGGTTAGGGATGTAACCTAGGTTAGGTGTGATAGGCACCTATTAAAAGGTTAAGGTAGGTTGGGTAGGAGCTATGGTTGGGTTTGTAACTAAAGGAAATATGATGACCTTTGTATTGATTGGTGGTAATGTAGAAGGTATAAACACCAAAAGATTTGAAGTGGGGTAGTGACTAATGGATTGGGGGTAGTCGAAGGAAGGTTGGTAATGCTAGTAGTAGGTTCTCCAATGGTGAGTGGTTATAGGTGGTTAATGGTTGGGTTGTTCATAGGTTATAGGATGTGTTGGTGGGGGTGGAAGGTGTAGACTAGGAATTTGATTCAAGAGAGGATGGTTAGTATCATGTTAATTTCAAAATGAAAACAAAATGAAAGAAATACACTAAAAAGCATAACATCTCTAGGCCTAGTCACTAGGAGGAGCTTAGTGAGGGAAAACCATTTGAAAACACAACTAGAAATGGAAAGAAATGAGAAATGTGAACACAAAACAGAAAATTCTTAACAAATCCTTGATTGATCCAAAAGGCTCCTTCGTTGGCTTGCTCGACTTGTGCTTCAAGAGATCTTCATCAATGTAGTGTAGTCACCTTCATCTCCTCTTGGTACCTTTGGCTTGTGATGGCTTTAGCTCAATATTTGGGCATAATAACACTACATAAATATTTGGTTTGAAGTTATTTATGCATGGTAACTTTGGCTTAAAAGATCTTAAAATTCAATAGTCAAGGCCTTTTATTTATAGATTTTATGCAATGATTAGAATGAACCTGAACCATCCATCTCAAGATGAAGATGTGTGGCTAAGAATCTATTCAATTTTGAGGCAAAAATAAATAAATATGCTCATAAATAATTGGGATATAGATGTTAGGAACCCGTGCTTAATTGCTATGGACGCATATGCTTTGTAAGTCGTCCCTTAGAGCTTATTCGAATTATCCCACATACAAGGGAAATAGTAGTTGTTAGAATAGAGTTAGTATATAAGTAAGTGTTGAGGCCGAATAAAGGCATCCACGAATTCATTGTATTGAGCTTGCTCAAAGGAGGTTGCCCCCTCGAAGAGGCCTGCGATCAATATAAGCTTTCTGTGTTTCTGTTATTGGTAAGAGTTATTTTATTTTGGCATATTTTGATTAAATCTGTTGTAAGAGGTAAATTGCTGTAAGGAGGTTCTTCACATTTGGTATCAGAGCGCTTTCTTGGCTTTGTGGGTAGATTTGGAGCAATTTTTTTTCAAAGCAGGGCTTTCCAGGAGCTGCGCCATTTTCTGGAAAGAAATTTTTCATTGCAGGTTCCATCATTTCGGATTGGGTAAATACCTATCCGCTTAACTGTGGGAAGTGCTTGGGCATAAGCCCTAAAACTCATTATGAGGAGTACCACAGGAACCCCAAAGTAGCTGGCCCATTGAGAGGACCTGCCAGCGATAAGGGCAACAACCCCACCCTGATTGACTAGATCCCACCCGTGAGGTAAACCAAAAGCTGTCGTTAAGGGGTAAACCCGCGGCTAGAAATTTCTAGAGAGCGGTACTCGCTCAGACAGCTTTGGTGGCCAGAGAGAATTTAAAAATCCTTTAGGCAGCCAAACAACCCTGGGGTCCATATCCAACTTATCAGGTTCAGAGAGCAAACAACAATATATCCACAGTTGATGATATTTCGAACCACATAGTTGCAGACAATCCATTCCTGAAACAGTCGCTTTAAAAAAATAAAAAATAAAAATAAAAAAGCCACTAAAAAAATATTTAAAAAAAACAGCCGCTAAAAAAAAAAAAAAAAAAAACAGCAGCAAAAAAAAAAAAAAAACCGCTAAAAAAAAAAAAAAAAAAAAACAGCCGCTAAAAAAAAAAAAAAAACAGCAGCAAAAACAAAAAAAAGTCAGGGAACGCGAAGGATCCCCGGATATTCACAACTGGTTATGGTCACCACTCGTGCAGGCACAAAAATCATGGAGGAAGAAATTGCCACATTGAAATCTCAGGTTACAGAGTTAACTGATATGATGCGTGGCTTGAATCAACAGAATAGCATCTTGATCAACCGAATGCAGAAAGAGGAGTCTTCTTCAGACTGTCACTCCTTTACTTCCAACTCCTCCCGTGGACCTAAGCTAGACTTTCCATGATTCAATGGTACAGATCCTACAGGATGGATATATCGAGCTGAACAATTCTTCAACCTCCACAATACTTATTCTGCAAACAAAGTCCCAATTGCTTCCTTTCATTTGGAACAAGAAGCACTTCAGTGGTACCGTTGGTATCTCAAGACCAATGATGAACCTGATTGGTCAAATTTTGCATCCTTACTTTTGGGTAGGTTTGGTCCCTCAGCATTCGAGGATTTCACAGGTGCTCTCACCAAACTCCATCAAACAGGTACTGTTCGGGAATATCAGCTTGAATTTGAAAAACTCGCTAATCACACTGAAGGGTTGTCAGATGACTTCTTCAAAAGTTGCTTTGTTAGTGGCCTTAGAGAGCCGATCCACTCAGAGGTAAAAATGTTTTGACCTGAAAATATGATGGACGCTTTGGGTCTGGCTAAGTTAGCAGAAGATAAACTCTCCACACAGCGTCGACCTCCCACCTTTTTACCAACAAAGAACACAGTGAATCAGCGGACAACCATAACCACACCAATCAAGCGCCTGACTGAGGCAGAGATGTGGGCTCGTAAAGAAAAAGGATTATGTTACAACTGTGATGACAAATGGGTTAAGGGTCACAGGTGCGTCCAACAAAAACTTTACTTGCTAGATGTGGAGTCACCACCAGAACAAGACAGCGAGATTGATATTCCAGAATTTCAAGATGCTCAAGATGAACCCGGCACTGAAGAGGACCCAATGGTTCAAGAGACTCAACCTGAGATCTCTGTACATGCACTAGCAGGTGTCACTACTCCCCAAACCATGAAGGTCAAAGGGTGCTTCAAAAAGATCCCTCTCACAATCCTCATTGACTCGGGCAGTACTCACAATTTCATTGATCCTCGCATTGCTAAGGTAGCAGACTGCTTTATATACCCTTGTTCTAGCTTTGAAGTCATGATTGCTAATGGGGGCACATTGCCATGTAAAGGAAAGTGTCGAAATGTGCGTCTTGCAATTGGCGATTATAATTGTCGCTCTGATATGTTTGCCCTACCCTTAGGTGGGTGTGATGTGGTTTTAGGGGCACAATGGCTTCGCACATTAGGACCTATTTTATGGGACTTCTCTGAGCTTTGGATGCAGTTCACAGATAATGGTCAGAAGCACACCTTAAAAGGGTTATTACCAGGATCTGCTAGCATCATCAGTTCTCATCGCATGGAAAAACTTTTGAAAAAAGGCTCACATGGGGTCATTGCACAACTGCATTCCATTCAACTCCAGCCCTCTGCTCCTTCTAACCACCCTACAGACTTACAAGCCATACTTGACAAGCATGCAACCATTTTTTTAGAACCAGTAAGGCTACCTCCTTCACGCCCTGAAGATCACCGCATTCCTCTCCTTCCAGGAAGCATTCCACCCAACATTCGGCCATATCGTTACCCCCATCTACAAAAGACTGAAATTGAGAACTTAGTCCGGGAACTCCTCAAGTCTGGCGTTATCCACCCTAGCACCAGCCCATATTCCTCCCCAGTGCTTCTTGTCCACAAAAAAGATGGCTCATGGCACCTTTGCATTGACTTTCGAGCCCTTAACCACCTCACTATCAAGGATAAATTCCCAATTCCTGTCATCGATGAGCTTCTTGATGAGCTCCATGGGGCCAAATTCTTCTCCAAGTTGGATCTGCATTCTGGTTATCATCAAATTCGAGTGCATCCTGATGACATTCCCAAGACAGCCTTCCGTACACATGAGGGTCACTATGAGTTCCTTGTCATGCCATTTGGCCTTACAAATGCCCCTTCCACTTTTCAAGCACTCATGAATAAAATCTTTCGGCCTTTTCTCTGTCAATTTATTTTAGTTTTCTTTGATGACATTTTGATTTACAGCCGCACATGGGTTGAGCATCTCCAACATCTTGATAGGGCATTACAGTTGTTAGCCGACAATCAATTATGTGCCAAGCAATCCAAGTGTTCATTCGGTCAAGAGGAAATTGACTATTTGGGGCACATTGTTTCAGCTAATGGGGTTCGCGTGGACCCAAAAAAAATCAGTGCTATGCAGAATTGGCCTCAACCAACCACCCTCAAGAGCCTTCGTGGTTTCTTAGGCTTGACAGGATACTATCGCAAGTTCGTCAAAGATTATGGAAAGATCGCGGCTCCTTTGACTTCCTTATTGAAGAAGGATGCTTTCACCTGGGGTGCAACAGTTGATCAGGCATTCATCCAACTCAAACAGGCTATGTGTAGTACACCAGTTTTGGCACTGCCAGACTTCACCAAAACTTTCACCATCGAAAGTGATGCCAGTGGCATTGGCTTGGGTGTTGTTCTTCTCCAAGAGGGCTGACCAATTGCCTTCACCAGCAAAGCCCTTTCTGGCCGCAATTTAGCTTTGTCTACATATGAAAAGGAAATGATGGCAATTTTACATGCAGTACAAAAATGGAGACCCTACTTACTGGGAAACCATTTTTGCATCAAAACTGATCATCAGAGTTTGAAATATTTCTTGGAACAGCGGGTCTCATCCCCAGCTCAGCAGAAGTGGGTCAGCAAACTCATGGGCTATGACTATGAGATCACCTATAAGAAGGGAAAAGACAATGTTGTGGTTGATGCTCTCTCAAGAACCTTCGAGGACCACCCTTCCCTCTCTGCCATCTCCATGCCCATTCCTAAATGGTTGGAATCTGTCCAACAAGGGTATGTAAATGATCCCTCCTTATGCCACATCATTCATCAATTGGCCACTAACCCCTCTGCCATACCGCATTATTCATGGGATGGTGCTTCTCTGCGATACAAGGGTCGTTTGGTGCTTCCCCAAATTTCAGACCTACATCAGGGTATCTTCTATGAAATCCATGCCTCCCCCTCAGCAGGGCACTCCGGGTTTCTCAAAACCTATGAGCAGGCACGTCGACACTTCTTTTGGAAAGGCATGAAAACTGAAATTAAACAGATGGTGGCTGAATGTGAAACCTGCCAACGACACAAAGGTGAAACCACATTGACTCCTGGTTTGCTCGCGCCCTTGCCCATTCCTACTAGGATCTGGACAGATATTTCCATGGATTTCATTGAGGGCCTCCCTAAATCTGGGGGAAAGACAGTGATCCTAGTTGTTGTCAATCGCCTCTCCAAATATAGTCATTTTTGTGCACTCAGCCACCCATACACCGCGTCCACAGTTGCACAGGTTTTCTTGGATCAGATCTTTCGTCTTCATGGCATTCCTTCTTCAATTGTCTCAGATCGTGATGCCACTTTCACTAGCCATTTTTGGACGGAACTATTTCATCGCACAGGCACACAGTTGAAAATGAGCTCTGGGTACCACCCACAAACAGATGGCCAGACAAAAATCGTCAACAAATGCTTGGAGACCTTCCTTCGTTGTTTTTCTTCAGAACAACAACATCAATGGGCCAAGTGGCTTCCTTTAGCTGAATGGTGGTACAATACCTCATACCACACTTCCACCAAAATGACTCCCTATGAGGCAGTTTATGGTCAAGCACCGCCACCACTTCTTCCATATCATCCTGGTAGCTCACCAGTTCACGCAGTTGACACTACTCTCCGAAACCGGGATCAAATTCTCCGCACCTTGCGAGACAATCTCCACATGGCCCAGAACTGAATGAAGCAGCAGGCTGATCAACACCGCTCTGAGCATACCTTTCAACCTGGTGATATGGTATTTCTTCGTCTGCAGCCATACAAGCAATCATCACTAAAACAAAAAGGGCGCCAAAAGCTTGCTCCAAAGTTTTATGGGCCATATAAGGTTCTCCAAAAGATTGGGTCAGTTGCTTACAAGTTAGAGCTTCCACCTTCCTCCCAAGTTCATCCCGTCTTTCATGTCTCCTATTTGAAACAAGTTCTTGGATCCAACATCCGAGTGCAGACAGCTTTACCAGCACTTGATAATGAAGGCTCCATCCTTCTCGAGCCCGAAGCAATCTTGGACAGGCGCACCCGCCAACTTCGATCCCGCTCCATCACAGAGGTCTTAATCCAATGGCACGGCATGCAACCAGAAGATGCAACCTGGGAACCACTCTTCCAGATTCAACAACAATTCCCACATTTGAAGCTTTGAGGGCAAAGCATTTTCTAAGAGGGAGGGGATGTTAGGAACCCGTGCTTAATTGCTATGGACGCATATGCTTTGTAAGTCGTCCCTTAGAGCTTATTCGAATTATCCCACATACAAGGGAAATAGTAGTTGTTAGAATAGAGTTAGTATATAAGTAAGTGTTGAGGCCGAATAAAGGCATCCACGAATTCATTGTATTGAGCTTGCTCAAAGGAGGTTGCCCCCTCGAAGAGGCCTGCGATCAATATAAGCTTTCTGTGTTTCTGTTATTGGTAAGAGTTATTTTATTTTGGCATATTTTGATTAAATCTGTTGTAAGAGGTAAATTGTTGTAAGGAGGTTCTTCACAATAGATGCATTAAAGAGGCATGTAAGGTCTTAATGAGGTATAGGGTGGCTTAATCTTGATATTTTATGCATTTATGGCCTAGGGATATCCTCCCAAGAAATGATGTCATTTGATGATGCAGTTATTCAAATATCAATTTCTAAAAATAAATATTCAACAAGATCCATGGAATTCTTAATTAGGTTCATGATTTGAATTAATTATCTTTAAGAATGATTAGTCAAATTTGGTGCAAATTTTGGCCATTGGTACACAAATTAATCAAATTGGTCAGAATGTCATATTATTGGCTCAAAATTTGACTGGATTAGAATTAAGATGTGATGTTAGATGTGTTGGATCCATTATCCCATTTAGGATGTTGCTAACACAAAATAACAAAGGCACATGCCTTATGCAAAAAAATTGGTAGAAAAGAGCAATCCAGAGCACCCAAGTGCAAAAATGTTATTTTGACTCGAAATGATTTGATCAAATTTACCAATCTCATAAATTGTATTGCCTCATTCAATGATAATTTGGCCAAAATCAGCACTTGTATATGATAGGTTCAAATATTTTATCTCATTTTGGTGTTTTTAGGCCAAATTATGCTTTTTGATAGAAATTGGTCAAAATCTTGATTGGAGGTTATTGGTGGCCAGTTTTAGGTGTCTACAAAAGGTGTAAGGGTGTTAGTAGGTTGGTTTTCCATAGAGTTATCAAAGAGATTTTTGGTATATGAAGATGCTTGGTAGTCAATGGTTGGGTGGTGACTGTGGAAAAAAAAGTGTTCCCCATAAGGTGGGAAAGCATGACATAAGGTGGGTCCATAGGTGAAACCGAAGTAGGGGTATGGTGAGGCATGGTGCTAAGATAATGTTGAAGGGCCACTAGATTATTATTTAAGAAGGTGTTAAAGTTTGTATCTCCTTGGGGGACTACCTAAAGGAAATAAGGACTTCCTGAAGGATGAGGAGAGTCTTCTAGTTTAGATACATACTCCATGGATGAGGAGGTAGAAGAGGTTGATTGGTTTAGTGATGGGTTTTGTTCTACTAGGTTCTTTTGCTGCTAGCAAGTTAGAACCATGCAAGATAAGGGAGAGAGAATACAAAAACAATCTTACCACTCAAATAGAGAGAAGATAAGAAATGAGCAAGGAAATTAACACACACTAAAGAGTATGTTAAGTCCTAAAGTTTTTTTTATTCTCTCTTTTGGCTTATACCTTAATCTTTGTAAGAAATTATGTGACTCCACTTGGGTTGATAGAACATGTATTAGAAAATAAACTTATGGATGGTTCCAAGTTGTGTTTAGTCTCTTAACAAGGATTTCTATTTGAAATCAATACATATCCTACCCCCTCACTTCACACACTATAACAATAAGGTGTCAGGCACTGAGCCAATATATACTGATCTCTAGAGTTTATAGTCAACCAAAGAGCTGAGTTGGTTCTTCCCTTGGTAATGACCTCCAAGTAAGATCACCAAAAAAGGGTAAGGTGACCACTAGGTGATGACATCCTAGTTAGGCCTTATGTCAAGTTGTTTTGATGTTTGATTGATGCAGGTGGTTTAGCTTGTGTGTGTGATACAAGTGATGCTACAATCAAATTACTTTGCTTTAATTTAACTAAGTAATTTAAACTTGCAAGCAACCAATGTATACAGTTGATTTAAAACCCAAAATAAATTTTAACTTCATTTATGAGCATAGAATAGGGAGAAGAGCACGTAGATTCAAATAAAAGAAACCCAAGTAGAGACTCAAGGGTCCTACCAAGCATGCCAGAATGTTTTAGATAATTTTAACTTATATTGCAAGGAAGGAAGAAGAAAAAAACTAGATACGAGTATGGTTGAAAAACCTATTTGGTTATGCATGAGTTGAATCAAATGATTATAGAGAGTTCCTCTTTGGCTTGGGAGGAATGACATACAAATAAGACATCACTAAAGAAAATGGTTGGTTAGATAGATAGTTGGGTGGATTGACTAGCGCTAGTTAGATCTTAGAAACAAGATCTTCTTCAGGGGATGTCAATCCATGCTTCTTGAAATAATTAAGTTCAAAAATTGAAAGATAAAGTAATTACATAAATCATAAAAGATATTGAAATTAAGTACAAGAAATGCTTGATAAAGTTGACTAATTATAGCAATAAGTGGGTCACTACTAATACTAAATAGGTCAGGTATGCTTCAAAAAAATTGGTTGGGACTCTATGAATAGGATAAAGAAATGAAAGTTGGATTTGGTTGAGGGTAAGTAGGTGAAAATATCTTGTTATTTTATGCCATAGTAACCATCATCTATTAGGGTGACTATCGATGGTTGAGGTGACCATCAATGACTAGGGTACCCATCGGTGGTTGGGACAAATCATCGATGGTTGACTATCGATGGTTATTGTGGGTTGGGTTTGGGTAATGAAAAAGATAATTGATGGGTTATAGAATGGGATTCTAAGAGATTGGCTTAGGCTAGGTTGATTGGAAAACACAAAAAAAGTGATTGAATAATTAAAAATAGATACTTAGATTGCCAATAGTTGATTATATGAATGGTTGAGGTGGTAGAGCTTGTAGCAATTCCAACACAGTGATCGTACTTGGTTATTGGCTGATGTATAACATCACTTTGACTCTCTATCATGATGGCTAAATTATTGGAAGAATACCTGTAAAGAAACTCTGGTTATAAAATTTCTTGATAGTTACAAATGAATGATTGATTCTAGGTCCTTTTTCACCATCTACCCCTCTGTTATTATAGGAAAGGAGAGGTAAAATAATAAGTTAACAAGAGGTTCAACTTGTTATCTAAATATAACTCATGCATATATTGGCTCGCACATGAATTAAACAATATAATTATAGAAAAACAAGTTAGAGTGATGTGAAAGTTAAGTGGTTCAGATGGTGGACCCTGACCATTAATGGTTGAGGGTCAAGGTCAAGTTGAGTTAAAAAGTTGGGTTTATCCAGTGTGTCACATTGACTAGAGTTAGGTGGGTTAGGCTTAGTTTGTAGTTGAGAAGCCAATGGTTGGGCCTAAGGGGGTCTTGAGGTGGTATATGGGAATTAAGACATTTGAAATAATTATATGCATATTTATGAAGTCTACATAAACAACCCAAAACCAAAGAAATTAAATTTTGAACCCTCTCGACCTCTATAGTCACTAACTAGGGTTTGGAAACTAAAAGCCTAATAAGTTGAGTTCTAACCATGGGAATTCCATAAAACTTTGTAATCATGCATGTTTTGATATGTAGAGAAGGATTTAAGAGGTTTTGAGTTGGTCCCACATCTATACAATATATAAATACCATTGTGGGTTTGTTATAGGGCTAAAAGGCATAATAATCAAGGTGCTTATAAAGGAAGTAATATATAAATAATGATTTAGGAGATGAAACTTCATGAGATGTTTTAATAAGAAAGAAGGTGACCAAATATGGGCTTAGGTATTTAGGGGAACTTATATAATGTTTGAATAAAGTGAAATTGTTAAAAAAAAAAGGCTACAAAGGAATTATGTCACTAATGAGGTTGAGGAGTGTAATTTAAGGATGGAGAGTAAATGAGGGATCTAAAGGGGTTAAGGAAAGTGTCTTATGATTAATAAGTATCATCCATGGTGGTAGATTGTGTTTAAGAGACCAATAACAAGATTTGGTGTTTGAATCACTATGAAGATTGACTAGTGAGTTGATAGTGGATGAGTAAAGTGAAAGAAGATGGAATAGTCAATAGAATGAGTGTTGTTGATGAGATAGTGATTTATACATAATCTAATGACAAAGAGAAGTGTCTCAAAGATACTTTGTACATAGGTAAAAAATATATAATGGTAAATCCTAGTGGAAGATGAATGATTATTGAAGATTGCAGGTTGAGTACAAAGCAAAGCATTTGAAGTAGAAACTAAAGAGTCAAGATCATATCTAGAATGACATGTTTGAGCCTTTTATCATATACCTATACATAATTTGGTATCATATCAAGGTAAGCTCTTGGTTTCATTTTGTTTTGAGTTATTAAAGCTTGATAATTTGAGATAGGCAAAGATTGCTATGAGAATTGCATGAGATGGTATTATGGAAAAAGAATGTGGTGCAAGTATGACATATTAAAGTTAGCATAGAGGAATAGTATATTGGTGAATATAGGAACTAAATTACTTAAGTCTAATGTGAAGGACATGAAACTAGTCAAGAGAACTAGAGAAGATAGAGTGGAAAGAGCATTGAAGCTCAAGGGAGAGAAGAGGAAGAATCTAAGTGAGAGTCAAGGAAGATAAGAAAGTCCTAGAGAAAGAGAAGAAGATACAAGAGTGGTCTAAGAGGAAAGTTGGTAAGATTGCTAAGAGATTGGTCTAAGTAGGCCTAAAAAGTGAAGAAAAAGAGAGAAGATAGATGTAGAAGAGGAAGTGAAAGAGACAAGAAGAGAGTCAGGGTAGAGTTTTGAGAAGATAGAGCTCATGGTGAAGCTCATGAAGGATCAAAAAATCCAATGGCTTGGTTTTAATGTGAGGAAGAAAGTGAATTGGTTACTAGACTTACTTATGAGAGAGAGAAGGCATAAGATGAATGCCTTGATGAAAGATAAAAAGAAAGAGAGCATAGTCCATAGATGTATGAAGTGTGAAAATTTGCCAAGAGAGAAATATGGAAGACAAGTGGTGAAAATATTTCTCATTGAGGAGAATATGAATATAAAAGTTCCAAGATAAGTGTTTGAGGGAAAAGACAAGAAGAAGAAGAGAATGTCTATGTAAGGGGTATTCATGGAGACTATGTGGTCTCTTGTTTATTATGCTAGCATTGCATTTTAGTTTGTGTATGCAGGTGTCAAGAAAAGTTTGATAAAGGTCAAGAATGAGACCTCAAAGCTTGTGAGAAATGGGTTAAGTACATCACCCACTAAGATGAACGAAGAATATAAGGAAAGAGGATAGGTTGTAGAAGTCAAAATGGTGAAGATTGAAAAATATCAGCATGTTCAAGATGAGAGGAAGAAGAATTTTATGATGCTTTGACAAGTATTGAAGCTAAAGTAAGAGAGGAAGCTAACCATGAAGACATGAATGAAAAATGTAAAGACATGAGAGAGAATATTAGCTTATAGAAATCCTTCAAACAGGTAAATGCATATTTAGGACTTGAATTTGATTGCACATACAATCAGGAAGAAGCTAATGTAGAGGTTGGTAAAATGAAGAGCAATGTACAATCCTCAAGGAGAGTAAAAGAGCATGGTGATGTTTAGCCTAAGTGGCTCAAGGCATCAATTAGTGAGATGAAGAAGGATAAACTCAAGCAAGAGGTCATGCAAGGTAAGAATACAGGTGGAAAATAAAATCAAGTAACTAAACAAGAAGTGAAGGGTATATTGCATCATGTTAACATGAAAATTTATCAAGACAAGAAGCATGAACAAGATGAAACAAGAAGCAAACTTTATTCCAAGAGAATGCAAGGCATAAAATGGGTTTTGAAGAGCATGGAAAAGGCACAAAGAGATAATTTTGAAAGTAAATTTTAAGAGAGCATAAAGAAAGAGACAAATTGTAAGTCTAAGAAGCAAGAAGACATTATAGAGGCAATCAAATACAAAGAGATGATGTTGCAAATGAGTATCTAAATAAGGAAATAAGAAGATGAGTGTAAAGAGGATATGTGTACTCAAGGTTTGATTTATAATGTTATTTATGATGATGCATATGAAGATAATTCAAATTATGAAGATGATTTATATATAAAAACAATGTCATTAATGGATATGTTAGGGAAAATTCAAGGTGAAGATAAAGCACCTCAGATTGCTTAAAACACTTGATATGTAGTGGTAGAAGATTGATTTGACTCTAATGAATGAGGGATTTCAAGGACAAGTTATTGATCAATATGCCCAAGGGGATGAAGATGAATTTGTAGGTTATATGAGAATATAAAATCAAAATCAAATGATGATTTGCATCACAAGAGACGGACAAAAATTGGTACAAGATGATGAAAGAAGGAGACAAATACAGGAAGGTTGAGTATGGAATACAATGAGTTGATTTCAGCACAAGAATGGGTAGATAAGGCAACAAGTAAATGATAGAGGTTAGGCAAACATGATGATGAACACAAGAAGATGAATGTGCAGCAAAGTGAAGCATAAGGATCTATGAAAACAAAGCTACAACCAAGTAAACTAGAAAGCAAACAATTGAAGCATGAGCAAGTTCAAAAGATAATCTATTTCATGGGTGAAGTTATAGATAAGTTGTTATTTAATTTTCATGATGATGGCAAGATAAGAAGATGCCAAACCATATTGTACCATGAGGAAGGTGAATTCATTAAGAAGTTATCTTTGCAAGATGAGCAAAGTTGTGTGAAAACATATAAAAAGAAGGAGAGGTGTAATGAAGAGGCAGAAAAAGAAATCATTCTTGAATAAATGACAGAGATTTATATGCCTATGAGGCCATTATAAGAAAGAACCAACATTGCCAAGGAGAAAAGACACCTAAGAAAGCAAGAACCAAGTGAGATAAATGAAAAAAGAAGCCATAGAGAAAGAGAAATAATGAAAAGAGAGAACCATTTATTAGTAATATAATATGAAGAAGGATGAATTGAGTTGGAAAAGGTAGAATATGTAGAGTTGTAGCAACTGGTACACCTCATAGAGGTAGAGGATGAGTTTTTAAGGAAGATAGACAAACTAAAGAAGCAGAAATATAAGAGTCTAATTAGAAGAAAGGAACAAGAAAGGAGGAGTAGAAGTAAGGTGAGCATTGAATATACTCAAAAAATAAATTGGAAGGCAAGAAAGAAGGTGTAACACTCAATTTTTCTCCCTCCTAGGGAGTATGATGTAGGAGTATCTAGTAGGAAAAACACCATTTTTGATATCTGCTAGTTAGGAGCCATAGATGAACTATTTTGGAATTTAAGTGTGTGTGAAGGATCCTCTAGGGTCCTTTTTTTGTCCTAGAGTCATCTTGACTCATCAAGAGTGAGCTTATATGTACTTGGAATTTTCCCTCCAAAAGTGATAATTTGAAAATTCAAATCATAGAGCTAAGCCTAGAAGGACCATAAGCATGGTGGGAAGTGAATAGGTAAGAGAATTTTGGTACAAGGGTACAAGGAGTCCTTTAAAGAGTGTTTGAAGACATATTATGTCTAAATACTTAAAGGGTCTTGAAAATCAAGAATCATGTTAAAAGGAGCAACTACCATTATTATGTTGAGGTGGTCATGCAAGAGTCTTGATAGTAACTACCAAAAACCAACGTAGATTTTGGATGGGAAGGGAGTTCTAAGGTAGTTTTAGAAGATGAGAGGAAAGTATGAGGAAGGTAGAGATAGATTTGAGAAGGAGAGAGAGGGAGAAAAGAAAAGAAGATATACATTTCAATAAGGTGGCAGAGTCCATTTATGAAATGTATTTTGTAAATGTTGATGTTGCAGATCAATAAAAATAATTGTGTTTTGTTGTGTTCACTCTCCATTTAAAGTTAAATTTATTGGTCTTGTTTGTTTCAGAAAAGCCTTTAAGGTTATAGACAATCTCTATTATGTGGTTTAACAGGTCTGAGACAAAAGATGTAAGATTATAGTCAACAAAGGATGATTTCGGGGATTCACAACAAGTGTTAAGGCCTAAAGGTCTATGGTACATTAATCATAGAGACATAGGTGAATATTATAGATTGTAATATCATGGAATGTATTGATTTGGAGTGGAGAAACTCAGGAAAAGATAAATTTGACCATGTACCTTGTTATACGCATGTAACTATCAAGAATGAAGGTAAGTTGGTGTTTTTGAAGTATAGACTATGGATGGGTTTGAGATAATGATATATAGAAAAGAGTATTATAGATGTGATGGTATATTATTTGGTTTGAATGAAAGTCAATGGAAAAATTCAATGCACATTCCACATGTGTTTAAAAACCCTATTTGCATACTCAACAACTTTGTCTGCACAGTCACGTGCCAAGGAAGAAGTATGTGTGGTTGAGAAAGAGAATAGATATGGAGCTGGCGAAATCTTAGTCTAAGTGAAAGGTGAACATGATAGTCCTTGAGGATATATAAAGTCTCTATTGTGTGTTGTTACAGGTCTGAGACAAAGGATGCAAGATTATAGTCAATAGAAGATGATTTAGGGGATTCACAAGAAGTGTTAAGGGTAGAAGGTATATGGTACATTAATTCCAGATATAGGTGAATCTTAAAAACATTAATATTATATAATGTATTTATTTGGAGTGGATAAACTTATGAAAAGACAACTCTATTTATGTACTCTATTATATGCCTATAACCATCAAGAATAAAGGTAAGTTGGTGTTCTTGAAGTATAGACTATGCATGTGTTTGAGATAATGATCTGTAGATAAGTGTATGATAAATGAGATGTTATATTAGTTGGTTTAAATTGAAGTTAATGGTAAAAGTCAATTCACAATCCACATGTGTTTAAGAACCATGTTTGCATACTCATTAACTCTGTCTACTTAGTCACATGCCAAGGAAGAATTATGTGTGCTTGAGAAAGAGAATAGGTATGGAGTTGATAAAGTCTTAGTATGATTTAAAGGTGAAAGAGACATAATAATATCCTTTTGAAGTACTGTAACTTCCTTCAAGTGTAAACAAACTACAAACCCTCACATAATCCTACAAGAAGATGACATAATTATGTGTTTTACTCATTATAAGACACAAAAGGTTTAGTCATGAATATTTATCCATTTGGGAAGTTATAAAATGTATATATATACCTTGGGAATGTCTTAAATCCATTTTTAAAAACCTAAAACAAAATAAATTAAATTTTGAACTCTTTTGGCCTTTACTATCACGAACTAGGGTTTGGAAACTAAAAGCCCAATAAGTTGAATTCTAACCATGGGAATTCCATAAAACTTTGAAATCATGAATGTTTTTATGTTTAGAGAAGTATTTAATAGGTTTTTATTTGATCCCATTTCCGTACAATATGGAAATAGCACGGTGGGTTTGTTGTAGGGTTAAAAGGCCTAATTAGCAAGGTGCTTACAAAGGAAGTAATATCTACACAAGGAGTTAGGAGATGAAAATTCATGGGAGGTTTTAAGAAGATAAAGGGTGCCCAAATATTAGATTATGTGTTTAGGGTAACTTTCATAATGTTCAAACAAATGGAAATTGTGAAAAAAAAGGCTACAAGGGAATTGTGTCACTAATGAGGTTGAGAAGTGTAAGTGAGGGATGAAGAGTAAATGAGGGATTTAAAGGGGTTAATTCAAGTGTGTTTGGATCAATAAAGATCATCCATGTTGGCATATTATTTTCAAAATATGAATGAAAAAATTTGGCGTTTGAAGCCCTCTGAAGATTGACTAGTGAGTAGTGAATGAGTAAAGTAAAAGAAGATCCAGAATAGTGAATGGAATGAGTGTTGATGATGAGATAGTGAGTTATGCACAGTCTAATGACAAAGAGAAGTGACTCAAATATACTTTGTATATAGGGACAATATAAATAATGGTAAAATCCTAGTGGAAGATGAATGATTGTTGAATATTATAAGTTGAGTACAGAGCAAAGCATTTGAAGTAGAAACTAAAGAGTCAATATTAGAGTCTTTTCTCATGTACCTCTACATCATGAAACCATTTATTAAATGTATTAGAGATTATTTTTAAATTATTCTCTCTTTTAATGACCATAACCTCTGGTAATCACCTATCATGACCAGATCCAACCTCCCTATGGTGAAAATGTTAGGCGTAAAAGATATTTATATTTTTAGAAAATTATTTTTTACTATTTGAGATTTGGTTTCCTCTTGATATTAGATTTCATAACATTTATTGAAAGTAAAATATAATCTTATTAATTCAAAATTACCTTATATTTTTTGTATGTAGGATTTAATTCTTGATGTCATACTCCACGACATGGGTCTATAACCTCCACTTTCCTAGTGGAAGTATTTGCATTGGAATTGTAACATTCCCTTCAGAAACTACTCCTTTGGTCTCCTCTATCAGATCATGAGTTTTTTCTCAACTTTAGGTAAGCTCAATAGGAGATGTAATCTAAATTCCTTTGCTACAACATGGCTTGTTAGACTCAACAAGATTTAGAATTCCAAACTAGAGCTTAAATTGACCCATTTTCTCTAGTGTCTAAGGTCTTCCTCTAAGTGAGTGTCTCAAGCATATTAGGAACTCTAACCCCAAATTCATAACTGTTTTTAGGATTGAAACCTTTAAACTCATCTTTTAGTTATGTCCAAGAACTTAGACTATTGAGAAATGGATTTATAGTAAATAGTAACCTTATGAGATAGAGTCTATTAATTGCCAAATGGATTTATTTGTGGACCAAGCAAAGTGGCCTTCTTCTACTAATTATCTATGTAACATATTCAAAGTTATTATTATTTTTTAGCTATGGAAATATAGAAATTTAATGATTTTTAATAATAAAGAGATTTGCATGAATTTCTCTATTAAAAATAAGTGTTTGCTATCTACTTAGCTCATATACAGATTCAAAAAGAAGGCAATAAGGTGGCTCTTGAGTTTTATCATTTTCAAGAGTTCCTCAACCATTGGGGGATTTATCCTTGTACAATGAGTCATGTTCCTTCTAACCAACTTTCATATGGCATTCCTATGTAAACAATCAAACATTGGTGGAACCAATCTCATAAATATAATTATTTCTCCTCTCATAACTTTAACATTAAAAAACCCATCTATGTATTATATTTTTATTTGATTAATTGGTGTGTGTGTGTGTGTGTGTGTGTGTGTGTGTGTGTGTGTGTGTGTGTGTGTGTGTGTGTGTGTGTGTGTGTGTGTGTGTGTGTGTGTGTGTGTGTGTGTGTGTGTGTGTGTGTGTGTGTTCCAATAAATTTAAAAACTTGTTTATGAAGGAAAAAACTATTTGGTTTTGGTTGTGATTCCATACACATGTAAAGCATTGGGGTGATTAATTAACCATATTTAAATAAATGAGTAATATTTTATTACTCATAGTAGATTTTAATTAATGTATATGTCAGTAAATTATTATTGCTCACCATAGGTAATCTTAGGTAGACTAATTTAGGCTAGTAAATCTCAATATCTTTTAATCTAGGTATATTGTAACTCCCATGTAATATTTGGGAGATTGTTTGTGTGGGTTGATATTGTCCTCCCTATTATTTAGGGATTATTACGACCATATTTCAATGTATAAATATGAATCTCTATAATATTTTTGTTATTGGAATATAATTAATATTTGTATTCCTCAAGATCGGGTATTAGAGCTTTTGAATGATCTTTGACCCTATGAGGAGAAGCCCAAGCACTACCACACGTTTGAAGAATTTTCAAACACTTCTAAACCTGTGAGGTTAAAGGAGGAACTTGGGAGAATCCCAAGCACTTCTAATTTTTTTTGTGAAGCTAAGCTTGCAAGCTATACATAAACACCACTCTGTTGGAAATCATTTTTAAGCTACTGCAAATCTCTTGTGAGATAATTTGACAAAAGTGGCATGGAGTTAAGATATAAAGTCTATTTCTAAGGTGACTTAATTTGTAGAGCATTGAATAATAGCCTGTTACATAGCTTGTTATTAATTATAAATTGGTGTTGGATTTTTTTGGCATTGGATTCATCTCCTCAATAGCATACAAGAGGTTGGTGGTTTTTATTTTTTGGTTTTAGTTCATAAATTTAAAATATATATATATATATATATATATATATATATATATATATATATATATATATATAATTATAAGCTTTAAAACTATCCTAAGGCACCAATTAATTTTTTTTTTCTCAAAACCACCCTTTACCACCTCAAAACCACCATCTAAATTTGTTCTTTATTATAAATTTACTCAAAATCACCTATTAATTTCAAAACCACCTTCAAAAAATATTCATTTGCTACAAATTCCATACAATACCACTCATTTGACAAACCCATGGTATTGTCTAGGGAATGGCTTTGCTTTAAAATCAAAATTTTTGAGCATTCAAATATAAGTTTTGTTTTATCAAGACTTGTCATGATACGTGGGCGAGTTAGTGGGTAGATGTTTTAATAGAGTGGAGGTGGGAGGTTCAAATCCCCCAAAAGTAATTTTTTGGTAGAAATTTTAGCATCCCCTCCAACTTTAACAAGTTTACTAAACTTAGTTATAACTAACTAAGTTAGCAAAGAATATCATTTAAAAAAAATACAAATCTGTTTATTAAAAAGGAAAAAGTGAAATTTTTTTGCCAAAAGAGGCCAAAAAGGCCCAAACACAAAATTTCATTTTTTGAGAAAAAGAGTGAAATTTTCTTTCTGCATGTATTGTAAATTTCATTTTTAGACTATCTTGTAAATAATTGAAATTTTTATTATATTTCACAAAATCATGAGTTTTTACAAAAACTCATTCATGGTGTTCAGTCATAGCTTTGCCTCTGGCTCACATTTACGAGTAATGTCATCATGCTTGAGTTAATACATACAAAACCTAACATAGCTACAACAATGATGTTTAGGCATCGACCCTTTAAATTGTCAAAGAGAAATAAGGCACATGCACTCATAGTCTTCTCTTCATTTACCTGTTTGGTACAATTGAAAGGTGTAAATCTGGACAGGTAGAATTTACAAGTATATAGAAAACTTGCATTCATGTATAAGGAACTCCATCTAAGCAAGTGTTAGTGATTGGATGAACCCTTTTTAGTATTGTCTATGTACCAGTTATTGGATTATTTCATGTATGTTTACACCTATTTCATGTACCATCGAGTATATATAAAGGGTGAACTTCTTCCATGTATCGATGGGTATCAAGGAAGGGTATGTATAAAGAAAATTCTGGTATATTAGTCTAACATTATATAGAAAGAGAGACCTATATACCTAGAGTGATAAGGAACCAATCCATCACCTAAAATCTTGATAATAGCTACATAAGATTTAAAATTCTTTCTACAAGATTCATAGCTCCTCAAATGTGACAACTATTCTACTTGGAAGACAAAGTTTAGAATTCAACTAGAATTTTAATAAATTTGGTTTGTAGTAGATGGCTCATATACCTGACATACAATAGATGTTGATCAACAACATAATTTTGACAAATCTAATTAAAAGGCTAAGTTGATAATAATGTTTGAAGTATTGGATGAAGTACAACCACACATCCATGAAGCCAAAATAGTTAAGGAAGCTTGGGATAAGCTCTAAATTGTATATGAGGCCAAAAATGAAATTATTACTCTTCATCTCCAAATTCAACTTCACTTTCTAGAATTGAAATCAGGAGAAATAGTAGAGGCCTTTTTAAGACATGTTGTAATGCTAAGGGCATCACTTCAATCATTGGATGAGACAATTTCAAATGACTCTCTTATATCTATTATCTTGAGAGCATTGCCACCCTCTTAAAAAAATTTTGTGACCACTTTAACTATCATAGAATAGAAACTAAGTTTTGAAAAATTGCGAAATATGTTGCAACATGAAGAGTCTTTCAATACTCATGACAACCAATAAAAACATGTGTTGGTTTCTCATCAACATAAAGGCAAAAAACTAGTCAAATCTTCATCAAAACATAATCCAAGGAAATATTCATGAGGAAAATCAAAGAAATAATGTCTCATTTATGGTCTTTAGGGACATGAACTCAAATACAATTAGTACAATACCTTCAAGAAAAGATCTTTTAGTGGTCAAAAGTCCACTAACCAATAATCATCCCCTAAAACATTTAGTGTACCACAAGGATATAAAAAGGGGACCTGGTAGAAGAAATCAAAGCAACAAGGCAATATTTTTGAATAGGAAGAACATGATGAAGAAGAAGACTTCATGTACTCTATAGATATCCATGATGAATCCACATCACAAAGTGACATAGGGTATGTTGGCTTAGGGGAAACCTCACACATGATAGGTAGAAAAGATTGTTTTTCACTTTGAAGAACACACCTAACAAAAATCATATTTCTTTTGGTGATGATAGCTCATACAGTGTGCAAGGAATTAACAACATTGACTTACCCCTAGGCACGTAAACTTGTAGAATCATAGATGTTCTTTATATACTCAGTTTAACCAAAAATTTATTATCAGTCAGCCAACTCTTAGACCATAATTTAAAATTTGGATTTGACTGTAAAGATGGAAAAAAAATATGTTTGATCAGAGATAAATCTAGAAAATCAAAATTTATTGCATGAGCATCAAATGTGAACCATATGTTTCATCTTGATTTCATTCAGAAAAATAATCAGGAACTCATGGCAAAGGTGTCAGGGAATCCAAGAACAACACACTTGTTCTGATCCCACTTGTTAGGATCTTGCTCCTCAGAAAGAGCACAATATGATTACCAAATATAAGCAATTAAACATGCAGAAATAACCAGAAGCACAAGTAACTAGAATTCACAAATAGCACAAAATATGAGAGACGATACACTATCTTATATTAACATTTGTACAAAAAAGAATACAATAAAGAGCCGCCACACTCTTTCACCTTACAGAGGCTTCCCACACCTCAAGTGTACAGTAATTCTTCTTCAAAACACTCTCCTACCAAAAATGGTCCCAACACACAACTCACACACAGAATTGGTGTTCACCTCTCCAACTAGTCAATAATAACCCTTCCAGTACACCAAGCACTCTATAGTACTTCAATTTGATCTCCCATGAACCTGCAACCTACAATTCAATAGACCATACTTACACATGTAGATCTCCTATGAGCTTGCAACAACCTGCAACTCAATGATCTTACAATGGAAGGATATTCTTTGCCTTCCTTATCAGCTCATCTATACAATACATGCCAATGGGTCTATAAATAGATCCCAGACTTAAACAATAACTTAGACTCTTAGTTTACTATAATTATCCACACAGCTCAAGACTCGAAATAGCCTTTACATGCAAACACTCTGTTCACTTAACTAACTATTCATGTAATGAATAGTTTTGGAACACACAGGCGACCGACGTCAGTCCCTGCCTGCCTGGTGCTGTCGACGTCGACCAATTTCCTACCGATGCCAGTTGCCTTCTACATTGATCATGACCGATGTTGGTCATGCTACCGACGTCAGTGCTTCTAGAACTTCAGCATCCTCCTTTTCTTTGTCTACATAGTTGAAGCTTTTAGCTCCACAACCTAACAATCTCCCACTTGGAGATAAATAGCTACAACTGTACCTATACCTGTACCTATACTTTGTCTAGTTTGTTCCCTTGGCTCTGTATCCCTCCTCAAGATCACTCTTGAAGACCAACCACCACAAAACTTGTGGTGCAACTCATGTCATCCAAATCACCTGCCACATCCACATCTACAACCCATGTAGAAAATAACTTGAACCTACATAGCATGTGCACCTGCTGCTGGTCCCTCTAAGAATCCACTGAACTGCCCTCCAATGCTTATTTCTCGAATTGGCTCCAAACTTGTGATAACTCCCACTGCTTGGGAAAACTTAGGTCTAGTACATACCATGCACTTAACCTCATTATGTGAATCAAGACACTATTCTGTGAACTGTCCAACCATTGGCGTGCTAACTGGTCTCACACAATCATCCTGAAACAAAGTCAACTTGTGACCTTCCATGTCTTTAGAACACACTCATGCCAAAGAATGTTGTTGCTCCCAAATTCCTCATGACATACTTCTGAACTAGCTTTACCTTTAGTTCAACAATACCCTGTATATGTAACCCTACAACAAGCACATCATACAGTAATAGGATAATGTAGCTAATATTATCCAACCTGGTAAAGAGAAACACAATGATCAAACCTCCATTGCCCTGCAGCTTATACAAGACCATATACCCTGGCCTTCTGTCTCATGTATCCATTTCTGCTCTTCTTCATCCTGAACATCCATTCATCTCTTAGTGCTTACTTTCAGCTAGCAACTCCATCCAAAACTCATGTTTGGTTCTCCTCTAAGGAATCACATCCTCCATCCATGCCAAGCTCCCACTATTTCCTGGATCTACCTATTCTGCTTCTTCAATAACTTCCTGGTTCTTTACCATAAGTGAGCAACAAGTAGTGTAAAGAAGGGAAATGATGAATTTGAGGCTTACATACCCTTTAAGTCCTCCATATGGGGCTTCAGACTCCTTGACAGCTTGCTGTCCACCTAAAATTTGTCTCAGTGATCGATGTCGGTCACATCTCAGTCGACATCTGATCAATGTCAGTTCCCTGCGATTGCCTCATCACTGACGTCGGTTCCCCCTTGCTGATGCCAGTGTTTATCTACCTTGAGTCATCGACGTCGGGCTGCACATAGCCGACATCAGTCCCTGTCTGGATGCCGACATCAGTTTTCCTACCGACGTCAGTCTCTGTGTTTTTTTATGAGAACTAACCTTTTCTCGTGAGCTCCTTTTGGATCAAACCCTTGTCTAAATCACCCTTGCTCTGCTTAAAATTCTTCTGCCCCTTGTGCTAAACTATCCATCACCTTCTCCTTGAAAACCAAGGCTTTCCTGCTCTTGTCACGAACATCAAATTCCTCAAGAAACGTCACCTTCTTCTTCTGCATACAGAAATCTCGATCTATGCCTTCCAAATCTGAAAGCATACCCTTTGACTCAAGAACATGCATCTCCTTCTTATTCATGTGACCAAGCCTATTAAGCCACATCTTCGAATCTATAGCTAAAGTAGATAACCCAAAAAGAGAATCAGTAATACAAGTAGATAGATAAAACGTACCTACTATCTTACCTCTTGCTACAACAAGTGCACCCATGGTAACCTTCCAAGAGTCCGCTGTGAGAGTTACTGTGCAGCCCTCATCACCCAAACTTCCTATAGAAATCAAATTCTGCTCCAGAACTGGGACATGCATGACCTCTTTCAACACCCATGTGTTACCTGTATGCAATTTCAAATTCACTTTCCCTTTGCCAACCATCTGACAAGGCTTACCATCCCCTAAACAAATTTCTCCAAAGTCTCCCTGGACATACTCATGAAAAAATTCCCTATTTGGGGATGTATGAAAAGAGGCACCAAAATCTAAAACCCAAGATTCTACTTTATCCAAAGAACATACTAGAGCATCTTGTGCAAAATAATCTGCAACATCTACTTCTTCTTCATGTCCTTCATGTTGATCTTCACCCGATCTGCAATCTCTCTTTAAGTGCCCTTGCTTTCCACATTTCTAGCAGGTTATTCTGCCATACCTGGACTTGGATCCCCTGCCTATCTTTGACCTTGATCTCCCACGCTCTATCTTCTCTCTTTGCCTTCCTCTGCCTTCAACACTCAAAGCATTCCCTGATGATTCACCTATGCTTTTCCTGCGTATCTCTTCATTCAAGATCACACTCACAACATCATCCACTTTTAAGATTTTTGAAGCAGATGCAGTATTAGAAACTGCCATTACCAAACTCTCCCAACTTTCAGGTAATGAACACAAGATTAAGAGAGCCTTAATTTCATCATCAAAAACAATATTGACTGAACTTAACTGGTTTACCAAACCATGGAAATCACTAAGATGACTATGTATAGATCCACCTTCCAACATTTGCAAATTAAATAATTGCTTCATAAGAAATACCTTATTTGAAGCCGAGGGTTTTTCATATAAATTTGCTAAAGATTCCATCAACTCCACCATTATCTTACACTGTGATACGCTAGAAATCACAGATGATGCAAGACTCAATCTTATAGATCCCAGAGCCTTCCGATCAAGAACCTCCCATTCTTCATCCTTCATATCCTAGGGCTTGCAATCAACCCCACCCAATGGTAAGCACAAATCTTTTTGATACAGATAATACTCAATCTGCATCCTCCATAATTGATAGTTCTTTCCATTAAACTTCTCCATTCGTAGCTTAATGTCTTCTGCCATTGCTCTACTCCCACTCAAATAGAAACCCCTGTGAGTAACTTGTAATCAAAACACACTAACCATATCTAATCCAACCTGTTAGTATCCCAACCTAAAAGCTTTGATACCAGTTTTCGGGGAATCCAAGAACAACACACTTGTTCTGATCCCACTTGTTAGGATCTTGCTCCTCAGAAAGAGCACAATATGATTACCAAATACAAGCAATTAAACATGCGGAAATATCCAGAAGCAACAAGTAACTAGAATTCACAAATAGCATAGAATATGAGAGACAATACACTATCTTGTATTAATACTTGTACAGAAAAGAATACAATAAAGAGACGCCACACTCTTCCACCTTACAGAGGCTTCCCACACCTCAAGTGTACAGTAATTCTTCTTCAAAGTCCACTCTCCTACCAAAAATGGTCCCAACACACAACTCACACATAGAATTGGTGTTCACCTCTTCAACCAGTCAGTAATAACCCTACTAGTACACCAAGCACTCTAAAGTACTTCAAGTAGATCTCCCATGAACCTGCAACCTACAATTCAACAGACCATACTTACACATGTAGATCTCCTATGAGCTTGCAACAACCTGCAACTCAATGATCTTACAATGGAAGGATTTTCCTTGCCTTCCTTTTCAGCTCATAATTACAATACATGCCAATGGGTCTATAAATAGATCCCAGACTTAAACAATAACTTAGACTCTTAGTTTACTATAGTTATCCACACAACTCAAGACTCAAAATAGCCTTTACATGCAAACACTCTGTTCAGTTAACTAACTGTTCGTGCAACGAACAGTTCTGGAACATAGGCGATCGACGTCGGTCCCTGCCTGCCTGGTGCTACCGACATTTGCCGACTTCCTGCCGACGCCGGTTGCCTTCTACACTGACCATGACCGACGTCGGTCATGCTGTCGACGCTGGTGCTTCTGGAACTTCAGCATCCTCCTTTTCTTCGTCTGCATAGTTGAAGCTTTTAGCTCCACAACCTAACAAAAGGACATCGATTCAACATAATTATTGCATAGAAGATTTGGCCACATTAGTTTTCAATATCTTGAGACACTCCACCACAACAACATGGTAAGAGTATTTCCACCTCTTAAAAGGGTACAGATAAATGTCATGATTGCTTAGCAAGAAAGTAACATAGAGTTTCATTTCAAAAAAGTACTTATAGATCTGGTAAACTTGATCTAGTTCACACCGATCTATGTGGACTAATGACACCCAGCCATGTTGGATTTAAGTACTTCATGTTATTTTTTATGATTATTACAAAAAAATAAACTGGGTTACTATGTGAAAACAAAGAGCTAAGCCTTTGAAACTTTTACTAAATTCAAAGTGACTGTTGAAATATAATTTGGTCAAAAAATAAAGACCCTCTACTTAGATCATGGGGGAATTCACCAATGATGGGTTTAATTAATTTTTTTAAGAAAAATGACATTCATCATCAAATGTCACCTTTGCATATACCACAACAAATTATATTACTTGAATGGAGGAATCATACTATTATAGAAGTGGTGTTGTGTATGATACATGATTCGGACTTGATAAAGGCATTTTGGGCAAAAGTTATCAAAACTTTTGATTATCTAATCAATTGAATACCCGTTGTAGCTCTTGAGGGAGTAACTCCACATGAAGCCTAATTAGGGAAAAAACTATCTATAGCAAATCTTTGAGTTTTTGGATGCCAAGAAAGTATGCACATTCCAAAAGTGAAATGGATTAGACTTGATATGAAATCCAAAAAATATGTGTTCTTAGTGGACAGTGAAGAATCGCTTGCCTATAGACTCATGGATCTAAAAACTAGAAAAATATGCACTATCAGGGATGTTGAGTTATTTGAAAACAAAGAAGCAAAAGCTCCTTATATAGGCTTACCTGATAAATAAATCAGTCTCATAGAAAATATATAATATGGTAATCTCCCATATGAATACAATAATGATGATGCGAATGATGGTGAATCTCCACCACCAATAGGAACTACTCAATGTATGCCTAAATGGTATATAAATACACAAAGAATTACAAAAATGGATGGTATTCTAAACACATCCACTATTGGACCAAAGACTCATAGTATGGCTCAAGGAGAGATTAATTTGGCCTTAATGAGTACAGTTATTAAATCTATTGATCCCTCTATAGTTCAATAATCCCTATATTTTAAACCTTGGAAATATTCCATGGATGCAAAATATGATAGGGTTAATCAGAGTCTTTACAAAAACATGCAAAAATATTGACACTGAACACAAACAATTTTCAGAGTTATTTCTAACACACCATAATATATTATTCCATACTTTGATATAAAAACCATCCAGGACATTACATATATATAGTAATATGATTCCTATAATCTCTCCATCATTTTCTCATCCCAAAATCTCTCATTCTTCTATATATATGATATATTATTATAACTTATAATAATATGTCTAAACAAATAACATGTAATAATCTATTATCGTAATATTATTATATAATAATATTTTGATAACTAATTACTAACCAAGTACTAAGTAACTCAAAAATATGGTATTTGCCTCTCGGTTAATACTAAAACTTACACAACATAAAATCTAATCCCTAACATTCCCCCCCTTAGTTTTTACATGGTGCAAAAATATTCAAACTCTTACCTATAGTATGCTCATCCCTTGTAGCATGCCCTATTTGACTCATGACCTTGATACAAAGAAAGGCTAACTCCTCCCATAGTTTTATAGGTTTATCACAAACCTTGACATGAATAGGATGAATAGAATTATATGCCACCACATACTCTTAGGTTTGCATACTACTAATGCAATCTTGTTGCAAATGACCATGACTATGTGAAGGATTTCATCTTACATTTACTTTAAGTGACCACAATGGATGTGTCATTGAGGGTCATCTTCATAAATAAGTAAGACAATCATGGGATCTCTACATTAGTTTTTCTCCTAACTATTATCAAATCATTGTTCACCCCCTATGGTTTTCTGGATCTCTACCAAAAACCCTTTCAAGATCCATGAACTAACTTATATTGGTTCTTTTGTCCTTTCATAATGTTTTTAAATAATGGAATTATATTTGGAATTACATACACATTACATATCTTGAACAGGCATATTCTTTTCTTCTTATTTTGAAAACACACAATAGAAACTATATAAAAAAATACACCACACTATATATGCCACCAAATCTACTTGGGCCCATCATTGGTGACTGATGAGAAGCTCTAAAAACCTCCTTCCTCTGTATATTCTCCAACCTCTAGTCACTTACTGCTTACTCAGCCGATGAAGAGTCGTTAAAGCTTAGGTGCATGATTTTGAAAGGAATAGTGTCCCCCCCCCACACAAGATTTGACTTAGGACATTGGGGTCACCCAAAAATGCATCTATAAGGCAAATTGTTTTTATTTTTATATTATTTTTATTTTTCAAACTTTTTGACACTAACGACTCACTAAAAATATTTAAAAGACTTTTTACAAATGATGACATACTTTAAAATTGACTTGAAGATTGCTTTGACATAAAAATTACTTTTTGACACATTTTGATTTTGGCAATATGACACAAAACTAGACTTAATAACAATACTTAAAATAGCATAAGGCTAATATTTAGACCTATGGTGACACAACTCAATTTTAATTGAATTTTGACTTAACCTTAGAGAATTACAAATAATTTTAAAAACTGACCAACTAAGAACTTAATAAATAAAGATAATAGATTAAAATGAAACCTATATAATGATTTAAATATAAAATGATAAAACATGACAATTCTAAAACTTAAATGACTTACTATTAACCAACCTATATATAAGCACATATTGAAAGTCAATCTCATAGAAGGAGCTAAGTTGGATGCAATGCCCTGACGTGTGCTGATTCATGAAGAATCCATTGAACCAAGTGGAATATAGGCTGAGGTGAATACCATGTAGAATACCATGATGAAAATTCAAGATATCATAGCGTATCATGACTGACATCGGCTCAAATGCAGCACTAGAATTGATCCACATGAGATGAAAGACATAATAGAGCGTAGTTGGCTGATAAATGTTATGATGTTGGCATGTGTCAAAGATATTGAATCTGAGGTGAGCTAATATATAGAACTATAGAATTCAAATGGCATTCATGAAAAATAACGGCAAATATACATTATGTTTTGGGGAATCATACATCTTCAAAGATTGCTTTTATTTTTTTGTACCAGATGTTCCTAGACTACTACAAATAGAGAGAGAAAAATGCACAACATATTGATTAGCTTCATCTTTAAAATAGGGAACATAATGATTCACACCCAGAGAGATGTGGCTTGAATGATGCAAAACAAGATCTTAGTGTTGAAATTTTATGTAGAAATAATATATAGCGTAGAAAAAAATGTTATTCTCAACATTGGCATTTCATTGATAGGGGCAATACAGAGTTAGTAACTAATCTACCCCTTGACAAATTTTACAGGTCATTGACATGCTCTGATACCATATGACAAGGTTAATCAGAGTCTTTATAAAATTACGCAAAAATATTAAAGTTGAGCATGGAGACAATCTTCAAAGTTATTTCAAACACACCATAATATATTATTCCACACTCTAAGATAAAAACCATCTCAGACATTATATATATATAAGAATATGATTCTTATAGCCTCTCCATCATTTTCTCATCTTGAAATCTCTCAATCTTCTATATATGATATGTTTTTATAACTTATAACAATATATCTAAATAAATAACATGTACTAATGTATTATCGTAATATTGTTATATAATAATATTTTGATAACTAATTACTAACCAATACTAACTAACTCACAAATATGTTATTTTCGTCTCGGTAAATACTAAAACTTATAATGTAAAAGATAATCCATAATAGAATAGAATTCATTGATGATGATAAAACATTGAAGCTTGTAGATCTTCCACTAGGGAAGAAGCCAATCAGATGCAAATGGATCTTTAAAACACAGTAAAAAGTAGATTTCAATCTTGACAAGCACAAGGCAAGACTAGTTGTAAAGTTGTATGCTCGAGAAAGAAGGCATTGACTATGAGGAAACATTTTCTCCCACAACAAATATCAAAACTATCAAGATGAGTTTTTCTCTAGCTACATAGTTTGGATGGAAAGTCTATCAAATAGACATAAAAAATTCCTTCCTTAATGGATATTTATAGTCCAAAAAGTCTACATGACTCAACCAAAAGGTTTTATCAAATCAAGAAAAGAAGATAAAGTTTGTAGACTTGCTAAATCACTATACTATCTTTAAAAAGCTCCCAAAGCATGGTATATGAAGATTGATGATCATATCTTGAAACACATATTCAAAAGGAGCCCATATGATCCCAATCTCTACCTAAAACAATAAGAGGGGAGATAGTAATTGTCATTGTACATGTCGATGATCTAGTCATCATTAGTAGTTTAGTGAAGATGATTGAATCAATAAAGAAAGATCTAAATTGATCATTCTAAATCATATATCTTGGGTTTCTATATTATTGTCTTGGCTTAGAAATTTGGTAGAGATAAAATCATAATTTTGTATCTCAACTCAAATATGCTAGGATAATGATTGATAAATTTTAAATGATGGATAGAAAACTAATTACCACACCTATGGAGATAAAACTTCAGCTATCTTGACTAGATTCATCACCATTGGTAAATGTAACTCTATACCAACAATTAATGGGGAGTCTCATTTACCTAACTTACACTAGGCTAGACATCAACTATGTTGTCAATTATCTCTCAAGGTTCATGCAAGATCCCAAGTTTAGTCACTGGAAATTAGCAAAGTGAGTATTGAGATATATTAAAATAACTGTGTATTTTAGGCTATAATATAAGAAGAATGATAATTTTTTGACATGATACTCAGATTTAGATCATGTAGGTGTTGACCAAATTTGACTTTTAGTCAAATTGGGGCACCTATAGGTAAAAAAATTGACTTTATAGGTCTATATGGGGTGTAATATGAGTTTAATGGGGTGTATTACATTTTAATTTCAAATGATGTTATATTGGCCTTGTTTAATTAGTTTTTATGTTTATTTATCATTTTGGGTCATTTTAGGGGTCAAAAAGGTGCATTTAATTCTTTGTATGGGTTTTTTGGGAAGTGTGAAGGTAAAAATATGTGATTTCACATTAAATTCATCTCTATAAGTCTTAATCCACTATTGGTAACTAAAATTGGTAGGTTGTTTAGAAGAAAAGGTAGTTTTCTAGTGAAAGGAGAACAAAATGGCACTTGTACAACCTCATTGGGAAGTGCACCACTTGGAAAAGGTTTAAATGTGAATATTAAACTTCCCCATTCCTATTACCATGATTGGTTTGATTTTTAAGTTCCATTTTGATTCCAAAACCATTTTGTTCATTTCTTGGCTTTTTAGACACACAAAAGTGACTTGTAGGTTTTTGCTTGGTACGGACAACTCAAGAAGTTTCATGGAAAATGATTTTGGTAAGTTATTTTACAATAAAATACCTTAATTTAAATATAATTATTTTTAAAAATGGTGGATTTTTCCTCATGAACCATCCTCATGAAGTTGACCTTTCAAATCTATTTGTTAATCTATGTACCCTATAGGTTTTACCCTTGTTTGGGAAGGTAAATACAATTCACTTGATGAATTTGGTTCCAAATAGTATTGGTTTCCTCCTATAATTTTTTTCATGATTATTTTCATCTTTAAATTTGATTTGATAAGTCCAATAGATCACTTTGCAAGAAGGTACCACCATGAGTAGTTTCAATCAATTCCCCACTTGCAGAGGTTTGAATTACATACAGAGGCTTCATATGAATAAGAAATGGTATTTTCCATGTTTAAATTCTATAAGGATCACCTCCTTATAATTTTTGGTCGCATAAATTCATTTTTTTTTCAAACACCCATGTCTTGACGACATCAAACAGTCATAAGATACCTATGCTTGCTCTATTCACATGTGCAAGTGAATTTCGCGTTGAAGTAGAAGTATTGGAAATTGTTTCAAGTTTTCCTTGGTGGAAATTATGTATTTGAAATTTTGAATTTGAGTTTGATTTTTTTTTAAGACCTTTCATTCACATTTTTCTTGATTTCATACCCACTGTCCATATATATAGTAAATAGCTACCTATAAGTGGTTTTGACAGAAAGTCAAAAGGCCATGTTGAAGTATTGGAGTGAGAATTTGAGAATTATTAAGTTCATATCAGTTTAAAAACATCTTTAAAAAACTTTTTAAGATTGATAGGTTGATCAACAAGTTGAGAACCATGTTCAAGGTACAATGATTGTGTTTTAGGCCTTTTTGTCCCTAAGTTAGTAAAATAGAGAACCTATGAGTTTTGTGAAAATTTTATAACAATGTTATAGTGAGATTTGATGCATCCTATTGTATTAATATTATATCCTATAATAGGGATAATAAATTTTAAAATTATAAGAGGTATAGTATTAGATGAGGATAGGTTTTTTAGGAGCCCAAAATCACATTTTATGCACAAAATTAAGACAGTGAGATCTACATAAAAGAACTCAAAATGGAATTTAGCTCCAAAAGTTACAAACTAGACTTAGATTCCATGGTTAGAGGATTAAAATAGTGTAAAATACCATATATAGTATAATATATCATCATAATGAGATGTAAATGTGTGTATTATACTCCCATATCCACCTACGGTTTGTACACAGGCTTGAATTAGCACCTACAACTGGGAAGAAGGCTAGTGTCTCAGTCAAGGTATTTGATGGTGTATTAAGCCATCCAAATTGAATATAAGGTGGATGATAGTGAAAATATGTGTTGGTGACCAAATTAGTGTTCAAAGGACAACCACACATATCATATTCATCTTAGTTGAATCCCAATAAAGCCTAAAAGTAAGGGTGTCTTAGTTGCAGGTGGTGAAGGGCTTAAGTGTAACCAAAGGTACAAGTTAAAGGAAAAATTGGATATTGGATTGATAATAAAAGAATTTTAACACCTTATTAAAGTCCATGATGACTTGAAAAAACTTTTTAATATGTGATTAAACCTACATAGGCTTCTTAGATGTTAAGGTGTGGAGCTAAAAGCTTCAACTATTTGCAGACACAAGGAAGGATGCTGAAGAACCAGAGCCACCAGCGTCGGCAGTATGACCGACATCAGTCAGATGCAGTGGAGAAGGATACCGGTGACGACAGGGAGTCAGCTGACGTCGACAGCACCAGACAAGCAGGGACTGGCGTCGGTCGCCTGTGCGGTCCAGAACTGTTCGTTGCACGAACAGTTAGTTAGTTGAACTGAGTGTTTGCATACTAAGGGGCTAATTTAAGTCGCGGGCTGTGTGTCTAATTTTAGTAGTTAGAGTTCTATTTTTGTAAGCATGGGATCTTATTTATAGACCCATAAGGCATGTATTGTAATTATTCTAAGGCAAGTAAAAGCATTGAAGCTAGCAAGGTCAAGGAGATCTACAGGTGTAAGGTCAAGGAGATCAGCTGAAGCATTCAAGGAGGAATAGCAACTCAGGCTTTAGAGTTGTTGTGTTGAGCAAGAGAGAGAGAGAAGAAGGTCTTGAGGTGTGGCAAGCCTTTGAGGTGGAGGAAGAAGTGGCATCTTCCTTATTGTATTTTCTTCTAGTAGTATTTAATACAAGAGTGTGTATTGTCTCTCAAATTCTTTGTTGTCTCAAGTTTCTAGCTACTTTATCATTCTGGTATAATTCCATGTTTAATTTCTAATACGAGAAGTAATCAATTTTGCTCTAATTGGTAGAGCTAGAGATCACCTGACAAGTGGTATCAGAGCTACGGTTTGTAGGAAGTAGGGTATTGTTTTTGATTATAGGTCATTCACAGGGTTTTCTGATTGAGTGGGAGTTCAGCAATGGCAGAAGAAAGTAGGCTACGAATGGAGAAGTTTAACGACAAGAATTATCAACATTGGAGGATGCAGATTGAGGACTATCTGTATCAGAAGGATTTTACTTATCATTGGGTGGGGTTGCATGCAAGCCCACAGATATGAAGGATGAAGAATGGAACGTTCTTGATCGGAAGGCTCTCGGTTCCATAAGGTTGAGCCTTGCATCATCTGTGATTTCCAGCTTATCACAGTGCAAGACAACAGAAGAGTTGATAAAGTCCTTGGCAAATTTATACGAAAAGCCCTCAGCTTCTAATAAGGTATATCTTATGAAGCAGCTATTTACTTTGCAAATACAGGAAGGTGGATCAGTACATACTCATCTCAGTGATTTCCATGGTTTGGTAAACCAACTAGCTTCAGTCAATATTGTTTTTGATGATGAGGTAAAGGCTCTCTTGATTTTATGTTCTTTGCCTGAAAGTTGGGATGGTTTGGTTATGGCAGTAAGTAATTCTGCATCTGCTTCTAAAATCTTAAAAATTGATGATGTTGTGAGTGTGATCTTGAATGAAGAAATATGCAGGAGAAGCACAAGTGAATCATCAGGGAATGCTCTAAGTGCAAAAAGCAGGGAAAGGCAAAGGGAGAAGGTTGAGCAAGGGAAATCAAGGTCGGGAAGGAGATTTGAGTCCAAAGGTATTACATGCTAGTTTTGTGGAAAGAAAGGACACACGAAGAAGGAGTGTTGGTTGAGAGATAAAGAGAATCAACATGTAGGTATGGAAGAAGCAAAGGATGCAAATATTGTGATGCAGGATGCTCTCATACTTTCTTTGAATAGTCAGGTAGGATCATGGATTTTAGATTCTGGTTTATCTTTTCATGCATCCCCAAACAGAGATTTGCTCTATGAGTATGAACAGGGAGATTTTGGAGTGCTCTATTTAGGGGATGGTACGCCTTGTCAGATAGTTGGCAAAGGGAAAGTGCAGCTAAGATTGTAGATTGACAACACGTGGGTGTTGAAAGAGGTCATGCATGTTCCAATTCTGAAGCAGAGTCTGATTTCTGTAGGAAGGTTGGGAGATGAGGGATGCACAATAACCCTCACAGTGGATTCTTGGAAGGTTACCAAGGGAGCACTTGTTCTAGCAAGAGGTAAGAAAGTAGATAATCTTTATCTGTCTACTTGTATTACTGATTCTAATTCTGGTGTAGATTCGAAGATGTGGCCTAATAGGCTTGGTCACAAGAATAGGAAGGGAATGGAAGTTCTTGATTCAAAAGGTATGTGTTTAAATTTGGAAAGCACAGATACAATTCATTGCAGAAAGAGGAAATTTGATACTTTTGATAGGAACAAAGAAGCCTTGGTGTTTATGGAGGAGATGAAGGATAGAGATCAGTCACAGGGGCTGAATAAATCTAAGCAGGGCATCATGGATAGAGGTATGATCCAAGAAGAGCTCGCGGATGAAAATTTCATCACTTACAAGAACACACAGACACCGATGTCGGTAGCTTGGCACCGACGTCAGTCATCCAAGTACCAACATCGGTCATGTGCAGACCAGCAGGGTCGGTAGGTCGGACAGGAGAAGTCTGACGTTGGTCGTAAGGACCAACGTCGGTAGGAGAGACACCAGCGTCGGCCAGGGAAACGACGTCGATAGTCAGGATCAGTGCAGGGAACCGACATCGATCGGGAGCAGACTGGGAGATGGCCTAGATCAGTCACTGGAATGGATGTTGGGTGAATTAATAGGTCTCAAACACCCATGTGGAGGTCAGGAAAGGTATGTGAACCTCATATTCGTTGTTCACCTTCTTTATATTGCTTACTGATAGTCATGAACTAGGAAGATGGAAGAAGCAATGCAGGTAGAATCCAGAAACAGTGGGAGCTTGGCATGGATGAGGAGTGTGAGTCCTTGGAGAACCAAATAGGTATTTGTTGGTAGTGTTGTCAGCTGGAAGGAAGTACTGGATAGAGGGATGGATTCCCATTTTAGAGAAGAGAGTGGATGGACACATGAGACAGTAGGCTATGGTATATGGTCTTGATTATGCTGCAGAACAATGGAGGTTTGACCATTGTATTTTATCTTTACCAGGTTGGATAATATTAGCTACATTATCCTGTTACTATATTGTGTTACTTGTTGTAGGGTTTCATATACAGGGAGTTTTCTGAGCTAAGGGTAGAGTTGGTTCAGAAGTATGTCATGGAGAATTTGGGAGCAGCAAAATTCTTGTGGCATAAGATACAGGTATTGCATCACAGGTTTACGTGGTGGTTGGTCTTCAAGAGTGACATTGAAGAGGGATACAGAGCCTAAGGAAAAAAATAGATGGTGTACAGGTACAGGTACAAGTTGCAGCTGTTTATCTCCAAGTGGGAGATTGTTAAGGTGTGGAGCTAAAAGTTTCAACTGTTTGTAGACACAAGGAAGGATGCTGAAGAACCAGAGCCACCGGCGTCAGCAGTATGATCGACGTCAGTCAGATGCAGTGGAGAAGGAGACCGGTGACGGTAGGGAGTCGGCTGACGTCGGTAGCACCAGACAAGCAGGGACCAGCGTCGATCGCCTGTGCGGTCCAGAACTGTTCGTTACACGAACAGTTAGTTAGTTGAATCGAGTGTTTGCATGCTAAGGGGCTAATTTAAGTCGCGGGCTGTGTGTCTAATTTTAGTAGTTAGAGTTCTATTTTTGTAAGCATGGGATCTTATTTATAGACCCATAAGGCATGTATTGTAATTATTCTAAGGCAAGTAAAAGCATTGAAGCTAGCAAGTCAAGGAGATCTACAGGTGTAAGGTCAAGGAGATCAGCTGAAGCATTCAAGGAGGAATAGCAACTCAGGCTTTAGAGTTGTTGTGTTGAGCAAGAGAGAGAGAGAAGGTCTTGAGGTGTGGCAATCCTTTGAGGTGGAGGAAGAAGTGGCATCTTCCTTATTGTATTTTCTTCTAGTAGTATTTAATACAAGAGTGTGTATTGTCTCTCAAATTCTTTGTTGTCTCAAGTTTCTAGCTACTTTATCATTCTGGTATAATTTCATGTTTAATTGCTAATACGAGAAGTAATCAATTGTGCTCTAATTGGTAGAGCTAGAGATCCCCTGACATTAGACCCCTGTATACACCTACAGCTGTGTGCAGTCATGACTAGACAATGATCAATTTTGAGGAGTAAAGGCATTGGCAGTGTATATGGAAGTAAATAAAGGATCCAAAAAATTATAAATGACTATTAAATAAGTTATTAAAGTCTTATTAAATTATCCTAATCTAAATTCAAGATAATAACACCTACAAGTGCCCATCCCATGCACAAAAGAGCATGGTCAGGGTTTGGCACACAATTTGAGAGCTCAAGGTGTATGAGGGGTATAGGTGAAATAATAGTAATATTAATGGATTTTATATATATATATATATATATATATATATATATATATATATATATATAATTTTTTTGGAGAAGCCATATAATACCCTGTCATGTAAAAATAGGTAGATAAAGGACTCAAATATTGCAACATACAATCCACTTTAGGAACCCTGCACAGTCTGCACTCCAAGAGGTTTGTCTTGGAAATTGAGGAGGTTTGAGGGTATAAACAATTGATAAAGAGATAAAATTTTGTAAAAAACATGTATATGATTTTATTAATCTCATAAAACACTCAATTAGTATGACAAAATATGGTAAGTTCCCTCTATTTTGTCTCAAACAAAGGGCATTTTCCACATGCATGAAATGTGCAAATCTTGAGAGATGGGTAAGAAGATGAATATATAAGCTACTTTGAAATTGAAAAAAGTTTTGGGAGGTTTAAAAAAAACTCAAAAGATATAAAATACCAATCACATAAGGATAAATATATGCAAGATGGTCTAAACCCTTAGAGGTGCAGTCAGGCTTAAAGGCAAGATTAAGGCCTAGAGGCCAAAAGGATAACCACTTACTTTTATATCATGATAAATGATTTAAAACTTGTTTTATAATTTTTAGGAGGTCACTATTGAATTTTTTATCCTTTTGAGGCAATAAAAAACATCTATAAGGTAATTTGTGCTCAAAACTTGTAGACAAGCATACTAGGCACATTAAGACCTGGTATCCAAATGAGGAGTCAGTCATACTCCTATCATTATATATAGGTTATAACCTATGGAAACATGTTTTTTGGATGACATAATATGTTTTTAATCCATTAGGAAGAAGGGTAATCATTAGGAAGGCCATTTTTGGCCCAAAACCAATTCAGACATGTAGGAATGGAAGAAACAAGCTCAAATAGGTCACATTCAAATGCTCATATCTTCCATGGGGATTTTCATGGAGACTATAGGAGTTTAGGAAAGATAGGAGGGGTATTAAAAAACCAATTTTTGGAATTTTTTTGTAAATCCAATGTCAGGTTTGTATGAAACAACATTAAGAGGTCAAACTACTCAAAAACCCTTCTAAAACCCTTGCAGAGACCCGATTGGGAAAAAAAGCTTGGAAAAATAATATAATGGAAAATTTTGAACATAATAGTGAATTAAGGTTTCAGATAACTCCCTCAAGATATCTCACATGCTTTTTATCTGTATGAAATTGTATAGATATGGTCAAAAATACGGTTTTTTTCTCATTATTTTATGTGTTTTGTAGGTTGTAGGAGATTTCAAGAGATTAAAATAATATGGATGGAAAAATTAATACTTAATATAATTCCAAATATCAATATAATTACTTTAAAAAACTTCTAAGTGTCCAAACTAGGTGCTTCAACTCAGCCAGTCAAAATTGGCCTAGTAGACAAGCTAGGGAAAAGTGTGAAAACTTCAAGTGAATGGATTTTTGAGGTGTACTTGGTGATTATAATGCCGTGTATGGTATTTAAAGGTTTAATTAACTTCCTCCCATATATTTTTATGAGAAATTTAAGCCAAATTTGATGACAAGTGTGAAGGGTGTATGGAAGAGCAGTTTTTTGGATAATAAATGATGATTGCTCCTTTCCAGATGATTCCAAATGACCAAGCCTAAAAAAATGAATGAATATGAATTTATGATGTCCTTAACCTTAATTAAAATCATTAAAAATTGTCCCTATTAGTTATAAGGTATTCAAATGGGGTTAATCATGCAGGCAATTTTAATGAGCTAAGAGAAGGAGTTTTATGACACTTTACGAGAGTTTGATGACCTAGATTGACATTCATACTTATTAGACTTGTATTTTTCATCCCATACTATATTGACATGCAAAATTACCTGATTTTATTATCTTAACAAGTGTCTTTGTGACCCTTGGACTTCTCTCTTCTCCTCTTTCTCTCAAGTTCTATAGGAACTAGCCATTTTAGCATTGTATTGGATGTTCCACCTGAGTATGGAAAAGCCATGCTCAAATGTATATCTTTTAATCTTATTTTTACCTCATCCATGACTATTCTTGGTTTTTTAATTTGTAATGTTTGATTTTGCATAACTGAAGACTATGGATTCCTTAGCATATTTTTTCATTTTATCATCTATTTGCAGTTGGAAAGCTTCTTCTTACAAGGCATGTGAAGTGTTATAGGAAATGACTAAGATTTATTAAGTTATTATATTCATTAATGTCCTCATATTCCTCTTTTATAGTCTTCCTAACTTCCCACATTCATCCATAACCTCACAATGTAACATTGATGTGAGAAGATGAAGATTAGAGAAGTGTAGTTTCAGTTTGTCCTTTGATTTCAAGTGTAACATGCATATGGTTTTATGTCATCATGTTATTTGGTGTATAAAATCCCTTAGATTAATTTTATTTCAGTTATCCTTCTCCCTTTTCACCCCCCAAGTTTAGTATTAGTTGCAATCTAAAGTGGTACATCAAGGGAACTAGCCCTACTGAGAGATTCACCTCGTCCTTAGGCTACCCATGAGCCTAGAGGTGTTTCCGTTGTGCCACTTGGATGAGGAGAGATTTTCCATATTATAAAATTGTGAAAATATAAGTGACAATAGTTTTTTCCATGCCCGGTGGGACTCCTAGTCTAAGAAGTTAAGAGATTTTTTGTGTCGTCTCTCAACAATTAGCCTTTGGAGGCATTTATCATAACATCAATGGCGACTCCAAAAATACATCAACTGGTAAACAAGCCCAATTCATCCTTTGAATACTGTTAATAATTTATTTCTTTATTTTCTTGATTTCAATGAAGTTTCATGGCTGACTTTGGTGTTGAGTTTTGTTCTCTACAAGTTGGTGAAATATTGCCAGCTTGTGCCATTCCCTATCAATATGAATAAGTCCTTGGTAAATCTTGTCATGATCCTTACTAGACTTAATATGAATTTAATTATCCATAATATGATCCTTTTCATCCCATGCATGAAGTATATCAGTCCTATAACTAGCCTCCTCAATGTTTTGCTCCTCCTTGTCAACCTAGTCACTTCTCAACCCAACCCATTTCCACCTTCAAGAAGACATTTTTGGGATATGAGAGACACATGTTGGATCTTGACACAAAAATAGGATATGGTATATATATTCCTTAAAATTTCATTAATAAGGTGATAAAATCATTATATTTGGTCAAAAGAGAGTGGGTACCTATTGAGAGAGCCAATTGGCAAAGGCTCACAAGTAAGATGTTTGATGTGAGTGGCTTAGTTTCTTCCTTAGAGGATAGGATAGGGGTTCATGAAAGTAAAACTCACCAAATATATCAGCCTTAGTATCCTCTTCCCCAATTTTCCTATCAACCATATATGACCCTTACTCATGAGCTAAATCAAAGATATCAAAGTTGTCATTTTCCCAATCAGTTGGAGGAAAGAGTTTAGAGGAGAAATCTTGTGTTTGAAGCTAATATTGACAGGAAAATTGAGTTGGATAATATGCATTTACATCATTCCATTTTATAATCCAAATAATTGGAGTTCAATCCATCATTTCCCTCTCATATTTCATCCCAAGCACCTCAAAAGGAGAGTCATAATCCCAATGTCCTAAGTTGGAACAAGATAGTGGAGTCATGGGGAAAGAAAGAGGAGAAAAGTCTTGACAAAGAGTGTGAAGTTGAGAAGGAATTTGATCCTATAAAAACCTCTCCCACCCTTCCTCAATAAAATACTTCTAATCCTAACATCCTAAGCTAGAGTAAAATAGCGGAATCATGGAGAAAGAAAGAAGATAGAAGCATGGTCAAGGAGTGTGAAATGGAGAATGGAGTTGATCCTTTACAAGTTCCTCCTACCTTTCCTCAAGAAATTTAGTGTGTCCCATGTCAGACCTAATTTATTCCTTATGCTCATGATGATTCTTATGAAATTCAAGAGAAATTTTTCCAAGAAAACCTAGTCAAGCAAATTGAGGAGTTAGAGTCAAACATGAGGTTTCCAAATCAAGGTGTGATGGAAGGTTTAAACCCCAAAGCAAATCATATGACTAAACACACCCCATCCACCATTCCTCAAGAGATTCCCAAAGCTAAATCAGATGTGAATTAAGTGGTTTTCAAATGCAAGGAAGAAAATCAAGTTGTTTTAGCCCAAGGTCTGCCTCCCCTTCCTCAAGAGATCCCAAAAGAATTCCCAACTTTGCATTCTCAATCTAATTTTGAGCCCTATATTCCACCTCCACCAACTAGTTCCCTTTGTTCTCATACAATCACACTTTGCCTTGATGTACCTATGGTGTGGGAACCTAAAAAGGAGTAATTGGTTGAGGAAAATTTAGAAATCTTACTTGAAGAGGATGCAACTCCTTGGCAGCCTTATTGGGCTAGGTTATTGGATTTCAAGATGCCTAGTCTTGGCATCACTAAGAAGGAGATTGAAGACATTGCAGCCCTTGACCAACAAAATTAGATTGTGATAGTTGAGGTAAAATTTGAAAACCCTCAAGAGGTCCTAAGTACTGAAGAAGAGGTGAGCTCATATGTTGAATCTCCTTGTTTGGTTGATGATGAAGAATACACTCCTTGTGTTGAAGGAGAAACCTTGAAATAGGTCCTATTGGAATCTAAATAATAATATGAAGAATCTTCTCGTGCTATTTACATTCATGATTCTGATCAAAGTAAAGATGATGACTTGTGGTAGAGATTTGAGGACACTTTAAAAGAGTTTAAATCTTTCAAGGGGTCTATAATTCCTTTAGAGTTGGTTACAAGCGAATGTAAGAAAGATGACATTATTAAAGATGTCATAGATGATCAAGATGACATTATACAATATGTCATAGGTAAGAAAGAATAAAATCCACATTAGCCTTTGGAGGTCAAGACAAATCTCTATTGGCCTCAATATTTCAAAGAATAAGAGATCATTCCTTTTGAGACCATGCCTACAAAGAAGATGAAGGTTGATCATGAGAAAGAGAAAGGGAAGTAACATGAATCATGTGTACAAGGTCAAGACTAATATGTATACATTAGAGACCTATTTGAAGATGATCTACTGGAGAACAAGTCAAGTGAAGTGTCAAGGAATAGATCTGGTCCATCAAGTGTTAAATCTAAAGAGCAACATGCGTAGCACCCTCACCCATATCATGAAAAAGGAGACTAAAGAAAATTTTCATTTGATCCTATAAAGGGAGGTATGAATGATTTAGTTGTATATAATTTTTTTTTTTAAATTCCCCTAAGTGCTTTGAGCACAGGTGTGTGTGTGTTTGCTTTCTTTGTTGTGTGTGTCTTTTGCTTTGTGTGCTTGAGGTAGTATTTGGTTATCTTGTCTTGGTCAATGGAAAAAAAATTCATTTTTTTTTTAAAAGCTTAATATGACTCTTAATTCCAATTTACTAATAAGGCTATTGTTCTAGTTATTATAGCAGGCATACTACCCCTATGAGTCACCAATTTGTTGACCAAATTTGACTTTTAATCAAATTGGGGCACCTATAGGTAAAAAATTGAATTTAAAGGTATATATGGGGTGTAATATGAGTTTCATGTGATGTATTAAATGTTAATTAATGTCAAATGATGTTATATTGGCCATGGTCAATTAGTTTTTATGCCCATTTATCATTTTGGGTCATTTTTGGGGTCAAAAAGGTGCATTTAATGCTTTATATAGGTTTATTGGGAAGTGTGAAGGTCAAAATATGTTATTTAAAATTAAATGTGTCTATATAACTCTTAATCCATTATTGGTAATTGAAAGTGGAAGGTTTTTTAGAAGAAAAGGTAGTTTTCTAGTGAAAGGAAAAGAAAATAGCACTTGTACGACCTCATTGGGAAGTGTGCCACTTGGAAAAAGTTTAAATGTGACTCTTAATATTCCCCATGCTCATTAATATTATTGGTGTGATCTTGAATTTTTATTTTTATTTCAAATCTATTTTACTCCTTTCTTGGCTTTCTAAACACACAAAAGTGACTTACAGGTTTTTGCTTGGTATGGATAGCTCAGGAAGTTTCATGGAAAATTATTTTGTGAGGTTGTTTTAGACTTATATAATTTAATTTACATATAATTATTTTTAAAAATTGTGTATTTTTCTTCATGAACCATTCTCATGAAGTTGACCTTTCAAATCTTCCTGCTAATCTATGTACCCTACAGGGTTTGCTTTTATTTGGGAAGGTTCATATAATTCATTTGTTTAATTTGGTTACAGAGCATATTGGTTTCCTAATATAATATTTTTCATTATTATTTTCATCTTTAAATTTTATTTGATAATTATAATAGCTTACTTTACAAGAAGGTACCACCATGAGCAGTTTCAGTCAATTCCCCACGTGCAGAGGTTTGAATTACATACAAAAGATTTATATGAATAGGAAATGGTGTATTCCATGTTTAAATTCCATGGGGGTAAAAAACTTATAATATTTGGTCTCATAGATCCATGTTTTTATCAAGCACCCATGTCTTGACCACATCAAAAAATCATAAGATACCTCTACCTGCTCTATTCACATGTGCACGTGGTTTTCACATTGAAGGAGAAATATTGGAACTTGTTTCAAGTTTTACTTGATATAAATTGTGTATTTAAAAGTTGGAATTTGAGGTTGAGGTGTTTTTAATACCTTTCATCTACATTTTTCTTGATTTCATACTCACTGTCCATATATACAGTCAATAGCCACATACAGGTGGTCTTGACAGAAAGTCAAAAGGCCATGTTAAAGTATTGGAGTGAGCATTTGAGCCTTATTAAGGTCATATTAGGTTATAAAAATATTGGAAAACATTTTAAATATTTATATGTTGATAAAAAAGTTGAGAAACATGTTTAAGGTGTAATGACTGTGTTTTAGGCCTTTTTATCCCTAAGTTAGCAAAACAGAGAACCTGGGAGTTTTGTGAAAACTTTATAACAAGGTTATAGTGATATTTGATGCATAATATTATGTTCATATTATATAATATAATATATACAATAAATTTTTTAAGTCTAAGAGGTATAGTATTAGAGGAGGATAGGTTTTTGAGGAGCCCAAAATCACATTTTATGCAAAAAATTAAGACAATGAGATCTACAAGAAAGAGCTCAAAATGGACTTTAGCTCCGAAAGTTACAAACTAGACTTGGTTTCCATGGTTATAGGATTAAAATAGTGTAAAGGACCATCCATAGGATAAAATATCATCAGAATGATATGTAAAGGTGTGTTTTAGACTCCCATACCCACCTATAGTCCGTACATAGGCTTAAATTAGCACCTACAGCTGGGAAGAAGGTTAATGTCTCAATCAAGGTATTTGATGGTGTCTTAAGCCATAAAAATTGAATATAAGGTGTATGCTAGTGAAAATAGGTTTTTTTTACCAAATAAGTGTTCAATGGAGGACCACACATGTCATAGTAATCTTAGTTAAAGCCTAATAAAGCCTACAGGTGGGGGTGTCTAAGTTGCAGGCGATGGAGGGCTTATGCATGACCAAAAGTGCAAGTTGAAGGAAAAATGGGAGATTAGATTGATAAAAAAATAATTTGAAAACCTTATCAAATTACATGATGACTTAAAATATATTTTTAATGTGTGATTAAACCCACACAGGCTTCTTGAACCCCTGTATACACCTATAACTATGTGCAATCGTGACTAGACAACGAGCAATTTTGAGGAGTAAAGGAATTATAAGTGTATATGGAAGTAAAAATGGGTCAAAAAAATGATAAAATAATATTTAATAATTTATTAAATTATTATGTAATGATAAAAATCTAAATTTAATATAAGAACACCTACATGTGCCCATCCCATGCACAAAAGAGCACAGTCAAGGTTTGGCACACAGTTTGAGAGCTCAAGGTGTATGAGGGGTATAAGTGAAAGAATATTAAGATGAATCAATTTTAGATATATAAAAAATGTTTTTAGAATCCATATAAGACCCTATCATGTGAAAATAGGTATATAAAGGTCTCCAATATTGTAACATACTGCCCACTTTAGGAACCATGCACAGTCTGCATTCTAAGAGGTCTCTCTTGGAAATTGAGGAGGTTTGAGGCTCTAAACACCTAAAAAAGGGATAAAACTTGGTAAAAAAACATGAATATTAGTTTAGGAATCTCTTAAACCACTCAATTATTATGATAAAATAGGGGAAGTTCCCTTTGTTTTGTCTTAGATAGAGGGCACTTTCCCCATGCATGAAACTTGCAAATCTTGAGAAATAGGTAAGAAGATGAAGCTAGACGCTACTTGAAACTTGAAAAAAGGTTTGGGAGGTTTAATAAAACCTCAAAATATATAAAATAACAATCACATAAGGATAAATATAATCAATATGGCCTAAACCCTTAGAGGTGCAGTTAGGCGTATAGGCAAGAATAAGGCCTAGAGGCCAAAAGGAGAACCACTTCCTTTTACAGCATGAGACATGATTTCCAAATTATTGGATAATTTTTATAAGGTAAATATGGAATTTTTTGAGCCTTTGGAGGTATGAAAAAACATCAAGAGGGTCATTTGTGCTTAAAACTTGCACACAAGAATACTAGGCACATTAAGACCTAGTGTCTAAATAAGGAGTCAGTCATACTCCTATCATTAGATATAAGTTATAACCTATGTAAAAAAGTTTATGGTAATAAATAATATATTTTTAAGCCATTTTGAAGTAGGGTAATCATTAGGAAGGCCATTTTTGTCCCAAAACCTATTCAGACATGTAGGAATGGAAGAAACAAGCTCAAACAGGTCACATTCAAATGATAGCATCTTCTATGGGGATTTTCATGGAGACTAGAGGATTTTATGGAAGCTATGAGGGGTATTAAAAAACCAATTTATGGAATTTTTTTGAAATTTCAATGTCACGTTTTTATGAAACAACCTTAAGAGATCAAACTGCTCAGAAACTCTTCCAAAACCCTTATAGAGACCTGATTGGTAAAATGAGATTGGAAAGCTAATATAATGGATTAATTTGACTATAATAGATATTTTAGGTTGTATATTACCCCCTAAATATCCCTCACATGATTTTTTTTTGTATGGACTTATACAAATGGGGGTTAAAATAGGGTTTTTCTCACTATTTTGTGTGTTTTTCAGGTTGTAGAAGGTTTCAATAGATTAAAAACACATAGATGGAAAAATTAATACTTAATATAAATTAAAATATCACTCATATTCCTTTAAAAAACTTATAATTTTCCAAACCAGGTGCTTCAACTTAGCTAATCAAAACCTGCCTAGTAGACAAGCTAGGGAGAAGTGTGAAAACTTCAAGTGAATGGATTTTTAAGGTTTCCTTGGTGATTATAAGGACATGTAGGGTATTTAAATGTTTAATTAACTTCATACCATGGATTTTAATAACAAAATAAAGCCAAATTTGATGATAAGTGTGCAGGGTGCATGGAAGAGCAATTTTTTTGATAGCAGATGATGATTGATATTTTCTAGGTGATTCCAAATGACTAGGCATATAAAAAATGCATGGAGAGGCATGTATTATTTCATTAACCTTCATTAAAATCATCATATATATTCCTAATTATTTATAAAGTTTTCAAATATGGCTAATCATGCAGGCAGTTTTTCTGAGCCAAGAGGAGTTTTATGCCACTTTACAAGAGTTTAATGACTTGGATTGAAATTTATAATTCTTATACTTACATATTTCATCCCATACTCTCTTCACATGTAAAATTAACTTATTTATTAGCTTTAAAAGTGCCTTTGTAACCTTTGGACTTCTCTCTTCTCCTCTCTCTCTCTCAAGTTCTATAAGAACTAGCCATTTTGGCATTGTATTAGATGCTCCACCTAAGTATGGTGAAACCCTGATCAAATTTATACCTTTTGATCAATAATAATACTAATATTTACCTCCTCTATGACTTTTCTTAGTGTATTCATTTGGAATGTTTGATTATGCATAAGTGAAGACTATGGATTCATTAGCATATTATGTCATTCTATCATCTATTTGCAGTTAGAAAGCTTCTTCTTGCAGGGCATGTGAAGTTTAATAAGAAATATATGATATTTAGTGAGTTATTATATTCATTATTTCCCTCATAGGCCTCTTGTCTAGTCCTCCTAGCTTCGTACATTCATCCATAACCTCACAATGTAACATTGATGTGAGAAGATGAAAATTGAAGAAGTGTAGTTTCAGTTCATCCTTTGATTTCAAGTGTAACATGCATATGGTTAGATGTCATCGTGTTATTTAGTGTATCAGCTCCATTAGATTAATTTTCTTTCAGTTATCCTTCTCCCTTTTCACCCACCAAGTTTAGTAGTAGTTGCAATCCAAAGTGGTACATCAAGGGAACTAGCCTTATCTATAGATTCACCTCATCCTTATGCTACCCATGAGCCTAGATATGTTCTCATTGTGTCACTTGGATGAGGAGAGATTTTTCATCTCTTTAAAAGGTGAAAATCTAAATGACAATAGTAGGAAACATTGAAAACAAGAAACCTTCTTCAAGATCTATATTCTTTTTGGGATTTGGATCGATATCATGGGGAGTAAGAAGTAAAATTGTGTTACAAATTCCTCCATAGAATCACAATATCATGCCACGGGAGGAGTTATCTATGAATCAATTTGGTTCAGACGTATACTTGAAGGATTTGGATTACCATAGAATCAATGAATAATTCTTCATGTAGATAATGAACGAGTAGTGAAGCTTGTTTACAATCCAATAGTTCATGAATGCACTAAACACATTGAGGTGCAAGTTCATTTCATCTATGAACATGTTTAGAAAAACAACATCTGGCTCTATTATTTCCCAACATATCAATAACATGAATATGTTTTTACCAAAGCACTTGCACAGGAAACATTTGAGGCATTCAGAGAATTTATCTCCTGTTCACTTGAGACAATGTTGAATTAAGAGGGAAATATTTGGGTGTTTAATTCACCATAGTTAAATAAATGAGTAATCTTTTATTACTCATAGTAAATTATAAATAATTTATATGTGAGTAAATTATTATTACTCACCATAGTTAATCTTAGGTAGATTAATTTAGGTTAATAAATCTCAATATCTTTTAATCTAAATATATTATAAATCTTGTGTAATATTTTGGAGATTACTTTTTTGGATTGATATTATCCTCCCTATTACATTGGACAATATTATGAGCATTTTTCAATGTATAAGTATGAAGCTTCGTAAAGCCTTATCTTTAACACACTTTGGTCAATTTTAAGACATGACTTACTAACTTCGGACACACTTTAAATTCTTGTATCAATTGACATCAATATCTGTGTTAGAAATATGTTTGACTTCAAACACATCTGTCCTTCCTCTTTTTAAGCTTTAAATGAGTTATTTTATTATTATTAGAATTCTTTGGATCATCTATTATTAAAAATAGCAAGTTATGAAGGTTACACATCAAAGGTAGTTAGTTGACATACATGGCCCATACTCCCTGCTTGTGACAAACTCGGCTCAAAGAAAAACAACCCTCAAAACTCCCTTGTTATCTAGGCAAAGACAAGAAAGTGTAAAATAAAAAACAACCCAAAGTGTAACCTTGTTGGCTAGGCAAATCCAAACAAGGCTAAAAAACCAAACCCTAAATGGAATTGGTGAGTTAAGGAAAGAAAAACATAGTCATGGGAAGTAGCCAAAATTGTTGCCAACCATGTAAGACAATACAACTAGTCATATACCTTAGCTAACACCACCAAATAGGTAGAAGAAGTCACAACTAAAGATCCAAGGAGAAAAATAAATAGAAACATAGAGGCTAAAGGGAAACCTATTGTTGGTATTTCCACCACCACTATTAACCATAACCTCAATAGACCTAGATCTAGCCATGATTAACACCAGTTTCCACAAATCAAAACAAAAATTACACTAACTATAGGTATAAGCATGAGCACTGATAGTAGCCAACATAGACTGACACCACTACAATAAAAAATAAAAGTGTCAATAATATCCAACACATATCCATAAAAGTCCAAATGATTCTCCATAGGAGCCATGACTCCTTGGCCCTCCTACCATAACATGCAGTGTCCTTAGAGCCATGTTCTTGCAAGGCAAACCACAAACATAGGATTTTAGTGGAAGGAGGAAATATGAGTGCTTCCTTCGATTTCTCCTTTCCACACAAAGCTCAAATTTGAATCATTTTAATGAGTTGTTTAATTATTTTGATGTCACCTTTAAAAAAATGTTTGGTCATGTATTGTGGACATTCACATTTACATAATTTTTATGTAATATTTTGTTTCAAAATGTTTATAATTAATAATGAGAAGTTAATTTTTTGATAAATAATAAGTAATAAGTAATATATATTGTGAAGTATCAAGACTTCAAGGAATAACTTTTCAATTAGGTAGGTAGATACAAATGAGATTCATGTTGAATTTTATATTGCCTCTCTAGGAAAATGTATTTTATGTGGGTGTAATCAATTAATTTTGAGGTGTTGATTTAGTAGTATTCATGGTATTGAAGTCATACCTTATTTCTATGACTAATGTGCCTAGATTTGTTGATGAATATATGGTTTTCTAGTTGTATTTTTAAAATCAAAATATAAAATATGGTTTTATAATTGATGTCATGTTGTGAGATATTAAGGTTTTAACATATTAAAATACAATATTTATTTAGAAAACACGCCATGACAACTTCATTGATTTTTATTTCTAAATAAAGACCACAACCCATCTTAAAAAATACATCATGTCATGTTGATGTCACAATGTCATTATCATGAAGTTAATCAAAATTAATTGAGGTTGTCATGACATATTTTCAAAATACATCATGACATACACATGACATGGCGTACTAAAATCAAATCTAATAAAGGTAAATGGAGCAAAAGACAACATTAATCACAAAGTGTGAAATCCTGCACAAAAGGAAGTTAGTTAAAATGAGCTCTAATCAAAGCATATTTCTTTTATAATAAAAAATAATGAATGCATAAAAATATTGAGGTAATCAAAATGGAGACAAAGAAGATGTATTGCTTGTAAAAGATATTTGACGTAAAACTTTTGAAGAAATATGACAAAAAGGCATATCAAAGTCTCTAGAAAATCCATCATTTTTAGGAATCTAAATTGTGTTTATCTTAGGAGTAAGTATTTTAGTTATTTTCTAACAATGCAAAGTGTTATGAGTGTATTTACCATAAGTTTTGTATAGATATAATTTTCAACATTTAGAGATATGATGCCCATGTTTTCCACAATGTTTACAAAGTTTATCATTTTTAACCAAAGAATGAGCATGACAAACATTACAATCAAAAGAAGCTACATGATAAGTCCTTCGGTGCTAATGAAAAAATGATTTAAAATTCATAATAGAAACATTAAAACCAATATCTTTACAATCTTCATTATAATTAAGTAAAATAGGTTCAAAAATATAGTTTTCATATTTACCAATACCATTACTTGAGTAACTCATACTTTACATGATTTTGAATCTAGGTTTGGTAGGAGTGTTCATAGGAGTTTGTTATAAAGCACATTTAAGATTGTCAGTAGAGATATTATTATGTGCAAAAGACGTAAATTATTCATTTAAAATATCAAAAGAAGTTTTATCATGACAAATATTTTGAAATGCATTAAAAGAATTTTTAAAAGTAATAATAGTGACATTTTAACATTGAATTTGATGTTTAAGAGTAAGAATTTCATCATTTTTTAAATAAATAATTTGCATAGTATTTTTAAAAGCTAAAAAATGACCAATTTAAAAGCATCTGACAATATTCTTATTTCTCCTAAGGAAGGATCACGAATAGTGATCCAAAACGTAGAGTTAAAAAATAAAAACACAATTATCCTAAATATATTTTAATTGATTTTATGAACTATAGAAGCATTAAATATTTAACTAAGATTACGCAAGTTTGAAGTTTACAATAAAGATTTAAAAAGATTATAATAATCCAATAATGCTTACAAAAAACTTTCTTGTAAATAAAAATAATTTATTATAATTATTGAAACTTTAAAAAATAATTAAAATTATTGTAAAACTTTATATGGATAAAGTCAATTAACTTCTAAATATAAATCTACACTAAAACACCAATTTTTTTATCGAACAAAATTTAAAAACGAACTTAATAATTAAAAAATAAATTATATGTAATAAAAAGTGTATTTATTTAAAAATTATTTTATGAAATTTTAAAAGAATTCAAAACTTGTTGCAAAAATTTTGTTAAAGAAAAAACAGAGACTTATTAAGGCATTATATGTAGAACAAACCAAGTTTTGGTTTATTAAATAAAACCTCACTGAAAAAAAATTAATGCATAAACCAATCTAGGAATTGTCTATGGATTTTTGATTTGTTTGAAAACAAATAAAGAACGCTTTACTTGTCTTATCTTGATGTGAAATAAAAACAAACAAAACACAAATACTAAAATTAGGCAAAGCAAATACTCGAAGTGTTCAATAAGAATAAAGGTAGAAAAGAGTTAAATAAAACCATCTTTTTCTTAGAAAACAACTACCAAGGCTAAGACGCTTCACCAAGCCATTTAAAACAATTTAGGACTCGATTTACTTTATGATTATAGATAATCTCTATGCACCAAATATTTAAGGGCCTTCATCAGTAAAGCTAATATCAAATTTATTCTTAAATCTAGGGACTATGAACTTATTACCAATTGGCCGCTGACCACTGACCACTTTATTTAATGTATTTTATAAAATCATTCTAAACGTTTTAGCATTTTATTTTTACCACTTTCTTTCTACGATCATCAGACTAGAGCAAATGAGGTGTATCAGAAGTATATATATTCTAGATAATATTATCACATTCTAGAAAGGAATGGAATGGGCTCTTGTTTCTTGACAGAAGACCATCTTCTTCAAATTTGAATTTGAAAAGACATATGATCATATTGAATGGCCATTTATCTTAACCATGCTTAAAGTGTATGATATTGGAAATTTATTTCTTTCAACCATTTAGACTTTGTTTTATGAAGCTTCAACTTATATCACCATCGATGGTCATAAGTCAAATAGTTTTTGGATTTTTTAGTCCATTATCTCTCTTTTTCTAACTCTATATGTCCTTACAACGAAAGTGTTTAGTTATTTTCTTACTCATAGAGTAGATCGAGGGCTTATCTGGGGAATTTCCCTTCTTGGTTGCTCTTCTCAATGCAAGAATTGACACTTTGAAGATGAGTATTTCCTTATGTTTGACAAGTAATATTCTTCTTTCAAAGAGGTGCTTCATTGTATTGACATGTTTTGTAAGGCTTTTGGGTGGACATTGTAACGGGATAAACCCAAATGTTACAGATAAAGCATGATGTCCCTATCGGAGTGGTTGTAACATTATCAATGGAAATGGATTCAACAAGGGGAAATTTTAAAATTATTGGCATTCCCTTTACCTTTGACAATTCTCAGTCAGTGCTCTAGTAATATGTAATTGATAGAGTGGAAAATAAAATCACTTACACGATCACTAACCCTCTTTCTATTGTAAGAAAAATTCAAGTTTGCACCATAATTATTGCACTCATTCAAGTTTACTATTCCTCTTTATAGGCTCCTTCCAAAGCCTCATTTGAAAAAATTAGCAAAGGTGCTAAGAGATTTTTTCTAGGCTAATGCTAAGCAAACTTGAGGATTCAACAACTTTTCTTGGGACATATATTGCCTTCTTTATGATAAAGGAAGAATGGGCATTATTGACATCTACAAAAAAAAGCACAACCCTCAGTGGGTTGTTCAAGCAATTGAGGAAAATGAGGCTTGAAAAATTTTACTAAGACATTGCATTGTTATAAGTGCTCCTTATGGTAAGAATTACTAGAAAGTGTTGGCTTCCATACTATTTTAATTACCTTTGTTCCTATCAAAATTGAGGGATCCTTTGTGGCTAAGATCATTTGGAAGGTTTTTGAAATTGTGAAACCCTTCCTTAAATGGATTGGATATGCTTTTTGAATTGGTCTCTCTTTTAATGACCATAACCTCCAGTGGTCACTTATCTTGACCTTCCAACGTCCCATTAGCAGAAATGATAGGCATAAAGCTCTTTAGATTTTCAAAAAAGGAATTTGTATTGTTTGAGATTTGGTTTCCTCTTGAGATTGAAATCCATGGTATTTACTGAATGAAAAATATAAGCTTATTAATTTAGACTTACCTTTTATTTTATGTATTCAAGATTTGATGCCCAATGTCATGTTTCATAAGATGGGTTTGTAACCTCCACTTGCCTGGTGGAAGGATTGGTGGTACAATTGCAATACCGCTTTCAAAAATTACTCCTTTGGTCTCCTCTATTAGATCATGAGTTTTTTATCTTCAATTTGGGTAAGCTCAATAGGAATAGAATCAAAACTCCTCTCCTAGAATGTGGCTTGTTAGACTCAACAAGATTTGGAATGCAAAACTAGAGCCCAAATTGGCCCATTTTATATAGTGTCTTGATTATTAAGGTCTTATTCTAGGACAACGTCTCAAGCATATTGGAATTTCTAACCCTAAATGCCCACACTGATTTAGATCTGAAATGTTTAAACACTTATTTCGATCATGTCTAAGAGTTCAGACTGCTTATCAACGAATTTATAGTCTATTCCAACCTTATGACCTAAAGTCAATTAATTGGTGAATGACTTTCTTTATGGACCAAGCATGGTGACCTTCTTTTACTACTCCTCTATGAAACATCTTTAAAACTATTATTCTTTTTCAACTATGAAAATTTGAAATTCAACTATTTTTTTAAAACGAAAAGCTTTATATAAATTTTTCTATTAAATTAATTTATATCCAAATTCAAGAAAATTCTCCTTATACAATAAATCATGTTCCTTGTAACCCACTTTCACATAACATTCAAACATTGACCGAGCCAATCTCATTACTACTACTACTCATTCTCTACATTCCCAAAATTTAAAAAAAAAACTAAAAACATGATTATAAAGGAAAACATTGTTTTGTGTTTCCATTCACATCTAAAAACCTTACCTTGCACACACTTTGGTCGGTTTGAAGACATGACTTGCCAACTTGGGACGCACTTTTTAAATTCTTATATCAATTGACATCAAATCCGTGTTGGAAATACATTTGTCTTAAAAAGATGAGAATAATCGTACCTTTAAACATTTGTCTCATCCAGTCTCTTGCCTTAATTAAATGTTTATAATTAATAATGAAAAGTTAACTTTTTAAGAAATAAGAAGCATAATGTGAAATACAAACGAGATATGAATACTCATTTTGTTTCTTTTCCAATTTAATTTTATGGAGGGTTATGTTGAGAAAGTACATATAAATATAATTTATGTTTATGTTTTATTTATTTTTTTATTTTTCATCTTATTCAATATTATTTATATATATATGTATATAACTTATTTAAACTTTTATTTAGAGTGTTGTCTTTCAGATTTTATGGGTTCTGGATTAATTATAGATTTATTAAAGTAATCTTATTCACAATATTAAAGACAATCATAGATAGTGGGTTGTTTAGACTATAAAGTTATATTAAATGGTAGGTAATAATATTTACATTGATCTTATAGTTAAAGAATCACGATTTCATTGGCTCAATAAAACTTTTATTATACAACATAATCAATAGTCTTCTTTTTTTTTTTTAAATCTCATAATAGATTTATTTACAATCTTTTATTTGATTATTGAATTTTTGTGGAGATAAATGATTAACTTTCACACATGATCATTGTTGAATTCAATATATTATCAATTTAAAGTTCTTATTATCTAACTTGGATTAAATTAGGCCTTAATAAATTATTTTTGTCAATTTATATTGAAGATAGATAGCGAGTACTTGAACATGAACCATACTTTTATAAGGGTTTATGGGCTGCATTATATCTTAAGAAACATTCTATTGGAATTAATCTAGATATGGAGAACTTGAATTATGTACTAGTATGGATTCATCTTTATGTTTTGCTTTCATAATTTTGGTTTGAATATTATCTTAAAGAGGTTGTGACCTTATTTAAGGAATACATCACAAATTTTGAAGCTATGAAACAATGGATTTATGCATATTTTTCTATGGTATATGTGAGATTGAATTTTAGATAGCTACTCCTTAAATCTATCATTTTTAAGAGATGTTATTACTAATAAATGTTGTTAATCAAGAGAAAGGTTATATTCAACAACATTATACTTCTATCCAAATAAAAGATAAATAATAAGACACTAGACACAAACAATAACAAATAATTTAACCTAAGTGGTAGACACAAACAATAACAAATAATTTAACCTAAGTGGTAATTTAAGAGGTTAAATCTATGTGATAGATTCTCCATAAAAAAGACAAGGGGATAAATCCAATGGATTCTAAGAACTCATTTGAAATTTCATCTTCTTTAGATGCAAAAGGAGTTTTAGCTACATGATCATCAAAGGAATGCCATTTAATCTAGTCACAATCTAAGGATTATTTTATTTTAGGAAAAAAATACATTTAGAAGAGAAAAATGAGAATATTGAAATGGACAATCCTTTTGCCATGGTATTAGTTGATCCTTCTAAGATTCGTAATAGGTCTTTGGAAGGCATAAATCAAATCAATGGAGATTCTAAAATTGTATTGAATTACCTTAGAGTGGAATCAAATGCTCAACATAACTTTCAATTGAATGATTTGTATCAAAGTGAGGTGAATAATTTTAGTGATAATTAAAGCATGTTAGCTTAATAATTTTAATGATAAGTGAAGAATGTTGGCTTGATTTTTTTTCTTATAATGATATGACTAGAATGCAACAAGGAAAAAAATGACTCACATGGATAATTATTTTTCAATGTAATAAGGCTTTAAGATATCATAGATCTAATATATTTCTCTATCATTACCTATATATAATAATAATCCACATCTAAGAGGATATGTTGTGTTTATGGATATAAGGAGAATGATTTCATTCATGGGTTTGAAAAAGTGTTATAAAAAATATGGGCTTTAAATGTTATATCTTTTAGTTGTTGTCTCCCACGTCATTAGTTTTTTATGTTTAATATAACTATGTTTTAAAAATATTTCAAGATTTCATGATTTATCAATCACTATTCACAATTAATTTAGAAGTCTTGATACCTAACATATTAATTATAGATATTAACATATGTTAATATATTATAAAGTTTTTAGAAAATAGAAATATCAAAAAAATTAAGGTGAACTAAATTTGAAGTAATGATAATAAATATTAACATATTAATTATAAATAATAACATATTGTAAAGTTCTTATAAAATAGGAATATCTTAAAAAATAGGGTATATCCAATATCAAATATTTATTTATAGAAATAAATACGATAAATTAGTTGTGGTAGGAATGTAAAATAAAAAATGCAGTGTTGTACAAGTTGATGATGATAATCACTAATTTCATGTGTCTTGTATAGAAGTGCATTGTGATTTGGAGCCTATAATGCCTTACTGAGCTTTATTATCTTTAATTACAAAGGTATTTTTTTTCTTGAGAAAAAGTGCCTTAATATTGAAGGAATCTTATTTTTTTAATTCTCTTCTACTAAATGCAAAGATTTAAGCCTTCCAATAGAATGATGGTCACTCATCCAACTCACATCAAACATCTTATAATGAATCTCTCTCTAAAAAAATGACTCATCCTTTAAAGATAAAGTAATATACATGCTTAGACAATGTAACTCAAATTCAAAAAAATCACTTGATAATAAGAAGTTTGTGCTTATCCAAAGTGGATATGAGTCTAATATGTGATTTTCAATTTCTTTATGATGACAAATTCCTCAAATAGATTTTATAAAAAATATCTTTTATGATTATTGAAAAATTCAAGGGTTTAAACTTAAATAGGAATTACCACCTCAACTTGATTAAGGAAACCTATAAGCCTCGGGGAAAATTTGACAAGTGTTGGGTTAAGTGGTTACTTGTATATAAATATTAATAATATTGAGAATAAGTAAAGGGTCCTTGAAAATGGCCACTATTTTTGCAAGGTTTCTAATATGATTTGAGCCTCAAGTTAGGCCCATCATAAGGTAGAGAAGAATACAAATTAAAGAGATAAAAGAACATAATATAAATATAATAAACTACAAGTAAAACAAAAGTCAGTCAAGGATTAAGAGTGATTAAGATCACTCTTCATAAGGAAGATAAGAGTTTTTCAAGTGTTACTAAGCCTCCAACCTTCATCCCTAATTAAATTATTGAGATTCTTTTCGATTATGGGTGGACCTTAATCCTTTGCCTAAAAAACAAAAGGTGGATGAAAAACATTATTGGTGGACCACTATGGTATCCAAAATAATTCATTGGGAATAACAACCTTAAGATAACTTCCACTTTTTCCACTAAGAAAATCCAACAGGGTGTGAAAAAAATGTATAATGGTGTCTCTCCTCCTATTATTTTTCCTCGGTATTTTAGCATGTCAACTACCCCATGGAGCTAATTTCTTCAAGAGAATCACATGATAAACATTTATTTTAATGAATTGGGACTTCCTTGAATAACACCCCTTCCACATGAACAAATCGAGCACCCTCCCTTTTCCACTTGGTTGATTTGTGGTGAATTTAGTTTGATTGAGAGTTATAAGGACAAAGCTAGTGCCCTCCTTATGTGGTAGTACATGGGGGAACATGAAGCTTGGTATGATTTGAAAATATATTGGGGCTTAATGGATTTGATTTTTTGGTAGTTCTCATTAACTAACACACCTTGGTTCACTTGGCCCAATTTCTAGGATTATGTCGATTAGGTTATTAAACTGTTGGACTGCATCATGTATTCTCAATTTCCATTTTTGATGGGCTAACTGTCATGGTTCATCCATAAAATTTCCTTTTCGACCATAGTCTCATCAATTACATACTAGAATGGGGAGGTGGCCTTCATTAAATCCCTAAAAATTAATAATTTTGAGTACATCATTACTCATTCATGAGGGCATGATCTGACTCATCATCACATTATGGAACATGGCACCACATTCACCATATACTACCATCTATGTTGAATGGTGGAATGATGCAAATAATCATACCTCCACCTTTCTTTGCCACTACAATAAGAAAATTACATAAGTTTAGAAGTGGGCATCATTGTCTCTAAGGATACTATAGGGTCTCTTGTCCCTTTGATTCTTAGTTATAGGCTATGGTTGCTTATTTGAAACATAATATTAGAGTGGTTCAATATCATGTTTTCATAGTTGCCCAATGTAGGGCCAAACTACATTGGCTTAACGTTGGTGACCAAGCCTCTAAGGATTTATTCAAGTCCCTAAGGGTCAAACATGCCAAAGAGTAAATTAAAGACATCAAGACAACTCATATTCAGCTCACAAACCTTCCAAAGATATCATCAACTTTCTTAGACCACTACAAACTTGTGTTACAAGCCAATGATTTTATGATGGAGATAAAATAGGATTTACAAGAGTGTTTATATGTGGTGCCTCATAGGTTGAGCCATCCAGATCAAAAATAATATGATACTCTTCTTTCCCTAGATGAGCTTTATGCTATTGTACAATGCATGGACAATGATAAACACCTAGGGTGGATATATTTTCTTGAAATTTTCTCAAATCCACCTAAAATTTTATGGGGCTCACTTTACTTCAAGTATACAAATAATCCCTATACACCAAATCTTTAAATACCATCATAAATAAAGGCAATATAAAATTTATTCTTAAATCAAGGGAATTTTAAGCTTATTACTAGTTGACACCTGATCACTTTACTAAATGTATCTTACAAGATTGTTTCCAAAGTATTATTGTTCCATCTTCATCACATCCTCCGTATAATCATCAGACTAGAAAAAACAATATTTTATTAAAAGTAGATATATTTTATATGATATCATCATAGTCTAATAAGGAATGGAATGCGCTCATGTTTCTCAACAAAGGACCATCTTCCTCAAATTCAACTTTGAAAAGGCATATGATTGGATTGAATGTCTATTTACCCTAGCCATGATTAAAGTGTTATGTATTGATAAGTTATTCCTTTCAACCTTTTAGACTATGTTTTCTAAACCCTTATCTTGTCTAACCATCAATAGCCATAAGTTAGATAGTTTTGGGGTTTTTCACTCCTTCATGTATAAGGTTGCACACTTGACCCAAATCTATATGTCCTTTTAACATAATCATTTGGTTATTTTATTTCTTAGAGTATTTTAAAGTCTACTATTCTTCTTGCTTAGCTCTTTCCAAAACCTTGTATTAAAATATTAACAAAGGTTCTTTGATATTTTATCTATACCAATGATAAGCAAACTCAAGGATTTAATAGGATTGCTTGCGATAAATATTGACTTTCTCATGATAAATGAGGAACGGAAATTATTAACATGTACAAACAAAGCACAACCATTTATGTTAACTCAGTTGTTTGATAAATTGAGAAAAATGAGGATTGAAATTGTTTCCCAAAACATTGCATTGTTTTAGGTGCTCCTGATGGTAGGAATTATTGGATTATTTTTGGCTTAAACACTTTATTAATCACCTTTTTTCCTATCAATATGGATGTATCTTTTGTGTCTAGGAGCATCTGGAAGGGTTTTAAAACCATGAAACCATTTCTTGAATGGCTAGGAGATGTTTTTTGAATTGGTCCCTCTTTTAATGACCAAAACCTTTGGTGGTTGCCTATCATGACCAGATCCAACCTCCCTTTGTTAAAAATGTTACGCCTAAAATCTCTTTAGATTTTTATAAAATCAATTTTTAGTGTTTGGGATTTAGTTTCCTCTTGATAGTGGATTTCATAACATTTACTAAAAGGCAAATACATGCTTATTAATTCAAACTTACCTTTTATTTTGTGTATTTAGGATTTGATGCCTAATGTCATTCTCCATGAGATGGGTATTTAACCTCCACTTTAGTAGTGGAAGGATTGGCATTGGAATTGTAACATTACCTTCAAAAACTTCTCCTTTGGTCTCCTTTATCAAAGCATGAGTTTATTCTCTTCAAATTTGGGTAAGCTTAATAGGAGTTGGAATCTAAATTCATTTGCTAGAATGTGGATTTATAGACTCAAAAAGATTTGGAATTCTAAACTAGAGCCCAAATTGACTCATTTTCTATGGTGTCTAGCTTACCAAGTCTTCTTCTAGGAGAGTGTCTCAAGAATATTAGGCTTTATAACCCTAAAATCGTATATTGCTTCAAAATTAAAACCTTTAAACACCTCTTTTGGTTATGTCCAAGAGATTAAACTTATTAGAAATGGATTTATAGTATATAACAACCTTATGACCTAGAGTTGATTCATTAGAAAATGGATTTATTTGTGGACCAAGCAATGTGGACTTCTTCTAATGATTTTCTGTGGAACATCTTCAAAGTTATTATTCTTTTTCAGTTATGTAAATCTATAAACTCAACTATTTTTAACAATGAAGAGATTTGCATTATTTTCTCTATTAAAAATAAGTGTTTACTATTTGCTTAGCTCATATACAGATTCAAGCACAAGGTAAAAAGGTGGTTCTTGAGTTTTAGTATCTTCTAGAGCTCCTCAACCATTGGGGGAGTTCTCCTTGTACAATAAGTCATGTTCCTTCCATCTTGGCTCTTGAGTTTTAGTATATTCAAAATCTCCTCAACCATTGGGGGAGTTCTCCTTGTATAATGAGTCGTGTTCCTTCCATCCAACTTTCACATGGAATTCCTCCATTAGTAATCAAACATTAGTAGATCCAATCTCATATATACAATTTTTTCTCCTCTCACAACTTTTTTTTTAAAAAAGTAACCATCTATATATTATATTTTTCTTTGATTAATTGATATATAGATGCATTCCAATAAATTTAAAAACTTGTTTATTAAGGAAAACATCGTTTGGTTTTGGTTTTGATTCCATACACATGTAAAGCCTTATCTTGCAAACACTTTGGTTAGTTTTAAGACATGACTTACTAACTTGGGACACACTTTAAATTCTTTTATAAACTGACATCCATATCCATTTTAGAAATATGTTTGCCTTAAAACACATATAAGCTTCTTCTTTTTAAGCTTGAAATGAGTTATTTTATTACTATTAGAATTATTTAGATGATCTATTATTAAAAATAACAAGTTATGAAGGTTACATATCAAAGGTATCTAGTTGACATACATAACCCACTCTCTACTTGCGAAAAACATCGATTTAAAGTAAATAAACCCTTAGTGTTAGAGTGAGCATTCACACTTGCTCATGAGTTAAGCTTTATTGGGAGTTGGTTAATTAGTTGTTATGTGTCAAATATTTTAACACCTATTTTATGCATGTAAATATTCCATAAATAAATAAAATTTATTTCACACAATAAATTATTTATTGTGTGAAACAAACTATTATGCCTATTTAGTAGGCACTTCCTATGCTTCTCTTAGACCGATAGAAGAGAGAAAGCCTACGAATTTGTATTATTATTTTGAGGAATAATGCAAATATTGGTTTGTGTATAATCTCTATGTTATTAAAGTTTTGGTAATGTTTTTCAAGAGAGATCATGTGGTCTCATGAATGCATTGTGTATTCTGATACTTAGAACTCCCTTATAGTTTAGGTAAAGCTAATCAAGTGTAAAATAACAAACAACCCAAAGTGTACCATTTTTGGATAGTAAAATCCAAACAAGGATAAAAAACCAAACCCTAAAGGGAAGTGGTGAGTTAAGGAAATAAAATCACAGTTATGAGATGTAGCCAAAACTATTGCCAACCATGCAGGATAACAAAACTAGTCAAAAAACCTAGCCGATACCACTAGATAGGTAGAGGAAGGTACAACTAAAGATATAAGGAGAAAAATAAATAGAAACATAGAGGTTAAATGGAAACCTATAATCTATGTTTCCACTACCACTATCAACCATGACCTCAACAAACCTAATTTTAGCCATGACTAGCAATAGTTTCCATGAATCAAAACAAAAAATCCACCAATCATAAGTATAAGCATGAGCACCAATAATAGCCAACATAGACGAACACCACTACAATCACAAAAAAAAAGAGTCAATAATAGCCAACACATATCCACAAAATTCCAAGCACTTATCCATAGGAGACATGAAACCTTAACCCTCCTACTCTGACATACAATGCCCTTAGAGGCATGCTCTTGTAGGGCAAACCATAAACCTAGGATTTGAGTAGAACAAGGGAAGGTGAGTTCTTCCTCTAATTTCTCCATTCCATAAAAATCTCAAATTTAAATCATTTTAATGAGTCATTTTATTTTTTTGATGTCACCTTTAAAAAATATTTGGTCATGTATTGTGGACATTCACATTCATAGAATTTTCATGTAATGTTTTTGTTTCAAAATGTTTATAATTAATAATGAGAAGTTAATTTTTCGAGAAATAATAAATAATGTATAATGTGAAGTATTAAGGCTTCAAGGAATAAAATTTCAACTAGGTACGTAGATACAAATGATATTTGAATACCCATTTTGTTTATTTTGTAATTAAATTTTATATAGATTCATGTTGAGTTTTATATTTCCTCTATGAGAAATTTTATTTTATGTGGGTGTATTCAATTAGTTTTGAGGCATTGATTTAGTAGTATTCATGGTATTGAATTTGTACCCTATTTCTATGACTAATGTGCCTAGATTTGTTGATGAATATATGGTTTTCTAGTTGTGTTTTTTAAGTCAAAATATAATATATGGTTTTCTAGTTGATGTCATGTTGTGAGATATTGAGGTTTTAACACATCCAAACATGACCTAATTTTATTTTTAAAACACATCATGACAACCTCATTGATTTTTATTTTAAAATAAAAATCACAACCCATCCTTTTAAACACATCATGTTGATTTCATGATGTCATTGTCATGAAGTTAATCAAAATCAATTGGGGTTGTCATGATGTGTTTTTAATAAATATATGGTTTTCTATTTGACATTAAAATGTCACCATAAGTGTGTTACAACATCAAATTCATATATCTCTATTTGTTAACTCTCAGTCTTTGCAAGTATAGACTAACTCTTAGAACAATCACTCATAGTTATTCCTTAAGCTCCAATATTCTATCCAACCTCAATTAGCCCAACTTATTATTTATTTCTCCTCCCCCTTTTCACAAGTGTATGGGCATGAATATATAGGTGAAAGACATACCTACTTAAATCAAGTGATTGACACCCAGTAAAAATATTCAACTTGAATATGCCACAAATATTAAATGTATCTCATAAGTATAATGCATGAACCCATTAAAGTGTAATGCATCACAACATACTACATCACAAGCAATATCACATATATCTTTATTAGGTTCCCATGACTTATAGAATCAAATATCAAGCATTCAACAAAAACTCCTTTTAAAACACATCAAAAGGATATGCACATAAATAAGGCATAAGAGCTCACAATTAATAATTTCAATGGAAACCTTTATGATATTATATTCATGTCTACTCAATAACATTACTAAATATTACTACATGTGCTCCAAATAAGTATAAAATCAATGCATGGCGTATTTAATGAAGAAAATATTAGATTATTTACTAAGATCAGGATGAAAAAATATTGAATACATTAAAAATCATATGAAAAGTAATAATGTTACCTCAATAAATAAAATAAGCCACAAGAGAGAAACGTGAGTTAACAAGTAGTGTTACCGTCAAATGGAGAAAAAACCCACAATCTATTAAAAGTCTTGCAAATAATTGAAATTCAAAAATAATATAGAAAATAAGTCAAAAGAGAGAGAAGAGTGGTCTCAATCTAAAAAAGACATCACAAAATTGCAAGAGACAAGTAATTATTGTATATTATTCATGGAAAAGAGGAGGGGAATATTTGAATAAAGCAAAATTAAGGATGAGGGAGTTACAATAATCCTATCAAGACTTTACAAGGCATCCTTGGTGTGTGATAAATGTCTTATTCCTAAAAAAATTAGGGATGTATGTGACATGTCGGGGGAAGAGTTATATGTGCAAGTAACTCCCAAATCCTACAAGTGAAAAAGAGAGGTGAGAGACACCTCATAAATCTAAAATAAAGTAAATTTTTAATAATAATAAATTCATACCTAAAATAGGATTAGGATAAGCCTAAATGAATAAAAGACACACATAATATTAATCTCTAACACTCCACTTTAAGCTTAATTTGGGTTTATAAAAGTGAAAAAAATGTAAAAAATAAGAAACAAAGTTAAAATTATATAATACTCCCCCTTAATAGAAACTTCCTTCAAGAAGAATTATAAAAGTTTGAAGTGAATAAATAAGAAGACAAGGATGAAAGATGTGATCATCGAGAATCTTTAATAATCATCTTCAAACAAGGTGGTCAATTCACAATAGAACAAAGATCAATAAGAAGAAAAAATGATCCACTAAACCCTATAAAACAAACTAACACTAATATTTCAAGTTAAGTAAACAATATGTCATAAAAATTATCTACATACAAATAATGTACTAAAAATAAATCTAATAAAGGTAAATGGAGCAAAAGATAACATCCATCACGAAGTGTGAAATCTTGAACAAAAAGAAGTTAGTCAAAATGAGCTCTAATCAAAGCATATTTCTTTTGCAATAAAAAAAATACATAAAAATATTGAGGTAATCAAAATAGAGACAACAAAGATGTGTCATTTATAAAAGTTAGTTGACATAAAGTTTTCAAAGAATTATTGTAAGAAGACATATCAAAGTCTCTAGAAGATCCAATATTTTTAGGAATCTACATTGTGTTTATCTTAAAAGTAAGTGATTTAGTTATTTTTCAACAATGCAAAGTGTCATGAATAGATTTACCTTAAGTTTTGCATAGATACATTTTTTTATATTTAGAAATATGATGTCTGTGTTTTCCACAATGCTCAAAAAGTTTATCATTTTTAACCAAAGAATGAGCATGAAAATTATTATAATCAAAAGAAGTTGCATGATAAATCCTTCAATGTTGATGAAAATATGATTTTAAATTCACGTTACAAACATTAAAACCAATATCTTTACAATCTCTATTATAATTAAGTAAAATAGGTTCCATAATATAGTTTTCACACTTACCAAGACCACTTCTTGAGTAACCCATACTTTGCATGATTTTGAATCTAGATTTAGTAAAGTGTTCATAGGAATTTATTGGAAAGCATATTTAAGATTGTCAGTAGAGACATTATCATGTGCAAAAGATGCAAATTATTCATTTAAGATTTCAAAAGAAGCTTTGTTATGACAAATATTTTGAAGTGAATTAAAAAAAAAATAATAGTAATAATATGATATTTTCACATTAAATTTGATGTTTAAGAGTAAGAATCTCATCATTTTTTAAATAAATAGTTTGTATAGTGTTCTTAAAAACTAAAAAATGACCAATTCAAAAGCATCTAACAAGATTATAGAAGTTCTAAGTTTATAATAAAGGTTTAAAAAGATGATAATAAGCCAATAATGTTTACAATAATTTTTTTTGTAAATAAAAATATTGTATTATAATTGTTAAAGCTTTAAAAAAATATATAGAGTTACCGTAAAGTTTTATATAAATGAGATCAATTAACTTGTAAATGTAAATCCACACTAACACACCAATTTTTTTGTTAAACTTTGATGATTTAAATATAAATTATATGTAATAAAAAACATATTTATTTAAAGATTATTTTATGGAATATCAAAAAAATTCAAAATTTGTAGAAAGCAAATTGTTAAAGAAAATAACAAAGACATAATAAGGTATTATAGGTAGAACAAACCAAGTTTTGGTTTATTAAATAAATGTTGAGTGAAAAAGCTTTAATGCATAAACCAATTTGGTATTTATGAATTGTCTATGGATTTTTGATTTGTTTAAAGCAAATAAAATAATGCTTTACTTGTCTTATATTGATGTGAAATAAAAACAAATATAACACAAATACCAAAAATAAGCAAAGCAAATATGCCAAGTGTTCAATAAGAATAAAGGGAAAAAAGAGTGGAATAAAACCATCTTAAGAAACAAAAAATGTCACTTATCATAAGACGCATATGAAAGCCATTATTACCACTTGTTAAGGAAGATTGAAGACATTTTTGGGCCAAGGGCACTCCACATATTAAATGTCAAGTTTTTGAAGATAAACAAGGCGTATTTGAAGCTGAAAACCAAAAAAATGGTTATAGAAGGAAAGTGTAGCTTATAGGTTAAAGATGCGATCAGGAGGAGAGAGTAGCTTAATTCACTAGGCATTTTCAGTGAATTGAAAATGGATTTGTCTTGATTGAAATAATCAACTCATGAATAGCCAAAAACTATCTAAGAATCGCTAGAAAATAGTATGCTTAAGAGTTAATATGTTAGGAAAGATACAAAACACCAACCACCAATTATGTCACCAGTTAGCATAAAACTCAGAAATATCCAACCATATAGAATAACTTAAGCACCACATCAAGAAGAATTAAAAAAATAAAATAGCAAAAGGACTAAACAAAGAGCTTAAATATAGTGGTCAAAATACTTAGAAATAAAGAAAAATGTCTTAGGAATAGACATAAACAATTGGTAATAAATAAATAAAACCACAAAACTGCTAGTTTTGAAGGTGCTAATGGAAATGAGACAAGTTGAGCAAGAAAGCTACAATGAATGGTTAGCTCAGTATTTAAAAATTGTTGGCCCTGTATTGAAAAAAATGTTAAGAGCCTGCATTAGAAGGGATAAGAGCTTAAAACATCACAAAAAATGAACACTACACTCCACCTACTTAATATATCATAGATTAATCATCCCACATGTAACATGCAACATAATACTTTTACTTTTAGGATATACTTGAAATGTAATTGTTATACCTCAAACACAAGGTTAGCTAAGTATGTAAATAAATCAAAAAAACAAGTAATTGTTTAAAATAATAGTTTTTTTCTATTTTAAATTTTAAAAACTCAACATTTAATGTTAAACAATCTATAGTTCTGATATCATATTAGATTATTTGTCAAAATTGATTGAAAAAATGTTGAATACATTATAAAGCATAGGAAAAACAACAATATTTCTTAAGAAACAAGCCACAAGAAGAGATGAGAGTTGACAAGTGGTTAAACCATCAAATAGAGAAAAGTCTCACAATCTATTAGAAGCCTTACAAAAAATTGAACTCCAAAATAATAGCAAGAAAAAGTTGAGAGAGAGAGAGAGAGAAGAGTGGCCTCAAGTCAGAAGAGGCATCACAAGATTAAAAGAGTAATATTGTTGTAGATTGTTTATGGAAGAGGTGAAGAGATGGCTATTTAAATAGAGTAAGAGGAAGGATAAGGGAGTTACAAGAATCCCATCATGACATCACAATGATTTCTTGGTGTGTACCAAATGTCCTATTCCCAAAGAGAGGAGAGAAGTATGTGACACGTGGAGGGAGGATTTACTTGTACAAATAACTCTCAAATCCTACAAGTGGACAAAAGAGGTGAGAGACATATTATAAATCTATAATGAAGTATTTTTATAATAATAATAATAAATACACAACTAAAAGATACTTAGGATAAGCCTAAAGGAATAAAGGACCCAAATAAGATTAATATCCAACAAAAAAATTCCCAAAGAATCTCATTAACTTTATTTCTCTTGTGAAAAAGAATCAAACTCTCCATGGAATTAAAAGAATACATAAATGTCAAATTGATCCACAAATCACTGAAATACTGTGCTTGAACAAAATACTAACATTACTTCTTGTGCAAATATTCCCAAGTTTATTTAGACAAACAACAGTTACAATTGTGTGTGAGAATAGACATGTGGAATATTACAAATATATATCTGCTCATAGGATGTGTAAAACTACAAAAGATGCGCACACAAAAGTGGCACCAAAAAATTAAAATAGAGTTTGTGTAAAGCTTATGATTGCATAAAACTATTAAAAAAAGACATCTTTGCAACAAGAGACTTACACAAAATAACACTTGAACAAAAATTTTAAATTATCATATTTTTGGTTGATGCAAAATTACACGTGAACCTGAATACTCTTGCATTAATATGTATAAAAAATTTCAACATATTTGAGGTTAAATTAGGCTTGAAAGAATTTTTTATATTGATTTTTCAAATATTGAAGATAGACAATGAATAATTAACATAGACCATACTTCTACAATAATGTAGGGGTTGTATTATATCTTAGGCAACTTACTCTTGAAATTAATCCAGGTACAAAGAAATTGAATTGTGTACTAGTATAGATGTGTCTCTATGCTTTGTCTTTGAAATTTTTGTTTGAGTATTTTTTTAAAGGAATTGTGACTACATCTAGGGAATAATTATTATTATTATTATTATTATTATTATTATTATTATTATTATTATTATTATTATTATTATTATTATTGATTTAATCTTAGATATGTATTCCTTAAATCTATCATTTTTAAGAGAGGATTACTAATGGGAGAAATATTTTGATCAAAAATGTTCTTTTTTATGTCACTTATGGCATAACTATGGGCATCCTAGTTCTACATGGTAAATATTGTTAATCAAGATAAAGTATATGCTCAATAACATTGTGCTTTTACCCAAATGGAAGATAAATAACAAGACATGAAGCCATGAACAACAATGGCTATGGAGTGGTTTTAGTATCTACCAATGCAAGTTGTAAATAGGTTGATTTGTTAGAAATAATCCTCTGATTTGTGATACTACAATCACTGTGTGAGCAACACTGAATGACAATTCTATATTTCAACCTTGTGGATTCTATGTAATGATAATATAATCTTTGCATGACTTTAAGCTCTTGTTTCTAGTATCTAACAAAAAAACATCCATTCTCTGCAAATAATATAACAATGAAAATACCCTTCAAAGCAAGGATTGTAGCTCAATAATGAACAATGGTAGATAGAAAAGAAAATTATAGTTAAATCAAATGTGATGGTATACTAGTGGAATTGTTGACCAAATAAATAACAAGTTACCATGCTACATTTTGTCTACGCACAGACTCAAGATGCAACTAGTGCTTCCCCTAACTTGTCATAATTAAAATCTAAATCAATATGAAATGATCAAAAATTATTATTAGAGATCAAATGCGTGCTAAATAATTTAATCTTAGAATGCAATTTCATCTGGTTTGACACTTAAATACTCACTCAAGCATTACCATTAAACACTTTAGGATACAACAGATACTTTCATACTTATAGATATGGGTTCTTAATAAAAGAACTAAACAGGGGTCTTCATGGCCCAAGTTCTATGCAAAATCAAATTACATTATTTGATTACAGGGGTGTGATCATAGTAGAGCAAATTATAGCTAGCATGTTCAATCTTCCATCACCCATACTAGAGTTACCCAAAAGAACATTCAAATGAGGAAAATACAAAATTATCTATTAAATTTCTTAAACCAAAAAGATTAAAATTAAAGCCTAAAACCCCACAAATTATCACCTCTTTCCTTGAGCCAAAGAATCGAGGGTAATCAACAATGGACATACATTTTACACAATTTCAATTTAAAAAAAAATCTAATTCAGCTCTCTCATGGTGAAAATTAAAGGGCAAAAAAATATGTGTAGAAATATGAAGAAAATAGGAAATTCATTCCATTGCATTGCATACTCAAACTATGAACATGGAGATAAGGAAATTATAATCATATCTAAAAAGATAACTTTAAACAATATTATTCGAAGATCAAATGACTTTTACTGATTTTAAAGAGATTATTATGCCCTCACAGATGACTAAATACCATTTAAAAACAACTGAATTCATTAAATAGATGCCAATGCTTCAATTTAATTTTTCTAGCTATCAAGGCAATCATTGCTGAATTCACAGAAAGTTAAAAAATTTAAAGAGATTATTATGCCCTCACAGATGACTAATAAATAGATGCCAATGCTTCAATTTAATTTTTCTAGTTATCAAGGCAATCATTGCTGAATTCACCCATCACCAATGCATTTGTTGTGATTTAAAATGAATTCAATACAAATCCAGATGAATAATTAGATTGTAATTAGTTTTTAAAAAAACTTGATTTCACAAGTACCTAGGGAAACAAATAACAGATGTTAACGGATATAGAAAGCCTTAAAATGGTTCTAGTTGATAATCAATAAGTAATATAGATCACGAGGAAATGATAGGTAGAAAAAAACATATTCAATAGTTGCCCAAATACATTAGAAATTCTTGAATGGCATCGAAGTAAATGTTTATTCTAACATAACTTATATGACTAATAAAATAATTGTAATAGCCACTAAAATACATGTAAATTATCAAGCTCCTAAATAATTAAATATTATTTTGAAAACAATAAAATGCTACAACAAAAATCCATATTGATTCGTTCTTCCACTTTAGGATCTGCCAAATAAAAAACCTGACAAATTATTTCCCATTGTTACTTTCTTCTTTTTCAAGCCATCGATCTACATGCAGAGTAAAGAACACTTGTTTGTTGATTTTTTAACCCCATGATCTAGTTGCCACACTGTTGTGTACAAGGGCACAGGGAGCCTTTATTGACAGTTCTTTGCATATGTTAAAAGGCCCAACTCTAATTAAGACTTCAATATTTTAGCATATGCAAATGGTTTTTATTAGACGTCAGGCATGCATTTAATCAAAGGTTAGTGGAAAACTAATAAATCAAATAAAATATTATTATTTTATAACAATATTTAAAAATTATTTTAGTTTTCACAAAATAACATATTGTTATTAATTGTCAGCATCAGGGAACCAAATTAATTACCATAGGCCAAAACAACAATATCTAGGTATGCGACAGGTACTAATAACCAAGTTATTCGACCCAAGTAGAGTTTGAGAGTTTAAATCTATGTAGCACATTCTCCACAATAAATACAAAGGAAAAAAAATCTAGTGTATTTTATGAATTAATTTGAAATCTCATCTTCCTATGATACAAAAGGAGCCTTCGTTATTATAGGAATACCATTGAATCCATACACAATCTAAAGATTATTTTATTTTAGAAAAAATACCTTTGGAAGAGAGAGAATAGAGTATTGAAATGGAGAAAGAATAGAGGATAAGTAAGACATCTTTAGAAGGCATACTTAAAATCAGTGACAATTCTATAACCGGATCAAAGTGCTTTAGAGTGGATTCAAATGTTCAAAAGTTCTCAACCAAACAATTCATTTGAGGGTGAGGTGAACAATTCTAATGATAAATTGAATAATATTAGTTATTTTTTTTTTTTACAACAATATGGTTAGAATGTAATAAATGAAATAAGTAAAATAAATGGTTTACTTGAGAAATCATTTTTCAATGTAATCAGGGTTTATAGTATCATATATTTAATATCTTTTTTGATCACTAATTATATATAATAATCGACATTTAAGTGGATATATTTTGTATTGTATGTTTGAAGGTATTACATGGAATCACTAAATTACATAGTGGAATTATAATATTAAGTGTACATTTAAATTAGTGAGTTTTTTTTGGCTCAGTAATCATGAATAAGGGACATCTATACCATCAAAATCACTCAAGCTATGATCTTAGCCTTAATCACTTAACTCTCTACGTCAAATATCTGAAAAGATTTGTACTCTAATAGATGTATACAAACAACCATCATCCTTACCAATTAGAATACAACCTTTTTGATTAAGTAGATACATTGAGTTTGTAGTTATAAATAAAATGATTTCATTCATTGGTTTAACAAAGTGTTATAAAAAATATGAACTTTAAATTTATACCATTTAGTTATATTCTTTCCATATCATTCGTTTTTTTTTTAATATAATTATATCTATTAAAAAATATCAAGAGATTTCAAGATTTATCAATCACTATTCATAATTAATTTGGATGTCTTAATACTTAAAAATATTAATATATTGTAATTTTTTTTTAAAAATATGTTTGTTTTAAAACTTGGAATGTATTAATTTTGAAATAAAGGTAATAAATATTATTAATTATAGATTTTAATATATTATTAAATTCTTATAAAATAATTATATGTTAAAAAATAGAGTATCTCTAATACCAAATCCTTATTGGTTGTAGTGGGAATGTTAAATGACAAATAAAATTCTCTATAAGTTAATGATAACAACTATAGAGTTGGTGTATCGTGTATCTTATATAGAAGTTCATTTTGATTTAGAGTGCATAACACCTTACTGAACTTTTTGTCTTCAACAATAAAAGAATACAAATGATTTCTCTAGTATAAGTTCCTTAATAATGAACAAATATTATGTTTTTCATCTTTCATAATATGAAAGTATTTAATCAATCAAATACTTTCATACTTCCAATATAATGTTGGGCTCTTTAGTGGTTAAAATATCATCTAACTCGTGTTAAGCCTCTTATAATGAAATTATCTCTAAAAAAATATTAGTTGTCCTTTTACTTGTCCTTTAATGATGAAGGAACATGTGTTTAAACATGTCACTTGATTTCTTAAAAAAAATGAGAAGTATGTTGTTTACCTAAAGTAGATAAGAGTCTAATAGATTTTATTTCCATTTGCCACAAAATGCCAAATTCCTTGAAGAAATTGTATAAAAAAAATCTTATGTGATTATTGTACAATTTAAGGGTACAAAATGCCAAATTCCTTGAAGAAATTGTATTAAAAAAATCTTAATGTGATTATTGTACAATTTAAGGGTCTAAAATGAAAGAGGAATTACCACTTCAAGTAGATTAGGGAAATCTACAAACCTTAAGAAACATTTGATAAGTTTTGAATTAAAGTGTTCTTTTATGTGAATTTTACTAGTCTCGAGGATAAGTAGAGTCATTGAACATGGTCTCTATTTTTAAAAGGGCTTTAATGTGGGATTGAATATTTTTAAGTAGAGATGTAAATTTAATATAAACATCAAATATTTTGATAATGTATGTGTGTGTGTGTGTGAGAATTAATGTAATTTATAAGTATAATTATAGAGTAAAAAAAATATCTATTTTAGAGATAGACATGGTGAGCATAAAGGAGATGGTTAAGGAGTAGGCGAAGATTGGAACGAAGGAGAATGAGGAGGGAGCGAAGGTGAAAGAACAAAATAAAGGAGGTTCGTGTGTGAAACCTAGGGTAGTAGGCTCTGAGTGAAGAAAGGATCAAGTGCAAAATTTAAGTTTTGCTAGTACTAAAGGAAAAATTGGACGTAATCATAGGAAAAAAGATTGAAGGAAGGTTATGGAAGCTGTGATAAAGGAAGAAAGAGAATGGTGGGATGAAGAAGTGAATGCAAACAAGATCGAGGCTAGTTGGAAAGGCAAGATAATAGGAGGGCATCAACATTCTCTAAATAAATATGAAGGGATCAATCAATAATCAAAGCCTGTCGAAGTGAAAAGGGAGGCTAGGTCAGGATCACTGGAAAAGTTTTAGCAACAGATGACTGGTGAACATTTGCAGGTGAATTAGGAGTTGAAAAAAGGGGCTCTCTTGGGGGATGGAGTGAAAATAGAAGAAGCCAAAACCTTTGAATGTTCTTCTGAGTTATTTATTGCAAAGATTCAACAATTATCTGAATGTCCCCTAATCTACAAATATGTAGGGAAATGGTCAGCGGTGGGACGAGTTGAACTATGGATTAAAGAGAATTGGTGTTCGGAGGTGAAGATAAGTTTTCCACCAAAAGGTTTTTTTGTAGCGGTCTCTAGTTCATTAGAAGCTAAAGAAAGGTTTTTGATGTTAAATCTTGGTCTGTGAATGGTTTGAGTCTTTAGTTACAAAATTGGAGCCCTAATTTTGACCCAATAAAAGCAATAAAGGGTAGTTATTCGGTTTGTATTAGATTTTATGGTCTACCCCTAGAATATTGGAGCGAAGATTGCTTGGGAGCCTTGGGAGGGTTGGTGGGCTTGGTAGTTGAAATTGATGCATCTTCGCTAATATGTGATAGAGCTGCCTATGTGAGAGTTAGGGTGGAATTGGATTTGGATCAAGAGATTTCAGAGTTTGTGATCATCAAGACAAAAATTGGGGTTTGGAGTCAAAGAATATATGTGGAAAATATTCCTCTCGGATCTTATAATTGTCGTCAACCAAGGCATATTCAGAAGTTTTGTAAAAATAAGAGGAGCTTGTTTCAAACTAAATCTACCAAGTTAAGGCCTCAATGGAATCTGAAGAAAGCTACAAAAGGGAAGATGCCTTATCATAAGGATTAGAAAAGCAGGGATGATGAGATAGCTATTGAGAAGGATTCTCGGCTTTTACAAGCTCAAAAAATTAAGGCTACTAAGGATCTGTTGGTTAAGATAGGAACTTTTAAAGTTATTTCCCCAACTTCGATGTTAAAAAGCTACAAATTTATTGAGAAAAAATCCCTTTCCATCAAAGAGTTAGTCCTAAAAAATTAGATGAATTTTGGAAACAAGAAGGTGTTGATTAATTCAAAGGTTGAAGGCCAAGATATCATTTGTTTGGAGAATGAATAATTGGATGAGGAAGCAAAATAGGATGAAGACTTTGAAGGGGATCTGAATTCAAAAGAAATTTTATCCATCTCTCAATCCCTTATCAATAAGATGAATCCAGATTGGGGATCAAAGCAAGTTTGAGGTAGAAAAAATTAAAAACATCGCACTAAAGGAGAAATTTTAATAGGAAGGCAGGGTACCCTAGAGAACTTTGTGGACATTGTGAAGTGGGGGGTGGAAATCCCTCATCAAAAATCATAAAGTTAATATCATGGAATTTTAGGCGTCTAAATGCCCATAAAAAAAGATGCTTAGTAAAGCATCTAATCGATGTTGAAAAAACAAATATTTTATTGCTTCAAGAAACCAAACTTGATAAAGAGGAAGTGTTGACGCAGAAGATTGCACCCCTGGCAGGAGGCCAAGCTCCTGCCTTCTCCTCACAACTATGGAAACTCCTCTCTCACCTGTGGGACTAGCGAAGCTGGAGGGGAGAGTCTCTAGATAAGGGCTAGCTCCTTTTGATGCATCATGTTCGTTCCAGCAAGTGCTAACACGTATGGATATATAAATATTTACTGGAGGGGGATGAAAAGGGAGAAAGATGCAGGAAAACAAACTACTCTATGGAGGTGATGCACCAAAATAAGGTGACCTTCTCACATTCACACTTGAAATCAGACAAATGCATACATACACTTCAGACTTGGCAGAAGGACCAGGCTGCAAGAAACTGGCAGGGAGGTTTTCATGAAAACACAGAAAATAGAGATTCACCAAGGTGCTGTGAAATGCACACTGTAAGTAATTTCCTCTATTTTTCACTTCCAAATACTGCTCTTCTCCTGTCAGCTGCAAAAATGGCACCTTGTAGACAATAGGTATGTTGGTGCTGGACCTGTGAAAGCATCAAGAGACAATGACTAAACACAAATAAACACTCAAGACATACACAGAAATATCTATCCAAGATGGAGGTAAAAACTGCGTTTATTGATTCAGGTGGAAATTTTTCCAGGGCTACGCCTTACAAAATGTGAAAGATAATTTCTCAAATGACAAGTCCTCAATATATAGGAGAAGAAAGGAGGCCTTTTTAGCACCCCTTTTTACAAGTGGCTCATTTGCATCCCCTCATTGGGAAGAGCAAGTTGGTCAAAACATTAATGAGTTGCACCCTTTACTGTCTATAAGGCCACTTCTTCAAGGTGATTTACATGGTTTGTCCACTCATTAATGCGAAATGGAGAAAACTAGTTGCACTGCTAGCTGTTTGCATCTCTAATGGTCAATTTGTAGGCACTATTTCATCTGTCGGAGTCAGTTCTCAAATCAGCGCTTCCCTTCACCACTTGGACCATCTGCTCACTCGTTTCATGCTTGTCACTTTTTCCTTTCTCTATTTTGTCTCTTCCTACTCCTTCGGCCCTCGGGGGTGAACTTCTGGCGGGCCGCTGCATTCTAGGCTCTCATGGTTAGCGCTTTCTCACTTTGAAAGCAAATAACTATTTCATTGTGCTAATTTTGGCATTCTCATGGCCATCATTGGTTTGAAAACCAATGGCTAATTTGCTATATTAATTTTGATGGCCTCTGGGACGTTCTCGTTCCTGTCAAAATGTTGTTGGGTCCTTTGCTGGCTTTTCTGCATCTTTGCCTTCCTCGACCTTCTCTGCGGGCACTCCTTTGCCTTTTGTTTTGAGATGCGCCTGAATTCCTTTAGACTTTTTGTCTGAAGGAATTCCTTCAAACAAAAAGTCTAAAGGAATTTGGGACTTAAACGAATTTGAACTTAAACAATTTTGAACCTACTTGATCCTTTTCCCTTGAAGTGCCTGCCCTCCGTCAGGGCATTTGAACTTGAATATTGCCCTTCGACCAACTGGGCATACCCTTGAACCAAGCCATTGAACCAAAAATGGTTCAACGGTTCAAGTGGTTCAACCATATCACGCCAATGAACCAAGTGATGAATATTAAACCACTCGCTTTGAACCAAGCTCGTTGAACCAAACCATTGAACCGAAATTGGTTCAATGATTCAAAGGTTCAACACTATTGAATTGAGATGTTTGAACTTGAAGATTGAAATGAGGCTTGAACTAAGGCCGAATTCATCAAACAAGAGCCCAAAAAGTCTTGAAAAACCCAGCATTCTCTGAACTGATCTTCCTTATGCCAAAGACTAACCAGCTGAGTCTGTAGAAACATGAAGTCTTTAGGGAGCTGTTGAATCCTTAGAAAATATCCCCTGCAGAGTCCGTAGATTTTACAGGACCTATACAAAATCAAAGAAATGGCCTAGAATAGTAAGGGGCAGAAGGGGACCAAAAATTTTGCCTGTTGGGCAAAATTTAGTCAATAAATTGGTGACTCCCAGGGGAAGCATGCCTGCTATGATTAAAAGACTAGTTGCCTTATATTCCATCGGGCCCAGAGTCAGATTGTAACTTTAAAATAGCAACAACTATGATAAATCTAGAACCAGTCATGCAGATCTACCTCCAAGGAAGTGAAACACACACAAGACTAAGAAAACTACTACTTGTGCAACAGCACTTAGGGAAAATAGGGAAAGAAAACAAGGGAAAATATATACAAATGAAGGAAGACTCTGTGGCAATGCTTTAGATGTATCCCATTAACTGGGATACACAATTCTTCACCATCCAACCTAGAGAGTTGGAATGCATTATGCTACTTGCACTGGGTGATTATGTATGGGCCACTCCATAGGGTGTTGAATTTTGCATGCTTTCCAGGCTTGGCTCGGTCTTTGTCCCATTTCAAGACAATGTCTCCCTCAAAGAAATCTTTTGATGAATATTTCTTGTCGAAGTGTCTCTTCACTTGCTGTTGGTGACTGGTCATAGAAGCCATAGCCCGGTCCCTTGTCTCTTGGAGCTCCATCAGCTCGCACAGCCTGACCTCCATGCTACTTCCCTCTTCTAATTGCAGCTAGCGAGTGAGGTCCAATGCTGGTAATTCAAGTGAGATGGGAAGCCTAGCTTCCCTTCCATACACGAGTGTATATGGAGAATTTCTGATTGCTCTCTTCGGAGTGATTTGATCGGCCCACAGAGCTGTCTTCAGCTTGGCATGCCAAGTCCTCTGATTTTCTTCTATGGTCCTCTTTATGATCTTGATCAAATTTTTGCTGGTGGACTCAGCCAACCCATTCCCCTATGGGTAATAATTGGATGAAGTGCTGAGATATATATACCATACCTCAGCGCCCATTCACTTGTTTTGGTTCCCAAAAAAGCCAAAGCATTATCTAAGATTATGGTGGCTGGGACCCTGAATCTTGTCACCAGGTCCTCATAAAACTCCAGGACCGCACTTTCATTTGCTTCTTTCAGAGCAACAGCCTCCACCCACCTTGTGAAATAATTCATAGCATTCAGAACCCACTTGTGTCCAGCACTGGAGGGAGGATTGATCATCCCTATGAAATCCAAGCCCCACTGCATGAATGGTTGCTCAATTTGAATGGGTTGTAGAGGCATGGAAACCAATCATTGTTTCCCATCAAAAAGTGCACACTTTTGGCACTTTCTTACCTAGGCATGGGTGTCCTTGAAAAGAGTAGGCCAAAAATAACCAGCTCTCATTATCCTTGCTGTAGTAGCCTGAGGAGTGAAATGATCACCTGCTGGTCCATTGTGGAACTCAAACAGTACCTTATCAGCTTGGTTTGGGTCAATGCATCTTAGAAGGACCCCAAAGAGATCCTTCCTAAATAATACTTCATCAACCAAGACATAAGGGAGAGACTGGAGCCTGAAGTACCTTCTCCTGGTCTTATCAAGACCCTGTGGGCATTCACCAGTGAGAAAGAAATGCCTCAGGTCTGATGTCCAATCCTTTACAAAAGCTGGCTCTTCTGTTATGGCTGCATCATGAATTAGTAAGTTGTCTTCCCCTTTCTTCTTGAAGTCTATAGCAAGGTGTTCACACAGACCTCTTCCCCTCACCAGCTTGGTGATCTTAATGTCTACGTCATACTCCATCACCTTGGTGATCCACCCTGCGCTCTTCTCATTTAGGTCACGATTGGTCAAGAAATCCTTGACACTAGGATGTGGGACCATGAGGTGAATCCTACTATTTGATAACATATGCTTGAATTTCTTTAGGCTCTGCACTACTGCCAAGACTTGCTTCTCTACATACATGTATCTGACTTTGAAATCCTCTAGCCCCTGGCTAAAAAAAGCAAGTGGCTGCTCGAGGTCATCACCATTTGCTTGGGTAAGCATGGCGGAGATCACTTCTTCATTACTAAAAGTGTAGAGGTTGAAGTCTTTGTTGAAGTCAGGGCTGATCAAAGTAGGAGCCCAAGTTATGGCCTACTTGATGGCTTCAAATCTATCCTTCCTTTGTGTTGTCCACTTAAACTCCTCACCCTTCCTCAGTATAGAGGTTAGTGGTTTGACTATCTCTACAAAATTTGGAATGAATCTCTGAATGAAATTTATCCTGCCAAAGAAACTCTGCAGGCTTTTCTTGTGCTTAGGTAGGGACATCTCCAAGATAGAATGAACTCTCTCAGGGTTAATGGATAAGCCTTCCCTGGAAATGATGTGGCCAAGGAGTTTCCCCTCATGAACAACAAACACGCATTTCTTTGGATTAAGAGAGATGCCAAATTCCCTACACCTTTCAAAAATCTGCCTGAGGTGTCCCATGTGTTGGCTCGCTTCCTTGGAGAACACCATCACATCGTCAAGGTATACCAGCACATTGTTGTTTATCAAGCCTCCAAATGCCATGTCCATGGCTCGCTGGAAAGTAGCACCAGCATTAGATAGCCTGAATGGCATCTTCTTATAGGCAAATGTTCCCCATTTAGTAGTGAAGGCCATTTTGTGTTGGTCACAGCCTTGCACTAGAATCTGATTATACCCTGAATAACCATCCAGGAGGGAGAAATATTCACTATCTGTTACCTTTTGAAGGATTCGCTCCATATTTGGGAGGGAGTAATGGTCTTTTAAAGAGACCTTATTAAGGTCTATGAAATCGACACATAGCCTGATCTCCCCATTCTTCTTTCGAACAGGAACAAGATTGGCCAGCCAGGAGGAATATTTGATTGGAAATATAATCTCAGACTCAATCAATTTGGCTAGTTCCCTCTGCATGAGAGGCTCAATTGTCAGGTTGATAGGCCTCTGCTTCTGCGTGACTGGCTTGGTGCCTTCTTCTAATTTGATGGTGTGCTGGGTGAGTCTTGGGTCGAAGCCTTTCAAAATAGTATAATTCCAAGCAAAAACATCATCAAACTCCTACACAACAAAATAAAAGGTTGCCTTTCTTGAACCATGTAGACTTTTCCAAGCACAAACAACTTGTCCTTGAAGATCTCAACCCTTTCGTAATTCTCCTCCTTAGTTGTGATGAATACCTTGTATTTTCTCAATTGGTCATCTCCATTGAAAATGATCTCAAGCATGACCAAACCTTTAGGGAGCTTATTATTCTTCAATTGAACAATCTGGTTTCCCTATTGTTGTTGCAACTTCGCCTGGTTCTATGTTGCGAACTAAGCTTCCTCCTTCAAGAAGAAAGCTATTTGCTGGTCATTTTCAAAAACCTGCCAATTTTTAATGTTGTCAGGGACAGAGGGTCAAACTACCACCTTCAATTGGTGTGAACCACAATTTTGACTTATTTCCCTTGAAACATCAAATTGAGCACCAATTGCCACTAGCCTATCCACTTGTTTATTCTGCTCTCTGAGAATGGAAGTGATATTGAAAGTGAGGAAATCTTCCACCAAGTCCCAGACCCTGTGCTTGTAAGATTTTAGCAAGGAATTTTTGGTCAAATTCTGGCCTTTCACCTAATTTACAATTAGCTCACTATCTCCCAAAACTTACAACTCCTTGATCCCTCTTTTTCTTGCCCATTCCAGACCATGGATAAGGGACTCATATTCTACAACATTGCTTGTGCAAGAGAATTGGAAATGGAAAGCTGAAAAGTACCTATCCTTTGAAGGGGAGACTAACATCACCCCACCACCAGCTCCCAGCCTACTTCTAGAACCATCAAAATATAGCTGCCATAGGCCTAGGTCTTCTTGGCTTGCCTTCATTACGTTTGGTATAAAGGCACCCTCTTCGTGCATGCAGTAGACTCCAAGGTCTGTCTCCTCTATGAACTTGTAAGGATCATGCTCAAAGTTATCATTCCCCACTCATCCAAGAGTAGGTCTGCGACTCCTTCAAGAGCAAAAGACAGAGATTGATCTGTCTGGGACTCTTCTGGGTTCATAATGGTGTAACTAACGTTTGTTGCCTTGGGTGAATATGGTTCTAGATGGTCCTTGTAGAGTGGCTCAGATTTGATCTTTACCTTGGTCCCATACTTGGTTCTAAAAACCAGATAGGACCAATTTACTGCTAGATAGCCACCTATTTTTGATGTGAAGTCCCTGGACAAGCAAATTGTGAAATAAGGAGGAACATCTGCTACCACTATATCATGGGGAATTGAGAAGGTTGGGCAAGCATGTAATGTCAAGCTTAAACCCTTCAAAATCCTAACTATTTTTGTAGGCATCCCATCTAGCTACAGGACTCCCTTATTCATCTCTTCATATTTTAGTCCCATCTTGTCAGCTATGCACTTGGGCATCATTGAGGTGCTAGCCCCACTATCAATGATGCAATTATGCACCAAGAAATCCCCTATAACCAAGGGCACATAGAATGGGGTAATTTTCCCTTCCTTTACTTGGCCTGAAGTGGAAGGATGTCCACTCATCATTAAGACCTTATCGATGCTTGCTAAGAGAGCTTGTCGATCCAGCTCATGTAATTCCCTTTGTAGCGTGTCCTTCTATCCTGGAAGAGACAATGAATCCCATAAAGAGATGTTCATATGCAACTTCTTCATCTGGTCCACTATATTAAGTTGGGGACTGCCTCCCTTTAATCTTTCTTTGGGACTAATTCCAACCTGAGTTACAGGCTGAGGGGCCAAAGGAACAAATGGCTGTCTAAAGTTTGGGGCTTTCTGATTTGAGTGTGATGGAGAAGGTGCAGCTACCGCTTGGGTGGATGCCTGAAATTCTCCCATTACCCTCCTCTTAAATCTTGTGTTGGTTGTAACACAGTCAACCTGGTTGTTTGGGATGCCCACATAATTTACTAAATAAAATTCCCCTTCCAGATGATTCATGAGGGAAGAATCAAGCTAGGCGTGATTGCTATTTGTGCTAGGTTGCGTTGGAGCCTCAAAAATTTGGGAATGAGCGGCTACCTGATTGTCTGCATTTTAGAAATAACTCATCATCTCATTTGTGTAAACAACCTATTCTTGACCATATCCCATGGTCGAACAACTTGGTTGCTCCTGTACTAGATTATTCTGAACAGGCACCATGACTTTAGATGATGAAGGGGGGCCTGAGTTGTAGTTTTGAAACGGTCTGGTCTGAGTGAGCTGACCCTATCTTTGATTATAGTTTTGGAAAGGGGTTCTAGGGGCTTGACCATAATGCTGGTGTCCTTGATTCGGTCTGTTGTTTTGAGCTTACTGCCTTTTAAGAGCTACAAGCTCATTTGAAATGCTCTGCAACATAATTTTAACCTCATGAAGCTCATTGGATGGAGCAGCAGATGGTTTCTCAATGCTAGGTAGAGGAGCCAATGTGGGAGCAATGGCCTAAATTGGAGGTAGTATCTCTAGAAAAAGTGGCATGTGAGGCCTAGGGGCTATTTTCCTAGCCTATACTAAGCAATTTTTAGCTGCTATGGCTATGTCATAAGCAGTAGGCAGTATATGCCCTCCCATGGATTGTATCATCACATCAATATCACTGTTTAATGCTCTTAAATAGTACAAGAAAGCATAGTTGGGAGTCAATCTTACCAGGATGGGAATTCTATCCCAAGTCTTTTGAAACTGCGTGTTGAAATCCTACATATACTCATGTGGAGCTCTTTTTATGGTCGTTAGCTGCTCAGCAAGTGAGAGGTCATCGCTCTTTTCCCCAAAGCAGTCTATCAACTGAGTACCCAATTCATTCCAAGAATGGATTGAATTTACAGGCAAAGTCTCGTACCAGTCAAGAGCCTTGCCTTTGAGAGACAATGCCAACAATCTAATGGCAATATTTTCCTCTATGACATTATGAATATTATAGAGGTTAGCAATATTCTTAATGTGCTCGATGACTGTAATGGACCCCTCTCCATCAAAAGAAGGCACATTTTTTAGGGTTGTTCTTGAAATTGGATCATAATGTGGGAGGTTCAAGGGGCTCTGACCATGAAAAGCCGCAAAAGGCAATGCCATAGCTGGGATGGGCTGTAGTTGTGGCTCTACAATGTATGTGTTCCTTACAACAGGTCTGGGAGGGTGGCTTGTTGAATAAGGATGGGTCCTCTCAAATCTTAGCCTTTTTGCAGAGTTTAGAGGCAACTCAATGAAATCGAAAGGAACCCCTTTAGAAGCAGACCTTATGGTGACTTTAGGCATAAAAAGTTAAGAAACTGGTCTAAATTGGAAAACTAAAGCTCTTACCAGTGGAGTCACCAAATGCTATAAATCTTGATTTGTTGCGATAGGACCAACATCAATCCTGAAACCTAACTGAGTTGTAAAACTGTGTCCCACCAGGCATGCCAAAATTATTAACGTAAAAGATTGCACCCTTGGTAGGAGGCCAAGCTCCTACCTTCTCCTCACAACTATGGAAACTCCTCTCTCACTTGTGGGACTAGAGAAGCTGGAGGGGAGAGTCTCTAGATAAGGGCTAGCTCCCTTTGATGCATCATGTTTTTTCTAGCAAGTGTTAACACGTATGGATATATAAATATATACTAGGGGGGATGAAAAGGGAGAAAGATGTAGGAAAACAAACTACTCTATGGAGGTGATGCACCAAAATAAGGTGACCTTCTCACATCCACACTTGAAATCAGATAAATGCATACATACACTTTAGACTTGGCAGAAGGACCAGGCTGCAAGAAACTGGCAGGGAGGTTTTCATGAAAACACAGAAAATAGAGATTCACCAAGGTGTTGTGAAATGCATAATGTAAGTAATTTCCTCTATTTTGCACTTCCAAATACTGCTCTTCTCATGTTAGCTACAGAAATGGCACCTTGTAGACAACAGGTATGTTGGTGCTGGACCTATGAAAGCATCAAGAGACAATGACTGAACACAAACAAACACTCAAGACATACACAGAAATATCTATCCAAGATGGAGGTAAAAACTGCGTTTATTGATTTAGGTGGAAATTTTGCCAGGGTTACGCCTTACAAAATGTGAAAGATAATTTCTCAAATGACAAGTCCTCAATATATAGGAGAAGAAAGGAGGCCTTTTTGGCACCCCTTTTTACAAGTGGTTCATTCGTGTCCCCTCATTGGGAAGAGCAAGCTGGTTAAAACATTAATGAGCTGCGCCCTTTGGTGTCTGTAAGGCTGCTTCTTTAAGGTGATTTACACGATTTGTCCACTCATTAATGTGAAATGAAGAAAACCAATTGCACTGCTAGCTATTTGCGTCTCTAATGGTCAACTCATAGGCACTATTTCATTTGTTAGAGTCACTTCTCAAATCGGCACTTCCCTTCACCACTTGGACCATCTGCTCACTTGTTCCATGCTTGTCACTTTGTCCTTTCTCTATTTTGTCTCTTCTTGCTCCTTCGGCCCTCAAGGGTGAACTTCTGGCGGGTCACTGCATTCTGGGCTCTCATGGCTAGCGCTTTCTCACTTTGAAAGCAAATGGCTATTTCATTGCGCTAATTTTGGTGTTTTGACGGCTGTCATTTATTTGAAAACCAACGGCTAATTTGCTCTATTAATTTTGACGGCCTCTGGGACATCCTTGTTCCTGTCAAAATGTCATCGGGTCTTTCGCTGGCTTTTTTGTGGCTTTGCCTTCCTCGACCTTCTTTTCAGGCACTCCTTTGCCTTTTGTTTTGAGCTACACTTGAATTCCTTCAGACTTATGTTTTGAAGGAATTCCTTCAAACAAAAAGTCTGAAGGAATTTGGGACTTAAACGAATTCAAACTTAAACAATTTAAACCTACCTAGTCCTTTTCCCTTGAAGTGCTTGCCCTCCATAAGGGCATTTGAACTTGAAGACTGCCCTTCAACCAATTGGGCATACCCTTGAACCAAGCCGTTGAACCAAAACTGGTTCAACGGTTCAAGTGGTTCAACCATTGTGTGCCGATGAACCAAGTGTTGAATATTAAACCACTCGCTTTAAACCAAGCTTGTTGAACCAAACCATTGAACCAAAATTGGTTCAACGGTTCAAAGGTTCAACGCTGTTGAATCGAGATGTTTGAACTTGAAGATTGAAATGAGGCTTGAACCAAGGCTGAATTTGTTAGACAAGAGCCCGAAAAGTCTTAAAAAACCCAACATTCTTTGAACTGATCTTCCTTATGCCAAAGACTAACCAGCTAAATCTATAGAAACATGAAGTCTGTAGGGAGCTGTTGAATCCTTAGAAAATATCCCCTGTAGATTCTGTAGATTTTATAGGACCTGTACAAAATCAAAGAAATGGCCTAGAGCAGCAAGGGGCAGAAGGGGACCAAAAAATTTGCTTATTGGGCAAAATTTGGTCAACAGGAAGGAGAAAGTTTTTTGAGTTCAATTGGGAGCTATCGAAATGGGGTATTTATGGAGGTAGTTGGATCATTAGGGGTTTATCTATTCTCTGGTCACCTTTTTCTTCCAAAGTATAAGTATTAGCTTCTAAGTAGAATTGGCAAGTGGGCAAAATCTTTAATTCATATTTTTAGTTTGTGTTGGTCAATATCTATGGTCCTCAAGGTGTTCAACTCAAATCTTCCTTATGGGAAGACACTTCATCTTTTCTAAAAGACTTTCAGATGGAAAATTTTGTCTTTGGAGGGGACTTTAATGCCATTTCAATTTTCAAGGATAAAAAAGGTGGTGTGTTTTTTGACTCTTAGGTGATTCAAGATTTTGGAAAGTTCATTGAATAGAATGCTCTAGAAGACGTTTCTCCTAATTCAAGCTGGTTTACCTAGAACAATAGGCATTTGGAAAAGGATAATATTTTAGAGAGGTTGGATAGGTTTTTGACTACTCCTAATTAGAATCAAAGCAACAAAAAATTGTATTGTTAGGTCTCTCAGTTTGTAGGATCAGATCATCAACTGATTATTTTGAAAATTGATTTTGAATCCCCTTTGAAAAGATGTTTGTTCAAATTTGAACTGATGTGGCTGTGAGATCCCTCTCTTTTTAACTTTCTTAAAAATTGGTGGCTTCAATGCCCAATAGTTCAAGGATCTAAGATGGTTTAGATGTTCAAAAGATTAAAATTTGTAAAAGAAAAAATGAAAGTTTGGTATAGAGAACACTTCAAAAATATTTTTCAAGAAAAAATAAGAATTGAAGAAGAGTTGAAGAATTTGAATGAAATAATTTTTTAGAAATAGATGGATGTGGAAGCTTATCATCGAGAGAAATCATTGACAAGGTAATATGAGGATATTCTATGTAGGTAAGAAATATATTGGAAACAGAAATCAAGAGAAAATTGGCTTATAGAAGGGGGCACAAATTCAGCATTTTTCATCAATCGGTTAAATCAATAAGGTGACAAGAATATCTCATATCCTTTCCAATCAAGGGGTGGCTTTAGAAATCCCTAAACAGATTAGGTTTGAAGAAATTAAATTCTTCCAATACCTATTAAATGATGATTTTTTCTCTAACTTGAGAGCTCAAAATGAATTTATTCAATTCATCCCTGAAGTAATTTCCCAAGATATGAATGATAAATTGATGTCTCCATTTTATTTAGAATAAATCAAAAGGTTGGTTTTTTTCTATGGCCCAAGATAAAGCTCTTGGTCCAATTGGTTTTCCTACATCCTTCTTTCAACATTTCTAGGAAGTGGTGGGAATAGATGTCTGGGAGATGGTAGAAGAATCTAGAAAGAATAAAAAAGTGAAACCAGAGTTGAATATGACTTTTATTTCTTTATTTTTTTGAAATGGGAAGTGAAATATTATTCCTTAGACTTCAAACCAGCAGGATTGTGTAATACAGTGTATAAGATCATATCTAAAGCAATTACTAAAAGAATGAAACCTTTCTTAAATAAGCTAATTTTTGGATAACAAGCAGGTTTTATTTTAGGTAGAAGCATTCAGGAAGGAATAATAGTGATGCATGAAATTATGCACTCTTTGTCGCATAATCATCAAAAAGGTGTGATGATAAAATTGGATATAAGCATAGCATATGACAGAGTTAATTGGATATTTTGGTTTAAAATTATGTTAAGGTTTGGTTTTAGAAATTACTGGTGTGAATAGGTTTATAGCTGTGTTTCTAACCCAAAATTTTTGGTGCTAGTAAAAGGTATCCCCTTTGGTTTTTTCACTATTACCAGATTTTTGAGGCAAGGGATCTTGTTAGAGGTACAATCCACTGAGAGGGGGGAAGGGTGAATCAGTGGTGGTAAAAAATCCAATTCAATTTCCAAACTCTTGTAAATACTTAAGCATTCAATACAAACATTCATGAAGCATATAAATCATTAATAGCAATGAATAATCAACATAATGCAAGATCACATACACAACATAAAATATACATGGAAAACCCTCATGGGGAATAAAACCCACTCTCAAGCCTGCAAACACATGGACTACTATCTTATAAGATGATCACAAAAAAGAGACTGATTAATTCCTTATGATCAGGAACCTTCAATCAAGTCCTTCTAACCTACAATCTTGATCAAGTCCTTATGATCAAAGGTCTTTAGTGAAACTCTTTAGTAAAACCCTATTTCACAAGGAGCAACTACCCCTATGGAAGATCAAGTCCTTTAGACCCTCCTTGAGAAGAACACTTTCATCCTAGAACTGATGTCTTCAAAACTTGATGATGGATCTCTAATTTTTAACCCCTACCCAAACTCTCTCTCTATCACAAATAGGCCTCTCACATAGGCATGCCACAATCTCTTTCCTTCCTCACTCAAACTATCCTCATATGCAACCTCACATCTCTTCACATAACTTCAAACTACAAGAATAATATTCTATCAATATAAACATGATCTACAAATCATAAACATAATCCTTAATCTTCTATGCTCATCAACACAATAGTTGGGCACTCTCACTTTCCTCTAATTTCCTTTACTATCCAACTCTCTCACACACAAGTATAGAACCCAACACATTTGGTTTCACTATATATAGAGAAATCATGAATTATCAATTCCATAATAATCCTTTTCAGCCACAATACATGCCTTCACCCTTAATGCATCTCACATGGGTCACACTTAAGCACAACACACTTTCAAATAGGCCTAAGTCACTTTTAGGTCCTATGGAGACCCATTCAGGTCTTTGACACATCTTAGAGCAAAAAAAGAACATAAAAACACTTTCCAAAAGCATGGACCCATTCTACATGATCTATAGGTCCCCCTTAAGATCCAACAACCATCACAATATTTTTTAGCTTAAGCACAAATAGCTCAAACACTTTTCTATACACACAGTCATTATGAGTGAACACATAGTCACCTTCTAATCCTTCATTCATGCTACATATGATTGGTCAATCCATCATAATGCACCTAGAGAATCCTTATAGAGTCTATAACACTTCCCAATATTCAATTCATCAAGATATATTGAAACAATATCAAAATAAACTCAAACAATATTATTGAGTCACCTACAGTCCATGCACAAACACATAGTCAACTTTGAATCTAATATCTTTTTCTATACACACTTCCAGATCTTCAAAACCAAATTCATTCGATGCACCATAGATTTCTCTTTATCTTTGTTTTTTATAATAATAGCAATTTCAACTTCTATCAAAAGATATGGACCAAACACCAAACACTGGTATTTCCCTTTGCAAAATTCAAAATTCAAATGCAAATGGTCATAGTTAACCTTCGTCCACTTTATTCACATCTCATGTCCTCTCATCTTTGGATCAATTGTGCACTATTTGATCATGTCTAAACTTTAATGCATAGGTGCCAATGTACAAATGTTAAACCTTAGTCACTTTGACCTCATCTCATGTAATCTTGAAACTTTGACTCAACATGCTATATCAATCTCTACAGATCAGTTAGGTATTTATCATGCAGCTCACACCATTTGATCAATCTATACAAACACCCACTCATCTTTAGATCCTTATCTTGTACCTTTGTTCAGTCATTAAACATCATGTACCTATCTTCATCTTAATTCTTTATGACTTCTTGGAGAAATGTGCACCATTGATCTTGCTCAAGCTTTAACTCTTTCAAAAATGACTATGGGGACCATTTCAATATGCATGAGTAGCCATTTTTTCACCTCAATAAGTTCTTTTGTGCTTCAATGTAGGATCTTAAATTTGGACCAAATAATCTTCTCACATAGGAGAATCCAACCATATGACACACTGCTCTTGGAACCCTCGTACATGAAATATATAATGCCATTAAAATTCATTCTCAAAAACTTCTATCATAAAGCCAACAATGTCAAAACCTACCTAAGAGGCCAACTTTGAGCATGTATAATGTTTGCCTCACTTCAGTGCATGATCTCAAATTTAGTGAAAAGCATCTATGTTCACAACTAAACAAACCCATATAATCAGTTTCTCTTGAAACCTTCACATGTGAAAGATATAAAATCATCAAAATAACCACTCAACTCTTTCTTGCCTTATGCAAATTTGGTTATGGAAAACACATTCAAACTGCTTGGGAGCCCAACTTTGCATATGCATATCTTTTGACACATTTCATCACATGATCTAAATTTTAGAATATATAAACTAGGTACAAAACTAAACAAACCCATATGATCACCTTCTCCTGAAATGTCCACATATTCAAAATATTCCATCATCAAACTACTTACTCGGCTCTTTCTAGCCATATTGCAAATTTGGTTATGGGAAAACAATGAATTTTGACATAGAAGCCAACTTTGCACCCTCATATCTTTAATTGTACTTCGATGCATGACTTGAGATTTTGCACATAATAAGTAGGGAATAATGTGATCACAACCATATGACTAACTCCCATTGAATCATTCCCACATGGTAATGGTGACATCATCAAACTACCTACTCAAATTTTCTACCACTGGACCCAAAATGTCTAGATGAGAACAATGATGAATTGGGTGAATTTCACTATGCATATAAGCATTCAAAACATTATTGTCTTCTGATATGACCCATTTCACATGCTTCAAACACCATACTCATCCTTGAACATCTATAATCTTGCCAAAAATGAAGATCGACAAAGCCAACATAAAGCACACTAGAACAAGCACATTGCACACTTTGTCATTATTACTTAAGCTATAAAATCACTTCATCCAATAACAAGTACACCTCCATGACATCATCATGACATCACTAAAAACTTATCAAACAATCCCCCCCTTTGTCATTGATGTCAACAAACATCATATATATCAATATACAACTCACCTTCTCTCTCTTTAGGCATTCCCACAATAGGAACTTTCTCCCCCATTGACCTAATGACAAGGTGGGCACCAAATGATCCTAAGGACTTGAAAATACCATAAAAAATAGGAAATGGCCATCTTATAAATATGATACAAACTCCCCCTTACTTAATCCTGCCTTATCTTATCTTAACAAACTTCCTCTTGCATCATGTCAACACTCTTCTTCACAAGCATAGTAACCAATATAGATAGAACACACAAAAATCATTATAATATAATATAAATCACCAAGAAACATTTGAGAGGTAATCCCCCTAATAACTCTAAGTAATTTCATCACTTGATCATCTTCATATCTCCACACACCATTAAGAACCACCATGCAGGCTTACCAGCCTTCTTTCTTAAGACACTTCCATGACCACCAATAGAGCATCATGCCACTCACCAAATATGAAACATGAACTAAACCATCTTTATATCTCACCTTGAAACACACATACCTTTATTTTTTGGATAAACTGAACAAAGAGCACATCTTCAATACTATGCCTTTCTAGACTCCTTGTAGCCCTACCTGGAACTTGCAAAGCCCACAACTTTATGTAAACACATATTTAGGACCTAAAACTTCATATCTAGAGCACTCTCATATTCCCCCTTAAGGAAACCAATTTTAAACAACTAGATCATCTTATATAATATACTTCCTTCACAAACCTAGTGCCCAATTAGGCCTCCAACTTGACAAAAACTTGAATAAATTGAGAATCACAAACCTTTAAATCTCTATGAAGCTTGATTTGTCAACACATTTTTCCCATTCAATATATTAGAAAGCCTTAGACCTCAACTCATAAGGCAAACCACTTTTTTAGCAGAACCTAAAACCTTAGAATCTCAAAATAAATAAAGTCAACACAGTACCTTCCAGTCAACATCCACCTCTAAAACTTATTGTACACCTAGAGACAATCATTAAACACTTTTGGATCAAAATTTGAGTTTCCACACCATTAGGAACCTTGACTTCCTATAACCCATTTTTAGGACCTTCAAATCAAAAAACCACCTGGAGCATGCTAGAATAATGTCAACAAACCTTATTATGCAAAAATATCATCTTGATAAAACACAAATCCTCCGTTGTCATCTGGGAACCTTAAATCTAACCCTATAGACTACTCCATATATAATTATCAACATCATGAAATTACCTTAGCTTATTTTCCACCTGGACATACATGTTCCAACTTAGAACACTCAACTGTAGTCATCTAGAACCATCTCAAAGAACACCACAGCAACACTTGCTTCTCCACTTGAAAGGAGTCTCTTAAAAAGCATAGATAGATACACCCTCTATACCTCAATACTATTAAATAAATATAACTCCTCATATTCCTCTTCCTCCTTGTTCATATGATACTTATAGTTTTTCTTCTTTTTCTTCTTTGGATTTAAAGAAACAACTTCCTCAACTACTACAACATTCTCCTTTTCTTCTATGATTGGATTATCAATACATGGAGACAACATAGATTCATGGCATACCCTTTCATCTAAAGAATCTTCCTTGAATATTGGATCCTCATCACTAGGCACTTGTTCAACAACAATAGGATGTTCACTTGGATCCATACAGACCTCAGAACTAGCTTCAACCAACACCTTGGTCTTCTCCTTGAGCTTAGTCTCTTCATTCTCAACATGATTAGATAATGATACCTCTTGGGACTCTTCAACTTTAGAATCATTCTCCACCATATCAAACATATTACTTGGACCTATAGTCTCATCATGACTCATACTTACCACCTTTGGTTTTTATGTATTAACTTGTCTTCTTCTTGCATTCTTGGAGCCTAATTGAACCTTTTATGATGGCTAGGTCTTTGCTTGCAGAACCTAGCAATGTGACCTCTCTATTCACAAGTGAAACATACCATAATTTTTACAAAAGGTTCATTTTACCTTACCAGATTTGGACAATATCTTGCAATGTGTCCAGTCATAACAACTGTAGCACTCAATATCTCTTGATGGAAACTCAGCATGTCTTACCTTAAATGGACAATGTTTTGCAAAGTGTCCCACATCATGATAGTTGAGACATTGAACCTTTCTTACACTTTTTAATTGATGAACCCCATCATAGTTCCAAGCAAATTCATTCTTAATAGGTCTTCTACATTCTCTAGCTCTATGCCTAAACAAATTACACGTATAGAAGTAACCATTGAAATTTGCATACCTCATGGTATTTGGTTGTCCAGTCTATTTATTATTCATTCTATCAGCACTTAAATTCATTTTTTGATGATTATATTCAAAGGTTGATTGTCTTTTTTCACATAGTCTTCATCTTATCTTGAGTTGAAATCTTTGGTTCTTATTTGTATCCAAAACCAGTCTTATCACTTGCATACTTTTGATCATTTAGAATGTTGTCTAGATCACTTGAGCTCTTTTAAAATCTCAAAAATGGCATAACCTTACTATATATCCTCTCTAACTCATATTTAAAAGACTCATTTTCAATTACATACCTTGTACATCCATCTTCTTTAGGTTTTAAGCTTGAAGACAAGATTACCAATTGATAACTGAGATGTTTGACCATATCGTCATGTTCCTTGGTATATTCATCCATTATTGCCTCAAACACACTGAATTTTTCCTAAAATTCCTTGAGTTTAGATTTCACCTTCTTATTTATTTGTTTCTCAATCTTCAGTTCTTCATGAGCATTTGTTAATGCAGTCTCATAGTCCACCTCATCTTCATCATCATCTAAATCACTCCAAGTAGACCCATTCTAATGTGAGAAACTTCCTTCCTCGACCATGAACAGAGCTTCATCTTGAATAGAACCATCATCTTCATGATCATATTCTAAGTCACCATCTTCACTCTCATCTGATAAACTACAATCTTCTTTGGTGTGTAGACTCTTCTTGTCCTTGAAGTACTTATTATTTTTATCTAACCTTTTGAATCCCTTTTTGATTTTATCAGACCTGAAAGATCTCTTGACATCATCATGACCTTGATCATATTCTTCATCATTATCCTTCTTATACTTATGAGGTCACTTATTATAAAAATGTCCTATCTCACCACAATTAAAGCATTTGAGGGGTAGCTTACCTTTATACTTGCCTGAACCTATTCTCAATTTTCTTGAAATCAAAATAATTAGTTCATCCTCATCTATATCAGGTATGTCATTCTCCTTGTAATTCTTACCTTGGAACTTCTTCTTTGTCTTCATCTTAGTCTTGAAATTTTCTTTCTTCTTTGGTGGTATATCATCATTCTTCCCCATCTCATAGGCAGTAAGAGTGCCATGCAATTGATCCATCTTCAACTGAGTAAGTTCACAACTCTCTTCTATAGTAGATACTTTTGGATCAAACTTTAGGGATAGAGACCTTAATACCTTTTGAACAATAGTAGTTTCTTCAAGATTCTCTCCAAGACCTCTGATAATGCTTACAATCTCATCAACTCTCCATAGAAAGGCTACCACAATATCTTCTTCATTTATCTTGAGACTTTCAAATTGCCTTTTGTTAGTCTACAAATTAGTAAGATTAACCTTTGAATCTCTTTCAAAAATAGTCTTTAATTTATCCCATATTTCATTGGTAGATGGCATTCATTGCCTTAGAATTATTCTCAAATAGCTTCTTGTTTGTAACACTAGATGAAGGAATAGAAAAAGCAACATAACCATCCAAAACAAATTGCCATACATCAAGCCCTAGGGACACAATGTATGTCTTCATCCTAGCACTCCATAAATCATAATTAGATCCATTGAACATCGGTGCTTGCTTAGTTGAGAAACCACCTTCTACATTCTGACTAGCCATTGTACCTTGGATCACCTTCAAGATGTCAAGCTTTTACCAAATGACCTAGATAAGATACCAATTATTACGGGTACAATCCACTGAGAGGGAAGGGTGAATCAATGATAGAAAACAATCCAATTTAATTTCTAAACTCTTTTAAATACTTAAGCATTTAATAAAAACATTCATGAAGCATACAAATCATTCATACTAGTGAACAATGAACATAATGCAAGATCACCTACACAACAAAAGATCTATGTGGGAAACCCTCTTGGGGAATAAAACCCACCCTAAATCCTATAAACACATGGACTAATATCCTATAATATGATCACAAATAAGAGACTAATCAATTCCTTATGATCAAGAACCTTCAGTCAAGTCTTTCTGACCTATAACCTTGATCAAGTCCTTATGATCAAAGGTCTTTAGTGAAACCCTATTTCACAAGGAACAACTACCCCTAAGGAAGATCAAGTCCTTTAGACCCTCCTTTATAAGAACACTTATACCTTAGAGATGATATCTTCAACACCTGATGATGGATCTCTAATTTCTAACCCCTGCACAAACTCTCTTTCTCCATCTCAAATAGGCTTCTCATATGAGCATGCCATAATCTCTACCCTTCCTCACTCAAACTATCCTCATATGTAGCCGTAGATCTCTTCACAAAACCTAAAACTATAAGAACACTATACTATCAATAGAAACATGATCTACATATCATACACATAGTCCTTAATCTTTTTTGCTCATCAACCCAATAGATAGGAACTCTCACTCTCCTCTACTTTCATTCTCTCTCCAACTCTCTCACATACAAGTTTAGATCCCCACACATTTGGGTTCACTATATATAGATCAATCATGAATTATCAAGTCCATAATAATCCTTTTTATCCATAATACATGCCTTCACCCTTAGGTTATCTCACATGGGTCACACTTAAGAACAACACACTTTCAAATAGGCCTAAGTCACATTTAGGTCCTATGGAGACCCATTTGGATCTTTGACACATCTTCAAGAAAACAAAGAACATAAGAACACTTTCTAAAAACATGGACTCATTATACATGATCTATAGGCCCTCCTTAAGAGCCAACAACCATCATAGTATCCTTTATCTTAAGCATGAATAGCTCAAACACTTCTTTATACACACAGTCATCATGAGCAAACACATAGTCACCTTCTAAGCCTTCATTTATACTACATATGATTGGTCAATCCATCATAATTCACCCAAAGGATACTTATGGAGTCTACAACACTCCCTAATAGTCAATTCATTAATATATATCAAAACAAGCTTGAACAATCTTCTCAAGTCACTTACAATCCATGCACAAACACAGTCAACTTTGAAGCTCAATATCTTTGTCTATACATACTTCCAGATCTTCAAAATAGATTCATTAGATGCACCATGAAGTTCTATTTATCTTTGCTTTTTATAGTAATAGAAAATTTGACTTCTATCGAAATATATAGACCAAAAACTAAACACTAGTATTTCCCTTTGAAAAATTCAAATATTCAAATGCAAACGGTCACAATTAACCTTTGTCCACTTTGCTCGCATATTGTGTCCTCTCAACTTTGGATCAATTACACACCATTTGATCATGTCCAAACTTTAATGCATAAGCACCAATGTACAAATGTTAAACCTCAATCACTTTGACCTCATCTCGTGCAATCTTGAAACTTTGACTCTACGTGCTCTATCAATCTCTATGGATTAGTCAGGCCTTTATCATGCAGTTCACATCATTCAATCAATCTATACAAACACCCACTCACCATTAGATAGTTATCCTGTACCTTTAGTCAGTCATTAAACATCATACACATGTCCTCTTTTGTTGCTTCTTAACTTTTTGGAGTAATGTGCATCATTTATCTTGCTCAAGTTTTAACTCTTGCAAACATGACTAAGTATGGGGACTCTTTCAATATGCATGAGTAGCCATTTTTTCACCTCAATAATTTATTTTGTGCTTCAATGTAGGGTCTTAAATGTGAACCAGATAATTTCCTCACATAGGAGAATACCACCATGTGACACATTGCTCCTGGAACCCTTACACGTGTGAGATATAACACCATTAAAATTCCTTCTAAAAAACTTCTATCACAAAACCAACTATGTCAAATCCTACCTGAAAGGATAACTTTTACCATGCAAAACTATTGTCGTGCTTTAGCGCATGATCTCAAATTTAGTACAAATCATCTATGCTCAAAACTAAAAAACCTCATATGATTAATTTATCTTAACACCTTCACAATTAAAATATATAACATCATCAAAATGCTCACTCCGCTCTTTCTTTCCTTATGCAAATTTGGCTAAGTATGAAAAAACACAGACAAACTGCCTGGAAGCCCAACTTTGCATATGCATATCTTTTGATGCATTTCATCACATGATTTAAATTTTAGTGAAAATAAACTAGGTCCAAAATTGAAAAAACTCATATGGCCACCTTCTCCTAAAACATCCACATGTGTGAAATATTATATCATCAAAATCCTTAATCGACTCTTTTTGGTCATATTGCAAATTTGGCTAAGTATGGGAAAATAATGAATTTTGATTGAGAAGCCAACTTTGCACCCTCATATATTTAACCATACTTTAACTCATGAATTGAGATTTGGTGCATAACAAATAGGGACTAATGTGATCATAACCATATGACCAAATCCCATTGACTCATTCCCACATGATAATAGTGACATCATCAAACTGCATACTCAAATTTTCTACCACTGGACCCAAAGTGTCTAAATGAGAACAATGATTAATCAAGTTAATTCCACTCATGCACATAAACATTCAAAGCATTATTGTCTTTGGATAGAACCCCTTTCACATGCTCCAAACACCATACTCATCCCTAAACATCTCTAATCATGCCATAATTGAAGATCATCCAAGCCAACATAAAGCACACTAGAACAAACACATTGCACACTTTACCATTGTTACTTAAGCTATCAAGGCACTTCATCCACTCACAAGGACACCTCTATGACATCATCATGACATCACTGACAAATTTTCCAATATATCCTTTGTCTCCTTTTATTTTCATAATCATTGTAGAAGCCTTGGGTAGAGCAATTCATGATGCATAGGATCAAGACATGATTCATGGAAATTATTGATAATTTTTATACTCTAATAAATCATCAATTTACAAATGATATTTTTATTTTTGGAAAAGTAGGGATAGAAAAAGCTATGGAGTTTAAAAGAATATTGAAAAGATATGAAGAAGCCTTTGGATAAAGAGTTAATGAAGGTAAGTCTAAATTTTTTTTTGTGAACTATTGTCATAGGATTGAAAGGAATCTAAGCAATCTTCTAGGCTATCAAGGCACTTCATCCACTCACAAGGACATCTCCATGACATCATCATGACATCACTGATAACTTTTCCAATAGATCCTTTGTCTCCTTTTCTTTTCATAATCATTGTAGAAGCCTTGGGTAGAGCAGTTCATGATGCATAGGATCGAGACATGATTCATGGCTTAAAAATTGTTGATAATTTTGATACTCTAGTGTATCATCAATTTATAAATGATATTTTAATTTTTGGAAAATTAGGGATAGAAAAAGCTATGGAGTTTAAAAGAATCTTGAAAAGATATGAAGAAGCCTTTGGATAAAGAGTTAATGAAGGTAAGTCTAAAATTTATTTTGTGAACTATTGTCATAGGATTGAAAGGAATCTAAGCAATCTTCTAGGATTTAAAATTGGGAAACTTCTAAGTAAATATTTGGGGTGCCTTTTTTCAAAGGGACTAGCTCCTCAAAAATTTGGAAAATTTTGCTAGAAAGATTTAAGGCCTATTTGAGTTCATGCAAAAGAAGATGGCTTTTCATAGCTAACAGAATTACTCTGATCAAAGTAGTCCTTAGTTATCTTCTGACATATTATTTCTTATATATTAGCCCTCTAGCAAGGGTAATCAACTTCATGAATAAAATTATGAAATATTTTATTTGATAAGGTTGTGGAGAAGAAAGGAAAATTCCATCTATAAAATGGGAGCATATTTGCAAAAGGAAAAAGAAAGGAGGAGTCGGGTATCAAAGATCTTCATCATCAAAATAAATTGTTGGGAGCAAAATTGGCTTGGAAAATGGTATATGAGCCAAACAAATTATGGTGTAGACTTCTCAGAGCCAAGTATCTAGATATAGACTCTCTGAAGAGAATGGTTTCAATCAGGAATCCTCCTTAAGGATTTCATGTGTGAAACTTTATGTTGAATTGTAGATTGGTCATTTCTCAACATGTTTTTGAATTGTTAATAATGGTAGAAAGGAAAGATTTTGGAATGATTCTTCGACTGGTTACCACCCTTTAGTAGAGGGGTTTGCAAATAGTCAGATCAAACCACTTTTGAAAAAATTATGGGGGGTGAAAGTGAGTAATTATGTGATTTTGGATAGTCTTTCAAGAAGAGTGGATTGTAGATGGAAAATTTTTTAGGACCTTCCTATTCCCCTAGAAGAGGCTCGATCATTAGAAGCTTGTCTTAGAAAAAGGACTTTTTTTTCAAAGATAGGCATGATCATTTGCATTGGATTGGGGGATAAACAAGTACATATTTGATTCATTCAAGATATCAAATGGTGGAAGCAGAGGATGAGTCTTTAAGCTGGGCAAGTTTTTTATGTTGGAATAAAGAAGGTTTACAGAAAGCAAGTGCTTTTGCTTGGATGGCAATTTATGGATGCATCCTAACTCAAGATTGTCTGAAGAAAATTAGGTTTGTGGGCACCTCCAAATGTTGTTTATGTGAGCAAGAGGAAGAATCTGTGGATCATTTGTTGTATAAGTGTCAGTTTGCTTATTTTTGTTGGGTTTGGCTGTGTAATAAATTTAATTGGTCTTGGGCGTGGCCACAGACACTCCTTCAAGATTTTGCTTTGTGGTCAATGGGGAATGTAAAGAATTATTTATTCACCCTATGGAGATGCAACCCAACCATCCTAATCTAGATAGTTTGGAAAGAAATAAATGCTCAAATATTTTCAAAAAAATCATGCCCTCTGCATGTGGTTCTAAAAGAAATAGAACTCTCCATTTTGGAAGTGGTTTTTTAACACTTTCAATGGGAAAAAGGAATGATGACTCAATGAGACATGAAAATGTGTGCAAATTGGAAACATATCAAACAACCTCCCATTCAAGGGTCAATAGTAAATAACTAAGAAAATAAAAGTAGAAAAGAGGCAATCTGGAAACCACCTAAACTTGGTTGGTTTAAATTAAATTTTGATGGGGCCTATAGAGGGAATCTAGGGACGTCTGGTGCAGGGTGTGTGATAAAATATTGTAGTGGCTCTTTAATCAGAGCTTTATCTTTGAAGCTTCTTGATGGGAGTAATAATGAAGTAGAGGCTTAGGGTTTGACTACTAGAATATAGATGGCTACAGAATGTTGAATTACTACTTTAGAGATTGAAGAAGACTCTTAGGTTGTGATACAAGTATTGATTAACCAGAGGGCAAAATCTTGGAAAATAGATAATATCTTAGATATTATTTGGCCCAAAATAGAAAATTTTGATGCTTGGTCCTATTCTCATTGCTTTAGGGAAAGCAATATTGTGGTAGATTTTCTGGTTAATGTTGATATTAAACAATCGATGGATGTTAGAATGGACAACATCAAGTCTAGATAGAAAGATTGTAATTTTTTTGATTAAATAGACCTTTGAATTAAAATAGGAGTTTAGAGAAGTCTTTATTTTTATTTTTTAATAAATTCTAAATTCTTCAGGTAATTCTTGAGCAAGGTGATTTCCATTTCTTTTGATGATGTGTATGCATGTTCGAGTTTCATTAGTCTTTGATGACGGAGGTAATCCAATTTTCAAGTGAAAAGACTTGCCATTATTGAACATCAAGGCTCCATAAGATCTTCAACATGTGTATTGATTATTTGGGTTGGCTTGGTGAATGCAATGATCGTAAAGTGGCTTTTTAGGGGGTCAAGCTTTTGGTAGGCAATCATTTTTCCATGCAGTTTTTAGGAAATGGAGAAATTTTGGGTCGAATTAGTAGGGCAACTATTGGTTTTTGGCAAAGCCAAGAATAAGGAAATGGGTTTTATAGGCTCGATATCCCATACATGACTGTTTAATGTCTTTTGGATTCTGATGGTGTAGGTGGCAAAAGCCATTGAGCAAGTTTTGGGGTTGGACACGTTGGTGATGAGCAATAGGGTAAGAGTCAATTCTAACATGGTTTCCCTTTTTGATATCAATCTTTGTTTGATTTTGTTTATTCAAGTAGGTCCAAATGTTAGTTAAATTATTCATCTATCCATAATATAAACAGGGGTTCATATCTGATGTTGAAACTCTTCATCTTGATCTGTCTCCCACTCTCCCCTTTTTCATTAGGAACTCGTTGGGTTATATTCCCTTGTCTATTTTTTGGGATTTAAAATATAGGTTCTTGATTCTGGTAAATTTTTTGCAAAAGGTGAATGGGGTTTGTGAAGATAATCATCTAGTGGTAGGGAGTAGGGGTATATGCATGCCCGAAGTCCAAGATTTAATATAACCCATTCTGGGTCTCAAAGAATAGCAGGCTTTAAGAAGGCAACTAGATCATGTTAAGGAAATCAAGTGGTTGGCTAAGGGATTAGCATGGGTTGATTTCAATTCTTCACTTGGTGGCAAGGTGAAAATTTGATGATTAAGGATTCAGTGAGCATGCAGAGAAGGTTGGTCTTCTCCAAGGTGTAGGAGGTTGATGGGGCTAGGTCTGAGAAGGTGGTGGCATTGGTGGGAACTGCTTCTGAGTTAAAAGTGTAGGAAGGTCATGTTATTGGTTTCAAAAAAATTGGTATTCCTAGTAAGTCGGGTGGCTTCCTGCCTAGTAATGGAAAATTGGTTGGGTAAGTAATTTTGGAATGACTGTGTTTAGTATAGTCTTTTTTGGCTACTTCAGGATAGTTTACAGTGTTAATCATCATTAAAGCATATAACGACTTGTTTCTTTGAAGTTTGAATGGTAACCATTGGACAATTTTTTATTCATTAGTGATTGTTGGTTCTTCCATAAATTTGAAGTAGTCTAGTTATGGTTCAGTCATTTTACCTAGACATTTTTCAATGTTAAGCCAAACCTCTATTTTATTTTTGAATCTTATATTAAAAGGGCTAGAGACCAATTAATTCTTGAACATTGATAAAAAAAAAATATAATTATAGAATAAATATTATTATTAAATAATAAAAATTTTATTAAAAGATTTTATAACTAATTCAAAAGTATCTTAAATTAAAATGTGTATTACTTTTGTTAGGATTTTTATCCATATAAACTTAATTTAATTGTTTTTCATTAGAATAACCTTCCAACAAAAATCATATAGTTAAAAACATATTTTAGATTATGAATAAATATGTTTTAAACGTCACGTGGGTCACTAACATGGAGACACACACTCTCTCACACACATAAAAATACATCTAAACCTATATATTATTCAAAAAATGTTTCTCGAGAATATAATAAAAGATTTCAAACTTTAAAAAAATAAAAATTGTACATGACTGAAGCATTTAAAAGGAAGGATTTAATAAATTCAATAAATCAATTTAGATTTCAAGGCAGAACCAAAAAAAGGAAACCAATTTCAATTCACAAGGAAAAAAATGTGAATCATTAATAATTTTATTAAGTATCACTTATAACACAAAGATAGAAAAAAAAGAGCGAATATTTGATAAAATATAAAACATTTCAAGGATCAATTCAAAGGGTTATTGCATTTATAATTGGATGACAAATGATGGCTCAATCCCTATCTAAGCAGTAAAGGATATTACATAACATTAATAAGAACATGTTTTTAGGGTATTAAAAAGACAGATATTTAAATGGCTACATTTTAATAAATAATTCAAACTATTTCAAAAAAAATTGGATCGAAATAATTTAATAAGGAGAGTTGGTAGATAATATAATATATACAAATTAATATAGAAAAGTTAGAGATTGGTTTAATTTAAAAATGTTACATCTAAATAAAAGTATTTTTAAAATCGTATCAAAATTATTATGACAATTTTATTGTATACTGATGTCTTAAAGAATTTACTAATGATAAAGATGGCTTAAGTTTTGGTTCTCTTGGAACTAAAATATGATTTTGTCCCATCTTTTTTAACTATAAAGGAGATGTCAAAGATCTTAAATATGCTAATTTAAAAAATACATTTTAAAATATGCTAATTTAAAAAATGTCACCAGTATTAAGAATATGCCATGTTTGGACCAGTCTCTGCTGTGTCGAGATTTGAGGATTTGGATGACATTGATGACAATAATCAGAAGGATTCCAGTAGTCAGCTTTGACTCTGGTAGCCAAGGATCAACGTATTAATACTAAGGTTTATAATTATATTGGTGTTATTGTTATTAAACTGTTATCTTTGTATTTGCATATCATGCTTTCATAATTATTGTTCTAAATACACCAATTAAAATGTAGATTTAAATTTAATTATGTGTATTTTATAAGATAATAAGGAATGTATATCTTTACATAAATTTTAAATAGAATTCCAAAAAAATAAAATCAAATATATTAGAAACTTAACTTGACAATTTAAAATATTACATTTCCATTTTAAAAAATAATTTAAATATTAATTAATTATATACGTAATAATAATGTCATTTAAAAAAAATTTATTAACATGTTTACAAATACTTACACATGTATTAAGAAAAACAAAATTTCAAAATATAATATTATATTATAAAACAAATAAATTGATATAATAAATATGAATCAAATAAACATATTAAAAAAATCATAAATTAAATGCGAAAGATGTCTTGTTATAGAACTACTCTTTTCATTCACCCCTATCATTATCACAAATCTTTTTTTTTTCAAATTATTATTCAAATTTATATTAACTTTTATAAATTATAAAAAATAATTAAAAAAATACTCCCCTCCATTTGCTCTCTTCAAAACATCTTTTTCTTTTTTAATATGATCTATTTATCATATCTTTTATAATTTAAAGTAAGGGTCCCTCTTTTCTTATTATTTATTATTTAAAAAAAAAAATGAATTAGTTTGAGATTTTATGGCAGCCAATATATATAGCTTAATTATTTTTTTGGAATATTATTTAGTTTAATATGTGGATTCAGCCTTTGTCCTCTCTTTATCTCAATTTTGAACTTGTGACTCCCTAAAATCTATATAGGGACTGGAGCCCTATCCTTTTCTATATATAGGGATGGGGAAGAGGGGGAATTCCACTATAGCTTAGCCACCCTTTTCCTCGGCCTTGTAGAGAGCCTCCAACATAAATTTAATTAATGTTAAATAAATTTATAAATTGTTTTAATCAGTAAATTATAAGCTAAAATTTTAATTCATGATATTATCTCAAATATTTTTTTTGTCAAAATTATTTTTTATTTTATTTTTAATTTTTTTTTTTAGTTTGTTTTGTTTTGAAAGTAAGGTGAAAATTAAATGATAAATTTAAGAATATTGGGTTATATTTTTTTCTCATAAATATATGGCTAGAATGTAACAAAGAAAAACAATGGCTTGCATGAGTATATATTTGTCAATATAATTAAGTTTTAAGATATCATAGATCTTATATATTGCTCGATCATTGCTTATATATAATGATTTGCATTCAAATGAGCATGTTGTCTTTATGAGTATAAGCAAAATAATTTTATTTATTGGTTTAATAAAGTATTATAAAAGTTATAAATTTTAAATATTATATTATTTAGTTGTGGTTTCTCCATATCATTAATTTTATATTTTTAATAGAAAATTATTTGTTGAAAACATATTAAGAATTGAAGATTTATCAATCACTATTCAAAATCAATCTTGAAGTTATGATATTTAATATATTTATTAATATTAATATATTGTGAAGTTTTTATAAAATAAGAATATTCATAAATAATCAAGAAGTTGTGATACTTAACATATTAATTATAGATATTAATATATTTCAAAGTTTTTAGAAAATATGACTATCTTAAAATTTAGGATGTATTAAATTTTAAGTAAAAATAATAGATATAAACATATTGATTATAAATAATAATATATTGTTAATTTCTTAGAAAATTGAGATATCTTAAAAATTGAGATTATCGAATACCAAATCTTTATTCATAAAAAAAATGATAAATTAATTATAGTAGGAATATAAAATGATGAATACAATGCTTTACAAGTTGATGATGACAACCACTAAGTCTATATGCATCTTGTATAAAAGCACATTATGATTTAAAGCCTATAATACTTTATTAAGCTTTATTATCTTTAATTAAAAAAATACAATTTATTTTATTACGCAGAAATTACCTTAATATTATTTTTTTATTTTTTTTCTTTACTTCCACTAAGTGTAAATATTTCATCTTTTTAATAGAGTGACATACATTTTGGTGGCCAAACCCTCATCCAACTTACATTAAACCTATTATAATGAAGTGTTCTTTGAAAAAAAAAAATGACGCACCCTTTAAAGATAAAGGAACATGCATGATTAAACATGTAACTCGAATTCAAAAAAAGATCAAAAAAATTGGAACTTGATACTTATCCAAAGCAAATAAGAGTCTAATTTGTGATTTCCACTTGTCATAAGATGATAAATTATTTGAATAAATTGTATAAAAGTTTATCTTTTATGATGAATTAAAAATTCAAGGATAGAATTAGATTGGGGAAATCTATAAACCTTGAGAAAAAATTGTAGAGTATCAAGTCAAATAGTTTCTTTTATATAAGTATTACTAGTCTCAAAGATAAGTAGAAAGTCTTTGGACATGATTACTATTTTTAAAAAAAACTAATTTTAAGTTGTATTTTCAAAATTAGAAAATAATTTAATATGAACACCAAAAATATTGATTGTGTATATATATGAATCTATCTTTATGTGTTACAATTTTAAAAATATATAACAAAGTCTTTTGTCAAGTAATAATAAATTTATTGATTACTTTTCTAAATATTATAAAAGTAACTTAAACTAAAATATATATGAATTTTAAGAGAATTTATGTTTGTAGTGATCTAATTAAATTTTTACCCGTGATAATGACTTTCCAACTTGAATTTAATAGATATGAATAAATTTTAGATTATCAACAAGGGTCATTTGGAGGATAATAATAATAATAATAATAATAATAATAATAATAATAATAATAATAATAATAATAATAATAATAATAATAATAATAATAATAATAATAAAAAAAAAAAAAATGTTTTTTGATATTTAAATATAAAAATGGTGAGGGGTTTTAATATATGAATAAAATGAAGCCACATGTGATTCAAATGTCTAAAAAGAAGGTTTTCATAAATTTGATAAATAAATTTTAGATTTTAAGGTAATTGATGCAGGGCCTATGCTTACACATACTTCTTCATCCTTATATTTATAGTTATTTGTTTTGATCTCTTCTATTAACTCTGATCTCTGACCTTAATGCCTTTTCTTGTAGTTATTTTTCTTTCTTAACACCCTTGAGCACTCATGTCAACACTAGACTCCTAATCCTCCTTATTACATGCATAATCTTCTTTACCATTTTATTCAAATGTGATACTGATTTCAGTTCAAAAAAAATTCAAGTTGGGATAAAACCAATTTCACAGTGTAGATCTCGTTGAGAGCTTTTCGGTGCTTTTCACGGTTTGCAAAACGGACATTGTATGCAAAAGTTATAGGCCATTGAAGCTCTGATGCGACAAGTTAAAAGTAGTGTCGTAAGATGACGTGGCACAATGTGGACACACCCAGTGGTCCAATCAGGGGGTGACATGTAGCAGTCAATAGGGATCTATAGAAACCTCTGGGTTTTATATTACATTGTATTTGAAATTGCATTTAAATGACAAAGTCCATAGAAATCCCACCAATGAGGGATAATTGTTTTTAAAATATTGTAATTATTCCTTGGTAATATTTTAAAATTACCAAGCAAGCCCCAGCCACATAGGAGAAACCAACATGCCATGTCACCTCCACTCACTGTACCGAGTCCACATAGCTCGAGATAATGATATGTTTGGAGACCGTGAGAAATTCCACCTCATATGCTGAGTCATAGGAGCTCGAGATAATGCTAAGTTTGGGTTACCAAAATTTGTGCCACATATACCACATTATGTGCCAAGTCATGACAACTTGAGAATGATGCTGATTACCAAATGCACCAAGTTGAACCAACATACCATGCTAAAGTTGGTACTTGACCCAATGAATTAAGTGTTATGTTTGACGCACCAACCAACTACCACGCTATGTTAAGCACCTTGAGCCCACCAAAAGGGGGCGTTGGTAGATTCAAAGGAGGCCACCAACTCATTTAAAGCAATAAAGCCATTTTAGATTGGCAAATGTGGGATGAATAAGATAGTTCAAGCGCCCAAAAAGGTAGGCCGATGACTTGAACCTTGCACCTATCGTGCACAAGGGATATGCTTTGAGCACATGAGCCATGGGTTTTGAAGTGTTTTAAAAGCCGTGGACTTGTATTTGAATAAAAACCTTTGCAGGACTGTGTATTTTTATTTTAAGAGGCCAAGAGTTTGTTTTAAGCTTGGAGATAGCTACCAAATGAGATTTTCTACAATATCTAACCTTATACACAGAAGGTAAGCCTTTTTAATTATGTTTTGTAATCCATTTGTTGCACAAATTTAATAAAAATGGTCCTCACTATTGGGCAGACCTAGAGACGTAGGCAAAACATGCTGAACTCCATTATCACATTTTGTGTTTTTGGTAATTGTCATTTGATGCATGTTATTGTTTTAGTTTGCTGATTTGATTTTAATTAGTAAATGAACTCATGCAAGTGATTCAAATTTTGACAATTATAATTCAACATTATTAAAAAACTAGTTTAATTGGTAAATGGAAGTAACAAGTCTTTTGACAATTCCAATCCAACTCAACAACCGAGAACATTTTTGCCAAACATTTTGCAAGTTAATTTGAGTATTTAAAGAATTTTTTAAGTTTGATAAATTTAGTATTCGTACTTAAAAATTCAATTTGAGTTTATCAATGTAGTTTACGGATCAAATTGGTATCAAAGTAGTTAGAATGCAGGGTTTGCTTCTAGTTGTGTGTTGACAGTTACTTCTAGAATAGTTGGATTATTGGTTTACAGATTGATTATATTGTAGTGTGCAGTGTGGAATCAGGTGTTTGCAAGAAACCATGGGCAAGTTGTCACAGATTGAGGCCATCAAAGATGAAAATGCAATCTTGAGATGCCAATAATTTGCACTTGAATTGCAAGTGGCAAAGTTAAAATTAGAGCTCGAATCTAAGGATAAGCTCTTGATTAGATTGCAATGTGGTGAGTGTGAAAAGGTAAAGCCTTCTACTTCAGATGCAAAAACTATGAATGAATGCACTATAAGTTATTCACCATGTAATTCATCTACTTCTTCTTTCCATTCAGATTTGGATTCAAGTAATGATGCTTTTGGTAGTTTTGAACAACACACTAAGGGTATAGGATCTAAATTATTAATGAAAATGGGATTTAATGGAAAAGGTCTTGGTCGAGATGGCCAAGGAATTACTAACCCAATACAAGTAGAGCATAGATCTCTTCATGCAGGTTTGGGTTACACTAGTGAGCAGGTGGAAATTGGAAAAGTTTCCTTCATGGCTAAAGGAAGACAAGCTTCTAATAGCAAAGGATCGAGGCCACTAGTAGAGCATGAATGGTGTAAGAAGGAATGTAAATGAGGTATTGAGATTCCACATCCTAGTTCCTACACTAGAGTTAACACTAAATCTTCTGATCCACTTTTTATGTTTAAGAAATTTGGATTTAACATTCAGAAGATGATGCAATCTTTTCCTTGCACTTTTTGTGGGATGCATAACCACAATGTTGCATTTTTTTGGAAGAAGCATGTGATGATTAAGTAGATTGCAGGTGTTAAGGACCATTCTCGACATGGCAAAGCGAGAAGAGGTAAAAGGGAGACCTCACCTAAGAAGGTTTTATGCCCTCATTGCCATATGAGTGGACATCAGATTGATTATTGTTTTAAAATTCAATCATCTTCTCATTATAGAAATGGTAAAACTAAGATGATTTATCAACCTATTAATAAGGTCAATCAAGTTAAATCAATCCATAATGATGTTAAGGATTCCACTAAGAAAATCAAGTTAACTAGGCAGAAAATTTGATTAAGTGGATTAATAATGCACTTATTTGTCAAAGAATTGTTAAGAATTTTGTTAAGGGAAATAACAAGCTTTTAAGATGCATTAGTAGATTTTGTGAGAACACTTAGAGATAGGTTCATCATTCGAAGTATTTCAATTCTCATGTTGAATAGCTCTATGTTTTGGAAACTCCTATTTATGTTGTGTGAGTTGTTTAGAGGACTTGAACTCATTTGATCAGTTGGAGATAATAGCAGAATGCATGTTGTAGGTTGAATTAATTCCTTACAACACTTGTCTCATATTTGACTTCTATTTTGGGAATGTATCTATTTTGGCACATGGATGTATAGATGCATTATAAGACCCTATGGGCATGTTTGGATGTTAGGCAATGTACACTTTGTGTTGTTTGCATTTGCTTAGCATATAAGCCCCATACTAGGGCATTATATTGCAACATGTCTACAACATTTATTGTATGTTATTGGAATTAACAAACTTGTCTTGCAGTTACATTGGGAGTTGGTTCAATTTTTAGCAATTCACCACTTTACAGGATGTGACATTTGGGCAGGAAGTTTGATATGTTGTGATCAGATTATTAGCAGTTACAAATTCCTTTACTCATGCCATGTATAGGCATTTTTAGTTAAGTTGTGAATCATTTATTTTTCCAATGTTTATTTCTTGTTATGATTGGGTTCTGTGTGATGTGATGCAGTAGACCAGTTATAAGATTTCAGGGGATAGTCGACTTTTGGAGACCAAAAGCCTCTTTTGTAGGGAGATTTGATCCGGAGTTTAGTTCAATTTTTTTTCTAATTTGGGATGAAACCAATTTGGCAGCGTAGAGCTCGTCGAGAGCTTTCTGGCGCTTTTTGCTGTTTGCAAAATGGACACCATATGCAAAAGTTGTAGGCCACTGAAGTTTTGATGCGACAGGGTAAAAGTGGTGTCGCAAGATGACGTGGCATAATGTGGACACACCAAGTGGTCTAATTAGGGGGTGACACGTGGTAGTCAATAGGGGTCTATAGAAACCTCTGGGTTTTATATTACATTATATTTGAAATTTCATTTAAATGACAAAGTCCATAGAAATCCCACCAATGAAGGATAATTGTTTTTAAATTATTGTAATTATTCCTTGGTAATGTTTTAAAATTACGAAGTGAGCCCCAGCCACATGGGAGAAACCAACATGCCACATCATCTCCACTCACTATGTTGAGTCCACATAGCTCGAGATAATGATATGTTTGGAGACCATGAGAAATTTCACCTCATATGCCGAGTCATAGGAGCTCAAGATAATGTTAAGTTTGGGTTACCAAAATGTGTGCCACATATATGCATTATGTGTCGAGTCATGACAACCCGAGAATGATGTCAATTACCAAATGCACCAAGTTGAACCAACGTACCATGCTAAAGTTGGTACTTGAACCAACGAATTAAGTGCTATGTTTGGTGCGCCAACCAACTACCACGCTATGTTAAGTGCCTTGAGCCCACCAAAAGGGGTCGTTGGCAAATTCAAAGGAGGCCACCAACTCATTTAAAGCAACAAAGCCATTTTATATTGGCAAATGTGGGATTAATAAGATAGTCAAGCGCCCAAAAAGGTAGGCCGACAACTTGAACCCTACACCTATTGTGCAAAAGGGATATGCTTTGACCACATGAGCCATCGGTTTTGAAGATTTTTAAAAGCTGTGAACTTGTATTTGAATAAAAACCTTCGCAAGACTGTGTATTTTTATTTTAAGAGGCCAAGAGTTTGTTTTAAGCTTGGAGATAGCTACCAAATGGGATTTTCTCCAATATCTGACCTTATACACAAAAGGTAAGCCTTTTTAATTATGTTTTGTAATTAAAAAGATAATGTTGTTATTATTATTTGGATATACCAATAGTTTGATTGAAGGGACTTAAGCACATTTCAGAAGGGGATTGAAGATTGAGGAAGGATTCCGTGTGACTGAGCTTGAGTTTATTAGTGAAGGTGGAATTCTTGGACAGAGATCAGGCCTGAGGGAAGTTGTGCAATGTTTCAAGAAATTTGTAATCCATTTGTTGCACAAATTTAATAAAAATGGTCCTCACTATTGCGCAGACCCAGAGACGTAGGCAAAACATGTTGAACTCCATTATCACATTTTGTGTTTTTGGTAATTGTCATTTGATGCATGTTATTGTTTTAGTTTGCTGATTTGATTTTAATTAGTAAATGAACTCATGCAAGTGATTCAAATTTGGACAATTATAACACAACGTTATTAAAAAATTGGTTTAATTGGTAAATGGAAGTAACAAGTCTTTTGACAATTCTAATCCAACTCAACAATCGAGAACATTTTTGCCAAACATTTTGCAAGTTCTTTTGATTATTTCAAGAATTTGTTAAGTTTGAGAAATTCAGTATTCGTACTTAAAACTTCACTTTGAGTTTATTAGTGTAGTTTACGGATCAAAATGATATCTTTATACTCCTAAATTATTATTTATCATGGTACATAACCATCCTCATAAACAAATCTTTCATCTCTTGACTTTCATTGATTGGTTCATACTTGCTCATTCCTTGAGATAGGCATACAAGCTTAATAGCCCAAAACTTAAATCCAAGGTTAATGTATTTCCATGAGGATTTTTATGTACCTCTTCCTATCCATTTTAATTCTCTCACACATCCAAACCAATGACACAATTTCTATATCATAACTCTCCAACCAATGATACTTTCTTTTTGTAAAGCCTTATTCTTGTAGCCATATTTTGACACAAATCTCCTAGGTTTGAAATATCCACAAAGTATATCGATAATATAAATACATATTTTGTCACCCATTAATCCCTTACATCTCTCCACAAAATTTTATCTCACAACTCCCAAGGTAGACCATCTAACTCAATACCCTTCTTCACAATTAGGTCTCTTTAGCCCTCATGCAACCACACAGTTCAAGAATTAATACTATATGGTATTAAACCACTCCAAAACCTCTTTATTCCTCTATCATACCTCAAAATTGAATTTATTACAAAGTTTTATAATTTTTTAAGGGTTACACCAAAAGTTATAGGGGTTGCAAGAATCAAAACTCTAGCTTGATGAATACATGCCTGTATAAGGCAGATGGCATAGAAAATTATATATTTTGAGTTTCAAGACACTTCAAACCTTCCTAAGAATTGTGTGAGGTCTTCTCAACTTTCACTCAACTTTTACAACCACTATTTTCTCTTAATCAATCATCAAATGTCTCCAACATGCAAGGATACAAAATTTTGAGTACAAAAAGAGGATTGTGTTAGTGAATTTTAAGGTTTGGAGAGAAAACTTGACTTATAAGTGGAATGATGAATTTTTTATGGTCTACCCTAACCTATTACACCTTCTCCAATGGTTATTAATCTTATAACAACTTTCCATGCACTCTTCAATGCAAATTAATAGACTTTTGGGTTCTTCCTAAGACTGTGTGATAGAACAATGAGGTTTTAATGGAATTTTGATCTTATAAAGGAATTATAGGTCTCCAAAGTAATTAATCTCATCAAAAATTAACCCTCTAAAATGTTTTAAATACCTCATATCCTTGAATGCAAGTCATAACAACATACAAATAGTTGTTTTCTTGACTGTGCTAAGAACAAAGTTCTCCAAACTTGTCTAAACTGAGTAATATATCCTTAACCAAGAGATTAATAACTAAAAATCACTTATTAATTAAAATAAAAAATCATGTAATATGAAACACATACAAATAATCCTTTCCATTCATAAGTATAATCTTAAAACATGCTTTTATTCATTGATCTCCACACTATATACAAAATTTAACAAAGGTAGATAGGGTTCTTTTGGGATCTTGATATTTTATTGTCTTTTATAGACTCCATACCTCTATCTCCTTGAAGTTATACTTATTTTACACAGTAATCTATGCACGTAGTAATTTCTTGAAGCATTCTATGATTCTTATCTATACTAAACAAACAAGAAACTCTCCTACAAGGATATTTTCATGTTGCATGACATTATGTTTTGCATGTTTATTGATTTGCATTACCTTATCCATGAAATTCATGCTATGACACCTTGTCAAACCCAATTAAGACCATATAGGACCCTTTAAAAACATTTACTAACATTGGATTACACACAAGACTCCAAAACACCCTACAAGCTAATCTAGAAAATTCAATTTTTTAAATTAACTATTTTGGCAGGAAACTCCAAAAGGTTGGTAAACACATTAAATTCAATACTTATAAAGAATTTAATACCTCCTAATGGTTCTAAGACCTCTAACACCCTCACTAGACAAAAATTAGTCATAATGAACCTCTTAGACATAATTACATACTTTGTTCCTTAGTGATGATTTGCATCATCAATACAAGAGATAGAAAACAATTTCAAAAGATGGAAAACAATTTCAATTCACATAAAAAAACATGTGAATCATTTAGTATATAGTAAATGCCATTTAGAATACAAGGAAATACCAATAAGAATAAAGGTTTGAAAAATTCCAAGGCAATTTAAATATTGCTTCCAAAGGCTATTACACTTATAGTTGAATGACAAATGATAGTTCAAATCTTATTTAGGTGGTAGAGGATGTATACACTTCACTTTTCATTTATTGATGGTCTATATTACAAGAACCATCAATGCATCAATTTTTATGAGGGCACATCGTAAGGAGTAAAATGGGATCATTGTAGGTTAGTTAATGGCACTTTTTGAGATAATTCTTCATGATCATTTGCTTATATATCCTTCATCCATGCCATGTTATCTAATTGTTTGACCTATGGTTGTTTTCATTGTCCCTTTATGCTCCTCTTATTACTATTTGCATGTTCTCACTAACATCACTGACTTAGGTGATGATGTTCTATAGTGATTTTTCCCTTGGACAATGTCATCGACTAACAAAACATAGTTATGTATTTTTCAAATACTTTTTTCACTTCATCGATCAAGCGAATGACATCCACTAAGTTTGAGTTTTGGATTTAATTTGTATTTATATGGTTCTACTCTGTCATTTCTTAAAGATAATGCATCCAATATTATTTTCTCACACACACAAATCTAACTTAATAAGAATAATAGAAATTAAGGATTAGGGGATTACACTTGAGGAAGAATTATTTGCACAAGGTCTTTGAAGATATCAAGAAAAGAAGTTGAATCAATAAAGTACACCTAGTCTTTGGAGTCCCCAAGTAAGAATAATTAGTTATTATTCTTTCCATTTTGAACTGTATCTATAATATCTCTCATAAACTACCACTTGATCCAAGGAGTGATACATCAACAAATCAACCCAAGATAAATATTTTAACCCTACATTATTTATTTATTTTACTTTAGTAGAGATATTATACGAATATGTTATTATCTTCCATATTTAGATTAACTTATATTTCTTACCATATATTTATCTTTTCATGTTTTGTTCTGTTATTTACATGTCATGGTTACCATCTAATGAAACCCTTGCAACCTTTAGATTAAATACCTCTTGATTACTTTCTAATCACAATATCTTCCTTTTTATTTCTTTAGTTTACTAACCTTGCATCTTAGATTTAGATAGGCATGCACTCATTAGTTCTTTGCATATATTTATTAATAAAATACTTTCCATATTTATTGTTCACAACTCTTATAAAATAATGTACTTCTTTGTGAAACACTGTTTTATATTTATATTTGATTTAGTATGATCATATACTTTTTCTTATATTATAAAATCTTTATATTATTGACCTTATTTGATTCACATGTAGAGGATATTAAATATTATTGAAAAGAGCATGTTTTTTAAGGGATTAAATATACGACTATCAAAACTAATATATCTTAGATGGTGACATCTTAAAGATTAACTCAAGCATAAGGTCCAAATGATGGGACTCAAAAAAATTCTTTAGTTTAATAACCTTAAATCTTAGATTTAGATAGGTATATGCTCATTAGTTCTTTGCATATAATTTTTAATGTAATATTTTTTATCTTTATTGTTCACAACTGTTATATAATCATGTACTTTTTTGTGAAATGTTTTATATTTATATTTAATTTAATATGATCTTATGCTTTTTTTTATATTAAAAAATCTTTATATTATTGACCTTATTTAATTCACATGTATAAGATATTAAATTTTATTGAAAAGAGCATGTTTCTTAGAGGATTAAAAGGACCACTATCAAAACTAATATGTCTTAGATGGTGACATCTTAAAGATTAATTCAAGCATAAAGTCTAAATGATGGGACTCAAAAAAAAAAATAGTTTACTAACCGTACAGTTTAAATTTAGATAAGTATATATTCACTAATTATTTGCATATATTTCTTAATATAATATTTTTGATTTTTATTGTTCACAACTTTTATATAATTATATGCTTCTTTGTGAAACATTTTATATTTATATTTAGTTTAGTATGATCTTATATTTTTTATATTATAATTATATTTTTTATATTATAAAATCTTTATATTGCTAACCTTATTTAATCCATATGTAAAGGGTATTATTGAAAAGAGCATGTTTATTTGAGAATTAAAAAGATCAACAACAAAATTAACATATTTTAGATGGCGACATCTTAAGGATTAAGTCAAGCACAAGGTCGATGGGACTCAAAATTTTTGGCTCATAATGAATTCTTTTCTAAATCATTCTAACAATTTTGTAGAATTTCCACATTATGTAGAGTAGTTGCTTAAAGGATATCCCTATTGCGAGAATGATTTATATTTTAGTTTTATTGATACGAAAAATATAAGTCACGATCATCTCTTATAATTGTCAAGGGGACATTGTAGATTTAAAGTGTTAATTTAAAAAAATCGTTTTGATATATTAATAAAGGTGTTTGGTTTATATTAATATATATTTTTAAAGAATATAATTTTTTTTTTGAAATTTACGATTGTAAATAAATATTTTTATATTGAAAAATATAAAACATAAATTATTTATAATTTAATAAGTTTTATAAAAAAAATATGACAAATATATTTTTCAAAAATTTATTTTTTAGGAATTTAAAATCTTATAAATTTATTTTTAAAAAATTGCTAAAAGAATAATATCAAAAATATATTAATTTAAATAAGAATCACTTGATATTGTAATTTTCTCAATAAATATTAAATGTTTTGAAAATTAAATAAAGACAAATCTTATGTATTAACATCTTGATGACAAAGAAAATATTATATAATTAAAAACTTATGATTAATCAAATAATTATAAATATTAATTAGTTTGAAACTAAATAATGTATATGCATTAAAGAATATATTAATATTTATGCTATTATTTAGCGTGCATTAATTTTTATTTAATAATAATCTTATACTAAGTTTTTATATATATATATATATATTAATTTGACATTAGATTGTATATTTTATGAGAGAATAACGGATGAGTCACGAGAGGATAATGTACTCGTATAATTTGTTTTGTTAGTTTAATTTTTACTTGTAATATAAATTTAAATATTAATTAGCCTTATCCAAGTCTCACACCTCATGGCATGATTAACACCCCAAAAAAAAAAAAAAAAAAAAAAAAAAAAAAAAAAAAAAAAAAAAAGATTACGTAGTTAAATAGGTGGCATGATCTTAAAAAAATGTTTACGTAGTCAAATAATAAGTGTACTTGCTCTTGCCCTTGCCCTTGCCCTTGCCCTTGTACTCATCTCATGGTATATTTGATTCTGTGTTTGAAGATTTGGAGCTCTCGTTGGCCTAGAGAACTCTTTTTGGCAAATGTTTTGGAGCCCATCCTTCTCCGGATGAGTTTTCCCTGTGGGCTAACATTGTTTGGAATGTGGTTACGAATCCATCTTTCTCGCTTTTTGGTGGTGGATTTTTCCAAGTTGCTTTCCGTTCCCTTTAAGGTATTTAATTTGGTCTTTTGGATTATGGTTCTTTGGCAAATTTGGTATATTTCTTTGCCTTTTGTTGAGCTTTTTCGAGCCAACTTTGGTACAGATAAGTGTAGCACCCATTTGGACTAGATTGTATCATGTTCCCTCATCTTGCGAAATAAAAAGCACATTGAGCTCCTAACTAACAAAGTGGGTCCTTTCACGAGGATTGATGAAGCTTCGTTGCATGGCAAATTTCTCAGAGTTTGCTCTCTTTTAGACCTATCGAAGCCTCTCTTTCACTTAGTGCTCTTGACTTCCTCCTGAGGCAATTGGACACAGTGTCTCAATTACGAAGCTTTCGCCTTCCATTATTTTTAGTGCAATAACTTGGGCCATAGAGTGGTGACGTGCTTTATAGAGGCTCATGCTTCCTCCTCCTCTTATTAGGTTTGGAGGAAAAAGGAAGGACCCTCTGCTCAAGATTTCAAAGGGCACAATCATGAGGTTTTCTACCAAACTTTAGCGTGTTCTGCTTTGCCCCCTTGACCATGGAGCCTTCCCCCCCATCATGGATAGACCCCATTTGCAAAATACCTCTCCCCTCCCCTCCTCCCCTCCCATGTTCGTGTTGTGCCTTCCCCCCATATGAAACTCAGGAAACTCAAAGTTAATGTTGGTTCCATGACTAAGAAGAAAGGTAGAAGACAGAGGTAGAAACCTGTGAATGGAGTCGGAAGACTTGGTGTGAAATGGCTCTCAGTAGACAATGAAAGACCTCCTCACTTGACGCGAGAGGAGACAAGCCCTTGCATGCGAATGAGAGCCTCATATCGGACTTCCACTTTTTCTATCTTTTTTGCTGATGATTGGTTGAAGATTTGTGGATTCAATCTGTTTGGGTACTAGTCCCTGTTTTTAGTTGAATGATGGGATCTTAGCTATTGTTCCATTTATCTCTTATGTGAGGTGACTTGTGTGAGGCATGCTTTCTCTTGTAAAGTGTCATGGGTGGCTCGATTATCTTTTGTTTCTCCTTGTCTCATTAGCATTTTTTCCTATTGCAGGGACTGGGCCCCTTGTTGTGCCCTAGTACCAATTCATAGCTCCAGCGAAAAGCATTTCACCCTATCAAATAAACATGATCATAAATACTCAATATTTATAATAATCTTGTGTTTAAGGAATAAATATTATAAGGAAAATACTTAATTATATATTGTATGGACAATGAAGATTTTTGAATTTTTATTATTGGATATATGTTATATATTTTGTATGATTTATATTAGTTGACGATCTTTGTTAGTATCTTCTTCTATAAAATCGATGATTTTTATTGATATCTTTTTGTCTAAAGTCAGTGATCCTAATCAACATCTTTTTAGATCTATTTTGAGGTAGTTTTTTGCCCCATAATTTGATACGCATTATATTGTGATACAATTTTGATATTTTTGTATTGATGTGCCCACAAATACTTGCACATATAATAGGCTAAAGCATGATTTTGAAGTATGTTATTGTCTTATAAGATAACTGAGTTAATGCAATAAAGAAAAATATTGTTATGCTATATTTTTCCTGAAAGTGCTTTCCCATATGAGAATCTTATGTATAGTGTGTGTACCATTTTTTATTTTTATTATAGCTTAAGATTATAATAGCATTGCTTCTTCTATATAAATTTATTGGTATTGTTATCTTCATTTGGTAGTAGAGATATGTTTAGTTTTGATTGGAGTGCTAGAGCATCATGGCCATGTGATAAATTATGTATTGAGCAATAGCTTTCTGTGTGAGAAATTTTTGTGTAAAGGAAAATGATGATAAGTACACATAGAAAGGAATAGACAAATTTAATGACCAATACATTGAGTTATGGAAGCTCAGGGGAGAATATCTTCTTGTGGACAAAGATCAATGGGTTATGCCATGAAAAAACCCTCCAGTATGAAGGCAAAATATTGAGAAAAGATGGATCAAAAGGTGAAGAGCTCAATCAAACTGTGTCTCATATTTAATGTTGTTGATTGTCTTAGGAGAATTCATTGTTAAGGAAATTTAAAATAAGTTTGGGACTTTGTATCATACAATGTCTCTAGTGAACAAATGTTTTGTTAAGAATAAGTTATATTCTCTAAGGAAAAAGGAGGGCAACTCCATGAAAAAAAAAGAATGTGCTTACATTGTCGCGAGTCAGTTACATTCAATCAAGATTAAAATGGATGAAGAAAAAAATGTATTAATTTGTTATGTTTTTTCTTAATCGATGGGATAATATTGTCATGGCCATTAGTAATACTACATCTAAATTAAAGCTTAAGGATCATATAATCATAACTTTGTTATTAGATAAAATGAGGTGAAAATATATGGAAGATTAGCAAACAAATGATGAATTATTTATGAGAGGTCATCTCTAAGAAAAAAATAAAAAACAAGTTAAAGGATAGAGAATCAAAATCAAGAAGTAAAACTAAATCTTTAGGAAGAATTGCAAGTAAATGTTGGAGCTAACTGCAGTAAAATTGGGCATTTTAAAAATAAGTGTAAAGTTAAAAACACTAAAAAAGGTAAGTCACTTCACAATGTACCATCCACAAAAATGAAGACCTCCAATGAAGACTTGTAGGATGTATTTAACACTAAATTTGAATGTGTGTTGATAGGGTTAAGAATATAGAAATAGTTGAAGCACAAAGGTATAAAACTAATCTATAGTAGGCCAATTAATTATAAGCTTAGATAAACGAATATTCTAAATTATAGTATTGAGACATGTTAAATATAAAAAGTACCAAATTTGAAAGATGTTCAATTGATTACAATACTAAAGAGAGATGATACTTAGCTAGATTTCACTATGTGTAAGCAGATATGGAGTGGAATTAGGTGGAAAGTATGTAGGATCAGTATTTTAGATTGGTCTCGTTATATTCTGTAAATTGTATTTATGTAGCCGCAGACACTACCGTCAGATCTAGACACTATCATTGACACTAGTGTTTGACTATGATGTAGGTGTCTAGTATGGAATAATGATTGGATTTCCATGCGACCAGTTACTTCTATGTTTTGGGTTTTTTGTCACTTTTTTATCAATATATTCATATCTGGGATAACGGTTGTCACTCTTTACTAATTGATCAAATCCTAGCTCTTCACTCTTCTTCATCCTTAGAATGAGTTTGTCAAAAATAGGTTAGTGGGCTCACGGTGTCAAGCTGACCTCAATGACCCCTCTATCACTGAACACTGCCTATATAACAAATTCTCCAAAGATATCCTCAGAGTTATACAATTCTCATCTGTGTGGGAGTGTGTGTATAAGGGTGCAATATACTATATGGAGATGCATATAATGATCTAGCTTGTAATTTGACAAATTTATTGTTCATGGGCTACTGTTTGAATGTTTCATACATTTTGTATGATTTTTCATATGACTAATAAATAAATAGGGATGAATATGGCAAAATAACTCATTTTTGCGATTGATTGAATGAGTCTTGGTAGGTGCTTGCTTTGGGATTTACTAGATGAGGAACGAAAAGGCTTAGACTTGTATTTATACCACACCTTTTGAAAATATCTCATGGTAGGGTTTAATAATACAAATAGGTCGACCTATAAGTTTTGAAACATTTGTAATTTAGATGATTTTTGGCAACTTGACACTAGATAAGGATTTAGAAACTACTATCAACGGTAGTGTCCTTTATGGTCAATAGTGTCCAAAAGGCTAGAAAACATGTATGGATCTAAAGCTAACAGTGAAGGATTATCATCAGGTTTTAATCTTTTTATGTAATGCAGGAGACATGGGTCATCATAATGATATGAATTAGACTAAGAGATAAGCATTTAGGCACAATTAAATGGCGAATGCGAGCCTTTCGGCAATCAAAAGATTTATAACTCAAAGATAAAGCCTTGATTGATATTTCTCAAATGTGCAAGCCTAATATACTATAAATATTCAGTTTTATTATCTACAACATATCGTGATGCATGGTAGATCGACTTAAGTAATTTATTTCATATAACTTTTTATAAAAAGTGGGTTTGTGAATATGAAGAGTGTAATGGACGTGATGTTTTCATAGGAAATAACTTGACATATAAGTTCATAGGACGAGGAAAAGTCAAGTTAATGTTTAAACACAAAAGTGTTAAAATCCTCCCTAGTATTCTACATATTTGAGGTTTGGTTAGAAATTTGGATTTTTAAGAAAGACGAATGGTGCGGATGTGCAGGGAATATTTAATAAGGATGACTACAAAATGGTTTGAGATATGGTATTGATAAGAGAAGTTTGTATTGGAACGTTGTTCATGTTTAAGGAAAGTACCATAAAGAATAGATGTAATGACTATATTGTTCTTGAGATTAACAATGAATTGGATAATTTTTTTGACCCAGGTTTTAATACAACCAATCAAAGAGCACCTCAATAAGTGTACTCATTTATAAACTAGAATCTGATATCTTCATATTTGCTTCTCCAATCTATAAATCTTTTAAGTAATGTTCCATTAAAAAGCACCAATGTAAGCCGCAACAGCTTCTCTGAACCTTATAAGCATAGAAATAATTCACTAAGACGCTCTAATATGCAGATAAATCGATCCCACGGACGAACAATGTTGAAAGGCCCCCAGCTTGTGATGTGGCGGCTTCAAGAGCGGCCGACTTTTGTATACGAGAAAGACCCATTGTCTGTCAGACACGGAATGCTAATGCACGAGATTCCTGTTAATGCCGACATAATCCGCTCGTCAAATCTATCCCACGTCGAAAACCACTCTATTAAAACCGCTTCCCAGGTTGGGTATCCCAAAGACAAAGTATAGAGAGATCGAGGAATATGGTATTGTGAGGCAGTGCGGCATGACAAGTTTTAAAGTTTCCAGACAGTATTCCTTTTGGTTGTTTATATTCTGGAGATATCTGAAAATTTCAGAGTATTCCGGAGACACCCACGAGCTTCTTTTCCCTTTTCTTCATTTTCCTTAATAGCCTGAGTCTTGGAAGCATTGGGTTCTCTGAAAATTCCTGATTTTGTTTTGTGTTGATGGAGGAAATCATTTAGCTTGGTTTGACGTCAATGGAAATCCTGCTAAACTTGTCTACGCAATGAGGTTATGATTGTTTTTGATGGAATTGTGGGCTCTAAAGAACCGGAGCAAGTTGGTTTATATAAATCCTTTGTTGGGTTTTGGGATTTTAGGGTTTCATTACTTCCACTTGAGTGTTCTTTCAGCCATTCATACATACCTACTTGACACCCAAATCTTGTACCCAAATTTTCAGAGTCAGTAGGTAACATATTTGAGTCTACGGAAGCTGAAGTAATTGACTGGGGAGTTGTGACAGTAAATCCTACTTGGGCATTGGATTGAATTGTATAAGGGCAAGAAGAAAGCATGCCTGATCCAATACCATCTTGTTTTTCTGGAGATACCCAAAGCAGAGGGGCCCAAAATCTTGTGACCTGCATATACCAGACCGATTTTGCCGGCCACTCAAGGATGGTGACTGTGACCTGGTGCAAGACTAGTATGGGGCATTGCCTCTGTGTGTCAGTGGACCAGCCATCACATCAATCAATGTGCAAGGTTAACCTTAAACCATGGTTTTTTTGGAGGAAACAGGGCTCCAAAGGTTTTAAGGTCAATGGCACCAAGGTCCAGGTCTGCTGGGATCTCACCTCTGCCAAATTTATCAACGGCCCTGAACCCCAAGAAGGAGGCTACTATGTTGCAGTTGTTTGTGAAAAAGAGGTCATCTTGCTTTTAGGGGACATGAAGAAGGAAGCATTTAGGAAGACCAAGGCCAGAGCTTCAATCATGGAAGCAATTTTGGTGTCCAGAAAAGAACATGTTTTTGGTAAGAGGTATCTTTCTACCAGGACTAGAATGCACGAGATAGAGAGTCAACCCCATGAAATCAATATTGAATGTCATACAACGGGACCCACAGACCCAGAGATGAGCATTAAGATTGATGGGCAAATTGTTGTGAATGTGAAGCATTTGCTCTGGAAATTTAGAGGCAATCAGACTATAAGCTTAAGCGGTGTTCATGTGCAAATCTTTTGGGATGTTCACGATTGGTTGTTCAATCCCAGAGCAGGCCATGGATTCTTTATCTTCAAGCCCATCTCTTCTTCTTCTTCAGAGAAATCAAAATCAATTGCAGAGAATTCAAGCAGCAATGCATTAATGGAATTGGATACTTGTACCACTCTATTTAGCCCTTCAGACTACTGTGTAATGCTTGAATTGACAGGGGCAGTATTGGTTCTGTAATAGTAGTAGCAAGCTGCAATTAGTTCGATTCCCACAGTCAAGATGGAGATTTAGCAGTTCTAAGTTCAATTCTAATAAAGTTTCCACACAGCCCTAATTGAAATTACAAAACTCTAAATAAGTTTTGCTTCTATACACCTTATTGTGGATTCTTACACCTAGGAATGGTAACCCATATTCTGTGGTGATCTATAGACACAATAAGAAACAAACTACATGGACTGGAATGCAAATCACCGACATACATTCTTCCAATTCAGAGGCGGCAAGGGGCCTATCTGGCAAGGCCTAACCAATGGCCATTGGTTAATGTTCAATTTTTTTTTAAGTTTTGTTCAGCTGACAAAAGTTTGTGTTGTAATGCCTACTGTTTTGGAGGGTGTGTTTGAGGGTGCTATTGAGGCCACACTGACCAACTCCCTGAATCTAGGACAGCTCCTTATTGTAAAAGATACCCATCCCACACCCCAATAAGTAAAATGGAAAGTATTGTAAAGGAAAAATAATCTAGACTAAAGTACCTCTTCTCATATTTTAAAAAATTATTGTAACAGAACACCACCTAAGTTTAGGTAGTGGTCATTACACCTTTGTTAAGCATGGTATCTTTTACAAGGGCTACTACTGATGGTGTGTTTTTTTTTTTTTTTTTTCTCGTTGGGGGGTTTGAAAATGTTAAAGACAATTATAACAGTAGCTTGAGCTGCGAACATTAAGGAATTAGAATAACATCAAGAATAATAATAAAAATTATAATTTTAAAGTTGGTTTGATCATTTTCAAATATTCGAATTTACTTATCAATTTAAATTTTATAAAATGATATATTATTTACGGATAATTTATAACTATTAAAAATTAGGTTATTTATGAATAATTATTAAAATTAGATCATTGTTGGTAAATAGAATGGCAATGAAATAATATTTTAACTGATTTAGATTTAAATCAATTCTTTATTTTTAGTAAGAATATTTCAATCCTTGTCAATTTAGATGTGAAGACATTTGCAAATTAGATTTTTTCTTTTCCCAAATGTTCAGTGATGTTTTAAATGGATTCAACATGCTTAGAGCATTATACTCTTTTAAAAAATAAAAGCTTTCATAAATTGACAAAATTTTCTTTCCATTATATTTTTTATAGATACCTGTATTTGTTTTAAATTTGATATGTTGGCACATAATATTATTGAGAAGATTTATAGGTGCGAATTACTTAACATAGCTCTATTTCAATGAAGCTTGAAGTTGGGAATTGCCCTATCGAAATGAAATCTCATCACAATCCAATATATGTAGAGTTCAACATGCATATAAATGATCAACGGGGATAAGACCACCACAAGTAAAGGAAACGACTTCTTTAAGGTAGAATCTTCACGACTTAGGAGAATCTAGAACTCTTTAAAGTAACTCTTGAACAACATTTTCAAGAAACAAAGAATAGTATTTCACGTATGGATAGGTGTCTAGTAAACAACAAAATGTTGATTTCTTTAATTCAAAAGGCTCTAAATGCATGTATAAGAAGTAGGCCTAACAGTGGAAGTGCATGTCGTTTTCTGATGAATTTGTGGTATGATGAAGAGTGCAAGGCAACAAAGAGAAATTTGAGAAGACTTGGAATGACAAAGAAAATAAAAAGGCTTATGAAAGACTCATTTGGTCTAAAAAAAGAAAGCTACACGAACACAATGAGAAAATAATTATTTTCTCTTGAAGAACATAATCCCAAAGGTCTTTGGAGGGAACTACAATAAAAAAATAAAACAAACTGAGAACAATATTATAGATACCCAATGGTTAGAGTACATAAAACTGCTTTATGAAAGAGTTTAGGATAAAGATAACCGTCTTGTAATCATCATAACAACTAAGCTTTTTTATACAAAAGATATTACTCAAGGCATAAAGAGACTAACAAGGGGTAAGGCACAAGACATAGATGGGAGGCAAGTTGACTATCTAAAGCGGGGGCTTAGAAACTCTCACATCGCACATCAAAAACATATTCAATGATATCATTCAAGTAGGCTTCCCATCAGAGTAGATGATTAGTGTTGTTACCTCTTTATAAAAGTGGGGATATTAATAAATTGTCTAATTACTAAACTATCAAGGTCAATCCCCTCCTTGGAAAGCTATTTGGTAGCATGATAGAGCACATAATTATTAGATGAGTAGAAAACCCAACAATGCCAATAATCGAAGAAGGCGTGTGAAATTCAAACTAATAACTGGATCACATGCCCAAAATAGATTTCTAGCACGACCGATGCAAACTATTAGGAAACATGTTAACGTGTGCTAAACAAAAAAATAACAGGGTCCAGACACATAACCACATGGACCCAAGAACCATAGTGGAGATCACGGGGGTAATACGACAAAAGTAAAGTCTAACAATAGACTTTGACATATGTTATGAAGCAATGGCAGAAGAGAGTGGTCGATGGCATTGAGCAACACAACATATTAACTGCCAGGTAGGCAAAATGACACAATAACTTCAAGGTAGCTACAATTGGTGGTAGAAAGTGTTCTCAGGAGCCTATAAAAAGTAGAGGTCAAGAAGAAGGGGTTGATGGGTTGGCTAAAAATGGAACAATGTTGGTTATTTACCTAGATATTATAGACTATCAAATTGTATAAAGTTAGACTAGATATTGTGTCATTAGCTCAGGCTATAGGTAGAATAGAGGATTCAAAGCAATAATATTGTAAACACTAAAGTCCCTTGTAAAAGATGAAAAAATATGTAATCTTGAGAAGTTAATCAATAAAGATGTGTGATTGATTATATGGTGATTTTCTAAGTTCATTATGGCATTGATGTTTTATTATTTTTAGTTATATATTTAGTCATGTTATGTTGATGATTCATGAGATTGCTCTTTAAATAAGTAACCCTGAGCTATAGTATTCATGACATAAGGCAATGTGAATGTATTAAAAACATATTCAGACCATGAACCCAACCCCACTCCATGCTACATGCAATTAACCTTGACCTACCTAGGTTTACCCCTTTCCTCAATGCCTTAAGTGAGCATGCGAAGATTCTGTTACATGATATGCCAATGCATGGAGCAAATTGTTAAATGTTGTGAGGTTCGTGATTGGGCTAACACGCTGGGTTCCCACTAGACTGGATGCAAAATTTTGGTTAAGTTTCTAGGACATGTCGTATTTTGTTGCTATGATGGTGAGTGTAGATGATTGGAGGACTATAGAGATGGGTGGCTAAGTCCTCACATGCATGAGATACATAAAAGTTTGAGAGGTAGAAATGGCATGAACTTTTAAAGCACATAGAGACTTTCAACATGGAATGAACAAGTGATCATGTGCTTAGAAGGCGTAGATATGATAAGAATGAGAAAAAGTTGATGGCTAAGATGGATCTTAGAGAGAGGAGGGAGTTTGACTTAGGAGATGTCGTGAGGACATGTAGAGAATGAGAAGGGCATGACGAGGACTCTCACGTAGAGTAATTATACTCAAGTAATGAGGAGATGAGCATTAGTGAGAAAAAGTGGTACTTGGAAGAAGATTGTGAAGGATCCTAGGATGGGGATCATTACAAAGAAGCTATTGAGGGAGTACTTGAATCCCCTTGACTAGACACACATGCTCATGCACCTCATTATGAATAGAAGGAAGAGTGATAGGATATTGTTGAGGTAGGCAACATATGAGGATTCATCACATAGGTAATAAAAGAGACCTTGCTAGAGCAGTTATCCCAGTATCCATTATTTGACACAATGGATATGCAACTAGTGCATCAAGTGGATACCATACAATATAATATACCACTCTCAAGAGGGTTTATAGGTCCCCATATGAGTGGTTTGACCCATAGTGGAGTGATAGGGGTTGGAGGACTATTGGTGGTGCAACAAGCACTCCAAGTGGCTTGAGGAGATGTTGTGCAACCGATGGTGGTCGCTATTGGAACCATACCGCCAACATAATGAAGACAACATTCAGACATGCCTTTAGGTGATGTATCAACCCCTCAGATCTACTAAAGGATGACCATGAGCTTACCTGTGTATTACATGATCAAGAGCGCTATAGAGCATGTTCACAAGTGTGAACTTATTTAGTGAGTGAACGGGATCACTTCGCCTGAGAAGAGAGAAACTCATTTTTCCACCACTTTAATGGACCGTGCACATACCTAATATAAAATTTTGGACCCTACCTAGACCATTTAAGACTATGATTTCTTAAAGGATGCTTTATTGAAGGAATTCAAAATCTAAGAATTTGAGCAGTAGAGCATTGTTGCACTCAAGGAAATCAAGCAAGTGCTAGAAGTAAGTGTTTGCACCTATGATGTTAGGTTTAAAACCTTGGTGTCTAAGCTCTTGTATGTGATTTACCATATGTGTCACACCCAGTGGTTTATTAGGGGATCAATTTCCCCAATTTGGCATACCCTCTCTATGTGAACATTTGATGAATCTAGAAAGGCACTAGAGGTTGCATTAAGAGCTAAGGTTGTTGGCATAATGGACAAATATGTCAACCTGACCATGGAGGCACAAGTCACAATAATGAAATATTCGATACAACATATTCTATCCACCTAGGCACATAATACACACCCTAGTTTGTGGTGCATCAACTCAAAAATAGAGGGGCATAATCATAACAATTATGTGTAGTGTGTGCACCTTGAAAATATCCTATGAGATTTTCCATGAGGGTTATGAGACCCATTAATTCCCTCTTCTACAACATGTGACTAAGACCAAAGTGTCTTTGTATTACAATATTGTTGATACCTCCACCCATAATACTGATGATTGTTGGGTAATTGATAAATTTCATGAGGCACGAGAGTGGAGTGCACAACAAGTTGAAACAAAAACCTAGAGGTATGGGCTAGAGAACCTCAAATATGGATACCAAAAAAATCCATATGGAAATATAGGTCATGTTGAAGGACATGGTAGGGTTAGGCATCCACAACACTCTTGTTAAAAGTGTGGTTCATTGGACCACTTTCAGTGTGATTGTCCCTAGTATTCCACTTGTGTGCATTGTCATGGCACGCACAACACTGACGAATACTTTGACCTATATGCAATGATCAATCAAAAGGGTAAGTATAATAAATTTTTGAGGATGATATGATGTGTGCATAATTTGAGTTCCTATAATAAAAAAAAAATGTTGGAGCCAAGGTTTAGGTGCTAACGAGTACTAGTACGGTTGTGCAAAAAATAACGATTCCTAGGAAAGAGGCCAGACCAAGATGTGAGCTTGAGAGACAAGGATTCCAATTAGAGCACCTTGAGCCTATCCTTTTTAATTCCAAGGATGGATCATATTATATAGAGATTTTGACTAGGGATTTACATGTCATCCAGAGCTTACAGGAAGAACTTCAGTTTGCCCAGGCACTGGAGGATAAATTTCATTGAGAATTCCAAGCCCATTAGGAGCATTTGGTGAGTTTACTAACTTGGTAACTCTTTACGGTGTAAGGGGATGATTCCCATGCAGAAGAACCTCCTAGAATAATTTATAACAAGTAGCTAGTGGATGTCTTTATTCTAGACTTAAAACAAGGGTGCTTGACATAGATCACCTAGAGCACAAGCTATGATCAAGAGTTTCTTGTGGATGTTTAGATCAATAAATGGTCGGTTTTTGACATCCTAATAGAGACTAACATTAAAGTGAATGTCATTATGAGATACACATGGAAAAATATGTGAATTAGCATGTTGCAACCCTTACCTCACATCTTATTGATGGCCAACAAGACTAGAGCGCAATCCATTGGGGTTCTACACAATACTGACATTGAGATTATGGATGTAAATGTTAGTGTTGACTTCAAGGTGATAGATATTTCAAGGAAGATAACTACCCTAAATTTATTGCAAGGCGATAGTGTTATGCTAAGAATGTGGATTTGTGCTTCAAAAAATATTACATTATCTTTGATAATGGAAGCAAGTGTGTGGTGATAACGTTGATTGAATACCAATGGGATGCATACATTGAATTTGTGGAGGCCGCAAATGCATTAAATATCATTTGTAATATCAACTTCCAAGGCAAAGCGAGTGCAAGGCCAAGTGGAAAGGACACCCTAAAATGGTAAGACATGAAAGATAATTACGAGTCTATGAGCATTGCTGGTGACCAATGGGTGAAAGAAATGTATGAGGCCTATAAGAGAAGGTTTGGAGTTATACACTCAAACCCCTTATTTGAAATTGAGTGTGAGGTGATGTAATTCCAAGTGCACACCATTTTGTAAAAGGGATGACCAAAGATGTGGAATGATACAGTCTCACCCCTAATCCTAGAGTGTGAGGAATAAACCTCACGTTAGATTATGACCTTCCATTGAATAGATAATTTAAAATCTGTGTGCCACATTGAGACAATATCCCAAGGAAGTCTCAATACCATTAGTGTAGGTTGTACATGCTAACCTAATAACTCTAAAGAACACAAGCACAAGATGAATTTCAATTGCCAACAAGGTTTGGGTGTTGCACAAACCTATCACTTATGAAGGAAATAAGATACCTTGGGTCATCAAGGAAAGCCTTCCTTTATGGGCCTATACATGTAGAAAGTAACACACTAACATGTGCACTCAAATTTTTGAGGTTTGACTGAGATAATTGATGTAATGCATACTTGAATTAAAAAATATATGGATTAGTTTGGTTAAGATGAGTAATGGTGTTTTGGATGATAAGAGATAAGGGATGCTTGTGATGGTATCATAAGAGCTCTACTACATCATAATGTTTATTGAGGGCATTTAACTTGGAACAAAAATAAATCCAAGGGCCATATGTATTGGTGATGACAAGATAATGACATCCCTGATAAATTCTACAAACAACAAAATGGGTGTAATTAGGTTGGATGATTCTAAGGATTTAGTCAACTCTATTGGGTTAGCTATTCCCAAATAAATGAAAATATGATAAGGCTAGTCCCAAAGATAAAATAAAAGGAAAGATGAATGGCTAATATTGGATGAAATTGTATTAACAACATTGTAGATGAGGAGGAATGACTATTGAAGGCTCAAGAATTCATTCTTGATTGTTGAGAGCATCAAGAGAGTTAAAGACAAGGTGGGGAATGGGGGCAAAATGGAATAATTCTAATGTAAGCTCTACATTAATATCAGTTTGTCTATTACTAACAAGAAAATGAGCTCTGACCTTAGGAAAAGGACCTACCCCAATAATTTAAGGACATTATAGAAGTGTCATGAAAGAGGAAATTAATGTTGTTGTAAGTGTATGAGGCACATGATATTTTTTGGATAATGTTTTTGAAATTATATTCTTGTTATTTTGAATGTTATATCAATATGTAGGGTTTGTGCTTGTCTTGACAATGCTTTTTATAAATGTTTGGAAAAAAAAATGAATTAATATACTTTTTGAAAGTATAATGTTGAAAGAGATAGAGTATTAAATACTAAAATAAAACTAAAGGAAAGTGTTTGCTTTTTTATTTTTCAATGTTTTGTATGCGTGCAAATCCAAAACTGAAATTTTGAAAGAAATATGCAATTGCTTTTTTTTCCTAGCTTGCAAGATGATTTGTCTAATTAAATATAAATGATCTAAATTTATTTATTGATTTTATTATGTGAATGATATGGAATGATACTATGAAATATGTCTTTCCTAACATGAAAATATGAATTCAAGTTAAAAATTCCTAGCAAGCATACTTACTAATATTTCAAAAAAATGACTTCACTTACACAAGCTGAAAAATTGTTTTGAAAGATGTGAATATTTATGTATGAAATGAAATTATTTAAGGATGAAAGGATGTAAGTTTAGTATTATAATTTTATAATTTTGATTCCATAAAAGATCATTATTTCACTAATAAAATGAATGAATTTTAAATCTAACTTGCAAGGTTTGGTTATCTAAGTTGTCTAGGTTTTTGTGTATGTGTGATTGAGAGTTATTTTGTATAAAATTTTGTTTAAAATTGAAATTAATTTACTATAGTTACTTTTACCTATGGTTATGGTTTGATTAATCTACCCTATGTGATATGAAACACTATGTTATTTAAAGGTAGCTAACATGCAATTGTAAAACAATAAATATAGACTATGTTTTTGTGTAAGAGAGGAAATATTTTTGAAATATGAAGTTGATTTAATGAATAAATAAAAATAAACTATTCTAATATAATAAATAAGAATAATACTAAATTAAATCCTCCAACCTGATCAATGGTTATGACCAAGTAAAGGTAAAAGATTTTTGTTATGTAAAGCATCCTCAAGAAGCTAGCTCCTCCATTCAATGTGACTTTAGGAAATATGTGACAAACGACGGGAAAAATAGAAGGATAACAAGGAAAATTTTTTAGATGAGTGTAGTTGTAGTGTGTTTGGCTAGTTCATTCATAACAAATACTATGGATCTAATCTAGTTAATTTTCTCCTCCAAAACTGTGTATATTTGACATGAAGATGATAAAAAATGGAGCAAAAGATTTTTCAAAACTGAAATTAGATAGGTTAGGGTTATATAGGGCTTGAAATAACCAATCTTCAATGTAGAATTTGGCTTCATAAATAATGTAAAACTGAGATACGTGTAGAATAAGAAAGTAGGTGGCATGCATGAGTTTAATTGTTGATTGACTGAAATCTAAACTTATGAGGGATAAGGATTGATAAAAAATAAGAGTGGGAGTGAGATGGGCTATCATGAAGGCAAGAAAAAATAAAAAAATAGAAACATGAATAAAAACATGCAAAAAAGTGAACTAAAGTCTCTAATGCTAAATCTAAAAATGTGAATATTATGGCAAAATCACCACTATTTGTAGGTGACAAGTGAAAAATGTTGTAAAAGGTGATGAGACCACCGAGTTTAGTGAGACAAATTCCATATCAAATAAAAAACCACCTCAAATGTAATGCTTCCATCATGGCAGTTTATGAAACCACTACAACATAACATGTCTAAATGGGGCATTTCCATCACAACAAAGGGCAATTCTATCATGATACCCAACGATTTTATCGTGAAAGAGGTAAATCAAATACTAAGGACAAAAATGAATTAAAAATAAATTACCAAGATTAAAAAAGGGCTAAGGAAGGAGTAAGGAGTGGTAATGTAAGAGAGAATCGAGTCTAAGCATATTTGTGGATATCATTACATCATCATTGGATTTTTCAAAAATGTTGCATTGTATAAATTTTAGGTACATGTATATTTATTCTAGGGATAACGCCTTGTCATGAATTGATGAGGATGTGGTCCTTAGTACTGGTGCACTAAAAGGAAAAGGAGGGTTGAAAAACTTACCTTACTTACCTGTGTGACTCAGTGAATCCAATTGAGACCCCTCTATAACCTACAAATAAAAGATAAGAACCAAGTATAATTTAATGAAAATATAGAAAATATATTAGCTAATAAAAACATGGATGAGAGTATTTACCATGTATGTGGGGGTGATTTTTCTACATGAATCTTCCCGTCAGGGGACTAAATTTGGGGCTGAGTGACATCATCTTACAAAATTGAGATGAGAAACAAACATGTTACGAAGAATGAAAAAACATAAAATGTGTTAGTTTTGTGTGAAAAATACATTAGTTGAGAAATAAACACATATAAATCATAAAATTATGAATTTATGAGGAGAATTGCAAAAAAGTAAAAGTTTTTAAACATAATGACTAGTAAAAAAACTATATATTCTAAAAACTTGCCAAAAATAGAAATCATTTATGCAAATTGATTTGTGAGATTTATGAGCTTTGGATTAATGGTGATGGAATTGAGCCAAAATGCATCTGAATCAATAAGCACAAAATAGAGATATTGAATGTACCAATGAGAGGAAGAGTGGGTTAGGTCCAAGTTAATTTTGATTATTGTTATATTTTTTTACCAATTTTTATTTTTTTCTAAATATGTATAAAGATCCATCAAATTTAAAATTTATTGCATTTATGGGATTTTTGGTTTATTTATATTAGGAAAAATAATTTTTTTGCTGAATTTGGTTGATTTTTAGGTTATTGGGGAGGTTTTTGAATTGGGCAGAACCAGGGGTTGAAACCACTACATCAGGGTGAAAGCACTAGTATGATAGGAGGAAGAGGATGAAGGGTAAAAAAATGAATCAAACCTACACTGGCACAAGGATTATCTATGCAGAATAGTTTATTCATCCATTTTAATTCTTTACCTATTTATTTTTAGCACTATTAGTTTATTTACCACTTTTATTTTATATGAAAGAGGATTTGATGTCTATCTATTTATTTGTGATTGTAGAGACATCCACTAGATGGAGGACCATGATCTAGGACACACTAATCAACCTAGTTTAGTGAGCACTGGATTGACCCATGATCAAAATTTGGTATACCCAAGGCTACCTACCAAGATAAACAGGTATACAAATATTATTTCCCTGGCCTATCATATGTTTTTGGTGTTAGCCAATGTGAGGATAGAGATAAAAAATTTACAAGAAAGATCCACATCAACAAAGGCTTAGGTGAAAACTTTGAGTGAAATTTTGGCTGGTAGGGGAGGTCAAGATTCTTTTCTAAGATAGACAGGAGGAGAGATAGCCTCCCGAGGAAAGACTAGTAGGAGGTGATCTACAATCCAGAGCCCATGACACTCTTTAACATTAGGGCATTCTCATATGAGGAGGAGAGGGTTTTAGGGCCAATTATTGTACATGTATATGCATATATATATTTAGATTTTTGGGATATTAAGACACTTTTCATCTACAAAGATGATTTTACTTGAGAGTCAATTATATAAACTCGACATTATTATAATATATAGAGAGATTTTGGTCTATTTAAGTGACTTTTCATTTATGTGTTATGCATTTAATTTTATATATGCTCTTTTAGTTTATGCACCTTAGATGACTAGACATGTGGTGATATACCATATATCTCTAGTTTTTTTATGCAAATGCTATGGGCATGCTTCTATATGCATAATGTGGAAATAGAATGTATGCAAATGTGACAAATGTGGTGGGCATTTAGAAAAATATAAATGAGATAATATGTTTTTGCTGGTGATAAATAAAGTATTTTATTTACACAGTGTATGACTTTCATCTTGTAGTAAAATGACTGAAAGGGGAAGCATGATATATATGGGATGATGAAAATGAAACTATACATCAAAATTTTGCATGGAACATGAGGATGAGATAATCCTTATGATCAAAGGGTGAAAAATATAATTATTTATAAACTTGTGAAACATTAACCTTATTTGCCTCTTCTAGAAGTAACTAACCTTAACATAATTAGTAAATGGGATAAATCTACCCTTTTCGGCATAGACATATAAACAAGCTTGTTGAATAATTTTTATTTATTTTTCTTGTTGGACACTTTTTAATTTGATATTATTTTTCATTTTCTTTGAGACCCCTTATACTTAGTCTTATGAGACTAGGAAGATGCATGGGTTCATCACCATAATGCTAACCTCATGTAGCTGGTAAGACATGAGGGATCAACACCGACTATTAGCGAAGGATGAGAGATGTAGAATTTGATTTTTATTTTCATAAGCTTTTGATTTTCATATGAGTGTATCTTTTTCTATTTATATGATAGTTTTTTAAGGCCCTTACCCTCAAATTTTATGTCCATATAACTAGTAAGATGCATGGGCTCATCACCAAAGATCGAGATAGGTTGGCAAGGTTACCTATGTTTGAGCATGCTAATTTTTTCTAATTAGAGGGAACCATAAGAGGGGATTCTTCCATGGATAAATTTCTAGACTTGGTTATAGGCTAACATTTTATAAGTTTTACAAGAAGGTATAAGAAAAGAGAGATAATCTACTTGTAATAACTTAGATAGGAAATAATGTGATGCTGATTTTGAGAATATTTTCCATAGGATAATAGGGTAATATGAAAAGTTAAATGAGATGATAGTTACACTTTGAAAGTTTTTTTTATGTGAATTGATGACCAAATAATCACCAAACACGACATCTGATATGCCATATAAGCAATGTAAAATGAAATGCAATGAGGGTAATGTGAAATGTAATGACTAAATATAAAAGCATTTAAGGTGTAAAAATTTCATAGACTCATCAAATTTTTTCCCTTTAAATTGAATAACTGATAGGCTCCATTATTAAAATCTTTTGTCACTAAATAAGGACCTAACCAGTTTGGTCTAAGTTTTTGACTTTATCAATTATTTTTATCTACTCTACTATCAAGTATGTTAGTTGAATATTTTGTCGATTAGCGTACTGATAAACAAAATAGGTCTGATCATCCAAAGTAGGAAGATTGGTCGGCCAAATGTGTAGGCTTACCACATCAAAAGGGGACTAATCTCTCCTCTCATCAAGGGGAGGTTCCCTATATATATATATATATATATAATACTCAAAGGTAGGATAAATCATCCATCTCTCTTTTTTCAGAGATGATGCGTGCAAATCAAAGGAGAAATCTTAGGGATAATGACAGAAAGCACTCCTCTTCTTTCAAAAGTACCATTCAACAAACCAGAAGAATCTTCCTGGTAGTAATTGCAAAATGTAACCAAGGTCATAGTAACCAACAAATTGAGATGTAGCACAAAGTCTCCACCTGAATTGCCCAAGAGTGAGATACGAAGGACAATGAGGGCACAAAGTCATCCCAAGGTCCTTTACATAGAAATAAAAAGAAAACACACTAAAGGCAATTGTGGGGGCACAAAGTCTCTCCACAGTTGGCTTCAAGACACCTTCCTAACTACTTTCACGAATTCTACTTATTGAATTAAAGGAACATAAAATATATTAAGGAAAAAGACATAAGAATAGTTTCCCCAAAAACAAAGATATCACAACACAAAGTCTGAAAAGTCACTTGCTTTCTTATTCCAATAACAAAATAGGATTAACAATCTGAGTTCAAAGTCTTAGTAATTCCTTTCAATTTGGATAGAGTTTTGTTTCCGATAATCAGAGAGAGATCCATCCACAATAACAAGAGAGTCCCTTATATAGCCTCTTCAAGAAGGATTTGGGAATAGTCACACATCATTATGTTGCATTGAATTTGTTAAGAAGACATGCTAGAATTTAGAGGCATTTACACATTTGCTTTTCTCAATGCAGAGAAATGGGTCATGCTATTGAAAGTTTGCATATTTGAATATCCACATGGCGGTCTTCTTCTAGAAACATAGCTAATGTGCAAGTGTTTTTGGTCATTCCTGCTCTTTACGCTCCTCTTAGTGGTTCTTCCTTTTGGTCTTGGCCTTAAAGCCTTTGAATGCATTCGGGTCTGCACTTAAACCTGCAAGGATCAATAGCTATTTCATTGTTGTGACTTTGACATCTATGGGCATGTCACTTTCCTCGGCAATTCCTTCAGCTTTGTCATTTGATCTTTCTCAGAGGGGACTTGCCCTTTGGGGCCTTGAGAAACGGTCCACTTTGGGTCAAGAAGATCCCCCCGCAAGGGTATCTACCCTTTGGGAGGTCTTCGGATGGCCTTCGGGATTCTTTCTTCTAGTGGACTTTATCCTTTATTTCCTTCGGATAAAATGTCCGAAGGATATCTTCCTTGCCTTGTCTTTTCGTTGGGCTTTGCTTTGTTTTTCAAGTGAATTCCTTCAGACAAATTGTCTGGAGGATTTCACTTTGTCCTTTGCCTTGTTCATTTTCCCGAAGGAATTCACTTTCTGTATTTTGCTGGGGGAAGTTTTTTGAAGGAAATCCCTTTGCTCTTTTGGCCTTTAAATCGGTCCATTTGCCCCCTTTCTGCCCTCTGCAAGGGTTGTTTGAGCTCCAAATTAACCTTTCAAGTTTTTTGCAATGGTTCACTTCGATTTCTGAGTGTCCTCTATAAGGGTTGTTTGTCCCTTGAAATTTGCCTTAGTCACTTTTATGTGAATCTCAAATTGTGACACATGGTAGCATCCACTGCTCTTAGAAACAAAGTGAAATGAGGCTCAGAAGATGACACTTGGCAGCATTCACTGAGATCTATCAGGTTTTTGTTTCCTTCCTTAGTCACTTTTTCCATGGAAATTCCCTCTGCAAGGGCACTTGTGTCTTTGACGCTTGGGGCACTCCTTTGAACTTGTTGCTTGAATCGATCGATTGAACCAACTTTGGTTCAACAGTTCAATGGTTCATTCCCTTTGACCACTTGAACCAAGATTCTTTGAAACAAGCCTCGTTAAACCTGTTAAACCTTGAACCCTTTGAACCTTGAACCCATTGAACCTTGAACCCTTTGAACCTTGAACCCGTTGAACCTTTGAACCCTTTAAACCTTGAACCCGTTGAACCTTTGAACCAAAGTGGTTCAATGGTTCAACGGTTTAATAATTCAAGCGTCAGAAACTTGTTCTTTTGATTGAACCTACCTATAGAAGCCTTTGACCCTATTAAACCATTAGTCCGTCACTTCCTTATTCTTTCTAAGCTCTTTGATCTTCATTGTACTGGTTGAACCTTTGAACCTGTGAACCTATTGAATCCTTTGGTTCAAGTTTCAACAGTTCAATCGATTCATTTTGTTTGTTTGGCTAAAGTCCTTTTGATCTTTTTGAACCAAACGCATTGAACCACTTGATCGTTGAACCTGTTGAACCATTGAACCTATTGAACCTTTGAACCAAAGTGGTTCAATGGTTTAATGATTCAAGCCTTCTTCTTTTTGATAGTGTTTTGAAGCCGTTGAACCTTAAAGTGGTTGAACTTTGAACCTTGAAAAATGTGCTTAACTCTTGCTGTTGATGTTGAACCTTTGAACCTATTAAACCAAAATGGTTCAAGGTTCAATGGTTCAATGGTTCAATCCTTGCTTAGAAGCTTGTCGATGAACTCTTTTGGTTGAGCCTTGTCATTGAACCAACTTTGAAATCACCTAAGTGTTGAGAGCTTGCTTCTTTCCTACAGAGTCCGTAGAAATCAACCTGTGAAGCCCATAAAATGTGGCCTGTAGAGTCCATAGATTCAAGCCTGCAAAGTCCATAGATTCAAGCCTGCAGAGTCCGTAGATTCAAGCCTAAAGAGTTCGTAGATTCAAATTTGTAGAGTCCATAGATTTTTGAGAAGCTTGAAAAATGAGGAATTTGAATGCTTAGAACAAATTTTGAGAAGGGAAGAGATTATTTTGGTCTGAGGAACCAAAATAGTTCACATGTTGTCCCAAAAAATGAGAAGTCTATTTTTGGGGACAACAGCTGGCTCCAGTTGGGGAACTTCTATCAATTGTAAAAAAGAATTGAAGGGAGTAGAATCCAGAATCTCCAGTGTCTTCATGTGTACCATTGGGTTATGGAGTCATGTTACCCAAAAATGGAAGGCACAAAAAAAATGGAAACAAACAAAACAAAATAGAATTAAAAACTATACAAATATACATATGTAATGATCTGATACTTCAAGAGTTGAAGTGTTTTAGATGCTGCCCATTATGAGGCAAAGAAAAGAGTGTGCCATCTTGATATTTTAGCAAAAAGCTATTTTCACCATGGTGTTGATGAATTATAAATGGGCCTCTCCAAAGGGAGTCAAACTTTCCATGCATCCCTTTTGGTTTTCTCCTTTTGTCCCATAGCAGAACTTGATCCCCAATTTGGAAATCATGATTTTTGGCCTTTTGGTCAAAGAGTTTCTTTACTAGACTTTGATGAGTAGTAATTCGGTCCACCACCATGGTTCTTTGTTCATCCAACTCAGTTAGGCACATGATTCTCTTATCAAGAGAGCTTTCATATGTCTGATTTTCAATTGCCTTTGCCAATTTCAAGGCTAACAATTCTAAGGTGATTGGTATTTTAGCATTGATACCATAAAGAAGTTGAAAAGGAGACATAACAATTGCCCTCTTTAGTGTGATTTTGTCTACCCATAGCGCATCAACCAATGCTTTATGCCATGTCCTTTGATTTTCATCTGCTAGCTTCTTGATGATAGTTACCATGTTTTTATTGCTTGATTCAACTTGTCCATTCCCTTGTGGAAAATAATCAAAAGAATGGGAGAGTGTAATTTCATAATGGAAACAAAATTGTGTAAACTCCTGGGAGGTGTAACAAGTTGCGTTGTCAGTAATAATTTTGGTTGGAAATCCAAACCTAGAAATGATATTCTCTTTGAGGAAATTGCATACAACTTCTGAAGTAACATCTTAGTTGGGATTGCTTCTACCCACTTGGTGAAATAGTTAGTTGCTGTAATGACATAATCATGTCCAGCACTTGAAGATAGGTTTATAGTCCCAATAAAATAAATCCCCCATTGTTGGAAAGGTTCTTCTATGATCATTAGCTTGAGAGGCAGGGTAGCTAACTTAGGTCTTCCAACAAATTACTGGCAAAGTTCACATTTTCTCACCCATTTATATGCATCTTGGAAAAGAGTTGGCCAGTAATACCTGGCTCACAAAATCTTTTGAGCAATTACACGAGTAGAAAAATCTCCTCCACAGGCTAGATTGTGGAAAGATTTCAAAAGTTGGCTTTGTTTCTCTTTGTCTACATAACAAAGGAATACTCCATCTATGCTTCTCTTATACAAGCTGTTGTCCCAAAGGACAAAATTGGTAGCTTTCAAATTGATAGTCCTCCTTTCTTTATAAGATAAATGAGCAAGACACTCACCATAAGTAAGGAAATGAGCAATACATGAATACCACTCATTGGTAGTGGAGACAAAAAGGACTGTTGGTGTGTCTTCCACTTCAGCTTCTACATGCTGTGTATCTTCTGGCTCATTATCAGCAACTAATTGGCATAAGCCTTTTCCCCTGACCAACTTTGTTGGCTTGATGTCTAGATCAAACTCTTGGATCTTTTCAACCCAATTGCCTCTTTTTGTGTCAAACTCCTATTGAGTTAATATGGACTTGAATGTAGTGTCAAGAACTAAGGCAATAGTGTGTGAATTCAGGATATAGAAGCGGAAATGTTTGACTGCTTTCACCACCACATAAGCGTGCTTCTCTACATTTGAATAATTCATCTCGTGAGCTTTGAGAGGGCAACTCATAAAATAAATAGGATATTCCATACCTTCCTTGCCCTGTTGAACAAGATTTTTTGAAAGCGTGTGTTTAGAAGCATAGCTGTATATGATGAAATCTTTGTTATAATCTAGACAAACCAAGGTAGGGGCATGGGCAATGGCAGTCTTGATATCCTGAGATCCTGACTTGCCTTCTTTAGTCCAGCTGAAGGTGGTCTTCCCTTTCATCATGTTCACAATGTGTCTAGTCTTCTCAGCAAATTTGAGGATGAACCTCTATAAGAAATTCACCTTTTCGAAGAAAGAGTGAACATTTTTACTTGTAGGCAAATTAAGCTCTTGAATAGACTTGACTCTGTCTGAGTCAATCTTTATGCCTTCTTTAGACACAATGTGTCCAAGGAGTTTCCTCTCTGTTACTCCAAAAATAGACTTCTTGGGGTTCAAGAAAATACCATTTTGGCGGTAGTGCTCTAGCACTTATTTTAAGTGGTGTACATGATCAGATCAATGCTTTGAAAAGATGGTTAAGTCATCAAGGTATACCACTATGAATTTACCCATTTCATCTTTGAAATCTAGGTCCATTTCTCTCTAAAAGGTGGCACCAACATTTATCAAGCCAAAAGGCATTCTTCTATATGAAAATGTACCCCAAGGTGTGGTGAATGCAGTCTTGTGTTGGTCTGCTTTACCAACTTCAACTTGATTATATCTTGAGAAGCCATCTAGCATTGATAACATCTCTGACCCTGTCACTGTTTGAAGTACTTGATCCATAATTGGCAAAGGGTAATTATCTTTCAAAGATGACTGATTCAGATTCCTAAAATATACATAAATGCAAATTTCACCACTCTTCTTCCTTACAGGCACTATGTTTGCAATCCATGTGGAATGATCGATTGAGAAGATGATTCTAGCATTTAACATTTTTTGTATCTCAGACAGAATAGTACTTGATATTTTTAGATTGTACTATCTGGATTTTTGCTTATAGGGCATTGAGTCAGCCTTGAGAGGAATGTCATGGTGGATTTCATCAGGTCTGAGAGACTTTAGGTCATCATAAGAATATGCCAAGACATTCATGTGTTGACGGAGTAAAGTGGTGAACTTGAATCTTTCTTCAGGGGTGCGACACTTACCAATGTTAACCATCTTGGGATTTTCTTTAGTAGTAAGATTTTCTTGATCGAATCCCTAATAAAAACTTGAATCTATTTGCTATTGTTTGATGAATATATCATTCTTGTCAAGCAGTTTCTCAAGAGAAACTAGGCCTTTGAGAATTTTATTTCCTTTCAGCTGTAAGAATTCTTCATTTATATTTGAACTAGATTCAGAGGTTGATTCATACTTTTGAGGTTCACTGCCTTCAAAACATAGTTTGAAATTGTCTTTTCATTCTAGGAAGGCAATGATTTGATGATCATCATTGAATACTTGCCAATGATTAGCATTGTCATGAACACTTGGTCTATAGACTAGCTCAATAATATACCTGTCTTCTTTGAAATCTGAGTGAGGAACTAAAAGAGTTCTTGAAATAGCAAGTGCATCAGCTCTATCATTAGATTCTCTGGGTATGGCAGAAATGTTGAAAGCATCAAAGCTTTCAATTTAGTCCCAAACCAGGTTATGATAGTGGCATAATATTTCATTCTTGGTTTGGTATAAGTTTCTCACTTGACAAACCACTAATTCAACATCCCCTTTAGCATGAAGAAACTTGATGCTTTTGTCTTGAGCAGCCTTCAATCCAAGCAACAGAGATTCATATTCAGCTGTATTGTTAGTGTTGCTAAATTATAAATTATAAGATGAAAGAAACATATCTCCTTGAGGAGATATCAACACAATCCCAGCTCTTGAACCGGTAGAGGAACAGCTGCCATCAAATTCCAGAGTCCATACCTCATCAGATACTAATTTTTCTTTAGACTTTCTTTCATTAGAGAGGGAGGGTCCTTCATTTGTATTACAACCTACTAGTTCTTCTACTATTCTAGTTGAATTGAATTCTAGGTTGACACTTTTAAGAATTTTGTCAAATGTTTCATGCACTTCGTCTGTAGATAGAAAGTAGTTACCCATACTTGAGGATTCAAAAAGAATTTGAGCTTCAGGAGTTGATGTTTGGGTTACCACATAAGGGAGCAATATCTTCATTACGCCTTTTACAGGGATTCTTGCCTCAAATAAGTCCATGCTTAGTTCTCCTCCCATGTCCTTGCAGAAATTTCATCTAAGCAAAATGCCATAGGATGCTGGGATGTCAGCCACCAAGATAGTCATTTTGATTCTCTTGTCTAGAAATGTTGCAAATACAAATTGGGCATATTTAATTTTCCCTAGCAATGGTACTTGCTTATTTTTCATGGAGAAACATCTCCCAAATGTCTTGGTCAGTGTGAGGCCAAGATATTTAGCTACTTTAGAAGGCATGCCATTATCAGATGCACCTGAGTCTATAATACAATTACTTAGCTTGTGACCATTTATTAATAGGGAAACGTAGAAAGGTTCTATTTTCCTAGGGGTAGCTAGAGGAGTAATGACAAGATTATTCAGAATGGGCATGTTATTTAGGGAATCAAGAGCTACTTTTTTAGCTTCTTATGCTGCAGGGATGGTTTGGTTCTTGACACATTGGACCAACTTATCCAATTGATCAGGATTGGACTGTAAATATTCAAAGTCAGATATTTGTATTTTGGTCTTTTTGACATGATCAATTATGTCAAATGGCTGAATTGGATTAGGAATAGAGGAAGGTATTTCAACCTTTTGAGTTTTGGGAGGGATGGGAGGAGGGTTGGTTTGTGAAAATAAAGTAGAAGGTGAAGGTGAAATTGATGTACTTACTTTTTGGGTGATCACCAGATCCTTTGGCTGGTAAGGCAGAGTGGTTCCATGCTTAGCAATTGGAATTTCTAGTTGAGGTTTCTCCTCTATCTTCCCTTTATCAGTTTGCTAGACTAATTGGTTCTTGGACCTAGTAAACACTGCATATGATCCATCAAAATCTTCTCCTTTACTTTTGGGTTCATCCTGGTAGTTCAGAAAACCAATGTGGGAGTCGCCAACTAATTCTTCTTGATTTTCTACAAGGAGATCGGTGTCATTATCTTAATTCAATTTAGACTAGAAAGAGAACTTTGATTCTACTTCAAAATATCCCATTGCTAAATTAGTTGGAGGAGCTTCCAGGGCAAGTTTCCCCTATGGGGGAGGAAGATGATTTTGTTGCTCTTGATTCCTGGCAGCATTGCCCTGATATGACTGATTTGGAAATGTCCTTCTTGGCATATCTCTATATGAAGGAGCAGAAGACATTTCTTGCACCATTTTCTTTTTGAGAGCAAGCAACTCATTTGCCAACTTCTGCACCATTGGATTTATGGTGCCTGTAGATGAATATTCAGAAGATGATGAGGGTCTATTTTTATTTGGATCTCTTCTTATCTTTCCTACTAAGATGAGATCATCTTCTACCTCAGTGGCCAAATGTTGAGCTACAACAAGATCTATTTGACCAACACATCTCAAGAGAAAACTTACTTCAGGTAATTGAGAATTAATGAAGAATCATTTGAGATTCTCAGATGTAGGTCAAGCAATTATAGGGATTCTGTTCCTTAGTTTGTCAAACTTGGCTATGAAGTCTCTCATTGGTTCATGAGGTTCTTTCTTCATCTATGTAAGTTGAGCTAGAAGTGCATGTGCATCTTTTGTAGGTTTGAATCTAGCTTCAAACTTAGCTTTGAGGGTATTCCAATCAGTTACTGACCAAGCATGTAGATGATAAAACCAATTTGCAGCAGCACCTTGTAATGTTTCTACAAATAGCCTGATTGTTACATCTTTAAATTCTACTCCAATTATGCCATAAGCTATGCTGAAGGCTATAATGTGTTCATCAGGATGAACTTTTCGATCACCATAGAATTTGGGGAAATTCTTCCTTGAACTGTGGGGAAGCTCATGTAGAGGTGGAGTAAGATTGAGAGGACCAAAAGAATTACCCTAGGGGCCTTGAACTGCCATTATATGACTATGAAAAGGAGGAATAACAAATCTCAAAGGTGTAATTATTGGCAAAGCTTTATCAATAGTAGAAGTGGATACTTCGTTTGGCAATGGAGATTTGAATTTAGTAGGAGGAAAGCTCTTGGTTTGTTGGAGGCAAGATGGTGAAGGAAACAAATCAAAATTACTTTGTTGTACCAACTCGAATACAGGGTCAACAATACCTTTAACCCTTTGGCTTTGTGTATACCTTGAATCTGCCAAATTGTGAAATAAAAATGGAAAAGAATTGACCTTACTTTAGTTTGAAGCTTGAGGCTTTAAACTGTGTGTTCTTTGTTCTTTCACGGTTAGTGTGAAGGTGAATGGTAAGGTTATAATAATAATGGGTAAAACACAGAAATAGAATGGAGTCTATAATGGATAATGGTAGAGACTAATTTCATCTGAAACTTGAGGTTTTAGAATGCACATAACTATATCCCCAACGGAGTTGCCAAAAACTATTGGTTGAATATTTTGTTGATCAATGTACTGATAAACAAAATAGGTCTTATCATCCAAAGTAGGAAGATTGGTCAGCCAAATGTGTAGGTTTACCACATCAAAAGGAGACTCGTCTCTCCTCTCATCAAGGGGAGGTTCCCTATATATATATATATATATATAAACATAAAATAATACTCAAAGGTAGGATAAATCATCCATTTCTCTTTTTTTAGAGATGATGTGTGCAAATCAAAAGAGAAATCTTATGGATGATGACAAAAAGCACTCCTCTTCTTTCAGAAATACCATTCAACAAACTAGAAGAATCTTCCTGGTAGTAATTGCAAAATGTAACCAAGGTCGTAGTAACTAGCAAATTGAGATGTAGCACAAAGTCTCCACTTGAATTGCCCAAGAGTGAGATATGAAGGACAATGAGGGCACAAAGTTGTCCCAAGGTCCTTTACATAGAAACAAAAAGAAAACACACTAAAGGCAATTATGGGGGCACAAATTCTCTCCACAGTTGGCTTCAGGTTGCCTTCCTAACTACTTTCACTAATTCTACTTATTGAATTAAAGGAACAAAAAATATATTAAGGAAAAAGACATAAGAACAGTTTCCCTAACAACAAAGATATCACAGCACAAAGTCTGAAAAGTCACTTGCTTTCTTATTCCAATAACAAAATATGATCAACAATCTGAGCTCAAAGTCTTAGTGATGCCTTTCAATTTAGGCAGAGTTTTGTTTCCGATAATCAAAGAGAGGTCTATCCACAATAACAAGAGAGTCCCTTATATAGCCTCTTCAAGAAGGAATTGGGAATAGTCACACATCATGTTGCATTGAATTTTGTTAAGAAGACATGATAGAATTTAGGGGCATTTGCTTATTTGCTTTTCTCAATGCAGAGAAATGGGTCACACTATCAAAAGTTTGCATCTTTGAATATCCACCTGGCGATTTACTTCTAGAAACATATCTGATGCACAAATGTTTTTGGTCGTTCCTACTCTTTACGCTCCTGTCAGCGGTTCTTCCTTTTGGCCTTGGCCTTAAAGCCTTTGAATGCATTCAGGTCCATGCTTAAACCTGCAAAGATCAATGGCTATTTCATTGTTGTGACTTTGACATTTGTAGGCATGTCACTTTCGTAGGCAATTCCTTTGGCTTTATCATTTGATCTTTCTCGGAGGGGACCTGCCCTTCAGAGCCTTGAGAAACAGTCCACTTTGGGTCAGGAAGAGCCCCCTGCAAGGGTATCTGCCCTTCAGGCAGTCTTCGGATGGCCTTCGGGCTTCTTTCTTCTGGCAGACTTTATCCTTTATTTCCTTCAAACAAAATGTCTGAAGGAATTCCTTTGGGCAATTTGTTCGAAGGAAATCTTCTTTGCCTTGTCTTTCCACCAGGCTTTGCTTTATTTTTTAGGTGAATTCCTTCAGACAAATTGTTCAGAGGATTTCACTTTGTCCTTTGCCTTGTTCATTTTCCCGAAGGAATTCACTTTATCTATTTTGCCAGGGGAACTTTTTCAAAGGAAATCCCTTTGCTCTTTTGGCCTTTGAATTGATCCATTTGCCTCCTTTCTACCCTCTGCAAGGGCTGTTTGAGCTCCAAATTAGCCTTTTGGGTTTTTTGCAATGGTTCACTTCAGTTTTTGAGTGTCCTCCACAAGGGCTGTTGTCCCTTGGAAATTCGCCTTAGTCAATTTTATGTGAATCTCAAATTGTGACATGTGGCAGCATCTGTTGCTCTTAGAAACAAAGTGAAATGAGGCTCGAAAGATGACACTTGGCAACATCCGCTAAGTTCTGGCAGGTTTTTGTTTCCTTCCTTAGTCACTTTTGCCATAAAAATTTCCTCTGCAAGGGCACTTGTGTCTTTGATGCTTGGGGCACTCCTTTGAACTTGTCGCTTAAATTGACCGATTGAACCAACTTTGGTTCAATAGTTCAATGGTTCATTCCCTTTGACCACTTTAAACAAGATTCTTTGAAACAAGCCTCGTTGGACCCGTTGAACCTTGAACCCTTTGACCCTTGAACCCGTTGAACCTTGAACCCATTGAACCTTTAAACCCTTTGAACCTTGAACCCATTAAATCTTTAAACCAAAGTGGTTCAATGGTTCAACGGTTCAATGATTCAAGCATCAAAAACTTGTTCTTTTGATTGAACCTGCCTATAGAAGCCTTTGACCCTGTTGAACCATTAGTCTGTCACTTCCTTGTTCTTTCTAAGCTCTTTGATCTTCATTGTACTGGTTGAACCTTTGAACCTGTGAACTCGTTGAACCCTTTGGTTCAAGGTTCAATGGTTCAATCAGTTCATTCTGTTTGTTTGGATAAGTCCTTTTGATCTTTTTTGAACCAAACGTGTTGAACCACTTGATCATTAAACCTGTTGAACCATTGAATCCATTGAACCTTTGAACCAAAGTGGTTCAATGGTTCAACGATTCAATGATTCAAGCCTTCTTCTTTTTGATAAGTGTTTTGAAGCTGTTAAACCTTGAAGCGATTGAACTTTGAACCTTGACAAATGTGCTTAACTCTTGCTACTGATGTTAAACCTTTAAACCCATAAACCCATTAAACCAAAATGGTTCAAGGATCGATGGTTCAATGGTTCAATCCTTTCTTAGAAGCTTACCGATGAACTCTTTTGGTTGAGCCTTGTCATTGAACAACCTTTGAAATTGCCTAAGTGTTGAGAGCTTGCTTCTTTCCTGTAGAGTCCATAGAAATCAACCTGTGAAGCCCGTAGAGTTTGGCCTACAGAGTCCATAGATTTTCTTCCTGCTGAGTCCATAGATTCAAGCCTGCAGAGTCCGTAGATTCAAGCTTACAGAGTCCATAGATTCAAGCCTGTAGAGTCCATATATTCAAGCCTGCAGAGTCTGTAGATTTTTGAGAAGCTTGAAAAATGAGGAATTTGAATGCTCAGAATAAATTTTGAGAAGGGAAGAGATTATTTTGGTTAGAGGAGCCGAAATAGTTCACATGTTGTCCCAAAAAATGAGAATTCTATTTTTGGGGATAACAAACTATTAAGACAAGGTCTCCTACGTGCATAGGATGCTCATGAACATTCTTGTTTAATTATCAACACATGTGATTTGTATAAGCAATGTGATTCTATGCATCCACCATCTGGTGTTCATCTAAGGTCTCTAAATACTCTAACCATGCATTTATATACTCTTATTCATCAATAAGACCTTTAAGAAAGAAACACAAGATATGGATTTCCACCTTGATGGGTATAAATTCTTTAACTCCAAATATGAGGGAATATGGGGTTGTTCCCATTGGTAAATACTCATTCTATAAGCACATAATGTAGGGTATAGCTAAAGGTGCCAATATCTTTTGTTATTTTTGAAAAAATTGACTAGGATTGACTTTAATGTTTTATTCATAACTTCAGCTTGGCTATTGGCCTATGGATAATATTAGAGGTTGTGTGATGAGATATAGATAATTTATTAAATAGTTCATAGAACTTGGGTTCTTAAAAAGAGACACATTATTTGTGATTATGACATGTTGGATTTAGAGTCAATAATTTATTTGTTTCAAAATAAATTTAGTGATGACCAATCTAGTAATAATTGTTATAGGTATAACTTCTACCCACTTAGTGAAATACCTAATGGTCGTGATGATGAAGTGATGACCATCTGAGGAAGTATGATAAAGTTTGGTAATCAAATCTAGACCCCAAATGGAAAAGGGCCAAGGAGTAATGATGGGATGCAATGCCATAGTAGGGATGTGAATCTCATGGGAGAAGTATTGATACTTATCACATTTTATATGAAATCAATGACATTGTGTTTTAAAGTGGGCCATAAGTATATTGTCTTATGGATCCTGCTAGCAGTTGCATGGCCACTAAAATGTCCATTGTAAACACTGTTATGGCAATGAAAAAGGATTTTTTTTGACTCTTATTGATTAACACAACTCAATAAGATGAATTCAAAGGCATTATGATAAATAACCTCATATATAATGACATATTTATATGAAATTATGTGAAGGTGATGCCTCTATTACGAGTTGGCACCCTTAGGATAAGCATGATTAACAAAATAATTCATGATATCAACATACCAAGGAGAGGAAATAATGGAAGGTTATTTATATAAAAAATTAATTCATTAAGAAAGTTGGTGTCAATGATGTATTTAACTTCTAATGGGGAATCCACAAACCAATCAGTAATGATTTGTCCCTGAATGGACTTTTGGTTGACATACACGAGTTTGAATTTTATCTAAACCATGATTAAATGGCTATCCTTTTTTGAAATGGTTGGTTGGGTTAAGAATGTTTATAAGGATTGGGACATTAATATAACCCTTATTTCTTGGTTAATCATGTAATTTCACAACCACATGGTTGTGAAGATAATTAACAAACACTTTTTCTATGCTTGAGTATAATATGTATCATAGTCAACAAGAGTGTGGCTATTGAAATACATGGAAAATTCCTTGCCATCATAATCCTCTTGGGATAAGATGAAATATAGATACATATCAATTCCATTACTTTAAAATAATAGAAAATTGTTAAGCCTGTGTGCCATGAGTGTTGGAGACATAAAAACATGTTTTACCATTTAAAATTCATCCTAACGATCACTTGTCTAAGTCAAGCCACTCACATTTTTAATATTTTTTTAAATCAGATGAATTACATATGGAAAGTCATTTATAACCCATCTAATGGTCCATAACTTCCCCAAGAATGACCTAATTATTGACTCATCAGTAGGGAGATCATGTCTAAGATTGATCAATATTGGCTGGGTCAATATAGATTCTGCATTGAGAGATGATACAACTGAAGAGTTTTCCACCTATGACTCCAAACACACACTTCTCAAGATTGAGAGTGACACCATATTAAATTTAATGTGTTATAAGGGTGCACAATGTATACACATAATATTTTCAAACTTTATAAATTAGTGCTGCTTTCTCTCTTGTAGGAACCCATCGAGTCTCAATCTCTCTAAGTACACACCTTAAAGGGCATAATAGGAAAGGGGTGGGTAGACCATGGGTGCTTTTCAAGATTTTTGTCCCATATACCACCATTTTTAATCAAGATAAACATATCCTACACACTTCCCTAAGATTTGACACCTCCCTTACATACTCCTTCAAGCAAATCACCACCTTAAACAACCCATATCTAAGACAAACTCTTTTTGACATTTATCAAATAATTTCAACTTTGGATAAGCCTATACTTAAATTATATTATCATGTTATAGGACTTTGTCAGCCTCAGCCAACTTAGTCCAAGACTTAACTTGCTTTTATTAATCAATGATATAAGGTCGATTGGGCTAACACTCTTGGCTAAACTTTTAAAAGGGCTTAGGGTTAGATATACACATCCTTTTCACCATTTCTAGAGAGAGAAGAAGAACATATATTGTGCATCTATTATCCACCATTCTACTTGAGGAACATTGATTAAGGTTTCAATACTACACTTGGAGATATAAATCTTGTCTTGTGGAGAAGTCTTTTGGATGTATGGAGACATTGTGTAGCCTAGAGCTAACTTATCCTTGTTATCATTACATACCATAACAACCTCTTGTGAAACACCTTGGACGAAGGAGATATTGAGGCTTGATGGGTTCATGTTCAAAGGTAAGTATTCTTAACTCTTTTTCCTCCTTGTCAAAGTAGATAGATTTGCATTTGTTAGCTTATATGCTTCTCTCTTCATGAATTATGATTTCTTCTAAATTGACTTAAGTAGAGATCTTCTATAAATGTTTAATTTTATGTTTATTATCTCCATTTTTGCCACAAGCTTTGGTAAACAATAGATTACTTTTTAATTTACTTTTGTTATTTATTTTGTGAATATAAAAAATATGGGACCTAACTAGGTTATTACATAATGTTTCTTGACTAGAGGCTTTGGAACCCTCTCTAGTGATATTATTATGGTAATGGACCCCTTGGTTAGGTCTAGTGGATTCTTCTTAGTCATAACCTAGATTGTCTAAATGTACTACCAAGAATAAGGGTAAGCATGATTTATCTTCTTTGAGATATGATTGATTTGTAGATCAACTTCAATTTCCCCTATATACATTCTGGTGAACCTTATGTGAAGTCTAACCCTTGTAGGTTTTATGTCATGCATTCATTTATTATCATCTTATATATTTTTATTTCTATAGTACTATATCAAACTTATCGATATAGTTTAACAATCTGTGCACACGTTTAACACATTGTCACTCATGACTCTATTTTCTCTATACATGTCTTCTCCAACAACAGATAACTAGATCAATCAGCTTGACACAATTATCTTTTTCAATAATAGGTTTTCATACTTCATCAACCCAATCATCTCTATTCATAGCTTATTTTTAACATACAACTTTTATAAACATCATTGACTGAGTAGACTCTGTTAGCAGAATATAAAAATCAACATTTGATCAAGATAACATAAAATTATCAAAATCAAGCATCTTTAAAATTATTAAGGTTCATTCTTACCTTAGTAGTCATTTTTGTTTTTTCATTTTCAGTCCTAATTTTCATAATTTGTATTCCATAAAATTGTAGCCCTACAACAAACTAGGTCAACTAGCTTGACATAGTTCTATAGCCTGCTTTATCTTTAGAAGACTCAATTGACCTGTTTGAATATGTTTTTTAGATCTTGATTTTGTAGAAAATAGTGACCCTATCAACTATGCTCTATAATGTTTACATACAGTGTCACCTTAACCAACTGTGTACTCTTCACAAACAAAGGAATTAACCTATCTTACTAGTAATTAATTCACTTGTCATTTCTATTATTTTCTTACTTAGAGTAACAACATAGACTAAATAGAAGGTTTTTAATTTACCAATTTAGTCACACTAATTTTCTCTTTTGCACACACTTAAAAATAAATTAACACTAAATATATTAAACATTTTCTTCTTAAGGTCTACCTTCTTAGATTTCATCACCAAGGGGGAAACTGACTTGGTTTTTTAGCCAAGTATAAACATGTGATTGATGGTATATATTAGAAAAGCACCCAACACCCTTATCATTTTAGGATTGTGAAGTAAGGGGTAAGGCCCCAATATTAAGCTAGTACTATCACAATATAGATCCTTTTTAGCCTAAACTACCTAAAAATATCAATGGATTACCTTTCTAGTTCTTTCTTATAGCTAACTCCCTATCACATTAATTTCAAAATTTATTATAATTTAACAACATTTAGGAATGACCACTTAGCTTAGCATTTACATTCCATTTTTTCTACTTGCTATTTGATCATTGTATTTTTCATTATAAAACTTGTACTAGCCAACATTGCTACAAGGTTTATGTTGTGTGCTAAAATTAGATCAAACACATTGATCTAATTGCTTGTGTGCTCAATTGTATTTGCTTAGTTATTATATTGAAAAAAAATTCCCTACTTTTAGAACACAACCACCCCTATCAACTCAAATTATTATAAGTTATTTGTTATGTTCATCTTCGATACACAATTGCCTTATCTGATTGTGTATGTTTTTATCCTAATTTTCTCTATTTGTAGTACACATTCAACTTGTATGACTATGTCCTTTATAGCCGATTCTATTTACATCTTACTGAACATTGTAGATTGGTTCAACTCTGTATCTTATGAGTTGATCCTTCTTTACATCAATTTTTAACCTCTTTCCTTCATCAAGAATTTCCTATTTGATGACAATACATAATTAAATCAAACAAACATGATCATTTTCACCAACCCTAATAGGTTCCCTAAGACACAACATGTGGCACCCACCATGTATGAAACCAATGTCCATGTTTCTACTCACACTACTAACTATGGGAATCCTCCCCATTAATCCTTAGTAAATAACCCTTTTGTGCTCACTATAAGATGAGCATTATTTAGAGTACACAATTATAATTATCTTTTTCATCAATCAATACCCTTAACATAAAGGAAAATACCCTTCAACCATTTATAATCTCATGATAGGTCCTCATATAAAAGAACCTCATTCACCCTCTACATTTTCTCATGGATTTGGGGGAACCACTTTCTTTTCATATCAATCTTTTCCTTCTATTATGTCTCCTTCACACACCATGACATTATCTTCTATGTCTTATTCAAACTCCATGCTAAGTATTTACATCAATATGGTAGGTTCAAATTTTAGTGCGCTTCTTCAAAAGAGCCATCCCCTTAACCATGATATTAATTATTCTTTTGATATCAATGTTATTTGTGCCACTAGTGTGGTGCATGCTACTACTTCATGTCACACTCACAGTGCAACTCAAGTTATTAATACTAACACTTGCATCACATGTCACATCCACTAGTCAAAATGTTGCTCAAACTAACCAACTCCTATTACAAACACTTAATCAAATTCATACCTTCCAAACCAATAATGAAAATTAGATGATGTAGATGTAAAATCATCTCCAAAACCAACCTCAATAGGTTTTATGGGGTTTCATGTCCTAATGTCCCCTACCCCCCTTAGGGATTCCCATGAAACCTTATCCCACAACCTCCACTCATTAATAAAAAGCATTAAACATATAGAAAATAAACCTCTAGTACCTCAAATTGATAAGATCAACATAGGAGGTATCACACCCACCATTAGCTATAATGGATCCAATGATCCCACTTTGCATTTAAAAACATTTGGTAACCTTTATAAATATTAGGTTAAACTTAACACATTTGTCGCTACCAAACTATTAGCTAAAACACTCTCAGGAAATGATTTAGATTGGTGCAATCAATTAAAAATCCACTCTATCACTATCCTTGAAGACTTTGTCAACTCACTAGTCCAAGAATTCAAAACTAGTGATCTTCCTGAGAACAATTTAGCCCACTTTATAATTTGCAAACAACTTGAAATTGAAACAACACAAGCCTTCATCAAACAATGGAAAAAAATTGTCCAACAAATGTGAGCATAATATGGTGGGTGAAAACATCTTCCATCTATTCACTAATAATTTATACCCAAAATTTCAATATCGAGTTAGGACTCTCTCTCCAAAAACCTTGGAAGAAGCTCTTGACCAAGTTAAACAACAAGATTTCCTCATGCGTCAATTCAAACCACCTCAACCTACAATGGGCACTCGTATGCTCATGAAAAAAAAAACCATCATGCAACTAATGATGGTGTTACTGACACATATGATACTATTCATACCATCCAAGCAATTACTCCAAATAATTCTATGAAGTATGCTCCCCCCACAAACAACACTCCTACTCTTACATCTTCTCAACCCAACCACACTAATGTGCACAAACCACTATCCATAGAAAAACTTCAAAAATGTCTTGTAAGACTTCCACCTTGAGATATTGACCCCACTCATCCTATGAAATCAAGATATGATCCAAACAAATTTTGTTGGTTTCATGCAATTTAGATCCATTCTCATTGTCAGGGGATCTCTAGCTCTACCAATTAGAGCACAATTGATTACTTTCTTATATGTAATTAAACACGGAATTATACCAGAATGATAAAGTAGCTAGAAACTTGAGACAACAAAGAATTTGAGAGACAATACACACTCTTGTATTAAATATTACTAGAAGAAAATACAATAAGGAAGATGCCACTTCTTCCTCCACCTCAAAGGCTTGCCACACCTCAAGACCTTCTTCCCTCTCTCTCTTGCTCAACACAACAACTCTAAAGCCTGAGTTATTATCCCTCTTTGAATGCTTCAGCTGATCTCCTTGACCTTGCTAGCTTCAATGCTTTTACTTGCCTTAGAATAATTACAATACATGCCTTATGGGTCTTTAAATAGGATCCCATGCTTACAAAAATAGAACTCTAGTTACAATAATTAGACACGCAGCTCGTGACTATAATTAGTCGCTTGACATGCAAACACTCGCTTCACTTAACTGACTGTTCGTCAACAGTAGTTTCAAAAATACACAGGCGACCGACGCCGGTCCCTACTTGTCTGGTGCTGCCGACGTTGGCCGACTGTCTACCATCGCCGGTCTCCTTCTCCACTGTCTGTGACCGACGCCGGTTATACTATTGATGCCAGTTCCTTTGGTTCTTTAGCATCCTCTCTTGTGTCTGCAAATAGTTGAAGCTTTTAACTACACACCTTAACAATCTCCCACTTGGAGATAAATAGTTGCAACTTGTACTTGTACCTATACACCATCTATTTTGTTTCTTAGGCTCTGTATCCCTCTTCAACGTCACTCTTGAAGACCAACCACCATGCAAACCTGTGATGCAATACTTGTATCTTATGCCACAAGAATTTTGCTGCTCCCAAATTCTCCATGACACACTTCTGAACCAACTCTACCCTTAGCTCAGAAAACTCCCTGTATATGAAACCCTGCAACAAGTAACACAATACAGTAACATGATAATGTAGATAATATTATCCAACCTGGTAAAGATAAAATACAATGGTCAAACCTCCATTGTTCTGTAGCCTACTCAAGACCATATACCATAGCCTTCTGTCTCATGTGTCCATCCACTCTCTTCTCTAAAACGGGAATCCATCTCTCTATCCAGTGCTTCTTTCCAGCTGACAACACTACCAACAAATACCTGTTTGGTTCTCCAAGGACTCACACTCCTCATCCATGCCAAGCTCCCACTGTTTCTGGATTCTACCTGCATTGCTTCTTCCATCTTCCTAGTTCATGACTATCAATAAGCAATATAAAGAAGGTGAACAATGAATATGAGGTTCACATACCTTTCCTGACCTCCATATGGGTGTTTGAGACTTATTAATTCACCCAACATCTGTTCCAGTGATCGATCTAGGCCATCTCCCAGTTTGCTCCTGACTGATGTCGGTTCCCTGCACTGACCCTGACTGTCGACGTCGTTTCCCTAGCTGACGCCGATGTCCCTCCTGTCGACGTCGGTCCTTATAACCAACATTGAACTTCTCTAGTCCAACCTACTGACCCTGTTGGTCTGCACATGATCGATGTCGGTATCTGGATGACTGACGTCGGTGCCAAGCGACCGACATCAGTGTCTGTGTGTTCCTGTAAGTGATGAAATTTTCATCTGTGAGCTCTTCTTGGATCAAACCTTTGTCCATGCTGCCCTGCTCAGATTTATTCAGCCCTTGTGACTGATCTCTATCCTTCATCTCCTCCATAAACACCAAGGCTTCTTTGTTCCTGTCAAAAGCATCAAATTTCCTTTTTCTGTAGTGAACTATATTTATGCTTTCCAAATTTGAACACATATCTTTTGAATCAAGAACTTCCATTCCCTTCCTGTTCTTGTGACCAAGCCTATTAGGCCACATCTTTGAATCTACACTAGAAGTAGAATCAATAATACAAGTAGACAGATAAAGAGTATCTACTTTCTTACCTCTTGCTAGAACAAGTGCTCCCTTGGTAACCTTCCAAGAATCTGCTGTGAGTGTTATTATGCATCCCTCATCTCCCAACCTTCCTACAGAAATCAGACTCTACTTCAGAATTGGAACATGCATGACCTTTTTCAACACCCATGTGTTGTCAATCTGCAATCTCAACTGCACTTTCCCTTTGCCAACTATCTGACAAGGCGTACCATCCCCTAAATAGAGCACAACAAAGTCTCCCTATTCATACTCATAGAACAAATCTCTGTTTGGGGATGCATGAAAAGATGAACCAGAATCTAAAATCCATGATCCTACCTGACTATCCAAAGAAAGTATGAGAGCATCCTGCATCACAATATTTGCATCCTTTGCTTCTTCCATACCTGCATGTTGATTCTCTTTATCTCTCAACCAACACTCCTTTGTATGCCCTTTCTTTCCATAAAACCAGTAGGTAATACCTTTGGACTCGGATCTCCTTCCCGACCTTGATTTCCCTTGCTCAACCTTCTCCCTTTGCCTTTCCCTGCTTTCTGCACTTAGAGCATTCCGTGATGATTCACCTGTGCTTCTCCTACGTATTTATTCATTCAAGATCACACTCACAACATCATCAACTTTTAAAATTTTAGAAGCAGATGCAGAATTACTTACTGCCATGACCAAATTGTCCCAACTTTTAGGCAAAGAACATAAAATCAAGAGAGCCTTTACCTCATCATCAAAAACAATATTGACTGAAGCTAATTGGTTTACCAAACCATGGAAATCACTGAGATGAGTATGTATCAATCCACCTTCCTGCATTTGCAAAGTAAATAGCTGCTTCATAAGATATACCTTATTAGAATCCGAGGGCTTTTCATATAAATTTGCCAAGGACTTTATCAACTCTTCCGTTGTCTTGCACTGTGATAAGCTAGAAATCACAGATGATGCAAGGCTCAACCTTATGGAACCGAGAGCCTTCCGATCAAGAACGTTCCATTCTTCATCCTTCATATCTGTGGGCTTGCATGCAACCCCACCCAACGGTAAGTACAAATCCTTCTAATACAGATAGTCCTCAATCTGCATCCTCCAATGTTGATAATTCTTGCCGTTAAACTTCTCCATTCCTAGCCTACTTTCTTCTGCCATTGCTGAACTCCCACTCAATCAGAAAACCCTGTGAATGACCTGTAATAAAAAACAATACCCTGCTTCTTGCAAACCATAGCTCTGATACCACTTGTCAAGGGATCTCTAGCTCTACCAATTAGAGCACAATTGATTACTTTCTTATATGCAATTAAACACGGAATTATACCAAAATGATAAAGTAGCTAGAAACTTGAGACAACAAAGAATTTGAGAGACAATACACACTCTTGTATTAAATATTACTAGAAGAAAATACAATAAGGAAAACGCCACTTCTTCCTCCACCTCAAAGGCTTGCCACACCTCAAGACCTTCTTCCCTCTCTCTCTTGCTCAACACAACTCTAAACCCTGAGTTATTATCCCTCCTTGAATGCTTCAGCTGATCTCCTTGACCTTGCTAGCTTCAATGCTTTTACTTGCCTTAGAATAATTACAATACATGCCTTATGGGTCTTTAAATAGGATCCCATGCTTACAAAAATAGAACTCTAGTTACAATAATTAGACACGCAGCTCGTGACTATAATTAGTCACTTGACATGCAAACACTCGCTTCACTTAACTGACTGTTCGTCAACAGCAGTTTCAAAAATACACAGGGGACCGACGCCGGTCCCTGCTTGTCTGGTGCTGCCGACGTCGACCGACTGTCTGCCGTCACTGGTCTCCTTCTCCACTATCTGTGATCAACATCAGTTATACTACCAACGCCGGTTCCTCTGGTTCTTCAACATCCTCTCTTGTGTCTACAAATAGTTGAAGCTTTTAGCTCCACACCTTAACACTCATAGTTTTTTAGACAATTACGCAATATTTATATCAATTTTATTCTTGGTCTAAACTTTGATCATGAAACACCTATCCAAAATCATCAACAAGCATATGACATAGATTTTAAATCTCATGAAATAAAAAATAAAAGCCAAGTTAATGATCATCTTACTATCTAGAAAGATCCTCTTCCCAACCACCAAGATAACATTGAAAAATCTACTCTTACAAACAATGTTGAAAGTCTTAAAGAACTCACTACCAGTGATGAAAACATGGTTAATATGACTAACATGAGAAAATTAGTTGATTTTATTAACTCAAATCGAACACCCACACATCACACCTCTCAACTATTGTGTATCATTAAAGACACTTCCCAATCCCATCTAATAGAATTAGGGCAAGAAGAACTTATAACCATTTAAGCATCACCTCCAACCACACAACTTGATTATATCTCTCATATCATTTCTACTCTTCCCCCAACATACACACAACAAGACAACATACCCCAAACTTTAAATAGTATTCCTTTTACCCAACCACAAAAAATACTTCAACCAACCACCACATCACTTACAATAACTCAACCTATTTGTCATCAACCTAATCCAGCTATACCATATCAACACAAGTTCAATTTTACCTCCAACCCTCCTTCCCAGGAGCTCTTGAAACATATACACCTATATATAAAAATCCTCCCATGGGTTATGACAAATGGGATCCCATTATGAGCTTTATCATCTCCCATCTCAAATACCTTTCTTAGAACTAATGAGAACTTCTCCCCATCATTGAAACTATCTAATGCAATTGTTGTTTGAAATAAACATCCCTCATCCTCCTTTAGTAAGATGAAAAACTACCTTATCTAGATTCAAAGATAGTATACTTAAATAATGTGAAGAGATGTCCATCCATGTTGATGAAATAGTGGACACTTCTCTTTCACTTAAGTTCCCTATCACTTCTATGATTATTGATGAGATACTGCTTCATGTGGATGATCCTTCTCTATTCATTAGCATCCAAATTGGTGATATCCAAGTTAAGTGTGCCTTAATTGACAAAGGTTTAAGCACTTGTATTTCCTCCATTGACTTCATTAATACTCTTGGATATTCTGAATGCAACCTCAAATCTACACATAGTAAATCTAAAAGATACGACAAAAGGCAAATGCCTCCTTTAGTTTATGTTTGGATTCCCATTACCATTCCTCTTGTTACCCTCCATGTGAAAGTTATGATATTTATCTTTCCACTTTATTATAACATCTTACTCGATCGACCTTGGACTCATCGTATGAGAGTAGTCACCTCATATACATGCCAATGCATCAAATTTTCTCATAATGGAGATATTTATAAGATTTAAGGAGACACTAACCCTTAGATTTTTTAATAATTTTAAAAACATGGTGTATTTAAAATACCTACCCTTAAACTCTTGCTTAGTATCCCATTTTTAGAATCCCAACTCTTCAACTATCCAATAAATTCCACTTGAGGTTATAATGGTCACCCTGAATTAATTGGGAACATTCCACCTAATCTCTTAGATTATGATGATGATGAGCCATATAAGATAAGCCTCAAAATTAAATCCTCCAAGATTTCCCCTCACATCATCACCCAAATTCATCCTTATTTGAAACCTCAATCTCGTCAACCATCTTTTAAATACATACATGCTATCTTAACTAAAACTAGACATTTTATCCATTACACATCCTCTAATAATAAAGTCATTCTTACATGTACCATCAAATTGCATACTCCTTACTATGATGATGGTTATGCTTTAGATGATCCATTTTCAACCAAATTCATCCAAGCTAGAAATGCATAAGTTCTTTGATATCGATCTTCTTTATTTTAGTCTTTTTATTCATATTTTAGCATTCCTTCCTTTATAACACATAATACTAGTATTTCTACTATTTTTCATAAGGTAGAGATGGATCACTCACACATCACACCTCTAGTAATAACAAATCTACTTAGGAGTATGCTTATAGATCATGGCATGAATGGAACATATCACTTTGCTAGATACCATGACCCTTATAGTATTCTTCCTCTAGAGATGTTAGGCACTGTACTTAAACTTGCTGCATGGCCAACCTTGCTTTCATATGAGCCTAGTCTAGTTTTTCCTCTAGCCCCACCTTTACTTGATCATGGCCTTCTTCCTTTACCAAAGATTTATCCATGCCCATCCAATGAAAATATCATCCTTATTGTGATATCCACAAAGTTTTTGGTCATTAGACTAAATATTGTTGGTTATATCAACCATTATAGGCTTCTCCTTCCACTCCTTCAGCTAGTAGGCCCCAAAGTCTATTAATACATGTATTTTTTTATTTCATGGGATAGATAACCACTCTTCCACTAATTACCAAAAACTTAGGTAGTACATCAACACATTACACCCAACCAATGCTCAACCCAAAGATAAGGCCATACCTCCTCCTAAGTTATTGCTAGAGTATATCCCTAAATATGGGGATGTATATTATATTTGGCACCAATGTGGTACACATTATACCAATCACTTATGAATTATCTAGAAACATATTCATGACTTACCATAGTCAACACCTACACCAATCATTCCTCCTTCTATAGGTCACACATGGAAGAAGGCTCCTCCTTTTTCACAGCTCACACTTCTTTCTCTCCCCACATATACTATCCCTATTGAGACATCCATCCATTGCCTTATGTATCCTATGCATGAGATCCCATATGGGCATTAGTATTAATCATCTACACCTACATTTTTAGTTAAGATGATATAAAAGGAAGTCTTTGCACAACTTTATACAAAGATTAATGGGACTCTAGCTAGCATAATAATTTAGCTTCATAGAGATGTTTTAGATGCTATGGATAATATTTATGGTTAAATATATCAATAATTATGAACATAACATGGTGTTATTTCACATTATTCTATGTTGTGATTTGGATTGAATTTGTGATCCATTTTATAGCTCTTATACACTTGACTAAGTGTCAAATTTGATTTCACTTATCTATTTTACATGGATCATTATATTATGATTTATGTGTTTTATATGGTTTCATTTACTTTCACCTTTCTTATGGATTCTTATCATTATTTTCATGAACGTACACTTATGATTATGAGTTCACTTATTCCATGAATTCTTTTTCTCTTACAATGTGTAGATTGTAATCCACATTTTGATATTTTAGAGCAGTTAGCATTTGGTCATGGACATGCTCATCAAAGTTTGACACTTTGTGCTTTGGCCTTCTCTTTTTTTGGATCCCCTTTTATATCTTTGGCTAAGTCTCAACTCCCTTCCACTATTATCATGTGGTATCCTGGCACTCATTCATCATGAAGAAGTTCTCAGTTCACCCAAGATTAACACCATCTCTCTACATGGTGACTTGATGTTCATCTAAGGGGGGATATTTTTGTCAAAGTTTCTAGAAGTGCCATTGGATGACTGAGTAGTGGTGGGGCCCACTATGTAGTTAAAAATAGAAACATGGACTTTCCACATGGAACCCCATGCTCATTTTTTTAAAGGAATGCTCAAATTCTCTAGGAGTAGTGCTAGATCACCATGTGGAATCATGATTCTCCCCGAGAGCCAAATTTATTTTTTTAGGGATTAGGGTTGTGCAATCAGCTGATAGAGTAATGGGTGGGGAGTAATAAGTAATTCTATTGAAAAATAATCATAGATTACACATGGTGTTATGACACTTTTCTAAAGGAAAAATTTTCATGTTACATCTTAAAATAATGCCATTGGATGAGAGGAGTGGGTCCCTCTTTCTTATCAATCATTTCAGAGGCAATTCTGAAGGTAGACACGTATCACCACCATGCTTCTTCTAAGCATTATGGACATCATAAGGCATTATAGTTATGCCATATTTGGGATTTTTTAAGATTTACTACACTCATGAGCCAAATTTCTTCAGTCAGTTTCAACAACCTCATCATGAGTGTGAATGACTGGTTCCAAGTGTCACTTCCTCAAGAGGTTACTGCACCCATAGAAGTATACTCTTTTATTTTGTATTGGGTTAGGTTTTAGATAATTATTTTGGCACTAAAGTAGCCATTGTACTAGTTATTTCTTGAATATAAGTAGTAACATTTAGCATTTTAATTCTATGACCTTAGCAGGTTCCCATCATGGGTAGGATTGAATATTGTATATTGTACCCATCAAGGCTTTTTGTATTTTGTTCTCTACTTAATAATGAAGAGGATGTGGTGTTCTATGTCAAACTGAGTGAAAAGTTATTTATATTTATATTTTATTTCTTTGCTTCTATAGTATTGGTTCTTATTTATGTTATAGATTTTAATTCATGCATATGCTTCTTTAATGGTCTGTGATGTTCGAAGATCCTAGTTATTTTATGTATTTATAGGTCAATACTTTAAATATTTTGACACATCACCTTAGTTAGTTCATGTTTTAAAGTTTTAATTACATTCTTTCTTACCCTTTCTCCCTTAATCAATTTGAACATCTAGCTTCTAAAACCCTAGAGGTAGCTTTATATACCACATTCGAGTACCACAACTATAAAGCTTCCCATAGAAAGTTGTTTATCAAGGGAGAGAGTTTTAGGCATCAATAGTTTTTATTTTCTAACATGCTCAATGGGACTTAAACCCATAATTACTTGATTATAAGTTATAGTTTATGAGCCATAGTCCCATTACAAGGTCATAAACAACAAAGAATCCAAGCTTGTTAACACCACCTTGGTAACTCCAACTCACCAAAGGACCATGGGATCTAGCGCTATGCAACAATAATAGATGTATATCTAAGGACCACCAAGGAAATTTGTAGCATGGAATAGTGGTAGCCCACTCATCCCTCTAATAGCCCTAGTTACATGGGATCCCATTCTTACTAATGCATTGAAGGCACTCCCCAAATTCTCAAGGGAAGATTTCAAAAGTGCAGTGGAACATCTACAAGATGTCACCAATGTTTGCACTATATAATATGTCATGTAACAAAATGTGGCCCTAAGACTACTAGCCACCTATTTCAAAAGATGAGATCTTGATTGGTGCTGATCCTTACCACCCAACTCTATCACCACTTGGAATGATTTGCACAATAGATTCTTTGATCATTTCAACAAGAAGGTAGACCAATCATCTCTCCTATAACAACTAATCACTATAAAAAAAGCTCCCTAAGAGGCCATTATTGATTTTAATATCAAGTTTAATAAGATTTGGAAAAATTATCCCAATAGTGGTTAGACCACCCATCAACATGACCATCATCTTCTACCTTAAAGCCTTCAACGTAGACATAGCCATCATGATCCAATATCTTGGAGGCTAGACGCTACCGAATGCATATGACATAACCATCAAAGAAAATAACAACTTGATAAATGTTAACAAGCTTCCTCTATAACCATTGATGCTAATGTTCCAAGAAATATTGATGCCACCATAAGAAGAAGCATCAATCACCTTGTAAGAACCACCTTCCATGTATGTATATCTGCCTACTAAGATGAGCATGTCTTCCTCATCCTCGCTAGTTGTGGAGATGAACAATGTGAATGGTATCTTAAAAAACTTCTCTAATGAGATCATAAATATCAAGAAGCAAAAATCCATGCCTTTAGACCCCCTTGACAAAATTACTAGAATGAGAAGGCACCATATCAATAGAACTAGTACCAAGAAAGGTAAAGGCCGAATCATCAAGTATCGAATCACTAGGTGTAACCCACAAATCAAATTGTCTCGATCCATGATCCTTTGCAAATGATCTCATAAATTTTAAGTAGAGGGCTGGTCACTAACTAAAACACCTTGGTAGATGATTCTAATCCATGGTGCTGGTAATCTATAATAGAAGGTTATCAAATAAGGAAGGTAAGGGAATACACTTGATTCATCTTCCTATTGATACTGGTCCTCAAGGGTTGAAAATATTATCTTAATGGAAAAGATGTAAGGAATGTATTTAGAGCAAGAAGAGCAGATAGCTCTAGAGCACGTGATTTTCTCCTAGGTGGAGGGTGAAGATGTGTTATATGCAAGTGAGATCCTAATGTTTAAATCTTCACAAGTCTAATCGGACTATTACACCCAATCAAAAAAGAGATCGATTGAGACCCAACAAGCCTTCATAGGGATTTAAATGACTTTCAAAAAGGTCCTAGGACCCCAAACACCACCTTTGACATATCAAAAAAAGATTAAAATAATGCAAAATAGGCCAAAAGAATCCAAGGTCTAATCATAAGGGTTGTACAACATAGTATAATAACTAAAGAAGGCTCTAAATAATGTATCTTTTTGGGACATCTTATCTATTCTTGAGTATAAATCCTTGTTGAAAGAAGCATTGGAATACTATGAGAAACATGCATAAGCTATCCTAATTATAGAGTCTACATGAGATAAAAGAAAGGAAGCTAGGAGTGCACAACCTTATGTGCCATCCACGTTCATCAAATCTTAGGTAAGGGTAAGTAAGATGAAACCCACCCCATTTTATTTGACTCTCATTGTGGGGAAGAAATTGTTACACAATTCCAAGATTGACTCTGTTGCTAACACCATAGTGATGCCCAAGTAAATTATGGATGCACTACAACTACAATATGAACCTTTGAATAAAGGTGTAATGAAATTGGATAGGAAGAAGATTCATACCATACATATTATCAAGGATATTCCTTTAACATTGTAATCTTATCCCAATATCATAGTCACCTTAGAAGTTGTAGTAATAGACATCCCATCAGTCTTTGAGCAATGTCTATCAAGATATTTCCCTACCAAAATAGGTGGATAGTTATCTTTGGATCGGTCCCATTTGATCCTAGGAAGAAAATATGGCTCAAAACTAAAGGCGTTGTTTGAGCCTCTATATCTTAAATACATAGTTGATGAGACTATGATAAATTTTGAATAAATTTTCACTTCTTTCTCTAAGAAAGAGATGTATCACATATAAATGTTTGAAGAAGAAAGAGTGGTAGGAAATAGGAGCCCAGAAGAAGTCCTCATCAATAAATTCATTCAGAATGATCCTTTCATGAATTTTGATGCCACTAGCCTCAAGACCTATGTAATCCATGATGAGGATGAGGCCATTTTTGAGTTGATGAAAAAAGAGGAGGGTCAGATTAAAGAACTTGAAGGTGAGTTTAATTTTTGGACTCTACATTTCAATGGTGTGAAATGCAAAATTGGATTTTTAGTAGGCATCTAATTAGTGTCTCCATTTAGAAAAGAGGCCTTATGAGCATTCTAATTCTAATTTGAATATATGAATAATGAATCCAAATACAAAGTGTTACTCCATGGCCTCAGGCTCACCAAGTGCATGGGTGTAAAGCAAGTGATTCTAAATTAGTGGTGAGATAGGTGAAAAGGGTCACCACTATGAATAATGTTTGTATGATGTCCTACTACCATCAGATATGGGATTTGATCAAAGAATTCAAAGTTTTCAACATTAAAATCATCCCTAAGACCATGAATGTGTAGGTAAATAGGATGACAATAATTGCTTCATAGTTTGATTTGGTGACATATTTGTTCACCAATAAATAAGCAGTGTAGGTGATCATTAGACTTGTCATTCCTAACAATGACCAAAACTGGAAAGTGTTCGAGAGTGATGCCCAAATTTACATGTTTCTCCAACAATCATGAAAATTTGTAAATCAATTATAACCAAAGATTGATGAAGTGTACGAGGATTAGATCATGCAATTGAAATATAATAAAATATTAAAGGGGTTTATTACATTGGAGAATCTATTTGATTATAATGATGTTAGGAATAAAAAATGGAAGTTTGTTACAGATAAAAGTGACTACTCCAAGCTTGATGTCAGAGGTAGAATAAAACTAAAAGTAGGGAAATAAGTTTCTCAAAAGGATAAGGATTAATTGGTTCCTTTATACAAAAAATATGAAGGAGTGATGGCCTGGACCTCTAATGACCTAAAGGGATATGACCATGAGGTCATCCAACACACCATAGATTTGGTTGAAGGGGTGAATCATGTATGCTAGAAGCAAAGGATAGTTAAACTAAAATTAGGTCCCTTATGGCTCAAGAACTAAGGAAATTGATAGACTCAAGAATTATATATCCAATCAAGCATTCAACTTGGGTGTCTAACCTAGTTTTAGTAAGGAAAAAGAATGAGGAAATTTGGCTATGTGTGGACTTCCAAGATTTGAACAAAGCATCCCTAAAGGATCACTACCCCCTTCCATGAAATAGATTCTCCAAATAATAAAAGGTGCCATAATATTTTCTTTGTTAGATGGATTCCTAGGGTACAACTAAGTATGGTTTAATGAAGAAGACCAACACAAGGCCACTTTTACTACAAAGTGGGGGACTTTTACGCATGCAAAAATGCCTTTTCACCTTTTTAACATGGGGGATACCTTACAAAGAGATATGAACATAGAATTTAAAGGACTAATCAAAAAAATCATCCTCATTTACTTAGATTATTTCACCATATTATCTAAGAATAAGGAAGACCATTTTGACCATCTGGAGAAGATTTTCAAAAAGTGCCAAGAATTTAGGGTGTCTCTCAACCCTAAAAAATGTGTTTTCAGAGTCTTACAAGGAAAAATGCTTGGATACATGGTATCTAAATAAGGAATATCTATTGATATAGATTGAATTAGGACTATCAAGGATCTAGCCTTGTTGGTCAATAAGAAGGGTGTCCAATCTTTCTTAGGAAAGATCAATTTCATAAACAAATTCATATCCAACTTCATAAGGTTGATAAGGCCCATAAAATTGATGATAGAGAAAGATTATACTTTAAAATGAATCCCTAAAGGAAGAATAACATTTTATAAGATTAAGGAAGTAATATCCACTACCCTTGTGCTAGTCAATCCTGACTTCTCGAAAGATTTTATCATTTGTCTATGGGAACAAACATAACCTAGTGACTGTGCTAACTCAAAAGGAAGAAGAAAGGAAAGGTGATCACTTGATTGATTTATATTTTAAGACCTTGTGTATTTATGAGACCAAGTACCATTTCATTGAAAAGTAAGCTTTCACCATCATCAAGGGTCTCAAAAAGCTTTGACACCTAGTGGTGGGGAGCAAGATAATGATATACATGGCACATTGTAGCATCAAAGAGTACATAATGGAAGGGGAGATAAATAAAAATGGACAAATTATATCACCAATATCCTAAAATATGATGTCAAGGTCAGGCCAACTAAAGTGATCCAAGGAAGAGGACTTTGTGAGTATCTATTTTAATACGTAGGTACCCTTGCAGAAGAAAAAGATACATTGAAAATGGTTCTAGTAAATCAATATGAAGCTGATGGGTCTTGGGTTTCTAATAGGACCCATTTTATGTAGATCATATAATATCTATATGGTATCCCTATGCAAAAAATAAGATTCTATAGATTACAAAGAACTAGCTATATTCTGGTGCAATGAGTCCTTTTCAAGAGGAACTTCAATGGGGAATTGCTCTGATGCATGGACAATTTCCAAGATAAAAAGATCAAACAAGATATGAATTTCACCCCTATGGGTGGAAATTTCTCCATAAATATCATTTCAACCAAAATCATTTGCATAGGATATTACTGTCCAACCATGTTGTTTGATTTCCATTAGGCAGTCAAAAAATACTAGCAGTGTCAGTTCTTTGTAGGCAAGCAAAATAATTTAGCCATATCATTGAATCTAATTTTTAAAGATGAAACTTTCATGAAATGGGGCTTGGATTTCATTGGGATGATAAATCCTATATCTAACATGAGCCATAAGTGGATACTTATGGCCATTGACTACTTCGTCAGGTGGATCGAAGTAGCCCCACTGAAAGAGGTGACTAAAAATATTATCCTCAATTTCTTGAAGGAACTAGTATCAAGATTAAAAGATCAAAAGATGATTATATTAGATAATGAAAATGCCTTCTTCAGTTCTAATATTTTGGAATTTTCACTCCAAAATGGTATTTTCCTAAAGACTTCATCTAATTACAACTTATAAGGGAATGGGTTAGCCAAATCAACCAATAAGAATCCCATCAGGTTGATCAAATTGATGGGCACCAACCAATAGTAGGAGTGTCATGTGAAAATAGCTCTGTGGGATGACCAAACTACTCCCAAGTAAATTCTAAAGACATCCCCGTATGAGCTAGTATATGGGAAATAAGTAGTCATGCTCATATCAATAGAGATTCCCACCTTATAGCTTTTGAAAGTTATCAAAATAGTAGAGAATGGGGTGATAGAGGTTAGGTTAGCATAATTGATCAACCTCCGCAAGGGTATAAGTGAGTGATGCTAAGATCACCTGATAGCAAGTAGTCAAGTGATGGTTTGATAAGAAATCATCAGACCCAAGCCTTAATCTAGGAGACTTGGTCCTAAAATATGACCAAAGGGCAGTAAATATAGGATAGCATATGACATTTTATTCCATATGGAGGGGGCCTTTTTTACATCATGGGAAATTGATAGGGTAACATGTTTGATTTGGAGGATGAAGGGGGCAATTCATTAGCGATTCTAGTTAATAGAATTGATTTAAAACACTTCAACTAATTTAACAGTTCTCCCTTGTACATAGTTAGTTTCCATTTTATTTATTGTTTCTTATTTTTTTACTATGTCCCTTCAATAATAAGTGACGTTGGCACAAGTTTTTAATTCCATTGCCAAGTATCCATGCCTTGGCCTTTCTAATTTTAAATCATCCTCTGAAAGACCATTATCTACCCTATTCCCTTTGCCATTAATGAAAGACACTCTATATTGCATGATTCCCCATGAAGATCACTGTAAAATCTCTTGTGATTTTCTCCTCAAGTGTGTGTCACCCTTAACATTTATCGGGTGCCCAAATTCAAAAATGACATGATGATCATGCTCAAAGTACTGTCCTATAAATATCTCTCTCTTCATCAATCCAAACATTTAAATGCCTAAGAGTTTCTAAGATCATTAAGCAAATAATTGAGTAATTGAGAAAAGCATCTTGAGCAAAGAGAATTGAACATGGCATTACAAGGCATTTTGAGTAGGAAACCATTATCCAGTATTTTCACAAATTTTTTAAATAGATCAAATTCAACTAATTGAAAGAGTTGTAAAATGGAAAGTTCTACGTCCTCATTCGATAGCAGAAGGCATCCAAGTAAGTAGATAACCCATGGGTTGGGTGGTCATAGAGACATTTCCCTACAATATGTAATGATCAAATCATATGCCTCTACCTTTGCACATCTAAGGCCCAAAGTATTAAATGTTAAGAACATGGCCAAGGGGCCTTACAGGGAGCCCTCGTTGGTCCTAGATTATCTAGATGGGATATTTGATCCCAAATTGGTGAATAACCCAAAGAGCCTAAGGGAGGGCACCCATGCCCAAATGATTGATAAGTTTAGGAGTAATGACTATGAGTTATTTAGGTATGTGATTTAGAGCTCCATGCTATCCCAATATATGGTGCCTCTTATGCACATGTGCTAGAATATTATGGCCTTATATGTAGAACAATATGACACTAACACTAACATTATTATAGCAAACAACCACCTAAAATTAGATGTCAGTATTGATGCAATAAGGGAGATGCTTTGACTCTTGAGTGACCCCAACATCAATGTTTGTAGCATGGAGAGATTACAAAATGTCTTAGACACTTAGGTCCATAAGATGGAGTTTAAAAATTTACTCCTCTAGAGTAACTACACCAAAGTGCCTCTTCTACACATCACCCTCTAAAGCTTCGTAATGTAGGATATGAAAGATGCCCTTTCTATGTTGGCATTTATCTTTAGGATGGACCCAAATCCTTGTGTCATCAATTTCTAGTTGGGGGTGATATTAATTTTGAATATGGTAGGCAAGGAGAAGGTTTACAGGATGGAATTTGTGAATCTCATCACCACCACCATGCATAATGAGCTAGCAAACTTCTCAACACAAAATACCTTTAGGTATTCCTCCTTCTTCCTCCACCTAATTATGTATCAAAACTCTTGATTCTTCTCTTCATACTTCACCTTCAACTCCATTGATATGAGCACCCATCCTAACATGATGATCCCCATCATTTCATTAACCCATATCTTGTTGAACATAGAGGATTACTATGAGTTTTTATAATCCTTCCTATCCTTGGTCCTGATTGACCTCACCAAGAGACCACCACCTTTAGGATGATGGATAGCTAGAGATCATGGCTCATCGATGACAAAAAATTGGTCAACTAGTTGTTTGAGGCCTATTTCACTTTTATATGGGCTCATAAATTTAAGGGGGAGTCATTTCAACTCCCATGCTTGCTCATGGATAGGACCATAACCTTAGAGCTAGCTCACCAGCTTGTTGTAATTGACTCAATATACACTATGGGCCATAAGAATAAGGCCTTATATGATTTCCCACTCTCAAGAGGAGGCATCATGGTGGTAAAGAGGTTATAGGGGTGTTAGGTGCTTGTGCTCAAGATTGTAGAGTTTGGCCTCAACCAAATTGATGACCAATGGAACTATGACTTGGTTGGACACATAATTACCTTAAAGGCTACTACCTCATTCGATCATGAGCCCAAACCATACCTTAAAGAGTGAAGGTCACCATCATAAGATGACAACACATATTACATGGATCTATCCAAGATCTCATTAGAGACCCAAAAGCCATGGGATTCCTTTTACAAAGTGGTCTGGGAGTTTGACCCCATGAAGAAGATAACAAAGAGTCTGAGGGCACAAATCATCCAAAAGGACTAGAGCTAGAAAAATAAATGCCTATTGGAAATATAGACAAGAGAGTATCCAGTGAGTGTATAATTTTGATGACTTAAACATTGACAAATAGTTTAAGGACCTTTGGGATGAACACCATAAAGAGGAGGTTCTAGAAGAATAAGGGTTCATGGTTAAAGAAGAAGAAGAAGAGGAGGACACCCCTTTAGAAAAAGAAGAGAACAACACTCCAAAAAAAGAGGAGAAAGTTATAGTAGTTCAAAGACCATCGACCTGACCACTCCTCTGTACTCATACTTAACTACCCCATAATAATAATAGACCTCTTTGGTGTATCTCGTGGTGGAGTCATCTTAGCCCAACTTGAAAAAGAAAGCCTTTAGTTTTCCCCCAAGCCCCCACAAAAGAAGGTACACTTTTCTTAGCCCCTTATTTCCACTTTTTCTTCATTCGTCACCCCTTCTTCACCCTCCATAGTTTCCACTAAACTCACACCACTTTCCACTACCCAACCTATCACCTCATTCATGTTACTTTCCTCTATGCAACAAATCACCCCCCTTGTGCCATTTCTCACTCCTCCACCCTCATCATCCAAATCATCATCCATTATGGAGAAATCACCCCATACCCCTATCATAACCTTCCACCTTTCTCTCTTTCCACCCTGAGCCTTCACCCACTTGTACCCTAGGGAATATCACTCATTACTTCACAACAACAAAAGACCTTTCCATTTGGATTTCCATAAGGATACCCCTTCATGGGGGAGTTAATCTAGTCATAAGATAAATTTCATTAGTATTTGGATACTTTTAGAAAATCTTGAGAGGCCCAAGTAGAGAAGAGAAAAGAAAAATAGGCCAAGGCCCTAACAGTGCCTTACATGCAATTATTATTTGAGCTAGTGAAATAATCTCTAATGATTTCACATATTTTACCTCAAGTATTTAATCCCCAAGAATATATGCACTTGGGGGACTACTCGATACATGTTGTCATCCTTAACCTCATTTAGGTTAGACCCATTGATAGGGTCAAATTGATGGAGGAAACACAAAAGTCCATTGCTATGGACTATATAAAGGCTAGCTAATGGTTGGAGAAGAAAGAGCTAGAACTTGCAAGAATGAAATCTATGGTCAACCACATCAAAACTAAGTCTAAGGTAGAAGATATAGAACTCAACAAAATAAGGTCTAACCTTTAAATCTGGGTCACCAATGATAGCTTTTAGGTGGAAGCCAACCAAAGGGCCTAGCTGTGAATCTAAGTTATAGAGTTGAAGACTAAGATTGATGGCTTAAAGAAGGAGAAACAGGTTGTGGAGAATAAACTACATGAGAAAGAAGTAGAGCTCATATAGACCCATAAGAATATTTTGAATTCTACAAGCATGTATCAAAAATTATAGTAGAAAATGTAGTAAGAGTCCTCAACCAAGGACCAAGAGATCCTATAATTGAAAAATGATCTTGGCACCCATTCCTAGACCACAGGGATCCTCCTCATGATCCAAAAGTTGTATATATCTTACTGGGAGAAAATAAAGAATGCAACCACTCAACTAAAGATAGTGCTCAATTTCATCATAGACTCATAGTGGTTGAGCTCCTAGGTGAGTGCATCCATAGAATAGGTCCTTGCCTTCATGTCACCTAAGGATTAAGACTCACATATCCTCATCCAAAATCTTTATAACACAATAGATGGATTGCTCCAAGTGATAGGGGTGGCTGATTGAAGGTAGGTAGTAGTAAAGGTGAATGAATTCTTGAGATACAATAAGGTAGTGATAAAGTGCAAGGCATTTATCAATTCCTTAGATAAAGTAGTCTAAGATATGAAGGGGTACATTGAAAAAATAATCCAATTGGGACTCCCATATCCATTCCTTATAGAAGACACCATCCTTCTAAAGGACAAAATAAAAGATCTACAAGAGAAAAAGCAAAATAACCAGACTATTTTTGTGTCTCTCGGTCAAGTGCTCAGTGTCTCCAAGGTAGAGACCATATTATAGCTTCTTTCCCAACTAAAATTATAGATGCTGGAAGTAGTCCAAGGCTTCATCAACATCTCCTTCAAGGAGATCATCAATTTAGACTAGGAATTTGAGGCCTTGAAGAAGAAGTCTCAACCAAAGGAGGAAGAGTGGATGCCTTTGAAGGCTACTCTTAAAAAATTATAAGTTCAATAGACCTCAACCCTTTTTGTAATTTTTCTTTGATTGATCTAGGAACCAAAAGTTTTGGGTTCATCTATCCATATGAAGATTCCTCCTACAAGTCACCTAGAACTATGGATCTTAATCCATCTTTTGATATATTTGAGTAATTATCATTTGGTTATGGACATACTCGATAAAGTTTGGTAGTTGTGCTTTGGCCTTCTCTTTTCTTAGAGCCCCTTTTATATTTTTTTCTGTGTCATCTCTCTCTTGATATTTCCACATGACAACCCAATGCTTATTCATCATGAAGTTCTCAATTCACCTAGGAATAGTGCCATCTCTCCATGTGGTGACCTGTCACTCATCTAAGGGGGCTGATTTTGTTAGACTTTCTAGTAGTATCATTAGTCAATGAAATAGTGGGCGAGGCCCACTGTATAGTTATAAAGAGAAATGTGGACTTTCCACATGGTTCCCATATGCTCATTTTTTTAAAGGAATTATTGGATTCTTGAAGAGTAGTACCAACTCACTATGTGGCATCATGATGTTCTTCAAGAGCCAAAGTTATTTCATTAGGGCTTAGGGTTGCATGATTAGCTGATAGAGTAATGGGTGGGGCCCAATAAGTAGTTTCAATGCAAATGAAGTAGATTTTCCATGTGGCACCATGATGATTTTCTAAATCAAAACTTTTCCTATGATATCTTCAAGAAATACCATTGGATGAGAGGAGTGAGTCCCCCTTTATTATCAAGCATTTTAGAGGTAGTTTCAAAGGTAGACATACACAATTGTTTGACATATCTAATATTTTTGAAGACCAATTGCACTCATGATCTAGAGTTCTCTAGTTAATTACAATGGTCTCATCATGATCATGAGTGCCTAGTTCTAGGTGTCACTTCCTTAAGAGGCCGTTGCACCCATATAAGTAGAGCTCTTTTCTTTTGTAGGGGGTTGGATTTTAGATTATTTTTTTGGTACTAGAATAACCATTGTAATAGTTGGTTCCTAAATAGAAGTAACAACATTTAGCATTGTAATTCTATGACCTTAGCAGGTGCCCTTCACAGGTAGGATTGAATATTGTATACTTTACCCATCAAGGCCTTTTGTATTTTGTTCTCCACCTTAAAATGAAGAAGATGTGGTTTTCTATGTCAAACTAAGTGGAAATGCATTTATGTTTGTTATTTACTTTCTCTACTTCTATATTATTGGTTCTTGTTTATGTCATAGACTTTAATTAATGCATATGATTCTTTAATGGTGCGTGATGTCTAAAGATCCTAGATATTTTATGTAATTATAGGTTAATACTTTAAATATTTTGGTGCATAATCTTAGTTATTTTATATTTTAAAGTTTTACTTGCATTTATTTCTTACCCTTTTTCCCTAAATCAATTCAAAGAGCCATCTTCTAAAACCCTAGAGGTAGATTGATAAACCACATTGAAGTTCCACATCTGTAAAGCTTCTCATAAAAGGTTGTTTATTGAGGGTGAGAGTTTTAGGGATCAACACAATGATTTTTTGTTATCTTATCTCACTCAAAAATGAGATAGTTATTATTGTGACATGGTTATACAACCTTTCTTCCCTAGTATTATATCTATACCATATAATCAATTAGCAAACAATATTTCTCATTGTAATACCACCATATACCGATCTACTTTGGATCTCCTTTCTTATTTTATTTTACTTTCATATACTAAGCATACATAAAATTGAAACTTGAGATTTCATACTGGTTCATAGGTAAGCCTAGGTGTTTAGTCAATCATATCTCTAGTTACTTAGACTCCTTTAAACCAAAGTCTAAAGCTCATTCATGTGTATCATTTTTATCACTCATGTTAATTATTCCAAATTCATATGGAGGAGGAATCATAAAATCCATAAAAAGGTTAAAATCAAAATCATTTAAACAAAAGGAAATATATAAATTCAAAAGTCTAATCACACCAAAAGATGGATTCATAACACATCTCTTATTTTCTAATTGAATCTAAAACTCCATATTTGACCTCATGATAGAGCTGAGGTCCATTGAGGTGTGGTAGGCCAGTGGATTGGGATAGAATAATTGTGTGTGTGTGTGTGTGTGTGTGTGTGTGTGTGTGTGTGTGTGTGTGTGTGTGTGTGTGTGTGTGTGTGTGTGTGTGTGTGTGTGTGTGTGTGTGTGTGTGTGTGTGTGTGTGTGTGTTACCTACTTTCTTACACATGTACCCAATCTTTGTATTAGTTTGATGAATTTGTAAGATGTCCCAAGTAATAGTTAACACATTGTGGGAAGGTAATTTTCTTGTTCATATAACCTTCATGAGTTGATATTAATATCTCACCTATTTTCCTATATAATTTTGTACTTACTATGAACATGTATCCTTTGTATTTTGATGGTCACTAGACTCTTAGTGTCTCTCCTTTGTACCTAGTATGACTCATGTTTATTAAGTTTTTTTTTTCATATATGCCTATGTCATGATTTTTACATTCCCTCTTTCATTACAAAAATCCTAATATTTCCCCTTGAGAAATATTATTTTTTTAACTAATCATTCCCCCTAGGGTTTTCCTTTGTGAGTTGCATTGTAAGACCATGGATAAGACTAGGCTCTCCTCACAAATTACCATAATAAAACATTTCCTTATTTTTACATTTATTATCTTTCACCTCATTAGTGTTACCTTTGTGAATTGCAGTGTAAGACCATGTATAGGATGAGGCCTCCTCACAAATTATCACATTAAAAACATTTTTTAAATTATTCCCATAGTTGTTTCCACCTCATTGGTGTTTCCTTTGTGAGTTACAATGTAAGACCATGGATAGGACCAGGTCCTCCTCAAAAAATATTCTAATACATAGTTCATACTATAACCAAGTCAAAATAAAATTACATGCTTCAAATTTGAGATAATTTGTGTTATATTATGATTTACACATCATTTACATACTTCCCATCTTGATTTAGTATATTTTTTGCTTACTTCATAAGCACTTCACTTTTATCTTCTTATTTTTCAAATGCATGTATGTTACAACCTTTTCACTAAATTTATCATACTTACCATCTTGATTTAGTATGATTACTTTGATCTACACTTATATTTTGTTTTTATTTTCATAATTCCTAGCTTGATTTAGTATGATTGATTGACTTTGTTGTTTGTTTATTTTTATACCATTGGTTTTCATGTGTCTTTCATTTTATTACAAATTTTCATACTTCCCAACATGATATAATATGAATTTTATCTTGTTTTAACTTGGAGAAAATTTTGTTACATGGTTTGAAAACATTTTTTTTTACCTTCTTTACGATTTTGGTTTATTATATTTATTCATCTTTTATTTTTACACATTTCCCATCATGATACAGTGTGTATTACATTTGTTTTGATTAATTATACTTTTCTAAATAATTTTTTCCTTTTTTTTTTGACCATGTATGTGTATCAAATAATTATATAAAATAAAACATACATCACATTTTTCCCGTGACATATAAAACAGAAGTAAAATACATGTTATAGAAATAAAATATATTCATACACACATTCATCAACATACAAGTATAAATCAAATATTAATAAAAATGTCCATATAAATATACACATACCATGAGTTTGATAAAATACTAGTACAAAATACAATAGCTACAATTTTAAGGCTATGATCCATCATGCCTATCCTGTGGCCTAACCATGCTACCCATGGATGCTTGTGATTGCCCCCTCTAAATGGTGTGTTGTAAAGAGGCAGTCTGAGATCTCAAGCTAGTAAGCTATCCATGTAAGTTAGCCACTTGGGCTTGTGCCTATCCTATATGTATCATGGTCACCATGTGCACAACTTACTCCTATACTAAAGCCTTCTAGGCTTGAGCCTCTCTAGCTCCTACCCCTATAGGTGGCTGCAAACTATCACCTTACATCTGAAACTATCACATAGCCTTTACCACTAGTCTAAACTAGATATAATTAATTGGGGAAAATGGTACCATAAGATCAACCAATGTGGTACGGTCATAATGTGATAGCACCCCATCTAAAATATCATGGTGTGAAACCACAATCAGGGATCCCCATCTGATCTCCTCTACAATAATAATATATATAAAACTAAAACCAAATATACATCAGACCTCATGTATATCTCAAATCACATATCTATCACAAACAAAGATGTAACTAGTTTTATATATCAAAAACCTAAACTAAATCAAAACATTTCTCACTAGTGTTGGTATCACCGACCATAGTCTCCTCATCTACTCACCCACCAACTACCTCCTTTATTAGATACCTATGTACCAATGCAAAACCAAGAGTCAACACCTAAGCCCATTATGTCCCCATATTTAGTGGCCTCTCTATAGATGAACTATGTCCTATATCAATTATAGGATCCCATTGTGTAGCAACCAATGCTTGTGTATCCTCTCATCAATAGTGTCTTTGCCTCTGATGAGCTCATGATGGTCATTATTGCCTTTAATGTGGTACCTATTATACTCCCACATCTCATGCATCAAAATCCATGACATCATCTCCTTGAAGCCTCATTGCCTTCTATTGTCATGCTTGACCAACCCATGGTATCACTAATTGAGGCCTAATCATAGGTATCTCTATTGACACCCTTGCAACTCCTTTTTGTCTTGACTCTCTAGTATATTGTGCCCAATAAATAGGCACTATTAGAGGGAATATTAGATGTGGTAGCCCCAAATATCTAGGTACATGATCCATTATATGTGGCTTCACCCATGAAGTATAGTGGCCCATGATCCACACACATGCCAAACTAGTCACAAGAGTGGCCCAACTCGACCATATAGTAGTAATGTGAGTGTATGAATACCATATTATTGACCCTCATGTGATAGTATGCAAAGCTAAAACATGTGGCATGATATGTGCTACATGGTCCTACCTCTACCTAATAACCTAAAGCAATCTCTCATTGACCACATAGAATAACCCAACTAGCCAATACCTAAGAAATTTATCATAGATCCACGTGCTTAGTAGAATGATAGGGCCCATCATATTTTTCCTCTAGTTTAACATTTTATACATGTCATGCATGATATAGACCCAAATTAAATAATCAAAATCATAGAAGGCACCATAATCCAAGATAGACTAACACAAATCTATCATGTACATTATTATTACTATCACTTAAACTTGCACCCCTTGAGGAGATGACAAGTTTATCCTTATTCAAGTGACACAATGGAACCACATTAGGGTTGTGGGTGACCCAAATTTGAAGTGGATCTCTAGATTAGGCTAGTTCCCTTGATGTAACACTATAGATCAAACCTACTACTAACGTTTAGAAGGAAAAAAGGGAGAAGGATAACTGAAAACAAATATAATCTAGGGGAGGTGATACACAAAATATATGGTCTACTCACACCATTTACAATGTACTTGGAACTAAGGAGAATCCCACACATACACTTCATCCAATTTAACACTCCTCTTCTAGATCAATGTTTCAAGCATGGGGTCTTAAAGAGAGCCTAAGATAGGAGGACTTAGAAAATAGGTCTTCTAGAAACAATAATGAATAGAACACTCACTATACCTATAATCCACATTAGACACTTATTTCTGACCTACAAAAGAGAGATTTAAAAACCACACAAGGCACTAGGAAGTGTAACATGTGAAGGTAATCAAAATACAATTGCACAATACCAACAACCATAACATGCACATAGTGAAATCTTGAACAAGGAAAAAATAACATTCTTCATTATTTCAAGGAAAAAATTGAGTAGGGCTTCACCATACTCAAGTGGAGAGATCCGTGCAATAGCCCAAAAAGCTAGTATTTATAACAATTGCGAGAGGAGAGATAGAAAGGGAAGATCAAGAGTCACTAAGGCACTTGTCAGGAAAAGATAAGGAGTTATAATAGTCATATAATTAGGCATGATATAGGTCCTATAGGGAAAATATGGAAAAATGTCTCCCAACTCATTAAAATCCTCCATATGTGGTGTACATGCTCGTGCTTTCATAATAAACTATTTTCATGATTTGCCCTCATTAAATTGCTTCACCATTAAGTAGGGTCAGGTCTGATGATTAATCTAAAGGGGAGGGGATATCAACAAACCCTCACATGCATTGTATTGGTCCTTAATCATTCATATTCCTCTGACCATGAGCAATCATTTCATGATAGTCACAAATAACTCCTCATGCACTTCTCACACTTGTCATTTAAAATCTTTCCAATTCTACAATTTGATCCATGCACAAGGAGGAAAGACACATGTAAAGAGTGTCGAAGTCATTAGGTTCATAAATCAAGCCTTAAAAGGCTTCTCAATTGGAGTTTCACCATTTTCACTAAGTGTTCACTACTCATTCACTATGACTGGCTGAGATGAGGAGGATGGTAGGCAACTTGAGATATTAGCTAACTCAATATATGAACATGAGGACTTAAAACAAGTCTTAATCTCTCTCCCAAAGGTGGTTACATCTTTTGAAAGTTATCCATGCCTACAAAACACACAATTTTTTTAAAATAAGCCCTATTATACCTCTTTTATATAGGTACGGTATAACTCAATTACATGAAACAGGGACCTAGAGAGTCTTCTACAACTCCAAGTTGGTTTCATGATCACCTTATCCCATTTGGATGCTCCATTTTGCTTCTTTTCTCCATCAGGTCCTTAAGGATGGTTCTGTGAGGGTTTTTAGTATTTTCAAGTCTTAGGCATTATTCATAAAGTTGGCACATTGAAACTCTAAAATAATTCCTCTAAGATCATATTAGGGAACCTCCCTAACACCTCCAAACACCTTAGGCTACCATGTAAAGTATTATGAAAGTTTTGAGCTTTCTAAGATGGCCATTCAAGTCATTTCTGAGTTCTACATAGGCTTGTGTGCATTTTAAGACAATAAGTGGATTTTTGATGGACAACTCTATAAACTAGGAGTCTAGACACACCTTTTTCCTCCCCAAGGACATGCCCCAACTTATCTCAATGTCTATTCATATCCAAAATGATGACAGACTACTTCTAGGTACTAGGCCTAGACTAGGTCTTTCCTACAACTTGACTATTTAGACCTCTTTGATGACCTTTAAAATCTCTAAGATATCTCAAACACATTATATTTACCTCTATGAAGATGATATAAATCATTATAATGGTTCACTAAGGCTAAAACTAAAAGTGGTTTCTCATTTGAGGCTAGGCTTGCACCTTACCTAACTACCCTACCTGCAACTCTTGTTGCTTGGATCACCCTATTTTACTTTAGGAATTATATCTTGGTTTAACATGTTTATCTATGTGTGTTACATCTCCATAAACCATCTTGAAAATTTTCTAGACCTCCCAGCTCACCACTTCACCTATTTCCCAAAAGTTGTAGGGTTTGGTGCAAGGAGAAAGAACTCTACCTCTAAGACAAAACAAAGGCATGTTTCCCTATTTAATTAGAAAAAAAACATGTCTTAGAGGGGGTTATAAAAGTCACAAGGGTGATAGATACCAATATTTAACTCTTGACTCTAAGTATAAGACCTCTAACTCTCTCCATTTTCTAAGCAAACTTTCAATAAGACATACTGCCTGCAGGATACTTTAAGAGTTGATTGCATTTTGCAAAAATTTGAATTCTCTTGATCTTTTTTTCATGTTAAAAATGTATATAAAAGTTTCCATACATTTTTTGAAGGTGTTTTAACTCTTATTCACCCCTCAAACCTTCCCTCACTCATCATATGCATGTTGGAAACATCAGACTAAGCTTTTCAACATAGGGCTAAGACACCTTGTTTGATGGCTCCTATAGGTGTTATAAGTTTGTTTAATCCTTGAAAATAAATGTTTAAAACCTATCTATGGATACTCAATCTTGTCTCACACTTTTTTAGGACTTTTTGCTTCATCTCATGCTATATGGGCATCTAAGTGTACCCCTTTTTAGGTCACTTCCTGAGATTGAGACACTCTAGTCTATAGGTGTGTGTTTGAGCCTTGGTTGATGTTTGGTGATGGTATTATAGACCCTTTTTTTCTCATTAGGACCATAAAAAATTTAGACTCTAGTCTTTCTTGTGTTCAAACAACCATTAAGACACCATATTTAGGTCTTTGTCATTGTACCCTACTTTTATGACCTGTAGGTTGCAATCTACCCTCTGTACGGACATCAAGGTATACCAGAGAAGCAAAAAAATGTATTCAAACCCTGTATGTGATCAAGATTCATGTTTATCATTAGAACCTTACAAATGTGGTGGATGGTCTAGTACTAACCTGGGACACAAAATTTTTTTCAAAGAGTTGAAATCCTACTGTAGGTGGTTGATATTGTAATTAGGAACACCTATAGGTCCATATGGATCTTGGAACATTATGTATCACACCTTGAAATGATGCTTGGGTTAAAAATGATACATCCAATCTATGTAAAACTTCTCAAATATGAAAACAAGGCTTATGATCATAATCTTAGGTGCAAAGAGTCTTTCTAATTTCAAATCCTGTAGGTGTTTACTGCTTAAACTCAGTGTTTTATATGCACTTTTAAGGACCTTTGAAGATCATTCTCCCTCTAGTATCTCCTCTTCCAACTTGGTAAGGGCCTTTCCCATGCTATAGGATACAAGGTCAAGTAATTTGGGATCATCATAGGATATTTTAAACTAAATTATAAGCTCACTCCAAAACCTACATGGCCTTTATTTTGGGTTTTCAGAGACGAGAACAAAACTCAAAATCTTATGCTTAAAAGTAGCTTGCACCTTCTCTTACCTAATTGGTATTTGAAGGAGGTCTATATTGAGATTTTCCCCATGAAAGGGTCTAAAATATACTTTACCATGTTTCACCATTTTGTATAAGCACCTTAAAGATTCTATAAATGACACCTGAGACATTGTAAGTGTGAAAAGACTAGTTTTTAAGCACAAACAAGCCTAGAAGTGGCTTATTGAATATTTAAGACTTAAAAATCCAAGAATACAATGGAAAACATGTGTAAAGGCCCTAAGGAACATATTAAAACACTCAACCTATCAAATCAAATCAATTTTTTTTGAAACAAACTCAAATAATGACCCCTCTTGGATGAAGAAGCATAAAAAACTACCTAACTTATTAGTGATGGTTCATAAAAGAGAATCCATGAAACTAAAAATTTATGCCATGGATTTTAAGTTGACTTAGACCTTAATTGGCCCCCAAGAGCACTCCTTTTAACTTCACCTGTATGGCTTGTACCAAGCATGCAAAGTTGACTCTCTTTAGATTACAAAGGCAAGAAAGAAGAAACAAAAGCAAAATTTGATCCTTCTAACATTTTATATACAAACCAAGTGTGGTAAAGACTTTAGGGAGGTGAAGAGGCATATTCCCATGCTTTTAGCTGAAGGTATACTTCCCAAGTCTGTATAAGTGCCATTAAGGGCCTAATTTTAAGGAAAAATTACCTCTTTCTGCATGAAACTGCTTCTTAAACTATGACTACCTCCTGACATATCCTGACCTCCTCCGCATTGAAATATTCCTTGGTGACAAATTTTCTTATTTTACTAATTCTTAAAAGTCATTAAATCAACTAAAAATGTGACCAAAAGGCCTTTTTTGCATATGAAACATGGTGAAGGACAAATTTATGACCTATAAACACCTTAAAACATCTAAATGACCATATTAAGAAATTTAAAAGATAATTTGGACTTTTAACAATGTTTGAACAGAGCTGATTAGACTTGAATTTGGTTGACTAAACAAGCACAAGGAAGATGGACTTAGACCAAGGCTAGAATAGTGATAGGTAAGGTATTTAGAAACACATGAAACCTTATTATACATATGGGAACTTTTGAAAAGTTTCAATATGTAGGGTTTGACCCAATTTTAATAAAAATCAAAGTAGGTCAACATTTACCATACCATCTGATTTGTGACATAACACTTGTGATGTCACAAGCCCTATCATGGAATTCCAAATATCCATAATTTCCACAATATAAACATCAAATAAGCTAACATGCAAACTAGGATATATCCTATCTGAACATGTCACCCACTAGGCTAAGACTCATATCTCATCCTCTAAATTTGGTATGACACATATCACCAACATCCTATCAATAAGAAGTCCAAGGCATGAAATTATTCCAAGGTGATCACCACCTCTATATTATCCCCCTCCACCTCTCATCAAAAAATTTTAGTCAATAATTCCCATGCTCTTAAGAGTATGACAACAATATCAACACTCAGCAGAATCTGTCCCATATACATGATGCCTCCAAAATCTGAGGCAACCAATCAAGCTCTATCCATGTATGACAAACACTCCAAAAAATATGATAGCTAGGACACATCCACCAGGAACCAAATTATCCATTACCTCTAAAAAATATCAAACAACAAAGAATGTATTCGACCTTAATGTCATAATAATAAAATACATTCTTAAATATTCTCAAAAAACTAAAAATTAACTACTTCATCAGCTTGTTTGATTTATTTATCTATTTTTCCCCTTTTCCTACACCATCAACCTATTTAATACTAAATCAACCCTATCACTTATTTACCATACTATATTAGCCTTTTGTTACATAGTCAACCCATTCTTCTAGATGTTATTGCCCTGTTTGATACTAGATTGACCCTTTTCTAGTTCTAACATACTATATAGACCTTCTAATACACATTCAACCTTATTCAAAAAACTATATCAGCCACATAGTATGAAATACATTGGCTAGAAGGTACTATGCTAGCCATTTCCCTATTTCTAATAGATCAGCCCACTACTATGTAATTGATTGTATCCAATGATACTACATCATCCTGCTACTATGTAGTTGACCCCCGAGAGTTATCTTGCCTTAAAAAATGAGTCAACAAGGATGACTATGTTCTTAGTCTATGATGAATTTTTGACCATTTACCATAAATTCCTTAGGCATTTATTTGTCTAATCTTTTCCTACCCAGTACCTCATTTTACCCCTAGTCTACCTAAAAAAAAAATTGGGTCATTTTCAATGTCTACAATCTACATAAAATCTAATTTTATATATTTATCTTAATTTCAATTCAAGTTACTCAAAAATTTGAAATTAATTCTTCCTTTACCTAAGCCTCACCTGTTGTGGCAGCTAGGCATCCTCCATGTTATAGTTGTTGTCTCCTCATCATGGTCTCTCTCTAGGCTCAAACTGGGTCTCTTAGAGTAATATTTTCTTAGAATAGTAAAATAACAAATGAGTTAATTTTCACCCTATTTATATTTACTATTTAAAATTATTTACCTATTAATTATTTACAATCATATTCTATTTTTTGACCATAACTTTGTTTCTACTAGCTCTTTTTACGAAACATAAGATGTTTTGTAATGCTGACCTTATAGATAATATTTTCACATATTACATGTATATTTTTAAAAAAAAAAAAAAAAAATTATAAGTTTTATAGGATTGCTTAATGTTTCTTACATTGGAAACCTTCACATTTATTTCACTTCCTTCCTCTTATACAACACTAAGGCAAGTAAAGGTATGTATTTTTCAATTACGTCCTTTCATTTATCTTATTCACTTCTTACTATAATTTATTTAGCTTCAACAATATGTGTTTTTATGTTCTTTTCTTGAAGCAACATCCCTTATTAAACATGCATGACATATGATGAGCTTAGAGTGGGGCATATGTATACACATAATATTTTCAAATGTTATTAATTATTGATGTTTTCTCTCTTGCAATAACCTATTAAGTCTCAATATCTCATAGTGCACACCTTAAAGGGTGCACTGGAAAAGGGGTGGGCAGACCATTGGTACTTCTCAATATTATTTTCCCCTATACCACCACTTGAAATCAACATAAATATCTCCTCTACACTTCCATAAGCTTTGACACCACCCTTACACACTCCTCCAAGCCATTCACAACCTTAAATAACCCCTATCTAAGCCAAAAACTCTTTTTGACATTTACTGAATAATGTTGACTTGGGTTGACCCTATACTTAAATTATATTAGTATGTTATGGGACTCTATTAGCCTTGAATAACCTAGTCTAGGATCTAAATTTATTTTATTAATTAATGATACATGGTCGAATGAGTTGACATTATCAGCTAAACTTTTAGAAGGGTTTAGGGTTAGATCCAGCTATATATACACATCCTTTTCACCATTTCTAAAGATAGATAATAATAAGAACATCGTATATTATACATATACTTATCCACCATTCTATTTAAGGAGCATTTATTAGGGTTTCAATACTACACTTGGAGATATGGATATTATCTTATCGATAAGTGTTTTGGATGCATAGAGAAGTTTTTAGCCTAGAATTGAATTATCTTTATTATCCTTACATACCACAATAACATTTTATGAATCACATTGTCTAAGGGAGAGATTAAGTCTCAATGGGTTCATCTTTAAAGGTAAGTATTCCTAACTCTTGCTCCTTCTTGTCAAAGTAGATATATTTGCATTTGTTAGATTATATTCTTCTCTCTCCATCCATTAGGATTTCCTCTACATTTACTAAAGTAGAGATCTTCTATGCATGTTTAATTTTATGTTTATTAACCCCATTTTATGCCATAAATTTTGGTGATCACTAGATTAGGTTTTATTTTAACTTTGTCATTTACTTTGTGAATATATAAAACCCTAGGACCTAGCTAGGGTTATTACATGGTGTTACTTGACTAGAGGATTTAGAACCATATTTAGTGATATTATTATGTTAAGAGACCCCTTAGTTAGGTCTAACAGATCCATCTTGGTCATGACCCTGATTGTCTAAATGTAATAACAAGTGAAAGGGTAAGTGTGATTTATTTTCTTCAAACTAGGATTAATTTGTAGATAAACTTCACTTTCCATTGTATACATTCAATGCCTTTAAGCGTGATCATTATTTTTAATTTTCCTATAAGATCATCCACATAAACCTCCACTATCTCATGGATGAGATTATGGACAATATGGGTCATGGTTTTTGATATTTTTCCCTAATGTTTTTAAGGCTAAAGGGCATGAATGCATAACAAAAATTACCCCATGGTGTGGTAAAGGAAGTTTTGATTTTATCCTCATCTAAAATTAGGATCTATTTATATCTAGATAAGCCATCTATAAGGGATAATAAATCATAACCTTATGTAACATCGACAATGGTATCAATAGAAGGGAGAGTGAAATAATCTTTGGGCCATGATCTTTTAACATAATGAAAATAGATGCATATCCTGATTTTACTATTATGTTTTAGAATGAGATTGATTTTGGACATCTATTTAGAATATTCCATGGGATCTATGAACCCCACTCAAGAATCTTAATAATCCATTTTTAAAAAAATTAATGAAAATTTGGGATTAATTGTTCCAATATTTTATTTTACAGGTTTCACATTATATGTCATGACTAGGTTATGAATGACTACTTCAGATTTAATAAATACCATATTTGTGTTGGAAAAGGAAAAAGATTTGGAAATATTAGTATGTAATTTTTTGTGATATTCCACCTCTTATGGTGATATTAAAGATTCAATTTTGAGGATCCTAGCACTTTATCCCCTATGCCAATATCAATGGTGTTCTCAATGAGGGAGGCATTCCATTATTTGAATTCATCAAGCTTAAGAAGAAGATCACAATCTTTATCTTCTATGTTAAATACATTAGTCTCCTCATAAAAAGACAAATAATCTTCAATCTTGCAATATGAATCATGATATTTGTATGTGAGGGCAAACATAGGGTATAAAGTGAGAGTGAAACCTCTCTTATGATGTGAATGGGAGGTTATCATAAGCTCATAGGAACTCTATAATTACCTCATAATTCTTAGCTAGGTCAAGGACCAATGGGATAATATCCTTCCTAATGTGAGTGATATTTTTTCCATTGGACACTATTTACATGAGTGGTTCTATCATAATGGTTGATATGAAGTTAAACTTGGGTATCATTGAATGAAGATCGAAATATGAGAATGAAGCAATCATAGAGTCAACAAGCTAGTTATTTTCTCTACGAATGTATTCTATATAAATGAAGTCAAAATATTTAATAACTTCATGCACAATAGTTTTATAGATCTGAAGATGTTCAACCTTAGTTTGATAAATCTCTAAAACTTTTTTAGTCACAAAATATGAACTACCTTATATTTTTAGGTTTGGACACTCAACTGTTAGACAATGAGCATTCCAAGAAATAAGGCTTCAAAATCAAACCTTTTTTTGTATAATTAAATTAAATATTAAAACCAAATGGAATAATTCTTTATTATGTGTAAATCATGATGACTCATGCCCTTGTGCCAAGACATTTTCCCCTATCATAGTGAAGGGCCCATTGATCATGTGTAGAAGAATAACTATCATTGTGACTAAGGATGATTTCTTGATCCTCTGATATCTCAACCATACCAATGTCAAGTATGCTAGCTAACCATTCCTATCTTTCTTGGCCATAAGATTTATAGATGTTGTAGTTTCCTACTCCACGTGGGTCAAAAAGAAGCATAAGTAGTGTATCATTTTCTAGGATATTAATGATTTTATCCATATACATCTTTAAGATGGCTAGAATTATTGAAAAATATATACCACTTTCTTTTTTATTGTTATAACCTCCATTTATTTAGGCTTATCCTTCAAAATGGATTTAGGAATCTCTAACCCTTTATTCAAAACAACCATTTTAGGCTTTGTGGGTTATTTGACTTCAACCAAATGTGGGGGTTTTTTTAACACAATTAGAGGGTAAGTGATAATTGGTATATAACCCCAATTGTTTATGCATGGTTTTTTTTAAGGGTGTTAAAGGGTATATGATCCCCTTGGGAAAAAAAGACCTTTCCTAGATGGAGGATCATAATTTTATGGAAGAGGGTATAAGGGATCATCTTCATCCTATGAATCCAAGGCTTGCCCAAGAACATGTTTTTTTTTAACTCTAAACGGGGGTAAAAATTTATTCAGAAACAAGAAAGTCCAAGTTACAGATTGTTATCCTGATCCACCATGTGAATCAAATCCTGATACATACTATCAGAAAGCATTCCCTGAGCCGTAATATTCCACGTAGGGCCATTCTCCGAAGCCCATTTAGCAAGCCGGTCAGCAACACTATTCCATTCCCTGGGAATATGATTGAAGGAACTATAATTGAAAGACGCACATAAATCCCTAATCTGATGAACAATAACACTTAACTTCCAGTCTATTTTACCAGTAGGCCCATTATTAACCAAATTTATCACAACTTGCGAATCAGATTCGCAAATAACTTCATAATATCCCTGTTGACAACAGAACTTCATAGCCTCCAGAATCGCCACTGCTTCCATATGGTTATTTGTGTGCCATCCTTTGTAAATCGAGAAGAGAAACACTATATTCCCTGCACAATCACGAGCAATCCCACCCACACCAGCCTCACCTGGGTTTCCTTTTGAGGACCCGTCAGTATTTATTTTTATCCTACCAGCTTTAGGGGGAGTCCAGCGGCCTATTCTGTTGACTGGTCGCATCTTTGAGTTTCTCCCATTCAACGTCGCTCCATTCTTCCCAACCTCCAAGCTCGGGCTAAGGGTAATTCCCAGGCGTGTGCACCAACCCTTCACTTCCACGTCAAGGTCTGCGTCTCTCAAACATTTAAATTGCAACGTTTCCTGCAGCGAATGGCAAATTCTTTTCCACAGCGAACTTAGTTCCAGCTGCGCACCCCGAAACACTCTCCTGTTTCGTTCCAACCAGACATTCCACAATATAAATGTCGGGCCCACAGTCCAGGCATTTTGCAAGATGGAATTCCTAGCTGGAGCATGTCCTAATTTGTCCCAGAACTCACTCAGTGAGTGAACATGGCGGCAGGGGGCGCCCCAAGCAGACCACCATAGGTGCCACACCTGTTTGACAAAATGACATTGAAAGAATAAGTGCGTCCCTGTTTCTTCACTATTATGACAGAGCACACAAAATGACGGTCCCTAAAATCCACGTTTGCACAAATTGTCCCAGGTGAGACATTTATTGTGAGTAAGGAGCCACATGAAAAAATTACATTTTGGCCAAGATATCGGATTCCACACCTTTTTCCCCCAAAAAACCTGACCTCTGTTGAAAATTTGATGAATCAGACTCATATACCCAGTAGAAACAGAATACTGACCATTAGCCTCTCCTCCCCAGGCTAGCACATCACTTCCTTGCAAAGAATTGCATCCTCTGGACTCGAGGATTTGAATTAATTCACTCTTCTCCTCCATCGATCCTCCAGGGGGCCAATCAGAGGAGTTTTTCCATCTGTACCCAATAAACAAACCTATGCTAACAGCTTCTTTATAATGCATTACCTTGTTCCAGCCAGCAGCATGAAAGGAGTCAGCAAGCGTTTGCAAGTGAGGATGTGAAACTAATATGGGTGGCGCACCATCCCATGAGTCTTCCCAGAAGAAGGCCTCAGTTCCACTATTGCACACCCAAAACAGGTTTTGCTTCACAAGTTGTGCTCCCACCTTAAGGGTGCCCCAAACCATCGAACCTCTACCCTCCAGAGGAAATCTGGAAACATCTTGTGAAACAGCCCCCGAAAAGTATTTCGCTGTCAAGATACGGGCCCATAGGGAAGAATGATTCGAGCACCACCTCCAATATAACTTGGCAGCTAAAGCTTGGCTGACCAACTCAGCCGAGCGTAGTCCAAGTCCTCCATCTTGCTTTGGGCTGCACACAGTTACCCAATTGATAAGACTCCATTTCGTATTTTGAAGATTCCCACTCCAAAGAAACTTCCTAGAGAGGGCATCATATTCTTTTAGGAAATAAGTTGGAGCAACCTGCACCATGCTACGGTATATAGGTAACGCCTGTATGACAGATTGAAGGAGAATCACTCTACCAGCCGTAGATAACCATCGGTGAGTCCAATGACTAATTTTCTGTCTTAGCTTGTCCAACACATTTTGCCAAAAAAGCCTGGGCTGCCTCCCAACAACTATGGGAATACCCAGATAAGTCACAGGAAGTGTTTGAGTCTGAAACCTCAAAATTGCTGCTATCCTTCTTTGAATAACCTCAGGCGTATTGAAAAAGAAGATTGAGGACTTATGGTCATTTATCTTTTGTCCAGAGGCCTGCAAATAATTGTCCAATGTGGTCCGGAAGGCTACCGCTTCCCTGATTCGGGCTGTCCCAGCTAAGATAGTATCATCAACGAATTGCAGATGAGTCAATGCGGATACATCTCTCCCCCATTTCCAGCCATGTAGAATATTTCGAGTGACCCGCTCTTTGAATAGCCGCCCCAGTCCCTCAGCCATAATGATGAACAGATACGGTGAGAGCGGATCTCCTTGCCGAAGGCCTCTCGAGGCCTTAAAAAGCTCAGAAGGTGCTCCATTTATAAGGACTAAAAAGGAGGGCGTAGAAATGCAGCTGAGCACCCATCTAATCCAATCCTGATTAAAGCCGAATGCCGAAAGAATTTTGCTCAGAAATCTCCAGCTAACTCTGTCATAAGCTTTGGCCAGGTCAAGCTTAATGAACATAGCCCTCTCCTGCAAAATACTCATAGAATGAATGGCCTCCGAGGCAATCACCACCCCATCTAATATCTGTTTACCAGCAACAAAGCCACCCTGCTCCTCCAAAATAAGACTAGGAAGGAGTCCTTTCAGCCTTTGCGCAATGAGTTTAGAAATAATTTTGTAGATCACGTTGCAAAGCGCAATAGGTCTATACATATCCAGCTTATCCGCCTGCTCCTTTTTTGGAATAAGAGCAAGAAATGTAGCATTCAAGGCCCTAAGCATATCCTTGCTGAAATATGATTCCTGAATCACTTCCATCAAATCCCCTTTAATGGTATCCCAAAAGTCTTGAAAGAATTCTGCCGGAAATCCATCAGGCCCGGGGGCTTTACCTCTCTTCATACTGAAAACCGCCTCCTCCACTTCAGCCATAGCAATTGGCCGCATAATCCTGTCATTCATATCCTCATTCACTAGTTTAGGAATGCACTCTAAAACAGTATTTTCTGCCTCTTCATCAGGTACTGGATTACTGGTGAAAAGATCAGTAAAATACCGAATAGCTTCTCTATTAATAGCCTGAGAAGTGGTAAGACAAGTCCCATCCTGAGTCACAAGAGATGTAATAAAATTCATGTTACGGCGAGCTTGAACCGAGTGATGGAAAAAAGCCGTGTTCTTGTCACCCTCCTGTAACCAATCTATGCGGGCTTTCTGTTTCCAATATATTTCTTCTCTCAGTTCCCATTCCGCTACATCATTTACAGCTCTTGCTTCTTCCAAACGGAGGCTGTCCGAGAGTCCATCCTCCCTTATCTTTCTGGTTATTTCATCTAGCTGCTCTTGCACCTTCTTCTTCCTACCTGTTAAATTACCAAAGCAAGTTCCATTCCAAATCTACAGTTTTCTTTTAACATACTGGAGTTTTTTACAAAACGAATACATCGCTGTCCCAAAAGCAGGGCTACCTTGCCTCCACCATTGGTCTATACAATCATGAAGCCCCGGATCTCTAAGCCACATCAATTGAAATTTGAAGGGTGATTTTTTGGGTCCTCCAATATATCCAATGGATACCTTAATAGGCCAATGGTCAGATCCATTCCAATCTAAGATTTCAGAGGTGATTGACATGGCACTAGACTGCCAAAAGCAAGAAACTAAAAATCTATCAAGGCGTTCTGAGATGGCAGCATTACCTGATCTTCTATTGCACCAGGTGAAGCACCCATTTGACGGTTTAACATCAGAGAGGCGTAGGACTTCTACATTTTGACGAAAGCATTCTGAAGAAGGCCCTAGCCGCTTCAATCCTCCTCTTTTCTCTTTCAGATTCATCACCGCATTAAAATCGCCTGCAACTATCCACGGCAAAAATGGAAAGCAAGTTCGGATATAACGAATGTGGTCCCACAACTGCAATTGCCCCTCCATGTCTACAGGTGCATACACTGTGGTTATCAAGCAGACTTCACCAGTCTCAAAAGAGGACGCCACCATGGATAAGGCTAAAATGTTGGTAACCCAATGCATGGGCAGAATTTTTCTTGGGTCCCATCCCATAGCAATGCCTCCTGAACTACCCCGAGCCCCAACACATTGCCATTGTCCTGTTGGCCAAATATTTGGCATATAGGCCAAAAGTGAATTAATCGTCAATTTCGTCTCCTGAATACATACAATATCTGGAGTATGTTTCCACACCAAGCTTCTTATAGCTTTTTGTCTAGGGGAGCTATTCAGGCCCCTTACATTCCATGATACGACTATCATTGAGTGGGTTGGGGGTAATGCTCATCCAAGGTTTTTACAACCCCAGCCTCCACAAGCAAATCACCTGTAATTTTAAGTTTGTCTTGGTCCTTCTTTCGCCCACCTTTGGACGGAGCTGCCGAGGTGACCTTTTTGAATTGTTTCTGAACTAGTCCAAGTGCCAAAGCCGGCCCTTTTTCCTTTTTTCCAGCATCTCCTGCCTTAACCACATCAGCCCATCTGTCTTCCTTTTCTTTTCTTCCACAGGAAGCCTCTAACATTCCTTCTTCCTTTCTCAAAACATTATCTACAGGCGTTTGAATCATCAATTCTTGACCTTCGTGGAGGTCATCAAATTACTTCGAGCGCTCCATATCCTCTCCCTGTTCATCCATCGGAACCCCATCTTCGAGAGCCATGCAATCAAGGGCCTCAAACCTATTAAACCCCAAGTCTACCTGCCTATCTGCATTCCCTCATTTCCGACCATGCCCTCTCGCTCGCCTTATAACTGGTATGAAACCGTCTTGCCCTGCCTGCAAATGATCACCTACCCCCTGCATCAAGCTCGCATTTTTTAAAACTTCACCTTTGCCCAACCTATCTGGCTGAAATTTCCCATTTTCTGATCGGACTTGACGCCAAGTCTCTTTCCCAGCATAAGTAGTGTTTGGCATTGAAGAATCAAGGCCACTTCCTGAATCTTTAACAACCTGAGGACACTGACGATGTAGATGTCCGTATACATGGCAGATTCTACATCTGAAGGGAATGGCTTCATAATCAATCTGTTGGATCCATGACAGGGATCCCATGCAAATCTCTATAGAGTCTAGCAGCGGGTTATTCAAATCCATATCTACGCAAATACGGGCGTAAGATATCACTTTTTTGTCTAATGACTGGTGTGCAATCGCTGCTGGTGTTCCCAGCATTGCCCCTATTTGCCTGAGTATATCTTCTCTCCAAAATTCAAGTGGCAGCCGAGGAAGACGGACCCAGACTGGGACACACGCTGGGAGCTCATCAGCCGAATTGAAGCCCACATGCCAGGGTTTAAGAAATAATCCTACACGCTCATAGAAGTATGGGCCTCCTTCAAAAATATGATTTCGATCCATCACAGAAGAAAAACTTACCAGAAAGTAGCTATTTCCTGCTAGCATGATGTCAAAATCCCCTTCAATGACCCAAGAGTGCCTGATCCATGCTTCCAAAGCCGCCACAGGGATTCTAATACCCAGAAATTTGCAGATAAGGGTATGTGAAGACAAATATTCAACTTCCTCCTGGACTGTCTCTTGGGGTATAATCAGAACAGGTCTGTCCTTGCTTCTAAGTAAGCAGCCATTAGTCTTGTTTAATTTAGTCCTTTCATTGGAGTAAAACTCTGCCTGAGCCGCCGAACTTGCCCCAGGCGTCTCTCCTTCCCTCCTGGGGCCTGTCATCGGGCCGCCACTTCCCCCTTCGCACCCAGCCAAAACCTCCATCCGCGCTCCGTTATCATTCCTTGCCCAAGAACATGTTATAATTGGTATATTTGGTAATTACATATAATTTAGTTGACACATTCTTTGGACCTATTAAGATAGGAAGCTTGATGGTTCATATGATAGTGGACTTGAAAATGTCATAGCCACGAAGAGTGTTGAGGGTTATTAAACAATTGGTTTCCCATAACCTAAATTTTGGAGAAATGATAAGGGGATTATGTTAACAAATGATCCATCATAAACCATTTCTCTTTTCATGTATTTATTGTAGATCTAGACTTGTATAAACAAATTTGGATCTCCCTCCTAGCTATCTCAAAACTGGGAGGGAGACTCCTAGGTCATAGAAATAACCATATCTGAATGTTTATGAAAGTGGTAACATTGTATAAATAAATGTGATTGATTTGGGCATGAGGGGGAGGAGTAAAAATGGCTAGGTGTCCCAACCCTAGGGCATCAAGGAATGTTAAACAATGGGTAGGTGAATTCTTGAGTAGGTTAAGACAAGAGAATGTATTCATAAGGTCTACAACCAAGTCATAATTTCCCATAGGTCTAGGAATAATATCATCTTCAAAAATGTTTTAAAGGTGAGGATTTGTGGTTGATACTCTCTTATGTGATTAATGATACTATCATCTTCATATGTTTTTAGTTCTACAACCCCTATCATCTGAATCTTCCCTTGTAGTCCCAATTGGGGAGACACATCATGATTGGCTCAGATAGTAGTAGAAGCTTTGGCATCATGAGTGCTAGCCAATGAGCTTGGTCTTTTTGGATTGGCTAGTTTGATGGGTTAAATTGTGTTGGTTTTGGGTGATGTGCATTTGGTGATTGGGGAAAGGGTTTTTATAAATTTTTATTTTTTGGTTTTGGAATATTTCATGATCATTTTGGGGATCTTGAGGGTTTCCATTTACATTCCCTAAGAACATGTCAACAAAATTTTTCATTTGGTCCTCAGGGAGTCTTTGAATACATTTATTATACTCCCTACAAGTATGAGTGTCATGTTCAACTAATATGTGGAAAAATAAATAGGTGTTGGGGTCATGCTTCTTAGTTCTTTGGTTTTGTCCCTATTGACCAAACCTTTTTTTGTTGTTCCCTTGATAAAAAGATTGGTTTTAAAGCTATGAGAAATGGTCATTGTTATAGAATTAGTTTTGGGTTGGATCTTGGAATTGTATGTTATGTGGTTAAGGATGATTGAATTCAACTACATAAACCATAGGTAGGGGATTCTAGTTCATCATACCTAAATTATTATTTGTGTTATTATTGTTCATGGGTTGTAGTTGGTTGTTGTTTATGGAGGTTGGTTTTGTATTTTTATTGATCACACCATTAATAATGGCATTGTGGTTTTTATTGATAAGCTTGGGGCCAAATTTTTTAACATTGTTTTGGTTTGTGTTTTAAAAACACCCATTATTTTGGTAAGTGGAAACTATATGCCTATTGGATCCATAGGTTTGGCAGCCACTATAAATGGCAACTTAATAAGTTTGGAAATTTCTCTCAAGTGATTATTTTTAGGATTGATAAGGGATATTTTGAATATCCTCCCTCATTTCATTGTCAAGGGAATGAATAAAGAGATCACATGGTTATCTTTGATCCATATTTGGCACACTGGCATATGAATACACAAATTTCCACCATATTATAATGAAATGGGTGTAAGATACATTATGTTCTTATTTAATGTGTATTAATTCTCAAATTCCATTTTTAAGCAATTTTTTCATGTCAAAGGTTTTAAAAAATTTGACCATGAGTTGGAAAAAATAATGGATATACACCTCAAGGATTCAATAATACTAATCAAGGGTGATTTCCTCAAGGGTTTTTGGATTTTTTTAAACAACCTATCTTGAAGCAAGATATCTTGAATAATATTAGTATATTCCTTGACATGTGCATTATGATCTCCTTATCCTTTAAATTTCAGATGGTCAAGTAGGGGATGACATAGAATAAATACTCATATACTATGATCAAGGTGATTTTTTAATATATTTAGTGTAGGTCCCCATAGTGTTGAGGTATGCCAAAGACGTGGTGGGATGGAATGGAAAAGGGGGATTTGGGTAAGAGGTAGGTGTAAAACTATTATAAGAAAAATAAGGTTGATATGATGGAGTGTAGTAATCCATAAAAAATTCTTCCAGCCAAGTGGACTTGGAATACATGTGAAAATATGATGGAGTGGGATGTGGTATATGAAAATGAGGAGTATATTCACGTGGCATATTGGTGGATGCATAACTAGAGGGGTATAGATTGGTGATGTATTGATCACAACATTATCAAAATGAGTGTAAAGTGGTGGCATGTTAACCACTATATTGTTATAAAGGGTGTAGGTATATACACTTATAATAGGCTTGTGAAGAGGGAGGGAATTACTATGATGAAGGAATGTTAGAAACAACTAGGCTAGAGATGCTATGAGTAAGGATGTATCCAGGATTTTAGTTCAAAGCATAACTGATAGGAGATGGGTTATATGGGTAAAGTTGTTGTTGGTAAGTAGCCATTTAAATAGGAATAGGAGATAAATGTCCATGGTTAGGATGATTAGTGGCCATCCCTTTATTTATATAGGCTTGGTTACTCTCTAAATATTGAATGTATCTGACAAAGGTTGAAATGAGTTCATTCAAGAAAGAACTAGTACTAGGTCTAAGAACCTCCTTTGTGAAAGGTTCAATAAGGATAAATTGGTAACTGTGAGAAAATTAGCTTATGGTAGAATATTCATGAGGAGCTATCATATTTTATTATGGTGGGTTGAAGATATTCTAGTTGTTATTAGAGGGGTGTGAAGTTGTTTGCATTCTACTCACTTCATCTTCAAGATAATGGATCATCTTAATGTATTGGTGATATCTAACATATATTTATACATCTAGGTTATATAAACTAATCAGAGGCCTAGTTTCCATGTGAGGACTATATTCATTCCCATCAGTAAGATTCATATTATTAAAATCAAGATGGTTGTTGGTGGTATCTGATGGATCTTGCACTTCATGAATTGGTATCCTAGTCCTAGTTTATGAATTGGGGTTTGGATAGTCTTGGAATTGATATTATAGGTTTTGATTAGAATTTTTATTTTATAGATAAATAAAGAAGCTTCACCAAGAATTTTTAAATTCTCTTATAGCCTTATAGGCCAAGAGATCCTCTTAAATCTTGTCTAAACATATTTGAGGGGTGGAAGGGGAGGGGGTATATAGAAATACAAAAAAAAAAGAAAATGGGAGGGAAAGAAATAGAAAATAAAAGAGAAATAAATATAAAAATAAAAATGATTTACAAATTTATGTACATGGAAAATGAAACATGTTAACCTATGCACTCAACTTCTTGAGGTTTGTCTAAGATAGTCGATGTAATGGATAGTAGGATGGGTGAATATATAGATTGAGGTGGTTAAGTTGAGAAATATGGTTTTAGATGATATGTGGTAAGGGATGATCATGATAGTACCAATATATCTCTACCACATCATGATGTTCATTGAGGTTTTTTAACTTAAGGAGACAAAATTATAAGGGTCCTATGTATTGGTGATAATAAGATAAACAAGTTCCTAATCAATATTAGGAACAACAAAATGGGTGTAATTAGTATGGATGACTCTAGGGATTTGGTCAAATATACCAGGTTGGTTATTCCTATTCAATGTCATTCATGAAGTGAATTAAAATATGAAGATGTTAGTCTTGAGGAGAAAATAAAAGCAAAGGAGAGTGGCTAAGCTTAGATGGTGCTATATTAATGACTTTGTAGATAATGGGGAATGATTCTGGAAGGTTCATGAATTTGTTCTTGATGGCCAATAGCATCAAGATTCAATGATAAGGTGGGGTATAGGGGTGGAATGAAATAATTATAATCTAAGCTCTATATTAATATTAGTATGTATGTTACTAATAAAAAAAAGCTCTAATCCTAGAGAAAAGACCTACCTTAATAAGGTAAGGACATTATGGAAGTGTCATGAAAGAGGAAATTAATGTTATTTTAAGTGTAATAAGTATAATAATTTATCTATATATATTTTTTAAATGATATACTTAATGTTTTAAATGTTGTAGTAAGGTCTAGGGTTTGTGTTCCTCTTGACAAGCCTTTTTAGGTGTTTTGAGTTGTGTCAATAATGTTTGGAAAAGGAAATGAATTAATATACTTGATAAAAGTGATAAATTCATGAATAATTAAATTAAATTAAATTTCTTAATTTTTTTATTTTTCAATGTTTTGAATGCATGCAAACCTAAAACTAAAATTTTGAAAGAAATATGCAAGTGTTGATTTTTCCTAGTTTTTCCTAACTTACAAGAAGATTTATCTAATGCAATATAAATGATATAAATTTTTTTATATATTTTATTATAAAAATTATATGGAATAATACTATGAAAATGTTATTTCATAACATGCAAAAATGAAATTAAGTTTTAAAATTCTAACAAGCACACTTATTAAAAATTTAGAAAAGTGACTTCACTTACACAAGCTAGAAATTGATTTTGAAAGCTTTGAATATTTATGTCTAAAATGAAATGTTTTAAGGATGAAAGTTTAGTATTTTTATTTTTTGAGTTAAATTCCATAAAACAACTTTGGTTCACTAATGAAATGAATGAATTCTGAATCTAACATGCAAGGTTTGGTTATCTAGGTTGTGTAGATTTTTATGTATGAGTGATTGAAAGTTGTTTGTGTGTAAATCCTTATATAAAAATGAATTTAAGATAATGTAATTAGATATAATTATATTTATTTTTTGATTAATCTACCCTATGTTATATGAAGCACTATGTTATTTCAATAAAACTAACATGTAATTGTAAAACAAGAAATATAGACTATGTTTTTGTGCAAGAGAGGAAAGAGAGAAGGGTTTATTTTATTTTTATTCTTTATGATTTTTTAAATATACATCTGTGCTAATAAATAAATAAAATAAAATTTGTTAATCTAATAAATGAAAATAATACTAAAAGTAAATCCTCCAACCTAATCAATGATTCTGACCAAGTAAAGGTAAAATATTGTTGTTGTGTAAAGCATCCTCAAGAAGTTATCTCCTCCACTCAACATGACTATAGGAAATCTCTAAAAAATTATGGTAACAATATAATGATAAAAATAGTGATAGAAATACTAGACAAGATTTTGTATCTATTGTCACTGGTTGGTTCATTAATAACAAAAATTATGTTACTAATCTAGTGAATTCTCTCCTACAAAAATGTGTAGATTTGACATGAAGATGGCCAAAGATGGAGTAAAATATTTTTCAAAACTAAAAGTTGGTAGGATAAGTTTCTGTAGATATTTAAATCACCAACATTCAATGAAAAATTTATATCTAAAAAACATCTAAAACTTAGATACATTTAGAATAAGAAAGAGGTTGAATATGTGAGTTTAACTATTGATGAATTGAAAGCTAAACTTAGGAGGGATAAGGATTGATAAAAATAAGAGTAGGAGTGAGATAGGACATTTTTAAGGCAAGAAAAAAAAAATAAACTTGAATAAAATCATGAAAAATACAAGAGAACTAAAGTCTTAGATACAAAATTTGAAAATATGTATACTATGGCTAAATCACTATTGTTTGTAGGTGAAAAGTGTGAAATTACCACAAAATGTGATGAGATCACCTTTTTTGGTAACACAACTACCCTATCAAATAATGAAACTACCTAAAATATAACACTTCCATCATGGTGGTTTATAAAACCACCGTGATATAACATATTTAAATGAGGTGGTTCTATCACAATAAAGGGGAATTGTATCATGATACTTGGTAGTTTCATCATGGAAGAGGAAACTAAAAGACTAAGGCTAAAAATGGCTAAAAAAAGCAATTACCAAGGTTAAAAAGGGGCTAAATAAGGATTAAGGAGTGATAATGTCAAAGATAACTAGGTTTGAGTGTATTTATGGATATCCTTACATCATCATTGGATTTTTCAAAATTTTACACTATGTAATTTTTGGGTGCATACACGGCCAAATAAAAATATACCATATGCCCTAGGTATGAAAGAATTAGTTCCTATAAGGGTTTGTTAGGATATGGATTAAGGAATAATAGTGGTGATATTTCATAAGGGAATTTCATTGGTTATCAACTTATATTGACCATGTAATAATTCATTTAATGTTAAGTTATAACAAGGGTTTTTCATCCATTTTCTTTTAGTACTTTGATTTTATAGAATAAAGTAGATCTTATGCATGGTAGTTACAAATAGAGGGTAATAAGACATGTTCAACTATTAATATCTAGTTTGTGAGTAGGGTAGGGGATTTATCTTTAAAATCATAACTTCTAGATGTCTAAGTATATCTAGTGAGGTTGGGAGCACTTTAAAATGTAAAAAGGTGATTTGGGCCACCCAAAAATAGATAGTTGTGTGTCAAGGGCACCCAAAGAATAAAAAAATATTATGGCTAAGTAACAGTCACATGTTACATAATTGGGTGGAGACAATGCCCAAAATAATGGAATAAAAAATCACTCAAGGAATTACTAAAGAAAGGATATGGCATGTGGAAGAAGAGACAAGCAAAAAATCATGTAGGAGAATGCATGAGGGAGAAAGATAACACATGAAAAAAGATGTCAAGGGTACATCATGAAGTGATAGGTGCCAATCTCAAGGATACAAAGAAATAAATGGTTATTTGGACAATTAGATAATGTGACAACTGGTGGATATTGGACCAAGTAAATGAAAGGATGGGAGATTTAAAAGTCTGATCCAATTTAATTATTTTTAGAGTTGAGCAAATCAAGGAGTGACTCAGCTAAGAAATGATATGCATGTAAGGGCTTGAGGTGTGATTAAATTATGTTAATATCATAATTTTAGAATCCAAGGAATGACTTGACCAGGCTCCCCTAAGTATAAATGATAGGAATAGGTGATAAACCTAATGAGAAGACAATTGTTGACCTAAATACTAAAACCACTCAAGAATATACTCCTTAAAAATATAATTATAGACATTTGACCTATGGAAGAAGCTGATTTATGAAGTTATGTTGTAAGAGGACCCTAAAAAAAGAGGTTAGTGCTGTTGAGGCTACCTATTGGAGAGATACTAGGAGGAGCCAGAAGGCTCAAGTATGCAGAGATGCTGTAAAGGCTTAGAGGGTGGAGGATGAAGGCCTAAGGGAAGAACTATGTGTAATAAGAAATATCTTTGAATATTATAGGTAGGAAGTCCCACAGCTATTGGGAAATCCAAATATGATCTCTTATAATTAAAAAATAGACGAAATTATAAGCCCCACACATTTTATTTATTTTGTGTGGGTGAAATCTAATATGATAAGGCTGAAATATATTGACTCCCACCCATTTAGGTGATCAAAATAAGCTCAAAGACTTGTAAATAATAGTGATGAAGATAAAAATACCATTGAATTAGTGGAGTAGTCATGTAGAAGATGACTCATTATAGATTTGGGGCTCTCCATCAAGTAGGGATAGGTAAAGGGTAGGAAGTGCAAGATTAGATGTTGGGATCTCAGTGAATACCAACACATGAAAAAGGCTTAAAGAGGAAGAGGAAATGGATGAATAATAACAATTGCAATTTAGTGCCAATGAGAATTAGTAATGCCATTGGATAAGAGAACAAGAGATGGAATTGTTCACCATGAGGATGGTGAGATTTCAAAGAGAGCATCTTATGGCAAGACAAAGAGAGGAAAAAATAGGTCTTCACACTACCCTGCTAAGTAGTGTTTAGTTAGACTCGTCAGAGGGTAATTTTTTTTTAAGGGATATGAAGTTATTATAAGTCGCACAACCATCCCCAATAGGTGGTTGAGGTTATATAAGGCACCACCCTTAATTTTTAAGGTTACTATAGGTGTAAATTATGATGGAGTCACACACAAGAAATAATAAATGACTAACTTAACTTATCAAAATTATTCCATAATAACAATAATTGACTTGCATCCATCAAGGGGGAATAAGGTGAAAAGTTAACTTGAAGAATCATGCTGAATTTGATTAGTTGTACATCCCCTTGTAAGAGGATGCATAAAGGAAGGTTGTTAAGAAAGAAACTAGAAGGAGCTAGCGGAAGGGTGAAGTTTGATAGACCCTTGTAGAATAGTTGAGGTGGTCATGTAATAATGAAAGGTTCCTTAGGAAGGTAATCCAAACCTTAATGCTAAGGGAAGCATGTCCTTTAGTATGTAAAGGAATATACTAGATTATCTAGACATAACCAACATGGGAAGGAAGGGCTTGAGCTTACATGCATGGTGAAAAGTGTGAAATATTAGAGAAGGGATGACAATAAATCCATAATTTAGGTTAAGTAGACCCATAAATAGTGGACAATAATATTTAGGAGGTCATATTAGTTTTTAACTATCACATGGATAATGAAAAGTGTCTCACAAGGAGCTACATGGAATGGAGCTTGTAGAAAAGTGTAAATCCAGATAAAATAATTATTTATGTTGCAATTTCATAGGAAGATGGATTTCACGAAGAAATTAATCAAGATTTGGATGGGTTATCTAGGGAGAAATAACGAGTTTAGTGTGGGGTGATTTTGAACCCATAAAATCAAATAAGTATCAAAATACCAACATGCATAAACACATATCAAGTGAAAACCTAACAATTCTAATAGTTTAAGATGGCACATATAATATGAACCAATAATATGTTTGCATTCCCAACATAGACTACCATCATAATAGATGAAAAATGTTAGAAAATTCATTGACATGTGCTAAAAAATAAAACAATATGATCCAGACACATAACCACATGGACTTAAAAATTTCAATGAAGATTATGGGGTAAGATAGTGGAAGTAAAGCTTGACAACAGACACTAACAAATAGTTGTGAAGAGACGATGAAAGATGACGAAAATTGGTATTGTGGAACATAATGAATTAGATACTAGGTGGGAAGAATGATGTAATGATTGTAAGGTAGATATAGATGGTGGTATAAATGGTTCTCAAGAGCCTATAAAAAGGCAAAGGTCAGGAATAAGAAGGGGTCGATGAGTTGGCTGAAAATAGAACAAGGTTGATTAGTTATTCAGACATTACAAGCTATTGAATTGTATAAAGAAAGACTAGATATTGAATTATTAGCTCAAGTTAGATGTATAATGCTAATCAATAAAGTTATTTGATTCATTGTATGGTGATTATTTTATTTCATTATGGCATTACTATTTTATATGATTTAGTTATGTACTTATTCATGTTATGCTTGTGATCAATGAGATTTCTCTTTAAAGAAGTAACTTTGAGCTATAGTATTAAGTATTATATTAGGTGGTGTGAAGGTATGAAAAAATGTCTTCAGATCATGATCCCAACCACACTCACCATTGCATGCAACTAATACCAACCTACCCTAGTTTACCCATTTTCTCAACACCTTTGGTGAGTGCACAATGCTTCCATTACATGATATTCCAACACAAGGATCAAATAGTTAAATGTTTCAAGGTGTGTGATTGGGATGCCATGTTGGGTTCTTGCTAGACTACAATGCAACATAATCCCATTGGAAGTAGTGCAATAGTACAAATATCTCTAATTTGACTTTTAAAACAAGCTTATTTAGAATTTCTATAGGGAAAAAATATTTAAAATGGGGTGGAAGGCCTTACACTCACTAAAAAATAGGTTTAAGAATGTAGAATTATGGGATTGAAAAACTAAGAGAACCTTGTTTGGCCTACTTGTGACACAAGTTCTCTTATATGGATGTGAAGTTTGTGGAAAAAATGTGTTTGACCTAAATTGGAGATAGATAGAAAGAGTCCTAAAACATTTAATCAAAAACAATATCAAAATCAAAGCTTCAGTTCTATATAATATTATATTGGCTAAAATAGGAAATTTTCTATTGGAAGCATCTGCAATGACTTCAATATTAAGTTATTTTAAAAAGATGAAAAGTATGGAGAATCATTAATGGCTAAAAATGGTAATACAAGAATAATTAAGTAGAAGAAAAAATATGTTGATGGAAAACAATAAAAAATGGATGATTAAATGGAAGATCAACATGCAAGAATGTATAAATACCAATAGGGACCATATAGATAAAGTAACTAGGATGGAAGAAAACATACTACATCAATAGTTTAATCCCACATGAGATCATGAAGAAAAATCATATATATGGGTAGAAATCAAATGGAAAGAAAACATGTTGATGGCAAAATTAAGGGCTAGCTCACATCATATTAGGTGCAAAATTAATAGGTTGAGAATGGCCAAAGAAGAATGGGAAACGAGAACATGTTTATTTTGTGATAAGGGAGTAGTGAAGACAAAATGGCACTTTATTATGGAGTGTGCATCGTATAGTGACAATTATATCAAGTAAAAATAAAACTTGAGGGTTGAAAACTTAAATGACTTATTTGAAGGGGCAAGGTTAAATAAAACATCAAGTTTTATAATAAATATCCATAGTAGAAGAGTTAGCATCAAGAAGGGATTATATTTTTTTCAAGATTAGTAGGACAAACCTTATATCAAGTGGTTGTGTTATCACACAAAAAAAAATTGTTGCATATATTTTTCCTATATACTATTTGGTCACATGAAAATTATTACAATATTTCATTCATTCATATAACCATGTTTAAATAATTCTAGATCAATTGGGAAAGATCCCTTATTATAGTACCAATCATTTCATTCACTTATCATAAATCATTTATCTTCATTTTCTTATTCAAATTCATGTTTAATTTTAGAAACTATTGGTATAGGATATTTCTTTTCCTACCATTTAGCTTAGTTAGTTTTTGTACATTTGGGAAATTTATCCCACATGTATTAGAATGTTAGTTCCTTGCCTTTCTTCCACCTATTTTGGGGAAGTTAGTCCCACATGCATGGTACATTTGGGATTCTCCTAACTTCCACCTATATGTACATCCCTTTATAAACTTTATTGATATAGAATATTTAGAGTATTTTAGATTGTATTGTGTTACTTAGCTAGAAGCCGTGTAAGCTATGAGCTTAGAGAGTTTTAGCTTAGAGTTTTTGTATGTAATATATCTTCATTTCTGAATATATATATATATATATATATATATATATATATATATAATAGTTTTCCTCATTACTTGATTTCTAAGCTTCAATAGATTTGTGTGTTTGATCTTCTATTCATTGATCTTGGATGTCCATTATTGGATGAATCTTACATGGCATCAAAACTCCAGTTATTGGTAATGAACATTGATTTTTATGTTGTTAATACTTGAAATCTTTAGTTTATTATTGTTTTGTATTCTTGAAAATTATGAGAAAAACTTGTAGATCTTTGTTCATCTATAGTTTTCCTCTTTATATGTGTTGATATTGGGGCAATCAAGTTTAACTCTTTTATGTTTGAATTATAGTTTTTAACCTTTTCCTTGGGCCAAATAAATTTATTAATAGCTATGCCATTCATCACTCAACATGGTTTTTATTCCCAAGTCTCTAATTTAGGTTTCTTGTCACTTTTTTGGAAATTTGTTGTTGTTATAAAAATGTATGTTCATTTTCAAACTGATCTCAAAATGTAAACACTTACTCCAAACCATTTCTGGGTTTTGTGCACCTTATTTTTAAATTTCTAGATCATTTTGAAATTTGAAATTTTCTTACGAATTAAAAAATTCATAATGTTTTTAATAAATGATACTATTCAAAAAAATGGGTTTAAAAAACCACCTTCATTGGTAAATCATGGTTTTCCCATATAATTTGTGTTTTTTAGATAATACATATGGTTTTTTCAAATTAGTGGATTTGAATTTATTAAATAGGAGGCATAATCATAGTGGGACATGGGATTTTTTGATTATTTTCAAATAAAAACATTAAATTGTAATATGGAGATATAAGGGAGATATTCATTGTTGCTTTATAATATTACTCTAAACTCGTCAGTCAAAGATCAGAGAGTGAGGCCTTTTGGCATATTATTGTCATTGATGTCAATTTGATATCATTAATGTCAAAGTGTGTTGGTATAGTGTTGTCATTGATGCCTAATGTAACAAGGTTCTTGTGAAGGCATGATGAGTTCTTATACCAACATTGTAAATTTTGTTGCTATGAGAGAGAGTGTAATCATGATGAATGAGTTTGATGTCATTGATCTCAAGATGCATCTGATGAAGATGCTTGGTGTGTGGTTTATGAGAGATGAGTCATTTACTTGATATGACAAGGAAGCCATGTGAAAATATAGAATTTGAAGGAAACCTAATGATTCTTCTAAGTTTGATGTCAATATTTGCCCAAGGTAAGCATGTTTGAGTACTAGTCTTTGAGTACAAGATGTCTTGGGAAGCCCAGTCATATCAATCTTAGTCATATCATGAGCATGTGCATGATGAACATGAATAGGTATGTGTCAAATTATGAGATTATCTAAGGATCATGTAATGCATATGATAAAGGTGTAAAATCATCAAAGAGTGTTTCAAGATTAATTGTCAAGCTTCAAATGCTTGAGAAGCCTAGTCATGGCATAAGCCATAGCTTGTGAAGACCTAGTGAGAAGGTTTGAGCATGGTGGCCTAGTGAGATGGGTGCATAGAGGAATAAGAGGATGTATGAGGTTATTTTAGCATGCATTTGAGGTATTGGATCACTAAAGATAGTTTCAAAGTAAGCCTAAAGGGGTAAGATCTTAAATCCAAGTATACAACTAGACTAGTTCTAAACCTTGCCCGACCTAATGAGGTATAATGAGGTGTTGTCAAGGCATATGAAGGATGTATAGTAGTTTTTTATCATGAGATAGATTTATTGAGTTTTTATATGAAGTGTTGATAACTTGGACAGTGGTTAGGTCATTTTCAAGGCCTAGTGTGACTTGCAAATCAAAGCTTAGAGAATAAATAAAGAGAGAATTACCTAATGAAGTATGAGGTTATATTTTCAAGGTTAATATGGACATGTGAAAATTTAAATAAGTGTGTCATGTTTTTTAAAGTATGATGATAAATTTTTAGGTCAGAATTTAAAGGTTAAGGCAAAAAAAAGTGTTTTGAGGTTTCTCATGTGCATAGATGAAAGGGTTATCAACCTGAGAAGAAACTTAAAGTGTTCATTGGCATGTGTAACCTATGTATGAGAACCCAATATATTAATGGTATATGGTTATGAGTCCTAACTAAAATTTCCAAGCATTGTTATTTTTGGAATGAGGGGCTAAGCTTTATGAATGATCGTTAAGACTAGAAGATGGTTTAAAACCTCAAAGAACTATAAAAGTGACTTGATATGAAAGATATTGTTATAAAGTGATTATAATGGATTTTAAAGGCTATTTAAAGGATTTGTAGTTGTATTAAACTCTCCTAGGCACCTCTAGGTATGATTGGTTTGTTAGGTGAGTGAGTGGACCTTATAGGAAAGGCCTTATTTCTTAAAGATTTGATGTAGCACCCAAATTTAACCAAGTCAAAGTTGATAAATGGATTGAAAAAAAATATTGAGACTTTTATTTTATGTACATGGTGTTTTTTGAGTAGGTTCTATCTTTTAGGTTTGCTAAACTGGTCATACAAGTTGACTAGTCATTAAAAGGCCTAATGATGAAAATAATGAGAAACCTAGGCAGAAGTGAGAAGATGATTAGGGATATGCTATCATGGATTAGGAATGAATAAAAGTACATGGATACATTTTTAAATAATTTTAATAAATTCTCATCTTGGATATATGTTTTGGTGGTCAATAGATATGATGATAATGTTACTCATAAGTTGACCTATCTAGTGCGGATGAGACAATGAAGGTGTAAGGTTATGATATTGGTTTGCAAGACCAACATTACCATATGACCATGTTATGTTTATATCTTATAATTTATTAATTATCTAATTATATCATATAAATAAATTTTAAGTTTCTACAAATGATCTTATAGGTGTTGTAAGTCATTTTCACCATGACTATGTATGAAGGAAAACTAGCAGATCTAGGTAAGCAAGTTGTAGTAATGATTTGGAGGATCTTTGCCCTGAGTTGATGTATCTAATTCAAATAATTTTTTATTTTTGGACTTGAGTTTAATATCAATGATTTTTATAATCTTTAAAATAATTGAAAGTAATTTTAATGTTGAAGCCAAAATGGGTTGACTAGTTCAGGTTTGACTGTGTGTACTGAAGATAAAAGATTGGTCTACAAGACCAATATTTGATATTAGACCTTGTGATATTTATACTTGAGAATGGATTATATATTTAAAATAATATTTATAAGGTTTAATTTTTCATAGGAATTTTTATTTTATGTTTTGAAGATCAAGTTGTCCATGACTGTGTTTTGAGGCTAGTTGGTAGTTCTGAGTGGGCTATTTACAGAGAAGGGTTTGAGTCCTTTTAACTTGAGTTGTGAATTAAAATTAACATGTAATGAACTTAAGGTAATTTATATTATGTTTTTATTATTTTTTTCCATGTTTATTTAAAAAATTTATGTTTCATCTTCATTAGTTCAAGAAAAACTTTCTAGGTATGCATAGGCCTAATTGTGAACAATGTTAATGGTGTACTTTAAGTGGTGGTTGGAGATAAAAGGTGTCATAGACCTAAGATGAGATTGGTAGGGGTATATTTGAGTGACATATTATATGTTACTTATATATTAGGTTTTTAAAATTACTCCAAAGAAGGCAAAGTGTAATGTGTTCTAAATATAACTAACAGGATTAGGTCTTCATGAGACCAGAAGTTGAGATAAGGCCTAATTGAGGTAGGTCAGACCTAAAGGGAATTAAATAATGATTTACTAATGTATATGATATTCCATAATATCAATTTAATTTCATAAATAAGATGGTAAGTGTGTTTGGCCAACTAATAATGATATAAGTAAGAGAATTGTAAATATACAAGATAGTTTTAGGCCTATTGACATGAGTCCAAAAAGAGAGTGTGAAAGCATATAAAAGAGAAAAAATAAGAGAAGGAGGAGGTAATGTATACCATAACATAGGTTTATATATATATATATATATATATATATATTAATGAATATATAATATAAGGTTTGAGTATATATATCAAGGTCATATGACCTAATAAGTCTTGAAGAGACCTAGTAGAGTGAAGAAACCTAGAGACAGTTTTGAGAGGAATAGAAGTGTGTGAAGACCTAAAGAAGAGGACCATAATATATTGAATATTTCAACAAAAAAAAAAATGGAAGGAATAATTATAATTGTCTAAGTGGGTACTTGGTCAAGAAGTGGCTGAGTTGGTGTTAAGTCACTAAGGGAGTTGGTGCTTCCTTGCAAGTGGGTGCTTGTTAAAGACTCTATCAAGTTGGTGCTTGATAGACTGGGGTTGGTACTCAAAGTTAAGTGGGTCATCAAGAAAATTTGATTCATTACTTTATAGGACTATTTTTACAATTTATGGCTAATGGATTTTATTACCCATGAGGTTTTCCCACTTATATGATGTGTTTATACTTTCTATGTGTATATTCTCATTATTATGTTTTTGAATTGGTTGATATTGCTCAGATGATGATATTTCTTGATGAATGATTATAATATATATTAAAGTGAAATTAAAAGTTTATAAGGAAAATGATTCACCCCCTATTTATTATATCTCCAACCATTGGTATTAGAGCTAGGTCCTTTAAAACAAGCCTAACAACTAAAAGGTGATCTTAGAAGCACAAGATCACCAAGCAATTAAGGAAAGAGAGTCAAGAGTTGAGATCTATGGTCAAGGATATTGAAGAGAAGATATGTATCCTGAAGAGTGACATGGACAAATAATTTAAAAGGGATGAAAATATAATCAAGGATATAAATAATCAGTTAGAAATTACAAATACAAATTTGAGATCAAATGAAGTTAAGTGTGATTAGTTAACGCTTGAGCTAGGTTCCTTGAAGGTTGAGCGTGAGCAGCTCATAGACAAGAAGAGCAATATGAGAAGACCAATTAGATAGCTCATTGAACATGGAGCCCATTTCAACACCCCTAAGGTTAAAATAAAATTAATGGGGCATTTTTAACATGTATTTTTTACTTTCATAAATGATGGGGCACATTTTTGAGTGTGCCAACCACTTCCCACATTTATGGCACATTTTATGGAGAAGTGGGTGTGATTTAAGGTAGTTGAGATAATTAGGGGATTATCTTTATCTTAGTTGGTTGTAACCTCCCTTATTTGTTTCCATTTTGGTGGGGATATGCTTATCTCCAAGGTATGGTGTATTTTTCAAGGGATTTTGGAAAGTATAAATAGGGGTGAGGGGGAACGTATTAAGCATTGGATTTTGCATATCATTTTTGAGCTTTGTATTCTCTCTTCAATCGGTGTGATTGGGTTTAAAGTGTAACTTAACATATTAGTAATTTTGATGTGAATTTAGGTTGGACAACGTTATCTCTGTGAGAGGTTTCTTGTTGAGAGTTATCTTGTACTCTTGTTTATAATATTATAGAGAGCTTCTAGGTGGATGTAGCCCACATTGGGTGAACCACATTATATTGGCATTATGTGTGTATTTTCTTAGATTTGAATTTTCTTTCATATGTCTCTAATAATATGATTTTGAGGAATAAATTTGATGTTGTATATTATTACATAATTAATCATGTATTCCTAACAATTGGTATCAGATCTAGATTTAGTAGTTTTGCTAAAGTGGTGAATCAAAGGGAAAAATATTAGCTTGAGTGGGAGCTATGGTAGATAATGGCAGATCTAGAGTTGAAAAATTCAATGGGTATAATTTTAGATTATGGAAGATGCAGATGGAGGATTACTTGTTTTGTAAGGATCTTCATCACCCTTCTATGGGGAAAGCAAACCAACCTTCAGGTATGGATTAGGTAGATTGGAATTTTCTTGATAGGAAAGTATTGGGAGCCATACAGTTGTGCCTTGCATATTTGATTGCCTTCAATATTTTAGAGGAGATGACCACATTTGGCTTGATAAAGAAATTAGGGGATTTATATGAAAAACCCTCTTCCTCTAGTAGAATATTTTTGATGCAAAGGTTATTTACTATGAAAATGCTTGAAAATGGTTATGTAGCTAATCATTTGAATGATTTTAATATGGTTGTGAGTATGCTAACTTATATTGGTATTAAATTTGAAGATGAAATTAAGGTTTTATTGATCTTACCTAATAGTTGGGATAGCCTAGTTATGGCTATGAGTAATGCCATCCTTGCTAAGGGAAGTTTAAAGTTTGAGGATGTTATAGGTGTTATTCTTGGTGAGGAAATGCAAAGGAGGATCACCAAGGAATCATATTTAGGGAATGATTTGATGGTAGATAATAGATGGAGACAAAAGGATATAATCAAAGAAAACCATGGAAATTCAAAAGGTTGAGGAAGATCTAAATCTAGAGCTAAGATGATGTGTTGGTACTGTGGGAAAAGTGGACACACAAAGAAGGAATGTTGGGAACTTTAGGACAAAAAGACAAAACATGAGGATACCAAGGAGATAAATATGACAATAGGTTCTATTAGTTAGGATGATTTAATTATTTCATTGGATAATGTTTTTGAATCTTGGGTATTATATTCAGGGGCTTATTTTCATGCCACCCCACATAGGCATCATTTTACTGATTCTATTCAAGGAGATTTTGGACATGTTTATCTTGGTGATGATGAACCATGAAATATAGTAGGAAAATGTTGTATTTAGGTTTAATATATAGAATGGGAACACATGTATACTAAAGGATGTCAGAAATGTCCCATAGTTAAGGCAAAATTTAATATCAATGGGGTAGTTAGACAATGAGGGTTATTTGATGATGTTTATAACAAAATCTTAGAAAGTTACTAAGGGTAATATTGTGGTTGGGAAAGGTAATAAATTTGGAACTTTGTATTTTAATAGTAGTGATGATCACTATAATTTAGTTGCTACAGATGGAGATGTAACTTTTTAGCACTACAGGCTCGGTCATATGAGCCAGAAGGGCATATAGATCTTGAAAGATAAGTTGCCTAGATTGAAATAGGTTGATTTGGACTTCTGTGATGATTGTGTGTATGGGAAGTAGAAGTGAGTTAAGTTATTGAGGGTTGGACATATGAAGAAGGAGAGTAAGTTGGAGTTGGTTCAATCAGATGTATGGGGGCCAACTTAGGTATCTTCTATTGGTGGTTCAAATTATTATGTTACATTTATTGATGATGTAACTAGGAAAGTTTGGGTTTATTAAATTAAGAAGAAATATGATGTTTTTGAAACATTCAAGAGAAGGAGAGATTTGGTTGAGAATGAAAAAGGTCTCAAGTTAAAATGTCTTAGGTCAAATAATGGAGGTGATTATTGTAGCAAAGCATTTGATGATTATTGTTCACAAAATGGAATTCATAGGCAAATAAAGGTTATAGTGATGACACGGGAGAATGGAGTGTTAGAGAAGATGAAAAAGACAATCATGGAGTGTGATAGGATCATGAGGCTACATGTAGGGTTTCCGCTAATGTTTTGGGTGAAAGTAGTTAGCATTTTAGTATATTTGATTAATAGAGGACCTTCAATGCCTTTGGATGGAGGCATACCTGAGGAAGCTTGGTCTAGTAATAAAGTTAATTAATATTTTCTAAGTGTCTTTGGATGTGAGGAATTTGTTTAGGTTGCCAAGAAAGATAAGACTAAGTTAGAGGCTAAGTCTAATAGATGCACATTTATTGGTTATAGTGAGGATGACTTTGGTTTTTGGATTTGGAGTCTTAGAGCCAAGAAAATATTCTAGTCTAGGGATTTTGTCTTTAAATAAAAAGTCATGTATAAACATTAGTTTTAGGAATAGGAACAAAAAGAGTACATAGTGTTGGATGATATTATGAATGGTAAGGTGTCCAAGGAGACAGTTCAAGAACCTCCTACATAGGAACTCCAAACTCTTAAAGTAAGAAGCTCTTCTAGGGTAAAAATAGCTCTTAAATGTTTTCCCCCATCCTTGAGTTATTTTTTACTTATTGATAGTGGATAACCAAAATGTTTTGAGGAAGTAATATAGTGAATGCTAAGAAGAAGTGGGAACAATCCATGTAAGAGAAACATAGTTCTCTCATGGAGAACCAAATATGGGATTTGGTGAAGCTACCCAAGGGCAAGAGAGCATTGAAAAATAAGTGGGTATACAAAATCAAAGAAGAGGATGGAGAAAGAAAAAGTTACAAGGCTAGGTTGGTGGTCAAGGGGTTTACACAAAAGAAAGGTATCGATTTTGATGAGATTTTTTCTCCTATTGCTAAGATGACTTCTAGTAGAACTGTGTTTGGTATAGTTATAGTAGAGGATTTACACTTAGAATAATTAGATATGAAGACTACATTCCTTCATGGTGATTTGGAGGAGGAATTATATATGGAGCAACCACAGGGTTATGAGGTTGAAGGAAAGGAAAAAATTGGTGTGCAGACTAAAGAAGAGCTTATATGGCATGAAACAAGCTCCATGGCAATGGCATAAGAAGTTTGATAGTTTTATGTTGGAACAAAGTTACTCTAGGTGTGATTTTAAAAATTGCATGTATGTCAAGAGATTTGAGGATGGCAATTATATTATCCTATGCTTGTATGTAGATGACATGTTGGTTGCAAGAAACAACATCAATAGATTCAAGTACTCAAGAAACAACTTGGTGATTCCTTTTCTATGAAATATTTGGGTGTAGTGAAGAAAATCCTTGGTATGAGGATAACTTGAGATAGGAAGGAGAGGAATCTAATCTTATCCCTAGAATAGTACATGAAGAAAGTTTTGGAGAGGTTTATTATGCAAGTTGCTAAGCCAGTTGGGACTCCTTTGGAAGGCCATTTTAGATTATCAAAGGAGTAGTGTCCCAAGATAGAAGAAGAAAAGCTAAAGATATCTAAATTACTTTACTCATTAGTAGTTGGTATCCATATGTATGTTCTGGTTTGTACTAGGCTAGATATTGCCAATGCAGTAGGAGTAGTAAGTAGGTACATGAGTAATCTAGGTTATAAGCACTAGCAAGCAATGAAGTGGATTCTTTGATATTTGAGAGGAACCATCTGTATACCATTATGTTTTGGTGGATTAAACACCACTTTTCATGGTTATATGGACTCAAATATGGCTGGGGATGTTGATAGTAGGAGGAGTACGATAGGTTATGTATTTACTATTAAGGATATAATAGTTATTTGGATTTCTTGGATACAAAAGGTTGTGGCTTTATCAACCATAGAGGCTGAGTATGTTGCTGCTATAGAGGCTAGCAAGGAGATGATTTGGTTATAATAATTACTTAATGAGTTAGGGCATAGCTAGGAATTTGGGGGATTACATAGTGATAGTCAGAGTGCTATACATTTATCCAAAAACTCTCCTTTCCACTCAAAGATGAAGCACATATAGTTATAGTATCATTTCATCAAGACAACTTTGGAGAAAAATATGGTGAAGCTATAGAAGATACATACAAGCTAGAATCTTAGAAATATGATAAACAATGTAGTCACATTAGATAAGTTGAGGTTATATTCATCTTTGGTTGGTGTGTGTGAAGATCATCGAGGAGTGCTAAATTGTGTTCAAGGAGAAACAAAATCCAAGTGGGAGATTTTTGAATGTGGATCCCATTTCAACACCCTTAAGGTTAAAATAAAATTAATAGGGCATTTTTAACATGTAATTTTTACTTTCACAAATGGTGGGGTGAATTTTTGAGTGTGCCAAAAACTCCCCACATTTTTGGCATGTTTTATGGAGAAGTGGGTGTGATTTAAGGTGTTTAAGAGAATTAGGGGATTATCTTTATCCCAGTTGGTTTTAACCTCCCTTATTTGTTGCCATTTTGGTGGGGATATGCTTATCTCCAAGGTATGGTGCATTTTTCAAGGGATTTTGGAAAGTATAAATAGGGGTAAGAGGGAACACATTAAGCATTTCGTTTTACATCTCATTTTTGAGCTTTGTATTCTCTCTTTGATTGGTGTGATCAGGTTTGAGGTGTATCCTACCATCTCAAGGATTCTGAATTCCAGTTGGAGAAAGATATCTCTATAAGAGGTTTCTTATTGAGAGTTGTCTTTTACTCTTGTTTATAATATTATAGAGATATTTTTGGTAGACGTAGCCCACATTGGGTGAACCACATTATATCAGTGTTATGTATGTATTTTCTTAAATCTAAATTTTCTTTCATATATCTCTGTTGCTATGATTTTGAAGAATTAATTCCATGTTGCATATTATTGAATAATTAATCAATTATTCCTAACATAGATTAATGTTATAAGGTATTCCAATTTATCCCATGGTTATTGTTTTACTTTTTATCATTTTGGACATAAAACAAAGGGTTGTAGAAGGGATCCATCCAATAATGAGTAAGCATAGGATTATGGTAAAGGAATAAATTGGCCAAGAAGAAATCATATACCACATCAATCAAGAGGTATGTATAACAAGAAGAAGGCTATTTTATATGAGTGTCAATGTCTTGGTTATATTAAAATATTTTGTAAGATCAAATTGAATAAGTCTTCAAGTCATAATAAGATTTGAAAGCTCTAAGAGACAAATCATGCTATGGAGACCAAAGAAGGTGAGAACTAGTCATGATCAACCTATGGATCAAATTGAATTAATTTCTAGGGTCGAATACCAAGAGTTTTTGGTATCACCTCAGATAGATAAGAATAAGGATGATGTTAACATCATGTCAAAGGTGCCAATCATGACCAATAGGATCTCAAAGAAATATCAGCCTCATGATTGCAATTTGGTGGAGAAAAGAGTGGAGATTTGGGAATATTATAAATTTTTGTTATTTTAGTTCCCTATGGTTGTTCCCTATGGAAGGGTTTAATCCATTAGGCTTCATGGAGACACTCATTTTTAAGTGAACGCATGGTGGATGCTTGTTGAGATTTGATAGGTGTTGTATGCCAAGAAGGTATGAAGACATGTTGAAGATTGTTGAGTCTGGGCTAGAAGTGTGGTCTTTTGGCATGTTTTGAGGTAATTTTTTGGTATTGATACCAAAGTGATTGATTTGTGTTGGATATGGTCTATGTGTACTATTTTTTCATATGTTGAGAAAGTTATGAAGACAAAGGGGGAGCATGAATTCTAAGATGTCTCATGATTCTATTTGTTAAGCTAGTTGTGTGAGAGAGAGATTTGAGTGTTTTGTGTGCATCAAGATGACCTTAAGGTCATAGAGGACAAAGGAAGATGTTGCATAGTATTAGTTTGCATATCATGAAGAAGAAAAGTTATGATAGAGGTATGATGAAGCATTTAAGTATAGACCTAGTTGATAGATTGATGCAAGAAGAACATTCGAGATATAAAATAGACATGACATGATTGATCTTTGATCCAACTTAGAGGACTAGATCATTCCCTTAGAATATTATCTTTGATTGTAGATAGACCTAATATACATGGTGGATAAGAATTGATTATTGAGATGGGTTATGCTCATAGGCATTGAGTGTGATTTATCTAGGCATTTAAAGATGAACTTTGGGTCATGTATCATAGGTCTGTATACTTGGTATGCCCTTGTTATATAAGGTGAAGGTAATCAAGAAAGTTATAAGTCTAGTAGATAGTGAACTAGGTGTTTTATAGACCTAATGAGCAATGCAATAATATAAAAAGGGTTGCCATGATTAGATATGGGTTGTGGAGCTAATCAGATAATTCATGAGCTTCAAGATCAAGTGTGTAGTTCAAAGAAGGTGTAATTATATATAACAATTGTGGAGGACCTTTGTCATTAATGTCAAAGGAAGAGAAAGTCAAAGAATGGAGTTTGAATATACTAGGGGAGATGAGAGTGATTAGTTTGAAGAATGTTTTGCCATCAATGACAAAGAGGGAGTTTATTGGCATAGTGTTGTCATTTATGTCAATCTAATGTCAAAGTGTGTTGGCATAGTGTTTTAATTATTATCATTAATTCTTGATGTGACAAGGTTCTTGTGAAGGAATGGTGATTTATTATACTAACATTGTAAATGTTTTTGCTATGAGAGATAGAGTAATCATGATGAATGAGGTTGATATCATTGATGTCAAGATGCATCTGGTGAAGATGCTTGGTGTGTGGTCTATGAGATATGAGCTTGTGTGCCTGATGTTACAAGGAATCCATGTGATAAGAGAGAATTTAAAGGTAACCTAATTATTATTCTAATATTTATGTCAAGATTCAAGCCAAGGTAAACATGTTTGAGTACTAGTCTTTGAGTACAAGGTGTCTTAAGAAGCCCAGTCATATCAAGATTAGTCATATCATGAGCATGTGCATGATGAGCATGAAGAGGTATGTATAGATGTATGTAATTTTTTAAAGATCATGTAAATTATGTGAGAAAGTTTTATAAACATCAAATAGTGTTTCAAGATCAGTTTCTAAGCTTCAAATGCTTGAGAAGCCTAGTCATGGCACAAGTCATAGCTTGTAAAGACCTAGTCAGAAGGTTTGATCATGGTATCCTAGTGAGATGGATGCATAGAGGCATACGATGATATATGAGGTTTATTTTTCATGTATATTATGCATTGGAGCACTCAATATAGTTTCAAGGTAAGCCTACAAGGTAAGAACCTAAGTCTAAGTCTGCAACTAGACTAGTTCTAAACCCTGCCTAACCTAATGAGGTATCGTAAGGTGTTGTCAAGGAATATGAAGGATGTATATTAGTTTTTGAGCATGAGAGATATTTATTGAGTTTGTATATGAAGTTTTGATAACTTTTAAAATGGTTATAAGGTTGGTATCAAGGCCTAATATGACTTGAAGGTTAAAGCCTAGAGAGCAAAGAAAGAGAACATGACGTAATGAGGTATGAGGTTCTATTTCCAAGGCTAATATGGAAATGTGAGCATTGAAATAAGTGGGTCATGTTGTTTCAAGTATTTTTACTAAGTTTTAGGTCAAAATTTGAATTTTAAGGCAATAAAAACTGTTTTGAGGTCTCTCATGCACACAAAATGAAGGGTTCGCAACTCAAGAAGAACTTTCAAGTGTTCATTAGAATGTGTAACTTATAAATGATAAAATAAGATATTAATGGTATATGGGAAAGGTTAATAGATCAATTTTTTAGGCATTGATTTTTATAATGAGGGGCTAAGCTTTATGAATGCTCATTAAGACTGGAAGTTGGTTTAAACCCTAAAAGAACCCTAAAAGTGACCCAATATGAAAGATATTGTTCTAAAGTGATTAGAATGGATTTTAATGGATATTTAAATTATTTTATGTTTTATTAAACTCTCCCAAGCATTTCTAGGTGTGATTGGTTTGTCAGGTGAGTGAGTGGAACCTATAGGTAAGGCTTTATTTCTTGAAGATTTGATGTAGCAGTCAGAGTTGACTAAGTCAAAGTTGATAAATAGATGGAAGATAAATATTGAGAATTTTATTTTATGTAAATGGTGGTTTATGATTATTTTATATATTTTAGGTGTGATAAACTGGTCATACAATTTGACCAGTATCTAAAAGGCCTAATGGTGAAAACAATGAGAAACCTAGGCAAAAGTGAGAAGATGATTAGGGATGTGCTATCATGGAATAGGGAAGAATCCAAGTACATGGAGACATTTTTAAATAATTTTAATAAATTTTAATGTTGTATATAGTTTTTTTTGGTTATTAGATATGATGAAAATGTTGCTTATAATTTGACATGTCCAATGTAGATGAGACAATGAAGGTGTAAGGTTATGAGAGTGGTCTACAAGACTAATATTTCCATATGACCATGTTATATTTATATATAATAATTTAATAATTATCTCACAAGATCATATAAATTCATTTGAATTATATAAAAGTGATATTATAGGTTTTGGAAGTTATTTTCACCATGACTATGTATTAAGGAAAATTGACAAGTCTAGGTAAGCAAGTTGTAATAATGGGTTGGAGGCTATTTGCCTTGAGTTGATGTATTTAATGAACATAATTTGTTTTTTGGGAATTTAATGAACTATCCATGATTTTAATAATATATTAACTTATTGAAAGTGATTGGAATGCTGAATCCAAAATGGGTTGAGTACTTCAAGTTTGACTATGTGTACTAAAGACAAAAGATTGGTTTGCAAGACCAATATTTGAAATTAGACCTTACAATATTTATTATTGATAATGACATAAATATGTTTAATAATATTTTTAATGGGTAATTGGCCATGGGAATTTATTTTTTAGGTGTTGAAGATCAAGTTTTCCATGACTGTGTTTTGAGACAAGTTGGCAGTTTTGAGTGGGCTATTTGCAGAGAAGGGTTTGAGTCCTTTTGCCCTGATTTGTGAAGCATAAAACACATGGTAATTAACATAATTTAATTTATATTTTTTATGTGTTATTTTTTTACATTTTTTTAAAAAAATTGTGTTTCATCTTCATTAGTTTAAGATAGACTTTTTGGGTATGCACATGCCTAATTGTGAGCAATTCTAGTGGTGTACTTCAAGTGGTGGTGTATATTTGAGTGAAATATTATATTTTAATTATATATTAATTTTTTTTAAAGTGACATAAGGAAGGAAAAGTGTAACATGTTCTAAATATACCTAATAGGATTGGGTCTCCATGAGACCTAAAGGTGAGATAAGGCTTAATTGAGGTAGGTCAGACCTAAAGGGAATTAAAGAACATTTGATCCATGTATATGAGATGTAATAAAATAAATTTAATGATGAAACTAATAGGGTAAGTGTGTTTGGCTGACTAATAAGGATATGATCAAGAGACTTGTATATACACAAGATAGTTTTAGGTCTATTGGCATGAGTTAGAAAAGAAAGTGTGCAAGCGAATAAAAGGGTACAAAGAGGAGAAGAATGAGGTAATGAATAAAATAATAGGGGTGTAGATATATATTCATGAATATATAATATAAGGTCTAATTATGGAGATCAAGTTCATATGACCTAATAAGTCTTGAAGAGACCTAGTAGAGTGAAAAAACCTAGAGACAGTTTTGAGAGGATTAAAAGTGTGCAAAGAGATAAATATGAGGACCATAATATATTTAAGATTATAATAATGGAAAATATGGAAGGCATAAGTATAATTGGCTAAGTGGGTGCTTGTTTAAGAGGTGGTTGAGTCACTAAGGGAGTTGATACTTCCTTACAAGTGGGTGCTTTCTAAAGACTCTATCAAGTTGGTGCTTGATAGACTGGGGTTGGTGCTATAAGTTGAGTGAGTGCTCAAATAAATTTTATTCAATGATTTATAGGAATATTTTCCAAGATATGGTTAATGTATTTTATTCCCCATAAGGGTTTCCCACTTATATGATGTGTTCATACTTGCTATGTGTATATTCTCATTACTATGTTATTAGACTAGTTGATATTGCTCATATGATGATATTGCTTGATGAATGATTAGAATATATATTGAAGTGAAATTAAAAGTTTATAAGGACACTTATTTACCCCCCTCTCAGTGATTGTATCTCCAATAAGGCGCAGTTTGGCAAGAAGCCAAAATCCCTTGCATACAAAAAACAATTTTTTTCTTACTTGTTCTACATTATGTGTCTTGGTCATTTTATATACTTAGAGGTTAGCATATGAATAATTTAGGTTGAATTCATAAGGTTTATGGGACTCATTATCGAGTAGATTTTATTTTCTATTTTCTCTATTTTGGAGGGGGTAGTTTCTCCTACATGTTTTTTATTTTTATCTACTTTATGAGATTTTTATATATACTTGGGTAACTCATTAGACCTCATTGTTGGGACATAATTATTTTACCCACCTAATATACACTTAAGAGGGTGATGGTATAAGATATTTCTTTTCCTACCATTTATCTTGTTTAGTTATTTTTTGTACATTGGGGAATTTTACCAACATGTATTGGGATGTTAGTTCCTTACCTTTCTTCCACCTAATTTGGTGAAATTAGTCCCACATGCAGGTATGGTTGGGATTATCCTAATTTCAACCTATATGTACATCCTTTTATAAAATTAATTGATATGGAATATTCAGATTCTTCTAGATTATATTGTGCTACTAAGCTAGGAGTTGTGTAAGCTATGAGCTTAGTGAGTTGTAAGCTTCAAGTCTTTGTATATAATCCATCTTCATTTCTGAATACATCTATTGTAGTTTTTCTCATTATATTATTTCTAAGCTTCAATGGATTTGTGTGTTTGATCTTCAATTCATCAGTCTTGGATGTCCATTATTGGATTAATTTTATATAAATTATACATAACAATCATAAATAAAATTTGAAATGATTATGTTTTAATTATTGTTAAATAAGTTTATAAATTATCTTATTCACTAAAACATAAGTTATAATTCCATTCAGCCTACCACCTCATCTAAACATGCAATCTAAACCCCCATTTTTGTGGGTTTAAAAATATAACAACCCTAGTCAAGTAGAGTTAATTTTAATGAACCATCTAGGAATAATATTATGAATTTGTATGTACTGATCAATAAACACAAACATTTGATTAAATAGTGTTTTTTGCTTTGTATTAATTTTTCATGAAGTTATTTATCAAAAATTTTATTACTGATCAAATATCATATATATATCCATGAAGATAACATTCATTGGCATTAATTCATTTATTATGTTATAAATTATTTGTAAAATGAATTGGTATTATAGAACATAAAATAAGTGTAAAAAGTCTCTAAAGTTGAATATCACATCCAAATTTTAGGTGATCATGGTACCATTAATGGTCAAATAATTGTGGGAAACACATCAAGATTTCCAGTCAAAAGTGTACAAAGATACCAATATTTAACTAGTTATCAATGCAATCAATAATGTTATTAGGCATTTGATCTTTGTTTACATTTTTATTTTCAAACTTGAACATGTAACCCTAAAATTCCAAACATGATCTTTTCCCTACATTTTTCAATAAGAAAAAATAAACAATTCCTTGTCAAAATATTTCCATACTACGGCTCAACATTTATATACCATGGCTTAAATTTTATTAGCAAAAATTGACTTATTGAGGTATGTGAAAGGTTTTCCCATTGGTATAAAAATTTCCTACTAGGTTTCCCATGCGCGAATTACTTTTTGTGTCACATTTTGGTAGGGACCAATTTCATGTTGTAATTAGTTCATGGCCATTAATGTTACCCCTGAAATTGTAACCTTACACATGACACTGAGGAAGATGGAATTATGGAGTGCATGTAATTTTTTTTTATAAAATAGAAGTATGTGTTCAAACAACAATCTCCATGCCTCATATGGACAACAACAAACCTTAATTATGATGCAATAATAAAAATAAGTAATAAAACATTGGTGGGTCTTCAACAAAGCCAAAAAAAACTTGTGACTAAAGTGATGCAATTAAAATATTATATTCCATAAGACCACTTGGTTGCAAACAACCCCATATTTTCCTCAACAACACCTAGTGAATAATTTTAGCTACCTACCCTCGGTGGGACTATTACCTAAGGCATCACTATACATTATGTATGCATATTCCTTTTAGTGTTGTGGTAAATTCAATCCCACTATGTGATCATGAAGCCCATGCTATAATAATAAGAACTAATTTTATACCTTATAATATGTAATATAATAAGGAATAGAGGCTTTGGTGCATCAAAATTATTTACCACAATAAACCATTGCATTTTGTGTCATTAAGATTAGTTATTCCACAAAGTAAGAAAGGAAAGGATAAGAGAACAATAATATATAAAAATTAGTACATTATTGAAAGTAAAACATTATTTTTTGTTTAGTATTTAAGTTGAAGTTATGTTTTATTTTGAGAAATATAGACACAATTTATATTTAATAGACATATAGTTCTACCAGACCTTTGCTAGTTAAGTTTATTGCATCAAGTGAGTTTATTTTTTGAAATGAAGTGTTGTAAAAGTTTTCATATTACATGAAACATTCATTTTGCATTTTATGTAAAGTTACTCAACATGAAACTGTAGATACCTAAATTTGGTCACATGTACTTGACAATATTAATTATTGACATATCTGTTTGATCGGAAATAATGGAGGACTAATATAGATTTTTATTCAATGTAAAGCATTATTATTATTTTACATCAAGTAAGCTTTAAAAATATTACATAAGGAGGAAGTTGGTTACAAAAACAACCAACAAGTAAAACAATTTGAACACAACTAATTACTAACAAAAATAAAATATTTAATTATTATCTTGGATCATAAATGACCCAAAAACTCCCTTTGATTCGAAGGGGTATATAAGAAAAATAATGGAGCAATGACTCTAAAATCCTTAAAAAAATCTAAAGTAACTACAACTAGTGTATAATACATCCTAGTACTGACCAAAATTGATGTTGCTCTATACAAAAGCTTACCCTATGAGTTGTGACTTAAAAGGCTGATAAACATGATCAAGGCCTACTCATTCCCTATGATCATTATACCGTATTATTGTAGAATATGATCAAATCCTATCCAAATACATCGATCCACATAAGCTCTACCCAAAATCCCATTGAGCTGACCAACCTATACTATGTATGGCACATCTCCCTAATGTTGAATAAATGCTTAAGACCTTTGCTCAACACTACTAGTTCTAGAAAAACCTATCAACTCATAATGTCACCAATAATTGATTGAATACCAACCAAGTGCTATATCTTCTCCCCTTATTAGGTGAGATGTGAGAAGTTGTGGAATGAGAGAAACACAATAAAACAATATTGTCTATCCCATTCATGAATACTAAATATAGAAATTCAAAAGTAGAATTGAAATAAAAAAACATAAGATAAAAAATGCTCTATGATAGATCCTGGTCTTGAGCCTAGTAGTTCATACAAGATGGGTGAATCACTTATCACTTAGAACAAGTTGTTAGGTTCACTAGGACCATAAACCTCGGCCATATAAGATGCTTCATAATTAGAGGAACTATTAGAATAACTAGAATATCTACCACTAGAATGATCCACATAATTTGCCTTAGCTTTCTTTTTATGTGGAGAGCGAGTTCATTGAGAAGGACATACATCTCTAATATGTCAATTAACACCACATTTGAAACATTTTGGCTCTTTCTTATTCTAATGAGATCTAGAAGAAGCTGCATCACTAGAATAACCATAAGAGTGAGAAGAATGCCTATGGTGATGTTGGCATTTTGAAGATCCTGAAGAGTGTCAATGAGAATGTTTTGGAGACTATCTAGAACAGTGTGGAGAGTTTCTCATAAAATTACTTGAAGAGTGTTTCAAAGAATGCTCTTGAAAATTTTACTATACATGGTGATGATCTATGTGATGGGACCTATTCTTTGTATAGTGAGCCTCTTTAGTAGGTGCATTCTTAATATTTATAAACTATCTCTCATGTCAATTCAATAACTCATAAATAGATTCAAATATGGCAACATTAAGATTATCACTAAACTATAACATTTCAATAAAATTCATTTATGTATAACTAAGGCCATTTAGTGTGATATAAATCAACATGACATCATCTATTTTACCATTGGTTGTGTAGTATTCTTGTTTCAATGTTTTCATGCGATAAATATTTAGATATATCTTTATCAATACTAAACTTGTTATTAAGTAACTAAATTAAGAGATCAATCTTCTTATAAGAAGGTTTTTTAGCATAAATATCTTTTAATTCTTTTGAGGATTTCTATGCACTAGTTTTAACTACCTCTATATGAATGACAATTTGTTTAGTGCAAGTGCATGTTTATCACATTTTTGGTACTAAACTAATTTTTTATCTTTAGTTGGTGGTGTGGTCTATTTCTCCATGATTTCCCATAAGTCATTAAAAATGAGTGTGTTCTCCATGTTCCTACTCCATTCCTTGTAGTTTTCAGGTGACAATCTACCATTTTCAGAGATCAAACTCATATTTTTTGCCATGACATACAAAGTAAAATAAGATGAATGGTACTCAGGGTTTTTCCTTGACCCTCATAAATATATTAAATATATAATAGATTCAAATATTTTTTTAGAAAATTCAATCACATCTTATGTCTCCTATTACACTTTTATCTCACAAAAAATTTAAAATTCCACCTCTTATAACTCTTTTACAAGTTTAAAAGTGATCAAAAATAAATTTTGATAAAAAATATAATACCAAATTTTTTTAAACCCTTGACTTTTCTTGTATGCAAGTGACCCAAAAAAAAACCTCTAATCGACTTGCCTTCAAAAATATTGAATTTAAAAAAGCAAGATACTCAATATATGAATTTTTGAATTTGAACAATGAAAGGAAATTTAAATGTAGTAATTTTTGATTAAATGTTTTCACCAAGCATAAAAATATTAATGCATTTACTTGTCTCATGGAGTCCACATGACATGTAAGAAAAAACAAATGAAGGCTTTTTATAATCCTTGAGCCATATGGGTGCTACTCTATATTGTATGGGTTTGTTGTTGATTTTATATCTTAAACATAGTTTCTTTATGAATCAAAACATCATCTTTGTATTTTCCCATGATATCCATGGGTTCTATGTAAAAATTATAAACCCTTAACTCTTCATGGCTGTCAACCTCATAATTACTTTGAAAACACTTGCTTGAATAAAATCTAAGCTCGATAATCAAAGCTCCAAATTTATTCAAAACCCATTATATTTTAATCTCTCTCTCTCTCTCTCTCTCTCTCTCTCTCTCTCTCTCTCTCTCTCTCTCTCTCTCTCTCTCTCTAAACACACACACACACACACACACACACACACACACACACACACACACACACATTTAGAATCTCCCATATAAACCATGTTGAGAGGATGTGTATGTTGGTTTTTAATATTATTTCAAACCCTCTTATTCAATCCTCTTACCAATCTCTATCCTCTTTAATATCTTGCAAGAATAATTTTAAAGATGATCAATGTAGAGAGTGATTAGGGAGGAAATAAATAAATAAAAGTTAGATGTGTGTTATGTGCACTGGGAACCAAACATCTTATTTGCACTTGTTGATCAATCTTCAATCCTACATGATTCCCCTGTACTTTATTGCCACTGTTTGATCAGAAATAATGGATGAATAATATATATTTTTATTCAATTTAAAGAATTACTATTTTTGTACATCAAGTAAGCTTTAAAAATATTATGAAAGGAGTAATTTGGTTACAAAACCAACCAATGGGTAAAACAACCCGAACACAAATAACTACTAACAAAAATAAAACATTACATAATTACCTTGGATCATAAATGACCTAATAATATCTTAAACCATTTGACTTGTGCCCACATACATGACTCTTACTTGTCATTCATCTAAGATATTTATTTATATATGGGCTTGAACCCTTTAATTGTTGTCACTGGGTTGAACCATAATATTGTGTCCCACTTTTTGGTACAAAGGGGCCAAAAAAAAATGAAAATGTAAACATTTCTTAATTTGTATAGACAATAGTGACTTAACTGTATAAAATGTGAAAATGGTGTAAACTAATGAAATGTTTCATTTTAAGTATAGATCACATTTATTATTTTTTTGAAAAAAAAAATAGATTTTTGATACCTAAATACATAGTGTGTATGTTTCGTGTACAAAACTTTTTATTGAGTACTTGATTTAACCTCCTCATAATTATCTCAAAACATAATATTTTCTCAATATTTTTTGCAAAGAGGTCTTAAAAACATAGATGTAGTGCAAGATTATTTTTTTATAATTTTTTGATTAAAAAATAATTTTTTAATGATCAAGGTGAAGAATATCAATGCTTATGTCTTCTCCTTGATTTTTTTTTATATATATGTCGAAATAGACTATTTTTTTCACCATTAGAATAAGGACATTAAAGTCGAGTGCATTGATATTTTTCAAAAAAAATTGGTCATAGTCTCCTATTTTTCCTAGTGCCTCAAGCATATGGTACTTAAGTTTATATATAAATATATTTTAGTAAATAAATAAAAATGAATATTAAATATTATTAAAATTTTAAAAAAATCATATTATTAGAAAGCTCATAAAAATACCTATTTATATTCAGAGCCATAAGTTTTTATTTTATTTTATATCCTAATACATGGCATCCGAAGTGGCAATTGTAGGCCAATAATAGCTTTCCACTTCAATGGGTGAGAATTTGATGCCACATAGGGTTCACATGAAGGGGGTTCAAATGAACCTCCTTTGTTCTAACCCCCCAAAATATCATTCAAATTAATCAAATGCCAAATTAAACCTTTGGCCCCCTTCATTCGAAGTGGGTTCATTCAAACCCTCTTCAAAAAGTACACGTGGGGGTTCAAATGAACCCCCTTCAAAAGAAGGGGTTTTGTTCAAACCCCAATTTTATTTTTTTGGGTTTGGATGCACTTGGCTGCCAAGTGGGACTCACTTATGTGACATAACCCCACTATTACACATGAATTTCAAATTCAATATTCAAATTATCTTATATCACTCTAAAATGGATTCCAACCTCAGGGTAATTATCCTTTATCTTCTAGGATAGTTCATGCTAAGAAATCAAGTCTATTTTTATGGCCCTGTCCATCTAATGTGGCCTTGTTCCTTCATCATTTAATGGCTAAATTATAAAATATAAATATTAATTTGGGTCTTCTCACACATTCTGTACGATTAACTAAAATAAATTGTCAAAAAGTTTAACTATAAATACAAAGTAAAGGACATTCATTAATCCAAAGGTTGGGACTATCTATTGAGCACCTACACACTACTGATCATTGGGAAAACATTCCCCATTATTTCTAAATTTTATATCATTCACTAAGAAAAGTCATAATCTAATCCTAAAGCATTTCAAATCAAGTCAAGAGCTAACATTGTCAAATATAAAAGCCAAATTTCTAGTTGTATACATATAATCAAGGAGCATAATTTCATAATCACTCTAGGTAGGAGAACTATGCATGGCTTGATTTCATACCTTGATTAATTGGATATGTAGGCAACAATAAATCATCAACGGAGGTGATTTAGGGCAACTCATCTTGTTACACTTCCCCTTTCTTTTTATAGGTTTATAGCTCTGATAAATACCCATAAGGTTTCCAAAGAAAAGAGAATAAAAATAAAAAATTATGTGTGAAAATAATAGGATTGAAATATATTAACTCTATCAATAGACATATGCACAAGCAACATAATTATAGTTTCATCAAAGTTAAAGTGGACAAGTCCACAATCAACATACATGACTAGCCTATAATGTAGTGTAAGGAGTACAGACTTGTCCAGATAAAATAAAAAACTTAGTTTTTTATCCTTAGTTATAATAGTCTTTTCTTATCCTAATTTACAATATCAAACATATGTTAAAGTTAACTAGAAACTATGAAATCCAAGTATCTCATTATTGGTTGTACTTATAATTTTTAGTATCTGCCACTTGTCAAATTTCATTTTCAATCAATTTTTAGTTCTTATTTATATTCATATTTATGCTTCAATGTTATATATTGTAATATAAAAAAATCTATCAAGTTTTATACCTATTAAAAAAAATTCACCTGTTGAACAAAAAATAAGGTAAAACATATTGATGAACTTGAGATAGTCACCCCTATATTGGTGAAGCCGTATACTTTTTGAGCATTGATTTTTTAATTTTTGTTTTAGGGTTTTAGCTAATTTCATGATTCTCATACACTCAAAATAAATATGATATTCCTTTACTATATTTTTTTGAGTGATTATATAGGATTTCTCTTTCACATAGGGGTTTCATATTGAATTCATGATTTTTATACACAAACTATTAATTTTGTTGGCTTTCAATTTATTTTTCTTTATTTTTATTACTTTCTAGAACTATGTTCCAATACTTGTAGAATTAATAGGAGCTATCATTCCAAGAAAAGTGGCATTTAATTTTATCCAAGTCATGGTTTGAGGGGTACTAATGCTTTATTCAATATATTAAACAATAGTATATATGACTTAAGTTTCCACATACCTCACCAAATATAAAAACTGTGTAGATTTTAACTTTTCAACCATAAGAAGCCTCTTGGTCATTTGGTTCTTTAGTGCATTAATAAATAGTTACCCCAAAGGAATTACTCTCAAAATACCTCAAACATGAGATAATACACCTATAAGAAGGTGGAGTCCTTTATATTTAGTGCTTCTTTTTCCCTTATTCACTATTTATGACTGAGATTAGTATATCTAAGAACCTACAAATCAAACACACCCTATCTAGTTGCACACATTCTATCTTTATTTATATGATTCTCTCTTATGCCAACCAAGAAGGTTAACTCCCTTATTATTCTAAGATGTAGTTATCTATTATGTGGATTCAAAATAGAGCACATTCAGATTCCTTTGGTATCTTATAAAATTGATAATACGTATATTTTTTTTCTCAATTTGATAATGTTTTATTCAAAAATACGTAAAAATTGAAAATTATGTTGACGATGAGCATGATAATCAATATAATTAAAATAAACATAATAATAAATATAATCCTAAAGGCTTAGACAATATTAATCTCAATGAACTCCATGGGTTTGATCCTGGGCAGATTAAATAATTTTCAAATTTTCATCAAGGACTTCATCCATATCTCAACCATTTGAATAAAGTTGTCATATTATTCTTAGCATATAAGACTGTACATCAAGATAATATTTTAGAATTTCAAGCACAACAAAAACAAATGAATTTTAGAGTTGTTCGAAATTCCACTTCAAGAGTTTTAATTTATACTATTACTTTGATTCTTATATCAACACCTCCAATTATATATGTGACATCATCCCTTGATATGGGGTCATAACAATGTTTGTAATAGATTAATATGGCTAATTTTACATAGGCATCATCCATACCTAATTTTATTACTAAATATGGTCCATCAACAACCTTGCTTATTGTGCACTCTCTTGAGTAGATTTAAAAATAAATCATGCTAATGTATTGTAATTAAAGCAAGGTTTGTATAGATCTAGTCATTCAAGGAATTCCTATACTTTACTTCATAATCATTTGACACTTAAGATAATATATTTACCATTACTGGTAGGCTTTGTATATCCTAATATACCATTCTATGAAGATATAGGTGATATTGAACAACATATTTGATAATTTCATGTAGTATACTTAGATTACTTATACAATGACAAATTATTAAACAAGCTATTTCTATGAAGCCTCAATGACTATCATTTATGATGGTTCTACGATCTTACACTCCAATCAATTAAATTATTCAACCCTTTTTCATACTATTTTATAGCACACTTATCTATAATCATTGATGAACAAATATATTACGTACAAATTTCCAAACACAAATAAGGGTCCAATGAGCCAAAAAAGAATATGTTATTCAATACAAAATTGTGCTAACTAAGATGACCAATTCTATGGTAGACAATGAGTTATAATATATATTCACACAAATTTTATAGAACCACTCCATGAATATATCATGTTTTCTAAATTTAAATATTTTTATGAGTTATGTCATACAATCAAAGAAAGAGAATTCCAACTCATATCTTTGGAAAAACATAATCACCAAATGCTCCATCTACTTTATATACTAAGTTTCAGATCAAACCAAGCTACAAAATCAAATCTAATTAAATAAAAAATGAGACAGAATTAAACGTCAATGCAATATCACAACCAAATAATAATATTTAGTTGGAAACTCCACCAAGGAGGCAATTTTCAAGGTTACCACCACCTCCTTATGTCTTGTTACATAAATTAATTGATTACAATATCATATATATCCATCCACCATTAGAGGTTGATGACTAATCCTCAATGTAAAGGATGAGAAAATAGAACATATTGTGACTATCACATATGTATCAAATATTATAAAAATAGGCATGATATGCTAAGGCACAAGATACAAGATCTTATTGATGATAATACTATTGATCTAAGCACAATCATAAAGTAGGATAGACCACCACAAAATGATGATTGAAAGTTAAAAATATTTAGTAATTAATTTATAAACCATGACATAATAAAAAAATATAGATAATTTAGAGCCACATCATGCATATAATGTGCATCCTCCTCCTTCAACATATATACATCAAATAAAGGTGTTATTGGTACATTTATAGGTGTATTAACATCATGTTCTATGATCACAGTTGATGATAATGAGATTGTTTATGATGATTCAAACATACATGCACTATTTATTTAAACTTATATCAACAAAATAATCATACATAGTGTCATGATCGACAATGAATCAAGTGAAAATGCATGTGCAATGACACCTCTTTACACTTTGGTGTATATAAAGAAAACTTTACAAGAATCAAAAGTATTCAAATAATTTAATGGACATGCATATAATACTCTTTAGAATATAGTAAAACCTATTTAGGTTGGTTTAAAAACAATGGATACTCCTTTTTAAGTTTTACCAAGCACAAGGATCTTTGACATGCTATTAGAACACTGTTGGATATAAATTCTCTGCACAATGCTATCAACATTACATCGATGTCTCAAATATATTATTTGTAATTATGTTGTGAAAATTTAAAAAATATATATATATATGAATAATATATATAGTAAATTTCATCTCGTCCTCTTTCCCCACCACCATCAAAGTTCATTATTACACATATTTAAGAAAACATTACAAAGTGATTTCGCGTATTCAGGAAAACAATAGAGAGATAATTATTGCACATATGTAGGATATTAATATACAATTAATTCAAATGAGAGTGGTAGAACCTCCTAGATAGAAATCTTCACATTAAATAGTTATTTATAGTTGAAATAGATATTCATGTTTTTATAGTGCGTCCTAAGGTAGTATATTAAATAGTTCAACATGTTCTACAAAAAACATAGGTAGTGTAATTACTCATACTCTATAGTGAACTCGAACAAGTTCTATACCTTCTATATTTACACATCTTGACACATAATCTATGAGTAGTGATTAATAAAATTACATTCTTTTGGCTAACTCATTTATAGATCCATATTCATCTACATGTAACATTATTCATTCATAGAAATTCACTCTCTAACTCTATGATACATGAATGAACTATGGTCCTCCCATTGATGGTATCACAGGGTAATTTATCTCAAATATGTCAAAAATAAAAAAACATTCAAATATTTCAAAAATATATAAAAATGTAAAAAAATATAAAAACATTCAAAATACTTTAAAAAAATCAAGACTTGAGCATGACATGAGTTGCTAGTTTATTTATTTACATATGTTATTTATCACATGCTTGGGAAATAAAATATTAATTTTTATACAAACATGAATTTCATGAGGTATATGAGTGTGATGAAAGACATGCACATTCTACATAGATTTTTAGATGTTATATTCCATTATACCTAATGACCATGCTTATGCTAGGGGCATCTCATTATATAGGTTACATTATCATAGTTTGTATCTATCTATATCCTCTCTACCATGTAGATCTACAAGTTTATTTCTAATTAATCACATCTTACATTATAATACATGTATATTCTATTTTTTTATGATGTGAAATTGATACATATGGATAATGTTTTCACTTATTTTATGCTCCTTCATCATTATTACTTTATTTCATGATAGGATAAACATTACTTGATTATTATGTGAAACCATTTGAAATCATGTGTGCAACATATTTATGTCCTTTGTTTCATACATTATTAGTGTTCTTATGCATGTGGCTCTTGGTCTTGTTTATTGTGACATGTTCATGTGCATTATATGCAACCATTGGCCTTATATGTGACATTGTGTTTACTTCTTGTTGAAATTTTTGAAATTGAATAGTAGTGCCATGATCCACATCATGTACTTTATTTGCATATTATTATTCATATTGCTAAATCTATCTCTAGACATGACATTTGTATGCCTAACATTCAATATTTTATAAACTGCTTCAATGAAAATTACATTACTATGATGGCAAAGTCTCCTGTATTGACATAATACTACTGATCATATCTTAATCACATGATAAAGTTAGATCTTGTTTTGAGATGAGCATCTTTCATGCTACATCACTCATCTCAAAAAGGGGGCATTACAAAGGGCTTGTCTAAGAGACTCAATCCTCCATGAGTAAAAAAATCAAATTCTATGACAAAATATAGGTTTTAAAGATTCAAAGTAATTCAAAAATAAAATTTCATGATAGAGTATAGGTTTTCAAATATTCAAAATAATTTATAAATTAGACACATGAAAAATATAGATTATGGGGGAATATGACATATATATACACCTAATTTATAGAAAACTGAGTATGAAATCATACACTATTGGATGCATATGGATGGGCATATATAAAATAGTTACAAGAATAAATATTATGTTTTGTATTTTTCTTCTTGTTGTGTTTTGCCAAGTTGTGAATATTAGAGGAAAGATAAACCCTCTATCTATAACTTTGATATATGGATATTGTGTTGAAGACCCTAGTGGTGGAAGACCTCCCTCTTTAAAGGACCTTTTCATGTGTAGTTCTTTTTTATAAGACACGATGAAGGGAGATAGCCCTTCAAGATTCACTTTTAGATACTTCTTTGTGTACTATAGGTTATGGGAACCCTAAAACCGTCATGTTCTCTTATCTTGATTTGGTCATGGGACCTTTACTCCACTTGTTAAACTTTGGGGGATCCTTCAAATCCTCTTTGTTGTACTCTCAGGTTATGGAATCCTTAAAACCCTTGGTGTGGAAATCCTTAAAACCCTCAGCTTCTCTAATCTTACCAAGGTTGTGGGTACCTTCATTACACTTGTTTAAGGTTAGAGGATCATTCAAACCTTGTTTTTTGTTCTTGGTTATGTGGGGGTTCCTTTACCCTCTTCGTTGTACTTGGATGTGGGTCCAATTGTCAAAACCTTCACTCCTTAGTTCATAGCTCTGGTTTCAAAAGCATTTTTACCCTATCAAATAAAAAATATTATAGGTTTAAAATATAGTTACAATTGAGTATATAGATACATGTAATTCTATATCATTTGACATATATTTATGGAGCATGATGTTGGTTCATGCACATATATACATTTTTAAAAGTTCAAAAATCATAATACTCATTCATATGTATATACACAATAATAAATTTTATATATTCAAAAGAAAATATTTCAATTCAAATATATTGGCATTATGGTCATGATAGGGGGAATGAATATTATTCATTCTATTTTGATCATGTAAATAGAATTTAGATCCACCTATAATGCTGAGATTGATTCTATATAGGTAATGTACATTCAAGTTTAGTGACACTCAAAAAGCTTAGAATTATTTCTAATGAACCCATTGTGTGGTTTCATATTTTGTTATGAGTGATGTACGTTTGAGTCTAACAACTCAACAAAAACATCCTTAACATAACTTCTAGTGAACCCATTGTAATTCCTCTTTATTTTGGGTTAGTACATTGGGTACTTCTCCCCATTCATGAGATATGGAATACACATCTTTCCAACTTAAGGGATTGACTAGTTATTCAAAATTGGGACTTGATCACTCTTAATTCACTAATGGTTCCACCATAAGGAACCATTACTTTAGGTTCTTTAACAAGGGGACCAAATTTATCCAAGGTTTCATCATCTTTCATAGGTTATTGGGAAACATGATTTCATCTCCATACATGTGTACTTTGTATGTGATCTCTTTTTAGTTTTTCAAATTTAAAATATGAGCAATGATTAATTCATGTGTTATTGTAGGGTTTGTTAAAATTAGGTGCCTTGTACAATGGGAGTTTCCTATAAAATACAATGTGTGTTATACACACAAACATTTATATTTCTCATTTACCCTAGTAATTGAAAATGTTAATGCTTGACATATATTAAACCACTTAATTTTTTCCCTAATACATTAATCTTACTTACCATTCCTCTAATCCATTTATCTATATGTAGGCTTGACCCCTCTATTTTCCATTACTACTAAAAATGAATTTCCAAGTTAATGCTCAAACTCTCTTATATCATTTTTTTGTTGCTTCCAACCTTATTATAAATTTTTATGATTTTATGGGACAAGTCCGAGTTAGGAAGACATGCCTCTGCCATAGATTATCCACCTAAATCAACATCTTACCCACGTAGTTTAGCAAATAACTTTGAAATTATAAATATTCATTTGGGTCTTCTCATACATTTTTTATGGTGAACTAAAGGAAAGCTTTATAAGGTTTCACTATAAATAAAAATTGAAGAATATTTATTATTCCTAGAGCTTGAAATTATCTATTGAGCACTTATACACCATTGTAAATTAATAAAAATTTCCATATTCTTAAAAAATTCTAGATCATTCAATAGTATTAGTCACAAGCCAAGTCTAAATCTTTTCATATCAAGTCAAACAATTACATTTTTTAGTATCAAAACTAAATGTATAGATGCATACCTATAGTCAAGGAGCACAATTTCATAATCACTCAAGGTGGGATAAATTCATGTAGATTGATTTCATGATGGGAGTATCTATATACATAGACAATGGTCAATGATCAACGTGGATAATTAAGGTTAGCTCAACCCATTATACTTCCTTTTTTTTCAAGTTTATATCTCTCATAAATATGCCTAAGGTTTCCAAAGCAAATAGAAGAAAAAAATAAGTATTCACATGGAAATCATAGGATTTAAATATCTCAACCCTCTTAGTAGATATAAGGATAAGATATAGAGAAGTTACAGTTCATGACAATTAATGTCGTTAAGTCTACATTGAATAGACATGACCAACCTGTGTTGTTATCTAGGGAGTACAACACTATCTATATACAGTAAAAAACTTATTTATTAATCTTGAGCTATCATAATCATTTCTTACCCTAATTTTCATAATTAGACATTAGCTTCATCTAAATAGAAACCATGAAAGATAAGTTTATTATTATTTTTTGTACCTACAATTTTTAGCATATGCCACTTGTCAAATTTCAAGTTCAATCAATTTTCAATTATGCTTTACATTTATACTTGTGACTGAATGTCATATATTACATTTTGAATAGATATATCAAGTATTATACCTATTAAATAACATTTAATTTTTAAATAAAAAATAGATTAAATTAATAAATTCTATTGAAACTATAGTGTTTAGTTTCCCTATAAACCCTTGAATGGTTAGTTTCATTCTGAACCATATCCACACACACACACCATAAATACATCACTTAACTCACCCCTATTACATTTTAGTTTCATATATTACACCCAATTTGTTTAATATTTTAAAATTCTTACTCACTTATGGTTTATAGATTCTTTGTTGAGCATTGTTCTTATTTTTAAATTTTGGCATTGATGTTGTCATTAATGTCAAAGGTTCTTAAAAAAGGTATTCATGAGGTAATTGAAGAATGTTCTTATTTAATATCATCATCAAGAGGTATTTAATTTTTTTAGGATATTTTAAGACATATGAGCAAGGTATAAGAGCATCAGTAAGTGTTTTAAGATTAGTTGTCAAAGTTGTCAAGTGTTTGAACATAGTAAGAGACTTGAGAAGGTTTGTGCATAAGGATGCCTAGTCTTGTTCATGAACGAGCATGGTGGCTTGGTGAGATGGATAAAAAGAGGCATAAGAGAATATTTTAAATTGTTTGATCATATATATAAGGCTTTGGATCACTCAATATAGTTTTAAGGTAAGCTTACAGGGGTAAAATCTTAAGTCCAAATTTGTAACTAGGCTAGTTCTAAACCCTGCCTGACATAATGAGGTATAATGAGGTATTATCCAAGAAAATTAAGGATGTATAATAGTGTTTTATAATTATATATATTTATCTAGTTTGTATATTATTTTTTTATAACTAAGACAATGGTTAGAAGGTCATTTTCAAGGCCGAATGTGACTTGTAGATCAAAGCCTAGAGAGCAAAGAAAGATAGCATGACCTAATGAGGTATGAGATTCTATTTCCAAGGATAATATGAAAATGTGAGAATTTAAATAATTTTTTTTTTCTTCAAATGTTTACCAATTTTTAGGTCAAAATTTGAAGGTTAAGGCAAGAAAAAGTGTTTAGAGGTCTCTCATGTGCATAGAATGAAGGGTTCTCAAGTCGAGAAGAATTTTCAAGTGTTAATTGGTATGAATAACCTATAAATGAGAAAATAATATATTCATGGTAGATGGGTAAGGGTCTTAGATCAAAATTACAATAAATTTTGTGGAATGAAGGGCTAAGCTTTATGAATGATCGTTAAGATTGGAAGATGATTTAAACCCTCAAAGAACCCTAAAAGTGACCCAATATGAAAGATATTGTTCTAAAGTGATAAAAATGGATTTGAATGGATATTTAATTAGTTTTATATTGTATTAAAATCTCTCAATAACCTATAGGTGTGATTGGTTTGTAAGGTAAGTGAGTGGACCCTATAAGAAAGGCCTTATTTCTTAGAGATTTGATGTAGCAATCAGAGTTGACCAAGTCAAAGTTGTTAAATGGATGGAAGAAAAATATTGATAATTTTATTTTATTTCCACGGTGGTTTTTAATTATGTTATATATTTAAAGTGTGATAAACTGATTATACAAGTTGACCACTTGCTAAAAATCCTAATGGTGAAAACAGTGAGAAACCTAGGCATAAGTGAGAAGATGATTAGGGATGTGATATAATGGATTAGGGATGAATCAAAGTGCATGGATATATTTTTAAATAATTTTAAGAAATGATGATTTTAGATATAATTTTTTTTGGTTAGTAGATATGATGAAAATGTTGCTCATAATTTGACCTATCCAGTGTAGATGAGACAATGAGGTACAAGACTATGAGATTGGTCTGCAAGACCAATATTTACATTTGAACATATTATCTATCTATCTAATAATTTTAAAATTAACTAATAGGATCATATAAATTAATTATAATTATATTAAAATGATTTTATAAGTGATTTAGGTCATTATTTCCATGACTATGTTTTAAGGCTAGTTGGCAGTTCTCAGTGGGCTACTTGCAGAGAAGGGGTTGAGTAATTTTTCCATGTACAATGAAGTTTAATGAACTTGGTGAAGTTTTTTAGGTATTTAAGGTTATATTTATATTTTTTTTACATGTTTTTTTGACAAAATTATGTTTTTTACTTCAGTTGTTCAAGATAGACTTTCTAAGTATGCACAACCCTAATTGTGAATAGTGTTAATGGCATACTTCAAGTAGTGGATGGAGATAAAAGGTGTCATGAACCTAAGATGATATTGGTATGGGTATATTTTATTTACATATGATATTTTCCTACTATGTGACAAGTTTTAGAGTGCTCCAAATAATTCAAAGGGTAACATATGTTAATGAAGACCTAATTGAATTAGGTCTCCTTAAGGCCTAAAAGAGGTTATTGTCCTATATGATATGACAAAAATTTAAGTGTAAGATATGAAATAAAATTTAATAGGGGTTATTTAAGTGATGTATTTATGGTGTGTGTGTGTGTGTGGATATGGTTTAGAATGAAACTAACCATTCAAGGGTTTATAGGGAAACCAAACACTATAGTTTCAATAAAATCTACTCATTTTTTACTCTGTTTACAAAAAAATTAAATGTTATTTAATAGGTATAAAACTTGATATATATATATATATATATATATATATATATATATATATATATTAAAAATTTAATATATGAAATTCATTCACAAATATAAATTTAATGCATAATTGAAAATTGATTGAAATTGAAATTTGACAAGTGGCATATGCTAAACAATTATAAGTACAACCAATAATAATAAACTTAGCTTTCATGGTTTCTATTTAGATGAAACTAATGTATAATAATGAAAATTAGGGTAATAAATTATTATGATATATAAAAATTAAGAAATAAGTTTTTTTACTATATACAGATAGTGTTGTACTCCCTAGATAACAACACAAGATAGTCATGTTTATTAAAAGAAAGAGAACATGACATAATGAGGTATGAGGTTATTTTTATAAGGATAATATGGACATGTGAGTATTTAAATAAGTTTTTTGTTTTATTTCAAGTATATTTATCAAGTTTTAGGTCAAAATTTGAAGGTTAAGGCAAGAAAAAGTGTTTAGAGGTCTCTCATGTGCATAAAATGAAGGGTTCTCAAGTCAAGAAGAATTTTCAAGTGTTCATTGGTATGTGTAACATATGCATGAGAAAATAATATATTCATGGTATATGGGTAAGGATCCTAGCTCAAATTTATAAGCATTAATTTCTGGAATGATGGGCTAAGCTTTATGAATGATTGGTAAGACTAGAAGATAGTTTAAACCCTCAAAGAACCCTAAAAGTGACCCAATACAAAAGGTATTGTTATAAAGTGATCAGAATGGATATTTAATTGGATTTATCCTATATTAAACTCTCCTAATCACCTCTAGGTGTGAGTGGTTTGCGAGGTGAGTGAGTGGACCCTATAGGAAAGGCCTTATTTCTTAGAGATTTGATGTATCAGTCAGAGTTAACCAAGTCAAAGTTGTTAAATGGATGGAGGATAAATATTGAAACTTTTATTTTATGTCCATTATTTTTTTTAAGTATGTTATATATTTTATTTTTGATAAAATAATTATATAAGTTGACTAGTTGCTAAAAAGCCTAATGGTGAAAACAGTGAGAAACCTTTGCAGAAGTGAGAAGATGATTAGGGATGTGATATAATGGATTAGAGATGAATAAAAGTTCATGGATATATTTTTCAAGACTTTTGAGACATGATATATTTATATATAATTTTTGGTGTGTCAGGATGCGAAACACCGGAAGCATACAATTGATTACCAAACTTCAAGCAACTTAATATGCAGAAATAACCTGAATCAACAAGTAACTAGAATTCAGAATAACACAGCATATGAGAGACAATACACAACTTGTATTAACACTTTATACAGAAAAGAATACAATAAAGAAGATGCCACTTCTTCTCCACCACCTTACAGAGGTTTCCCACACCTCAAGTGAATAGTAATTCTTCTCCCCAAAGCTCTCCCTCTCACAGGTCCCAACACCCAACTCAAATATAGAGTTGGTGTTCACCTCCCGTGCTCCACGCACACCACAAGTGCTCCACTCACTCCACAAGCACTCCACGTGCTCCACAAGTACTCAAGGTACTTCAAGTAGATCTCCCATGAATCTGCAACAACCTGCAATTCAACAGACCATACTTATGGAAGGAACTCCCTTGCCTTCCTCTCTGCTCTATCCGAGTACACACCTGTACTCCAAGTAGATCCTGCCTGATACTGCTCCCTGTTGTGTTGCTGTCTATATGACCTTACACACCTGCAAATCAAACAACGGTTCTGCTCACCTGTGAACCTCGACCTTGCACACACATACACCTGCAGATCAACGATCTTACTTACCATGTAGATCTCCTATATAGGCCATGCAACTGTGACCAAGATCCTACACTCCTGAAGAACCCAGCTGGCTCTCCAATCCAGCACCAACACACCTGGTACTGAGGCACTAGGAGGAACGCACCATTGCTCTACCTCACACACAGAAGGAGCTTATAATTATGCTCTCTTACTCCCTAGCACACTTTTCCAATACAACCATGAGTCTATTATATAGATCTCATCCAAACAATAATTAGACATCTAATTACAATAATTAGATCCGCAGCTCTCAGTCTAAAAATAGATCTCTTCATGCAAACACTTGGTTCGTTAGCTAACTGCCCATAAATAGCTCGCAGTCGAACCACACAGGCGACCGACGTCGGTCCCTGTCTGCCTGGAGGTGACCGACGTCGGCCGATATATGACCGACGTCGGTTGCTTCCCTTTGCTATCCTGCCGACGTCGACTGATCAGACCGACCCCAACTTCTCTGCAACTCAGCAACCTTCAGCAACCTCCTCTCATGTTTGCATCAGTGAAGCTTTTAGCTCCACAATCATAACATGGTGGTTAGTAGATATGATGAAAATGTTGCTCATAATTTGACCTATCCAATTCAGATGAGACAGTGAGGTACAAGACTATGCGATTGGTCTACAAGACCAATATTTACATTTGAAAATATTATCTATCTATCTATCTATCTATCTATCTATCTATCTATCTAATAATTTTATAATGACCTCATAGGATCATATAAATTCATTATAAGTATTATAAAATTCTTATATAGGTGTTTTAGGTCATTATTTCCATGACTATGTTTTAAGGCTAGTTGGCAATTCTGAGTGGGCTACTTGCAGAGAAGGGTTTGAGTAATTTTTCCATGTGTAATAAAGTTTAATGAACTTGCTGAAGTTTTTTATGCATTTAATTTTATATTTATATTATTTTTTTCCATGTTTTTTTTGACAAAATTATGTTTTTTGCTTTAGTTGTTCAAGATAGACTTTCTAGGTATGCACAACTCTAATTGTGAATAGTGTTAATGGCGTACTTCAAGTAGCAGATGGAGCTAAAAGGTGTCATGAACCTAAGATGATATTTTTATGGGTATATTTTATTTACATATGATATGTTACTACTATGTGATAAGTTTTAGAGTGCTCCAAATAATTCAAAAGGTAACATATGCTAATGAAGACCTAATTGAATTAGGTCTCCTTAAGGCCTAAAAGAGGGTTTTGTCCTATATGATATGAACAAAAAATTAGGTGTAAGATATGCAAATAAAATGTAATAGGTGTTAGTTGTGTGATTTATTTATGGTGTGTGTGTGTGTGTGGATATGGTTTAGAATAAGGGGTTAAGATTTAATGAGGGGTTAAGCTTAATGAATGATGGTTAAGACTAGAAGATAGTTTAAACCCTCAAAGAACCCTAAAAGTGACCCAATATGAAAGATATTGTTATAAAGTGATAAAAATGGATATTCAATTGGTTTTATCCTATATTAAACTCTCCCAATCACCTCTAGGTGTGATTGGTTTGTGAGGTGAGTGAGTGGACCCTATAGGAAAGGCCTTATTTCTTAGAGATTTGATGTATCGGTCAGAGTTAACAAAGTCAAAGTTGTTAAATGGATGAAGGATAAATATTGAGACTTTTATTTTATGTCCATTATGGTTTTTAATTAGGTTATATATTTTAGGTGTGATAAACTGATTATAGAAGTTGACTAGTTGCTAAAAAACCTAATGGTGAAAATAGTGAGAAACCTTCGCAGAAGTGAGAAGATGATTAGGGATGTGATATAATGGATTAGGGATGAATAAAATTTCATGGATATATTTTTAAATAATTTTAATACATGATAATTTTATATATAATTTTTGGTGGTTAGTAGATATGATGAAAATGTTGCTCATAATTTGACCTATCTAGTTCAGATGAGACAGTGAGGTACAAGACTATGAGATTGGTCTGCAAAACCAATATTTACATTTAAAAATATTATATATATATATATATATATATATATCTAAGAATTTTATAATTACCTCATAGGATCATATAAATTCATTATAAGTATATTAAAATTCTTATATAGGTGTTTTAGGTCATTATTTCCATGACTATGTTTTAAGGTTAGTTGGCAGTTCTGAGTGGGCTACTTGCAGAGAAGGGTTTGAGTAATGTTTCCATGTGTAATGAAGTTTAATGAAATTTGTGAAGTTTTTTAGGTATTTAAGGTTATATTTATATTATTATTATTATTATTATTTTTTAAAAATTATCTTTTTTGGTTCAGTTGTTGAAGACAGACTTTCTAGGTATGCACAACCCTAATTGTGAACAATGTTAATGGCGTACTTCAAGTAGTGGATGGAGATAAAAGGTGTCATGAACCTAATATGATATATTTATGGGTATATTTTATTTACATATGATATTTCCCTACTGTGTGATAATTTTTAGAGTGCTCTAAATAATTCAAAGGGTAACATATGATAATGAAGGCCTAATTGAATTAGGTCTCCTTAAGGCCTAAAAGAGGTTTTTGTCCTATATGATATGAATGACCTATTGTAATGTTTGATTAATGTTATTTTTAATGTATTAAGGCCTATTTTATTTCAAATATAATTTTTAAATTTTGTATGTCTGACCAAGAGGTGTATGATCAAGAGCCTAGTATAAGAACAAGCCCTGATAGGCCTAATTCCATGGTTAGAGAATATGAGTGTTAAAGAGGAAGATATAACACTTTAAAGAGATAAATAAGGTATTTTGGACCATAATAAGGGTGAATATAAATTATAATGAATATATAATAGGGGTAATATATATTAAAATGAAGTTCATATGACATAATCAAGTAAAAAAGAGGACTAGTTGAGTGAAAAAGCCTAGAAGGCAATTTGAGAGGGTTTGAAGAAAGATAAGTGCCGAAGAAGGAGATAATCATCTATTGTATTATGAAAAAAAATTTATTAAGGTTATCAAGGGTTTTAAGGTGGTTGATTTGGATCTGAGACATCTAGGGGGTTGGTGCCTACTTGCAAGTAAGTGCTTGTTAAAGCTTAGTCAAGTGGGTGCTTGGTTAATTGGGGTTGGTACTCTAAGTGAAGTTAGTACTTAACTAAAAATGGATGTTTATATTATAACACTATTGTCCATTTTCATCATTAGTGGTTTCTATTCCCATTAAGGATTTCCCACTCAAATACGTGTTATATGTGTTATGCTCTTGTCTCATGCTCATAGTTCTTAATGTGTTGATAATTCACTAAACTATTTTGATGATTCCAAACATAAAAATAAGACTATCAAGGATCTCAAGAGCTAGTTATAATATGAGCTCATAATAAGTATATTATGACAGTGAAGAAGGAAAATTTGAAGTAGACCTTTAATATGAGCTCATAAGTTCCCTTGATGATTCAAAACATAAAAATAAGACTATCAAGGATCTCAAGAGTTAGTTATAATGGGTCAACATAAGGTTTAAGTCAAAGGAAGTTGAGTATGACCAGTTGAAGACAAATTTAGATTCCTTGAAGGTTAAGCATGAGTATCTCATAGAAAAAATGAGCAAGTTTGAAAGAAATCATGAGAAGTCAAAACAAGTCAAGAATACCAATATGAAAAGACCAATCAGGTAGCCCAATTTAATAAAGGATAAGTCATCATGGAACCATGGTAAGTAAAGGAATTTTTTTTGCTACATCTATAAAAATATAAGGCACATTAAAAGATTCTAATCTAATAGAGTTAGAAGGCCCAAAAGATTAAAAAAGAATATGAAGCTCCTATAATTCATAATAAGAAATAAACATTAGTATGTAAGCCAAAGCAAGTTAGGACGAATCATATTAATCTCAAGAGACAAGTTGGACTATTTACCAAGGAGGAACAAAAGACCAAAGCGGATTCTATGCTAGTTTAGATTGCCTTTCACAATCAAGATGAAGGCATGAAATGGTATATATATATAGTGTTTGATCAAGCCAAATGACATGAGACAAAAATAAGTTCATCTCATTAAAGAAGAATGTTGTTGGAATAGTGAGGCTTGGAGACAACACAACTGCCAATATAGTTGGTAAGGGTGTCTTGAGTTTGGACAATGGAAATACCAAGACATAAAATGTATTATTTTTGGAAGGTTTCAAACATAACATACTTAGTGTAAGTTAAATGTGTAGTCAAGAACACACACTATCCTTTCATGATAAAGGGTGTGAGATAAGGAGAGACAAATCATGAATGATAATTTTCAATGCTAATAGGACTAAGAATAACTTATATGTCTTGAATGAGATTAATAAGAAGAGATGTTTCATGAGAAAAATAAATGAAAGTTGTCTATGGCACAAAAGGTTAGGTCACCTAAACTTTGACAATCTAGTCAATATTAGAACTAATAAGTTGATGAATAATATGCCTAATATAAATAAACCTTTAAACATGTTGATCATGTTCATTGATGTCTTAGGTTATCATTGATGTCAAAGAGAACATATGGTTCTAGTGCATGAATGACAAAGTATTTGTGTTTGATATCTTGGAGAGATATGACACATTTGTAGGTATATAAAGATAAATAAGAAGTTGTGAGGCATAGATATATGTCTTGGTGAAGTTATGGTGTGTCAATTGATAATTTGGAAAGATAAACATACATCTTACAGATTAAAAGAAGTCAGACCATCACTACACATCATGCAGATATAAATAAACCAACAAGTTTGTGCATTTAATGCAAGTACTCAAAAAATTAACTGAGGTCAAAGGTTTCATGGAAATATTGTCTATAGTGCTAAGAAGGTACCCTAAATATTTAGACTCTTGAAGTGTTTTTTATCTCAATTTATAAACCTTCAAAGTTTCTCTTACAAATTGTGATGGGCTAGAGACCATCAAGTTTAACTACAATGAATTCTGAGGTCAACTAGTGAGTAGATCTAACAATGAGCATTCTGTTAATCATGGGATTTACTTGGGGGGGTGAATTAGTATATCATATATCTTATAAAATTTCACTTAAGAAAATTCCACTTAACCATACATTCAATATATGCAATAAAACTAAAACAATAAACACCACAAAAGATAGAGAGAGACACTAGATTTAATTTGGAAACTCAATGTGGAAAAAACCATGGAGAACAATCTCAAGTATATGAATGAGCACCAAATTAAACTACAATATTTTCAAGCACCAAATTTTAGGAGCACCAACCCATTTTTTTAGCACCAACACATCAACTATTTGTGAGCACCAACACAACAATTATTCATGAGCACCAATCCACAGGAGCACCAACCCATATTGTGTATACCACACAACTATCTCACAATGTTTATTTCTCAACAAATGATAGCACATTACAATATCTCTTTCTTTTCTCTCCTTTTCTCTTCTAAGCTAAATATGTCAATTACAAATCATGCTCTCTTTCACACATTACAAATGGCTTCCCAAGCCTTTATTTATAGCTTACCAAATGACCTTTGGCATTCACCCTTTTTAGCCCTTCAATCCTAATAGATAATGGTGCCAACCTTGCATAACCCTTCAAAACCTTGCATTTGAAAAGTCACATGGTCACCCTTCATGAGCAAATGTGTCCTTTTCCTTTTTGTCTTTATCTTGGTGACTTTTCATGTTCTTCAAAGTGTCCCTTTATGAGAACTTACACCCTTCATCTTTTGTCTTCACTTGGTGACTCTTGGAATTCCTCAAGATGACTCTTCATGTTAAAATGCATCCCATTCCTATTTTATTTTTACCTCATGACTCTTTGACTTCTCCATGGGCCCTCTTTTGACTTTATGCAACCAAAAATATATTAGTTAGTATTAAATAAATATTAACACACATTAGCCAAGATATGAACATTAAAAACACCATTAAATTCTATGGGGCCTTTATCACCAATAATGTTAGACCTTTGACATCAATGAAAATATTTCCAATAATATCTCCCTTTGTCATTGATGGCAACATTGAAACTATAACATCTTGAAACTTGTATTGCACATGCCAACCTACACATACTAAAAAACATACATTAACTCCCCCTTACTATATCATCTTGTACCTATTCCCTATACCTGTTCTTGTACTTGTACCTATTTCTACACTTCTCCCCCTTTGACATAAATTAAAAAGGGCCTATCTTGGAGCTAACACTTAGCTCCCCCTCAATTGATGCTAATCTTCAATGTTAGGATGTAATAGAAATTACTCTCAACTCCTCTTATAGATCCTTGAATGTGTCCTTTGGTTGTGCCTTTGTGAAGATATCTGATAACACATAAATTATTGCCTATCCTCTATGCATCTATAATCAACTCTCTAAATATTTTCTTCTAATCTCACAACCTTTTGCATGAAAATTTAATGTGTATCCTTGATCACATATTTGAATTATACTTAATAGATTATGCTTAAGATATTTTACATACATAATATTTTTTGTCTTGGTTCTACCATTATCCAAAGTTGATGCACATTTTCTGGCTATCCTTGTAGTGGTATTGTCTCCAAGTTTCACTGTGCCACCATTGATATTCTTTAGATTTATGAACTTTATCTTGTCTCTAATCATGTGCCTCAAATATCTGCCATCAATGAACCATGGCTATTCTTCATTTCTTGCATCAAAGTTGTCTGAACTAACATAGAATCTTCAGGTTGTTTCTTTTACCATGAATTTGTCTAACCTATATTCTTGATGAATGGAGACTTGAAACGCTAATCCTTCTTAATTTAATCAAACATACTTCTACAATGTTGGGCTATGTGTCTGAAATTATTGTACTTGTAACATATTATGGCCTCTTCATCAAAGCTTGATAGAGGAGCAAAAGAGTTGTGTCTTCTGATTGACTCTGCATGAGTTTCCTTCTCCTTGTTTCTAAAATTTTTTTCTTTTTTGACATTCTATTTTCTTATGACCATATCCATTACAATAAAAATAGTAACCATAAAAATAAAACCTATTTTTGTATCTTTGTCCTGATTGTCTTTTGTAACTCTGTTCCTTCTAGCCTTCTTTGTTTGAGATATCCTTTGTATTATTCACTTCTTCCCTTTTTGTTTCCTCTTTTGTAATATCTTCAACATATCTCTTTTTATTTTTAAAATTGATACCTATCTTATCTGATATTTACTTTTGACTCTCCAATATCTTATTTAACATGTTAGTGATATCCTCAAATTTTGAATCATTGGCTGCTTTACCAGTGACTACTTTCTCAATATATTCTTTTAAAGAGGTAATTTCAATAACATAACTTTCACATTCTTAACTTAATTTTTTTAACTATTCTATTAGATATTTTTAATTTCTTTTCACTTCTTCAAAGTGTGCTTATAGATCTTCAATTATTTCCTTTGACTCCTTTTCATTTTTCTTGATCTGGCACTTCAATCTTCGATTCTTCTTCTCAATAGCTTCTAATTATTCTAAGGCACAAATGAGTTATCCTTCTAGATTCACCATATCTTAATATTCACTTTCATCATTTTCTTCTTCTTGATCATCTCTAATTTTACTTGCAGAGGCATCTTCATTTTCACCATTATTCTTATCTAGACATTTATCCTTTAAAGAACCTAACTTAACTTTTAACTGAATACACTCTTCTTTTCTTGATTTAAAACTTGAATAAACATCTTATCTTCTTTTGCTTCTATATCCAACTTATAATCCAAGATACACACCTATTCCTTAAGAGCCTCAACCATAGATTTCAACTCCTCCTTCTTTATTTACTTGGCCATCTTGTGCTTTCCCCAATCTACTTTCAAGTTGTTTTATTGCATATCTTGAATGTATGGAAGTGGAATTTGTTTAAGTGAAATAGTAAACACCACACAAGATAGAGAGAGACACCAAATTTAATGTGAAAACCCAATGTGGGAAAAACCATAGATAAAAATATCAAGTATATGAATGAGCACCAAATCAATCTATAATATTCACAAGCACCAACTTGTAGGAGCAACAACACAATAACTATTCATGAGCACCAATCCACAAGAGCACCAACCCCTATTGTGTATACCACACAACTATCTTTTAATTTTTATTTCTCAAAAAATGATAGCACATTACAATATCTCTTTCTTTTCTCTCCTTTGCTCTTCTAAGCTAGATATGATAATTACAAATCATGTTCTCTTTCACACAATACAAATGGCTTCCCAAGCCTTTATTTATAGCTTACTAAATGATCTTTGGAATTCACCCTTTGTGATCCTTCAATCCTCATGGAAAATGGCACCAAACTTGCATGACCCTTCAAATAATTGAATTTAAAAAGTCACATGGTGACCCTTTATGAGCAAATGCATCTTTTTCCTTTTTTTCTTTATCTTGGTGACTTTTCATATTCCTCAAAGTGTCCCTTCATGAGAAATTGCACCCTTCCTCTTTTGTATTCACTTGGTGAATCTTGGAATTCCTCAAGATGTCTCTTCATGGTAAAATGCATCCCATTCCTCTTTTACTTCTCCATGGGCCCTCTTTTGACTTTATGCAACCAAAAATATATTATTTAGTATTAAATAAATATTAACACACATTAGCCAAGATATGAACATTAAAAACACCATTAAATGATATGGGACCTTTATCACCAATAATGCTACACCTTTGACATCAATGATAATATTTCCAACACATTCATCATCTAGATTATGATTCAATGATGTGCGTGAAGTAAAATTGTCAAAGGTTCTTGAGATTAGATGTGTTTTTGACATGTGTCTTAATATCATTTAGTTGATAGAATATCAATGACATGCAAGTGTTCTTACAGATGGAGATCAATGAAGTGCATTAAGTCAAATAGTCAAATGTGTAGAAGGTACATAAAGCTACCAAGTGGCATAATCGTGGGAGCTTAGATCAAAGATCAATGGTGAGCATTATAGATTAAAGAACATGCTACTCTCAAGGAGATTGATGGATCATGTTTATTCAAATTTTCTAGGGAGCACGAGATGAGGTCAAAGTATCTGATGTCTAACATTTACATAATGACCATTAGCATTTAAATATTCAAATTTGTGAGGGAAAACCAATCTATAGTTTTTGAGATATATCTTTTGATCTAGGATAAATTTATTGATGCAATAAAAGAAAAGTTGTAAATAAATTCAAGGCACATCTAGAGAATCTAGTTATAAGGTTTGAATTTTCATACAATCAAAGTTATTAATCTTGAAAGTTGACTATTTGTTTGATCATGGTGTTATTGTGTATAGAATATTGTTTGAGTAAATTGTGCTTTAGTAAAAGAGTGTTTTAATGAGAGTAATCAATTGAATATGTCTTAGAGATCATATGTAGTGGACCCATATATTTGAAAGCAATATTATGTTCTTGATCTACTTAATGAAGTGCTAAAATAAGTAATAGGTTTCTATGAGACCTATAAGGGCTACCAAGGCCTAATTGAAAGGTGTAGGTGCTTAAGTGTGACCCATAGATACTATGGTCAACCTGTGAGGATGGTATTGAGCTATGTGTTAGCATGTTAGATGTCTTAAGGGCTAAGACACATATTATGGCTAACTTAAAAGTTTATATTCATAAAGACTCTATAAACAACAGAGACCAAGGTAATGGTTACTAGACTTGAATGTGGAAGTATTGAGAGAGTAGAAGATAAAGATGAAGGAAAGAGATTAGAGACAGTGTGCACAGTGCATGGAATAAAATACATAGTAGTTTGAGGATGAGAGAAGAAGCCTAGAGTGATCCAAAAGGGGTGTTTATATGCATTGCTTATATGAGTAAGTTTAAGTGTGTGTGATGATTTAAAAAGAGAGGTGTTCTACATTGTTTCACCATCAAATTGAAAGGAAATCAGAGTTCTAAATTTATTGTTTTAATAAGGTGTTGTGTGGGTGCTCAACATCTAGAACAAGTGTGTGCTTGTTTATACTTAGGGGTGGGTTCTCCTTGTGAAGTGTTTGTTTCACTAAAAGTTCTAATGTTTGTGATAATATTATAAGATAAGTAGTCCATATTTTTTTAGGTTTGAGAGTGGCTTTTATTCCCCAAGAGGGTTCCCCATTTGATCTTGTGTTATGTGTGTGATCTTGCATCATATTTATTATTCATTATTATGAACATCTGTATTCTTTATGAATGGTTGTGGTCACTAATTAAGATTTTGAAATTCTTAAAATTAAAGTTTTAAATATCTTGTATCACTTATTCACCCCTACTCTCAATGATTGTACCTCCAATAATTGGTATCAAAATAGGACTCTCATTCTAAGTTTAACCACTTGAAAGTGATCCAAGGTACAATATGAAAATTCAAAAAATTCAAGGTTTCTATAAAAAGTAATAACCATTGTTCAATGGTTTAAAGTATGCTATCTATACTACAAGGATGATGACATATATCATGTCTCTAGGGTTTGATATTTGGGAATCTATCATGGATGGTTATACTAGACCAACTACTCCTCCAACTAGTGTTGTTGAAAAGAAGTTGAGTGAGAATAATTTTAAAGATATGAATGATATCATTTCTAGTATATCCAAAGATGAGTTCACCAAAGTGATCCATTACAATTCTACCAAATAAATTTGGGTTAAATTATAGACTATCCATGAAGGAGAATCTAAGGTAAAATTGTCTAAAGTGTAGACCTATAGAAGGCAATTTAAAGGTCTTAAAATGAAGGAAGAAAATACTATGGCATACTATATTATAAGGGTATATGAGGTAGTCAACATGATCAGAGGTCTTGGAGAAGTAATTAACAAAGCTACTATAGTATAGAAGGTATTGAGGAATCTTACACTCAAGTTTGATTCATAGGTTTTTGCTAAAGAATAAATTCATGATCTCACTTAGATGAAGATGGATGAACTACATGGAATCCTTACTACCTATGATATGATATTTGATGAGGACATACCTCTTAAGAATGAAGCAACCTTCAAGGTGATCAAGGAGGAAAAATCTAATAAGAATAAATTAACTCTTTAAGATTTTGATCTTAATGAAGATCAACTTGAAGCCATGATTACAAAAAAATTAAATATAGGATTATGTAAGTATGAAGGAAAACTTACTTTCAAATGTTTTTCTTGTGGTAAAGTTGGTCATTTTGCATTTAAATGTCCAGATAAGTTTGAACTCAAAGAAGCTTATAAGGAATCTTATGAGGATGAACACAAGAAATTTGAGGGTCCCATCAAGTACAAAAAGTTCTTCAATGAGAAAAATAGAAATAAGGAATCATACAAAGGCAATAAGATCCTTTACCATGAAGCAGATAGTAACTCATCTATAGAAGAAGAAGTAAACACATCTAATAGTGATGATTATTTTCATAATGAGGACATGGAGACATTGTTCATGGATTTTAGTGATGATGAAGGTGACTGTTCTTTAATCAAAGATTTATTTGGTGGAGATAGCTCAGAGAAAGAAGATGAGAAATTCACTCTTGAAGATAAATATCTAGATGTTGTGGAAGAAATGAAGATACTACAAAGAAAGAATAGAAAACAAGATTCCTTGATCAAATCCTATAAGGATCAAATTGGACTTTTTGAAGGAAGACTGAGTAGTGAAGTTAAAGAGCATGACGAGATCACACAACAACTTGAATTTTAGGTTTATACTCTTAATGAAGAAGTAAAGAGTAAGTATGAAGAATGTATCATGCATAAATAGAGATGGAGTCTTTGCGTATGAAACTAAATCAAGCTATGAGCAAGATTGAAACATTTTAGAAGTCAAAAGTAAACAACTCTAAAATAGATGATATAATGATAAAAAAAATACAAATGATGATTTAGATAATAAGGATGAATTGATGAATGCTATTGAAGATCTGAATATTGAGAAGAAAAATAACAAGAAGATGATGTCATAAATCAAGGACTATGAAGAACAATTTAGTATGTTTGAAGAAAGAATGAATGATGACACTAGGGAACATGAAGATATTGTCAAACATCTCAATAGTCAATTAGAAACTATGTCTACAAGCCTAAAAATCAAAGAAGATGAGAGATTAAGGTATGTGATTCAAATTGAGAAATTAAAAGCTAAGTTGGACAAAACATCTTGTCAAGTGAAGTCATTTGTGAAGTTTGAAAAGAGCTCAAATGATCTTGACAATATTCTCAATAGTCAAAAGCATGTAAGTGATAGAATTGGTCTTAGATACAAAGAAGAACAAAAGCATGTAACTAAAGATAATATAAATGTTGATGTGAACAAGGACACTTAGAAATTAAAGATCAATCATCAATCAAGGAATGAAGGTATTGGCAGAATGAAGACAAATCAAATCAAACAACTAAATGTTATGAGGTATGCAAATTTTAATGGTCATTATTACTCCTACAATCAGTTTTATCATAGGTCAAAAGATTGTAAAAGATACTCAAGGAGTGAATTTACATGGGAATATTAGCAAGACAATGGCAATCATGAGGAACTTCATCACTCAAGATAGTTAATAGGTTCATAAGGAAAGAATGAAATTTTCTGCTTCAAGTGTCAAGGATTTGGTCATATTACAAAGTTTTGTAATATCTTCATCAGGAGACCAAATGATTAGGTACATGAACAAATTCATGAAACTTCAAGGAGTCATCATATATCTAAATCACAATGCATGTAAAATCTAAGAAAATACATTTGTTTCAAATGTTATGAGAGAGGTCACATAGCAAGGTTCTGCAAGAATGGTCAGTATTCTACTTCAAAATTTATCAATCTTGACATAAAGAGGAGTCATAGTGAATGGAAGACTAAGAAGTTAAATGAAAAATAGGCTCAAAGATGATTATTTTCCATGATAGAATAGGGAACAAGTTAAATTATCAAGGAACAAGCCTTATCTACCCAAATGGACAAGGAAATCAAGTAGGATCCTAAGATAAAAGAAAAGAATAGGGTTGAGAACTCATTCAAAGTCAATATGAAGATAAGGAAGTACTACAAGTCAAGTAAGGTCATGGAGATATGGGAGTCTCTTGAGTTTTGGGAACTTTAGTCCCTCTATGACAAGTGGGTGTCTATACCTATGCTTTTTAGGATACTCATTTTTATGTGGAAGTATGTATGCTCTAGGTAATGATCGAAGTGTCAATCAGTACAAAGATTGAAGGTAAAGGGTAAGCAAGAGATTGTGAAAGATAAGCTTGTAGATGAAGGACTTTGAGAAACATTAAATTTGTTTGGATGTTGGTTTAAGAGGTTTATTAGTCAAGACAAGGACAAGTAATTGTAGGATAAGAATATCATTTGAATATGTGTTTGGATAAGGGGGAGATAACTTAGTTAGCTTGTGTGGCTTGAAGTAGATGTGCATGATGTGAGGAGGATCATATGTGAAGATGTTTCAGTCATGATAGAAGTGTGAAGATGTATACTAGAGTATTGAATTCAATAAGATTGATATGATGACTTACTCAAACCAAGTCATGTATTTTTACAAGGTATTGAATCTTCATATATGAGTAAAGAGAGCTTATGAGTTCTATATGTAGACAGGTCTAAGGATCTAAAAATCCCAAGTTTAATTGATGTTTATCAAAGAACGGATGACATGAGATGGATCTTGATGTTAGGAGAGCTTTCAAAGATCTGTGAATAGTTTTTTAGGTCCAAAAATCAAAGAAGTCTAAGTTAAGATTAGTGCATGTCAAAGGGGGAGCAATTGATTCATATTCTTAAACGTATGTAAGTATCATGATCATCTTAAATAATATTTGAATACATACATGATGTTAAAGAATGATTATTGGCATGTTGAGGAAGAGACCCTTTGTCATTAATGTCAAAGGGGGAGAGAGACCAAAATGAATAAGTTCAAATGAGTAAGAAGTCATTCTGAGGGTGTTTTACCATCAATGATAAAGGGGGAGATTGTTGAGCGTGGTCATTGATGTCTTAGGTTATCATTTATGTCAAATAGAGCATATAATCCTAGTGCATGAATGACAAAGTAGTTGTGTTTGATAGTTTGGAAAGATATGGTAAATTTTCAGGTCTATAAGGATAAATAAGAAGTTGTGAGTCATCCATAGATGTCTTGGTGAAGCTCAGGTGTGTCACTTTATCATTTGGAAAGAGAAACATGCATCTTATAGCTTAAGAGAAGCTAGACCATCTATGCATGCCATATAGATATGAATGAACCATCAAGTTTGTACATTTAATGTAGGTACTCAAAAAGTCAACTAAGGTCAAATGTTTTCATGGAGATGTTGTCTATAGTGCCAAGAAGGTACCCTAAATATTTGGACTCTTGAAGTGTTTTCTAGATCAAGTTATAAACCTTCAAATTTTCTATTGCAAATTGTGATTGGTTGAGACCATTAAGTTTAACTAAATTAAAGTTTGAATTCAAATAATCAATAGATCTAATAGGGAACATTCATCAGCTAGATTATGATCCAACAGTGTGCATGAAGTCAAATTATCAAAGGTTCCTAATATTAAATGTGCTTGTGACATGTGTCTTAATCTCATTGAGTTGATACAAGATCAATGACATGTGGGTGATTATACAGATAGATATTGATGGAGCACATTAAGTCAAATAATCAAATGTGCAGAAGGCATGCAAAGATGTCAAGTGGCACAAGTGTAGGATCTTAGATCGAAGATCAATGGTGAGAATTGTAGGTTAAAGACTAGGCTATTCCTAAGGAGGTCGATAGAGAGTGTTTGTTCAAAATTTATAGGGAGCATGAGATAAGGTCAAAGTATCTGATGTTTAACATTTACATAGTGACCATTGGAATTTAAATATTCAAATTTATGAGGGAAAACCAATCTATAGTTTTTGATCTATATATTGTGATCTAGGATAAATTTATTGATGCATTAAAAAGAAAAGTTGTAAAGGACTTCAAGGAACATCTATAAAATCTAGTTATAAGGTTTGAATATTCATACAGTCAAAATTATTAAGCTTCAAAATTGATTGTTTATTTGATCATAGTGTTACTATGTATAGAATAATGTTTAATTAAATTGTGCTTTAGTAGAAGAGTGTTTTGGCAGAAGTAATCACTTGAAGATATCTTAAAGGTCATATGGAGTGGACCCATGTATTTGAAAGTGATCTTGTGTTATTTTTTTTCTTAATGAAGTTCCAAAAAAATTAATAGGTCTCCATGAGTCCTATAAGGTCTACTAAGGCCTAATTGAAAGGTGTACTTACTTAAGTATGACCTATGGATACTATGGCCGACCTATGAGGATGGTATTGAGTTATGTGTTATCATGTTAGATGTCTTAAGGGTTAAGGCAAGTATTATGGCTGACCTAGAAGTTGATCTTCATGAAGACTCTATAAAGAGTGGAGACCAAGGAAATGGTTTCTAAACTTGAATGTGAAAGTATTGAGAGAGCGAAATATAGAGATGAAGGAAAGATATCAAAGATAGTGTGCTCAATGGATGTAATAAAGTATAGAGTAGTTTGAGGATGAGAGAAGAAGCCTGGAGTCATCCAAAATGGGTGTTTGGATGCATTTCTTTTATGAGAAAGTTTGAGTTTGTGTGATGAGTTGAAAAGAGAGGTGTTATACATTGTTTCTCCATCAGATTGAAAGGTAATCATAGTTTTTTAGTTGTTGATTTAATAAGGTGGTGTGTGGGTGCTCAACATCTAGAACAAGTGGGTGCTTATTCATAATTAGGGGTGGGTGATCCTTGTGAAATGGGTGCTTCACTAAAATGTCTCACATTTGTGATCATCTTATAGGACAAGTAGTCCATGTGTTTACAAGATTGAGAGTGTATTTTATACCCCAAGAGGTTTTCCCACATAGAACGTGTGTTATGTGTGTGATATTGAATCATATTTTTTATTCATTGTTATGAACATATTGTATGCTTTATGAATGGTTGTGGTAATTATTTAATAGTTTGAAAGGATTATAATTAAATTTTGAAATATCTTGCATCACTAATTCACCCCCCACCCCCTTCTCAATGATTATACCTCTAACAAAACATACTTTGTAAGGTTTGTCAACATGGTAAGTAAACTAGAAGAAGGTTTAAATCCAAGGAGTACTCTTCTACAAGGCCCTTAGAGATAATACACATTAATCTCTATGGGCCTACAAAAATTCAAATCATTTAAGGAGATAACTATTTCATGTTACACAAGAATGACTTGGGTTGTATTCTTGAAAGAAAAATTAGAAGCTCTTGACAAGTTCAAAACTTTTAAGGCTCTAGTTGAGAATGAGAAGAATGGGAAGATCCAGTTCCTAATATCTGATATAGGAGGATATTTTTTGGTCTAATGAGTTTGATGACTTTTGTGAGGTTCATAGAATCAGGAGATAATTCTCAGTAGCTATGACACTGTAGCAGAATTAGGTAGTAAAAAGGAAAAATATGATAGTTCAAGAGATAACTATTACTATGGTAAATGAGTCTATATAATCTAATGGATATTAGAGATAGGAAGTAATAATTTTTTTATACATTTTGAATATAGGATAGATTAAGACTAATGGAAACAAGTCTCCTTATGAATTATGGAAGGGCAGACCTACCAATGTGGAACACATTAGAGTGTTTGGGATCAAATGTTTCATCAAAAGAGATGATGAAGACTTGGGTAAGTTTGATTCAAAATATAATGAAGGCATATTATTAGGATACTCATCAATGGGCTCAACCTATAAATTTTATAACAAGAGACTACAAAAGATAGTGGAAAGTACTAATGTGAAGATTTATGAGACAAAGAAATCTCACTCACACTCAAAAAACACTTTAGAAAATATGGACTTCAAGAATGAAGAGGAGAGTATAAAGGTTGATGAGGAAAAATAATAAGTTGAAGAGAAATAGGATTCAAAATGACCCTCAAGACATATTTAAAGAGATCACCCTAAATCTCAAATCATTGGCAACAAGAATGTAGGTATTAAAATAAGGAAAAGACTAGTAAGTAATCTAAATCAAGAGAATGTAAGGATTATAATTAAATTTTAGATAGGTGCCTTGAATTAGGAGCTAGACCAAATAGAGAAAAATGAGACTTGGGACCTAGTTTCTAGGCCTAAAGACAAGAATGTCATTGGCACAAAATGGGTGTTTAGAAATAAGTTAAATAAAGATGGAGAAGTCACTAGGAACAAGGATAGATTGGTATGCAATGGATATTCACAAGTTTAATGGGTATACTTTGAGGATACATTTAGTAGCAAGATTTGAGGTCATCAAATTGTTTTTAGAATATGCAGGATTCAAAAGATTCAAGGTATATCATATTGATGTCAAATCTGCCTTTTTGAATGGAAATTTGGAAGAGGAAGTGTACATTGACCAAATTGAAGGGTTCTCACTATCATATGACAAGGACTATGTTTGTAGATTGAAAAAATCCCTCAATAGTCTAAATCAAGCTCCTAGATCTTGGTATGGTAGGTTGGATAAGTATCTATTGGATCAAGGATTCAAAAGAGGAGTTGCATATAGTAATCTATATATCAAAATAGAATATGACCATCAATTGATAGTATTTGTATATGTGGATGGCATAATATTTGGTATAAATAATGAGAACATGAACAAGGAATTTATAGAGGAGATGAAGAAAGAGTTTTAGATGTCCATGTTAGGAGAACTATCATTCTTTCTTGGGTTGAAAATCACTCAATCTAAAAAAGGTATATTCATCTCACAAGCCAAGTACATAAGAAAGATGTTGAAGAAGTTTAAGATGTGAAAAGTAATTAGTACACCCATGATCATAGGATGTAAGTTGATAAAGGAATATGAGTCTTCAAAGGTCAATTAGATGCCATATAGGTCAATTATTAGAAGTTTGTTATACACCATTGCCTCTAGACCTAACATCATGAAAGTAGTAGGTCTTGTGGGAAGGTTTCAAATAGATCCCAAAGAGAATCATTTTCAAGCACTCAAAAGGATACTCAGGTATCTCAAGGGGACTATGGAGTATGGATTATGGTATCTAAGAAGTAAGGAGTTCAATTTGATAGCCTACATAGATGTAGATTGGGAAGGAAGTATAGATGATAGGAAGAGAATCATTGGGGGAGCCTTCTTCCTAGGTGGGTGCCTAGTTTCATGGATAAGAAAGAAATAATCATCAATATCTTTTTCCACTTGTGAATTTGAGTAAATTTCATTATCTTCATGTTGCACTCATGTCCTATAGATGAGACAAACCCTCGAAGACTACAAGGTAGAGTATGATGGTCATAGCCCTATCTATTATGATAATACAAGTGATATAAGAATCTCAAAGAACCCTATCATTCACTCAAGGACCAAATGCATTACCATTATGTATTATTTCCTAAGAGAGTAGGTAAGTGAACAAAGTGTCAAACTTGAATATCTTTCTATACTGGATTATATTACAGACATCTTAACCAAACCACTTTTAAAGGTAAATTTTGAACACCTAAGATAGGAATTATGTGTAATTCCTACCCCTATCAATCATTAAAAAATTCAAGTACCAAGGGGGAGCTAATCATAATCATTAGCTCCAAGAACAGGTGATTTATTTTAAGAAGGTATGTATGGAGATAGGGGGAGCATGTGTGTATTATGTCTCTTGAACTAATAAGTCTTGTGTGTGGAATATTTTGGTTGCAAGGAATTTGATCTAAGGAGTTTCAGACATCACTTTATCATTTATGTTTTGCCATCAATGACAAAGGGGGAGATTTTTTAGCATTGTTCTTATTGTTGAAGTTTGGCATTAATGTTGCCATTGATGTCAAAGGTTCTTAAGCAAGGTGTTAATAAGTTCATTGAAGAATGTTCTTGTTTGATATAATCATTGATAGGTATGACATTGTCTAAGGAGATTTTCAGATATATGATCAATGTATAAGAACATTAATAAGTGTTTCAAGATTAGTTGTCAAAGTTATTAAGTGTTTGAACTTAGTAAGAGACTTGAGAAGGTTTGTGCATATTATGCATGAAAGAGCATGGTGTCCTAGTGAGATGGACACACCAGAGGCATAATATATTATTTGAAATTTTTTGATCATGCATATGAGGCTTTGGATCACTCAGGAGAGTTTCAAGGTAAGCTTAAAAGGGGTAAGATCTTAAGTCCAAGTCTACAACTAGACTTGTTGTAAACCCTGCCTAACCTAATCAGGTATCATAAGGTGTTTTCAAGGCATATTAAGGATGTATAGCTATGTTTTATAATGAGAGAGATTTATTGAGTTATTAGATGAAGTGTTGAGAACTTGGATAGTGGTTAGAAGTTCAATTTCAAGGCCTAATATGACTTGCAGGTCAAATCCTAAAGAGCAAAGAAAGAGAACATGACCTAATGAGGTATGAGGTTATATTTACAAGGATAATATGGACATGTGATCATTTAAATAAGTGTGTCATATTATTTCAAGTATGTTGACCAAGTTTTAGGTCAAAATTTGAAGGTTAAAGAAATAAAAAGTGTTTTAAGGTCTCTCATGTGCACAAAACGAAGGCTTCTCAACCCAAGAAGAGCTTTTAAGTGTTTATTGTAATGTGTAATATTTATATGAGAATATAATATATCCATAATATATGGGTAAGGTTCCTAGATCAAATTCCCAATCATTGGTTTCTAGAATGAGGGGATAGGCTTTATGAATGATTGTTAAGACTGGAAGATGGTTTAAACCCTCAAAGAACCCTACAATTAACTTGATATGAAATATTTTGTTCTAAAGTGATAAAAATGAATTTTAATGGATATTTAAGTGATTGGAGGTTGTATTCAGCTCTCCTAGGAACCTCTAGGTGTGATTGGTTTGTCAAGTAAGTGAGTGGACCCTATAGGAAAGTCCTTATTTCTTAGAGATTTGATGTAGCAATCAAAGTTGACCAAGTCAAAATTTATAATGGATGTAGGAAAAATATTAATACTTTTATTTTATTTCCATGGTGGTTTATTTATAGGTTATAGCTTTCAAGTCTATTATATTGGTCATACAAGTTGACCAATCACTAGAAGGCTTAATAGTGAAAATAGTGAGAAAACTAGGCAGAAGTGAGAAGATGATTAGGGATATGCTACCATGGACTAGGTATGAATAAAAGTGCATGGATACATTTTTAAATAATTTTATAACATTATAATGTTTGATATAATTTTTTGTGTTAAATAGATATGATGAAAATGTTGATCATAAATTGACATGTCCAGTTTAGATGAGACAATGAGGTACAAGACTATGAGATTGGTCTACAAGACAATACTATCATTTGACCATATTATATATCTATATCAGAATGGTCCAATGACCTCATAGGATCATATAAATTCATTGGAAGTCTCTAAAAGTCTTTTATAGGTGTCTTAGGTCATTATTCCCATGATTGTGTTTTAAGGCTAGTTGCTAGTTCTGAGTGGGCTACTTGCAGAGAAGGGTTTGAGTACATTTTACCTATGTAATAAATTATAATTGACTTGGTGAATTTGTTTATGTATTTAAGTATGTATATTATATTTTTCCATGGTTTTTAAAAAAAATTATGTTTTTGCTTCAATTGTTTAAGATAGAATTTCTAGTTATACACATGCCTAATTGGTGCTAATGACATACTTCAAGTAGTGTATGGAGATAAAAGGTGTCATGAACCTAATATGAGATTTTTAGGGGTATATTTTAGTTATATATGATATTTTAGTAGAATGTGAGAATTTTGAGTGTTCCAAAGAGTTCAAATAGTAATATATGCTAATGAAGGCCGAATTGAATTAAGTCTCCTTAAGGCCTAAAAGGGGTTTTGATACTATATGCTATGACCAACATATTTTAATGTTTTATAAAAAAAATTTAATTCCATAAGCCATATTTTATTTAAAATATAATTGGGCAAGTGCGTGTTGGAAATATTGTCATTGATGTTAAAGGTCTAGCATTATTGGTGATAAAGGCCCAATTACATTTAATGGTTTTTTAATATTCATATCTTGGATAATGTGTGTTAATATTTATTTAATATTAATGAACATATTTTTGGTTTCATATAAGTCACCAATATAAAGACAAAAGAGAAAAGGATGTTTTTTATTATGAAGGGACACCATATGACTTTTCAAATGCAAGGATACAAAGGGTCGTGCAAGTTTGGCACCATTTTCTATGAGGATTGAAGGGTCACAAAGGGTGAATGCCGAAGGTCATTTAAAAAGCTATAAATAAAGGCTTGAGAAGCCATTTTTAATATACAAGAGAGTGCATGGTTTGTATTTGTTTTTAAAGAGATAAAATTAAGAGATATTGTGATAGGCACCTAGAAAATAAATGCTTTGATACCACTTGTCAGGATCCTAATCCTTAATAAGAGTACCATATGATTACCTTGTATAAGCAACTAAACACGAAATTATACTAGAATTAACAAGTAACTAGAATTCAAAAATGACACAAAATATGAGAGACAATACACAATCTTGTATTAATACTCATGCCAAAAGGAAATACAATGAAGATGCCACAATCTTCCACACCTCTCAGATGTACATATCTCTTTCCCTCAAGAATTCACTCTCCTACTAAAAATGGTCCCAACACACAACTCAAACACAGAGTTGGTGTTCACCTCCAACCAGTCAGTAATAACACTGCTAGTACCAAGCACTCAAAAGTACTTCGAGTAGATCTCCCATGAACTTGCAACAACCTACAACTCAAATGATCTTACTTACCATGTGGAACTTCTTCCTGATCTTGCAACAACCTGCAGATCACCCTGTTCTTACAATTGGAAGGATCTACCTTGCCTTCTCTATTTCTCTTCATACAATACATGCCAATGAGTCTATAAATAGATCCCATACTAAACAATAACTTAGAATTCTAATTTACAATAATTAGACATGCAGCTCAAGACTCAAAATAGTCTTTACATGCAAACAACCGGTTCAACAAACTAACTGTTCATGCAATGAACAGTTTTGGAACTGCACAGGTGATCGACATCGATCACTATTTGATTAGAGGTGACCGACATCAATCGACTCTTGCTGATGTCAGTTGCCCTTTGCATTGAAGATGACTAACGTCAGTTGTGCTACTGACGTTGATATCCCTATGACTCAGCAACCTCATCCATGTCTGCATCAGTGAAACTTTTAGCTCCACAACCTAATAATCTCTCACTTGGAGATAAATAGCTACACTTGTACCTGTACCTGTACATCATCTAGTTTGTTTGTTGGCTTTGTATCCCTCTTTAATATCACTCTTGAAGACCAACCACCAAAAATCTTGTGGTGGACCTCTTGTCATCCAAATCACCTGCCACATCCGCATATACAAACCCATGTAGAAAATAACTTGACCCTGCATAACATGTGCACCTACTGCTCGTCCCTCTTAGATATATGAGAATCCTCTGAACTGCCCTCCAGTGCTTCTTTCTCAGATTGGCTCCAAACTTGCTGACAACTCCCACTGCTTGGGAAATCTTAGGTTTAGTACACATGTACTCAACCTCATCATGTGAATCAGGACACTGTTCATAGAACTGTCCTACCATCGGTGTGCTAACCGGTTTCTCATAATCATCTGGAGACAAAATAAACCTATGACCTTCCATGTCTCTAGAACACACTCATGCCAAAGAATCTTGCTGCTCTTAGATTTCTCATGACACACCTCTGAACTAACTTTACCTTTAGTTCAATAACTCCCTGCATATGTGACCCTGCAACAAGCACAACATACAGTAATAGGATAATGTAGCTAATATTATCCAACTTGGTAAAGAAAACACAATGGTTAAACCTCCATTGTCTTGTAGCTAACACAAGACCATATACCCTGGCCTTCCATCTCATGTGTCCATTCCCACTCTTCTTTATCCTAAAAATCCATTCATCTCTCAGTGCTTTCTTCCAGCTGGCAACTCCACCAAAAACTTCCATTTGGTTTTTCTCCAAGGAATCACATTCCTCATCCATGCCAAGCTCCCACTATTTCCTAGATTCTACCTACTCTACTTCTTTAATAACTTCTTAGTTCTTGACCATCAGTGAGCAACAAGTAGTGTAAAGAAGAGAAATAACAAATTTGAGGCTTACTTATCTTTTAAGTCATCCATATGGGTGCTTGAGACTCCTTAACAGCTTATTGTCTGCCCAAAATCTATCTCAGTGACCGATGCTAGTCACATCTCAGTCTGCACCCGATCGACATCAGTTTCATGCGACTGCCTCATCATCGACATCGGTTCTCCCTGACCGATGCCAGTGTTTATTTGTCTAGAGTCACCAACATTGGGATGAACATAACCGACATCAATCCCTGTCTGGATGCTGATGTTGGTTTTCTAGCCAACATCGGTCTCTGTGTTTTACTTGTGAGCGATGAATTCTACCCGTGAGCTCCTTTTGGATCAAAACCCTATCCAAATCAACCTTACTCTACTCAAAATTCTTCATCCCCTTGTGCTGATCTCTGTCTGTCATCTTCTCCTTAAAAACCAAGGCTTTCCTATTCTTGTCACAAACATCAGATTTCTCAAGAAACGTCACTTTCTTCTTTTGTTTACAAAAATCTCGATCCATGCTTTTCAAATTTGAAAGCATACCCTTTGACTCAAGAACATGCATCCCATTCTTATTCATGTGACCAAGCCTATTAAGCCACATCTTTGAATCTATAGCTGAAGTAAATAAACCAAAAGGAGAATCAGTAATACAAGTAGATAGATAAAGAGTACCTACTTTCTTACCTCTTGCTACCACAAGTGCACCCTTGGAAACTTTCTAAGAGTCCACTGTGAGAGTTAGTGTGCAACCCTCATCACCCAACTTTCCAATAGAAATCAAATTCTACTTCAGGACTGGGATATGCATGACCTCCTTCAACACCCATGTGTTGCCTGTCTGCAATTTCAGCTTCACTTTCCCTTTGCCAACCATTTGAAAAGCCTTACCATCCCCTAAATAAATTTCTCCAAAGTCTCCCTGGACATACTCATGAAAAAATTCCCTATTTGGAGATGCATGGAAAGAGGCACCAAAATCTAAAACCCAAGATTATAATTTATCCAAGGAACATACCAGAGCATTCTATGCAATAATACTTGCAACAATACCTACAACATCTGCTTCTTTAGTTCCTTCTTGCTGATCTTTAACCAACCAACAATATTTCTTTACATGCCCTTGCTTTCCACATTTCTAGCAGGTTATTCTGCCATACCTAGATTTGGATCTCCTACCTATCTTTGATCTTGATCTCCCATGCTCGATCTTCTCTCTTTGCCTTCCCCTACTTTCAACACTCAAATCATTTCTTGATGATTCACCTGTGCTTTTCCTGTGAATTTTTTCATTCAATATTACACTCACAACATCATCCACTTTTAAGATTTTTGAAGCAGACGCAGTATTACTAACTGCCATTACCAAACTCTCCCAACTTTTAGGTAATGAGCATAAGATTAAGAGAGCCTTAATTTCATCATCAAAAACAATATTGACTGAATTTAATTGGTTTACCAAACCATGGAAATCATTAAGATGACTATGTACAGATCCACCTTTCAACATTTACAAATTAAATAATTGCTTCATAAGAAATACCTTATTCGAAGCTGAGAGTTTTTCATATAAATTTGCCAAATATTCTATCAACTCTACCATTGTCTTAGCTTGTGATAAGTTGGAAATCACAGAGGATGTAAGGCTCAACCTTATAGATCCCAGAGCCTTCCGATCAAGAACCTTCCATTCTTCATCTTTCATATCCGTGGGCTTGCATGTAACCCCACCCAATGGTAAGTACAAATCTTTTTGATATAGATAATCTTCAATCTGCATCCTCCATAATTGATAGTTCTTACCATTAAACTTCTCCATTCGTAGCTTACTTTCTTGTGCCATTGCTATACTCCCACTCAAACAGAAACCCCTGTGAGTGACCTGTAATCAACAAACACTAACCAAATCTGATACAACCTATTAGTAACCCAACCAAAAGCTCTGATATCACTTGATAGGCACCTAGAACATAAATGCTCTGATACCACTTATCAGGATCTTACTCCTCAATAAGAGTACCATATGATTACCTTGTATAAGCAACTAAACATAAAATTATACCAGAATTAACAAGTAACTAGAATTCACAAATGACACAGAATATGAGAGACAATACACAATCTTGTATTAATACTCATGCCAGAAGGAAATACAATGAAGATGCCACAATCTTTCACACCTCTGAGATGTACATATCTCTTTCCCTCAAGAGTTCACTCTCCTACCAAAAATGGTCCCAACACACAACTCAAACACAGAGTTGGTGTTCACCTCCAACTAGTCAGTAATAACACTGCTAGTACCAAGCACTCAAAAGTACTTCAAGTAGATCTCCCATGAACTTGCAACAACCTGAAACTCAAATGATCTTACTTACCATGTAGAACTTCTTGATCTTGCAACAACCTACAGATCACCCTGTTCTTATAATTGGAAGGATCTACCTTTCCTTTCTCTATTGCTCTTCATACAATACATGCCAATGAATCTATAAATAGATTCCATACTAAACAATAACTTAGACTTCTAATTTAAAATAATTAGACACGCAACTCAAGACTCAAAATAGTCTTTACATGTAAACAACTAGTTCAACAAACTAATTGTTCATGCAACGAACAATTTTGGAACTACATAGGTGATCAACATCAATCGATGTCTGACTGGAGGTGATCGACGTCGGCTGACTCTTACCGATGTCAGTTGCCCTTTGCACTGAAGATGATCGACGTCGATTGCGCTGTCGATGCTGGTATCCTTGGGACTCAGCAACCTCCTCCATGTCTGCATCAGTGAAGCTTTTAGCTCCACAACCTAACATATTTTAGAGTTATATCATTTGTTGAGTAAGCAACATTGATAAATATTTATGTTTTATACACAAGAGGGGTTGGTGCTCTTATGGGTTGGTGCTCATAAATAGTTGTGTTGGTGCTCAAAAAAGAGGTTGGTGCTCCTATAATTTGGTGCTTGTAAAATTTTTAATTTGATTTGGTTCCTCATATACTTGAGATTTTTCTCTATGGTTTTTTCTACTTTGGTTTTCCACGTAAAAATTTGGTGTCTCTCTCTCTCTTGTGTTGTGTATATTATTGTTTCAATTTTATTGCATATCTTGAATGTGTGGTTAAGTGGTTAAAGAAAAGGAATTTGATTAATAAATAAGATATATAATATACTGATTCACCCCCCTCTCTTAGTATATTTTATGCTTAACATTTTGGTATCAGAGCAAGTTCCTTTGAAAAAGTTTTACAGCTTGAAGGTAGATCGAGAAAGCATGATGGCTAGATCACATGAAGGCTTTTATACAAATAAGCCACCTTTGTTTGATAGGACAAATTATATTTTTTGGAGCATAAGGATGAAGATTTATTTGATGGCCTTTGGATTCGACATATGGCAAGTAATGGTAGAGGAATATGAAGATCCACAGACACTTGTAACTACTCTGGTTGAAAAGAAGGCAAGTGAAAATAATGCTAAAGCTTTAAATGCTATTTTATGTGGTTTATGTGAATCAAAATTTGTTAAAGTTATGCAATGTAAATCTACTCATGAAGCTTGGGTAAAACTTGAGAATATTTTCAAAGGTGATGAAAAAGTTTAGCAAGCCCAAGCTTTAGACTTTTAGAAGATAGTTTGAGAGTTTGAAGATGGAAGAGAAAGAAAATATAGCAAGTTATCCTTTGCGGGTTGATCAAATAGTTAATCAGATTGAAGGTCTTGGAGAAAAGTTAGAAGATTCAATTGTGGTTCAAAAAGTTTTGAGATCTCTACCATTGAGATATGATGCAAAAGTTTCAACAATTGAAGAGATGAAGAATTCAGCTAAGCTAAAGATGGATGAGCTATATGGTATTCTTACAACATATGAGATGTGGACTGAACAAGAGAAACCGTTAAAGAAAGAAGATACTTTCAAGACATCAAAAAAAGAGAAGGCTAAGATTCAAGAATCAAGTGATAGTTTTAGTGATGATGAAGATGAAAACGGAGCTCTATTCATGCATAAGCCAAAAAAGGGCACAAGTAAATATCAAGAAAAATTACCTTTCAAATGTTTTAATTGTAAAAAGATTAGACTTTTTGTAGCTAAGTGCCTAGATAAGGGTAATTGTGATAATGAAGAAGGAAAGTCTACATACAAGAAGAATTTCAAAAGAAAATTCAAGAAGGGATTCGAGAAGAAGAGTTTGTATCCTAAAGATCTTAGCTCAGTCAAAGATAGTGGAGTCAGTGATTTAGAAGAAGAAGAGATTCTATTCATGGCCATACATAAGGACACCTCTAGAAGCAAAAGTATAGATGATCAAGAAGAAGAATAGGATGAAGCCAAAGTGAATCTGGATGGAGAACTCATTTATGCCTTAGAAGAGTTAAAATCTCTTGAAAAGAAGAATTGAATATTAAAGCTCCAGATCAAGAAAAATGAAAAGAAGTCAAAGGAAACAATTGAATATCTATAAGTACACTTTGAAGAAGCCAAGAAGAATGAATAATATCTAACGTCACAGTTGAAAATAGTAAGTAAAGAATGTGAAAGGTATGATATTAAAATTACTTCTTTAAAAGTGGATCTTGAGAAAACAAATAAAGCAATCAATGATAGAGTAGCCAATGATTCAAAGTTTGAGAATAACACTAATATGTTGAATAAGATATTAGAAAATCAAAGATCAATGTCAGATATGATAGGTATTGGATTTGAAAAAGAGAAAGGGGAGGCCACTACTTTCACAAAAAAGTAAAAAGGAAAGAGCTATGCTAAAGCTCTTACAAAATAAAAAATAAAAATAAAAAGAAGTTAAGAATATAAAGGACATCTCAAATAAAGAAGGCTAGAGGGAATAGAGCTACAACAATCAATTAAATCAGATATACACAAATAGGTCCTATTTTATGTTTATTGTTTTTATTGTAATGGATATAGTCATAAGAAAATAGAATGTCAAAAAAGTGATAACAATTTCAAAAATAAGGAGAAGAAAAGTCATGCAGAGTCAAGCAAAAGCCACAACTCTTTTACTCCTCTATCAAGGTTTAATAAAGAGGCCATAATATGTTACAAGTGTAACAACATCAGACACATAGCCCAATACTATAGAAGTATGTTTGAGTCAGTCAAAAAGGACCAGAGTTTCAAGGCTCCATTCATCAAGAAGAAAGTTGAGATAGGTTCATGGTAGAAGAAATAACCTAAAAAATTTATGTTGGTACAGACAACTTTACATGCAATAAATGAAGAAAAGCCATGGCTCATTTGTAGTGGATGTTCGAGGCACATGATAGGAGACAAAAGCAAGTTCATAATCTTGAATAATATCAATGGTGGCATAATGAAATTTAGAGATAATACTGCTACCAAAATTGCTAGAAAAGGTACACTAAGTTTGGATAATGGTAGAACTAAAATTGAAAATATTTTGTATGTAGAAGGTCTTGAGCATAATCTTTTAAGTGTAAGTCAAATATGTGATTAGGGGTAGACACTAAAGTTTTATGTAGAAGGTTGTGAAATTAAGATAAAAGATTCAGATGTGTTGATTATAGATGCTTAGAGAACATGCAATAATTTGTATATGTTATCAGACATCAAAGGTCAAAGATGTTGTTTGAGTCAGATTGAAGAAAGTTGTCTATGGCACAAGAGAATGGGACACATAAATTTTTACAATATTGTCAACATCAACAAAAAATAAGTATTTATAAATCTTCCAAAGATTACAAAGCCATCTGAAATGCTTTGTGAACCTTGTCAGCATGGGAAGCAAGTTAGAAGGTGGTTCAAAACAAAAGAGTACTTGACCACTTAGATGTTAGAGCTTGTTCACACTGATCTATGTGGACCTATGAAAACTCAAAGTACTCAAGGTGAGAAATATTTAATGTTTATTATTGATGATTTTTCACATATAACTTGGGTAATATTTTTAAAGAAAAAATTAGAAGCTTTCAGACATTTCAAAGCATTCAAAGCATTAGTTGAGAATGAAACTAGTTTGAAGATTAACTATCTAAGATCATATCAAGGAAGAGAATTCATGTCAAATTAGTTTATTGAGTTTTGTGAAGACCATGGAATAAAGAGACATTATTTAGTAGCCAAAACTCCACAATAAAATGGAGTAGTTGAGTGGAGAAATAGAACAATTTAGGAGATGGTGAGGATAATGCTAAATGAATCTAATATACCAGATAAATATTGGAGAGAGGAAGTTGCTCTAGTAGTACATATTCAGAATAGAGCATTATTGAGAATCAATAGTGACAAGAATCCTTATGAGCTATGGAAAGACAAACTAATAACAGTTGATTATTTTAGAGTTTTCGGTAGTAGATGCTTCATAAAGAGAAACGATAAAAAACTTGGGAAGTTTGAATCTAGAGCAGATGAAGGTATATTTTTTGGTTATTCTTGTAAAAATAAAGTTTATAAATGTTATAAACAAAGAACCAAGAATTTTTTTGAAAGTGCAAGTGTCAGGATAGAAGAAGATGGAACACAAAGAATTAGTGATCCAGTAGACATTCCTAAAATCATTGAAGAGGAAGATTTTGAAAAATCATATGAAGATGAAAAGGAGAAAAAGGACACCAAAACTCCATCCAAATATGTTCAGAGAAATAATAATGAAAGTGACATCATCAAAGGCATAAATAAAAGAATTTACACCAGAAGAATGATGGTAAGTGAATCTGAGCAAGTTAATTTCTCTTTGTTATCAAAAATTTAGCCTAGAACTTTTTTAGAAATTAGACATGATAAGCATTGGGTAAAGGCTATGGATGAAGAATTAAATTAGATAGAAAAGAATGATACTTGGGAATTAGTACCTAGAGCAAAAGATCACAATGTGATAGGAATAAAATGGGTTTATAGAAATAAGTTGAATGAAAATAGAGAAATGACCAAGAATAAATCAAGATTAGTATGTAAAGGATATGCTAAAATTGAGGGAATATATTTTGAAGTAAATTTTGCACTAGTAGTAAGGTTAGAGGCTATTAGAATGTTTTTTTCATATGTAGTGTTTAAAATTTCAAAGTGTTTCAAATGGATGTCAAATCCACCTTCCTAAATGGGAATCTAGAAGAAGAGGTCTACATTAAGCAACCTGAGGGATTTATTCTCTCAAATATTAGTCTCCATGTGTGTAGATTGAAGAAAGCATTGTATGGATTGAAACAAGCTCCCAGAGCTTGGTATGCAAAACTTGATAAGTACCTATAGGATAAAGGTTTCAAGAGAAGATTTGCTGAAAGTAATCTCTACATCAAAATAGAAGGTGAGCATCAATTGATTGTTGTGGTATATGTTGATGACATCATTTTTAAAGAATTTGAGGTGTCTATGCTTGGATAATTTTCATTTATTTAGGATTACAAATATTTTAGTTAGATAAAGGAATTTCCATATCTCAAAGTAAATATACCAAGTAAATGTTGAAGAAATTTGGTTTTGAGGATTGTGCACTAGTTGGCACACTAATGTTTACAAGAAATAAGGTGAGCAAGGATAAAGATTCACCTATTGTAGATCAATATTTGTATAGATCTATGATTGGTAGTCTTTTATATTTGATAGCTTTGAGGCGAGATATCATGCATGTAGTAGGTATGGTTGCAAGATATCAGTCATCTTGAAAATATAGTCATATTCAGTTAGTGAAGAGAATATTTAGATATATCAAGGGGACATTAGATTATGGATTTTGGTATCCCATAAGCAAAGATTTAACTTTGGTTGCTTATACAGATTTAGATTGGATAGGGTGCTTGGATGATAGAAAGAGTACAAGTGGAGGAGATTTATTCCTTGCTGATAGCTTAGTATCATGGCTAAGCAAGAAGCAGAATTCAGTATCACTTTCTAGAACTAAAGTAGGATATATTGCAGTGGTATTGTGTTGTACTCAAGTGCTTTGGATGAAGCAAATTTTGGAAGATATCAACATAAAATATGATGAACCTATTTCTATTTTTTATGACAACACAAGTGTTATTAATATTTCAAATAATCTAGTGATGCATTCAAGAAGAAAACATTTTCCCATTAGATATCACTTATTGAGGGAGTAGGTTTTAGATCAATAGGTTAAGATGGAGTATATCAGTACTACAGAGCAAATTGTAGATATTTTCACAAAGTAACTACCAAAAAACACAAATTTTTTCCATCTTTCCACTCTTAATCATAGAGCCAAAATTCACATATCACACCTAAAAAAGGAAGACTTGAAGATTATAGAGGATAAGGCCATCATGGATGAAATGGTGACTTTTTTCTCTTCTCTAATGAAGGCTGATCCTAACATCAATTTGGATAGTCAAGCTAAAATCCTTAGAGTGATTCCTCCTCTAGTTTCAAAGGAATAGAATAAAATGTTAAGCTCAATTCCTAAGGATGATGAAATTTTCAAAGCTGTTTGTTCTCTGGGAGGAGATAAAGCTCCTAGTCCTGATGGTTTCCCCATGTTTTTCTTCCAAAAACTTCAGAAATTTGTTGGTAAAGATGTATGTGATGCTGTGAAGGAATTCTATGGAGATAAACAGATGCTTAAGGAAGTCAACTCCACCTTTCTGTGCCTGATTCCTAAGAAAATTGGTGCTGATTCTCTTGATTAGTTTAGACCGATCAGCCTTTGTAATTCTTTCTATAAAATTATTTCAAAAGTTCTTACCTCTAGACTTATCCAAGTGATTCCTTTGATTATTGTTGATCAACAAAATGGCTTCATCCCAAGTAGACAAATCCTTAACTCTATCATCTCTACTCATGAGAATATTCACTCCTTGTCTTGTACTAACAATCAGGGGTTCATTATGAAAGTTGACATTGCTAAGGCCTATGATAGAGTTGATTGGTCATTCCTCTCAAACATTCTATTAGCTTTTGGCTTTGACCAAAAGTTTGTTGGTCTTATTCATCAATTGATTTCTACCTCCTCTATTGTTGTTCTGGTTAATGGAAGCTCATCTCATTTCTTTTATCCCTCTCAGGGATTGAGACAAGGTGATCCTTTATCCCCCATCCTTTTTGTTATTATGGTTGATTGCTTGGGGAGATATATTGGGGACTTGGTCCATAGAGGTTTCTTTAAGGGATTACAACCTTCTTCCCATCCTCTAATTTGTTCTCATGGAGAATTTGTTGATGACACCATATTTATGGGTAAGGCTAAAGTCAAGAAAGCCAAAAATTTAAAGTAAGCTATTAACTTATATTCTTCTACCTCTGGTCAATTGGTTAACTGGAATAAAAGTGTTGTGTTCTTTATCAACACCCCTATCTAGAGACAAAATAAAATTGCTAAAATCCTTGGATGTTCTATAGGATCTCTCCCCTCTTCTTACTTGGGTCTTCCTCTTGGCCTGGAGGTCCCTGATGCCTTTTGGGAAGATCTTATTAACAAATTCAGAAAGAAACTTGTGGGATGGAAAGGAAATATTTTAAGCCAGGCAGGTAATTTAACTCTTCTCAAAGCTTGTCTTCAAAGCATACCAATTTATGCTTTAAGTCTCTTTAGAATTCCTATTAAATTTGCTAAGTCTATTGAAATAATTCAAAGAAATTTTCTATGGATTGGAACTGAGGAAAATATGAGAATGCCTTTAATTGCTTAGGATCATGTTTACAAACCTCTTAGTGAAGGGGGATTGGGAATCAGGAAAATCAGAAGTATGAACAAAGCTCTTTTAGCCAAACTAGGTTGGAGAGTTTACCATGATAACAAAGAGTGGAGTACCATATGGAAACATAAGTACCTCTTCAATGCTAAATCCCTTCCTAATTTCTTCTCTTCTCTTGATGTTATTCATCCTTCTTCCATATGGAGGGCTGTTTAGGGGACCAAGAAAACTCTAGGAAAAGGATGTTTCTGAAAAATTGGTAATGGACTTAAGGTGAAATTTTGGGAAGATGCCTAGTTAAAGGATCATCCCTTGAATGGAGATTTTCATGACAAGGATTTAGTTGACCGATGCAAGTAGAGATATGGCATATTAGTTAGTCATTATTGGCAGAATGATTCTTAGGTGAATTTAACTGATGTTGATCAAGGCTTCAGTAACATCCAATTATCTCTCAATGTTGTCTCTCTTTATCCTTATCTTGAGGATGAGATTATTTGGCTGACCCTAGTGGCCAATTTAAAGTATCTACTATCTTCGCTTCAAAGGAAAAGGGTAATCAACCTTTTTGGTCTCATGCCTAGATTAAGGGGCTCACCCCCAAAATTAATATCTTCTTTTGGACTTTGCTTCAGAATAAAATTTTGACCCTTGACAATTTTCAAAAAAGAGGTATAAATGTGGTTAATAGGTGTACTTTATGCAAACATGGACTTGAAGATAGAGACCATATGTTTTTGAATTGCTCTTACACCCAGCAAGTTTGGACTAAGATTATTAATTTTTGGGGTATAACATGGGTCCATCAAAATAATGTGGAACTCTCTTTTAAAAGATGTTGCTACCCCTCTAAGGGTCCTGATGCTCATTTTCTTTGGAAACTAACTCTCCCTCATCTCTGGTGGGGTATCTGGAAAGAAAAAAACAATAGAATATTTAGGAGTAAAGAACTTCCAGGATGGGTGCTTGGTCAAAATATCATTAGAGCCATCAAGGAGAACTTTAAATCCCAGAGGGATTCTGATAAAACCTTCCAATTTGATAACCCTTTATGATCTGAAGGGTCTAATTTGAAATTGATAATCCAAGATCAATCATAAAATGGTATATTCCTCTTAATGGATGGATCAAAGGGAACTTTTATGGAGCAGCTAAGGGAAATCTAGGAAGAGCTGGATGTGGAGGGGTCTTGAGAGATCATGTGGGAAATTTAATTGATGCTATCACTATCTCAATTGGTAATTCGAATAGCCATATTGCTGAAGCTACTGCAGCCCTCTACACTATTAAATTAACTATTGATTTGGGGTATTCAAAATTATGGTTGGAAGGTGATTCTTTGAATATTATTAACACCCTAAATAATAAAAATTCAATCTCGTGGTCTATTGAGGCTACGGTTATGGAAATCAAAGCCTTAATTCAAAAATTTGAAAAAGTGGCCATATCCCATACATATCGAGAGGCCAATGGGGTCGCTGACTAGATAGCCAATCATGCTATTCAAATGGGGCATAAGGTGAGGTGGCTTGATGAATTAAATAAGCACGTTGATCTTAAAGTGATTATTAATTATGATGACATTCATTCCAAAGTGGGAAAGATCTGCTTGGATTAGCAATTTAATGATTTGGTGGAGTGGCCTTATGGCTGTCAGATTACCTTCCCTGAGGAGGTAAATTCATGAGAATGTAATGTGGTCACTGCATGTATCATCAAAAAGGAGAACTCCATTTCAAGTAACAAATAACTGGTTCCATTTCAACCTTTTTGCCTACTGTGTTTGGGTGCTTTTGGTTTTTCATTTGCTCTGCAATATGGGGGTGAACTGAGGAAGCAAGAGCCCATAAAATGTGATGACTGGAAGGCTAGATAGGATGTATGGAAGATTCTACAAAAAGGGAAGGTGGTCAGTTATCTGGAGCATTTGCATGGCTTTAAACCCCATGTCACTACCACCTTCTTTAAAAATTGGGCTGATGACAGAGTTACTCTCCACGGAGTCACTGTGAAGCTTACTAAGGACTTCATTGCTGAGGTCATGGGGCTTCCCATGGGTGGTATTAAGTTCTCAAAATATACCGGTATATCCAATGCGGCCTACAAAAAATTTCTAAAGATGGATGCAGAGGAGAAGTAACTGGAAAAGAATGGAGACTTCTTTGACGTGGAATAGATAAAAGGAATTTGGTGAGATGTGTTATGCTGTATCTGTGAGTACTTTATCCTTGGTGGTAGGAATAAAAGAGTTCACAAATTTCATTTTTTTTCTCAACCACTTCAGGCATAAGGATAGAATTTATTTCCCTTTCTATTTGTGTTTTTCGTTGCTTCAAAGCTTGTATGCCCATAGGAAGAAGGAGTCTCGCCCCATTTTACATGAAGGTCTGATACTTCTCATAGAGGGTTTTTGTAAAAATAAATCCATAGCTTCGACTCCTTCTTCTGAAAAACATAAGGGTTCTCAGTCCAAAAAGCGTAAGAAGGATGAGAATGTTAAAGGGATAGAAAAGGCAAAACCAAAACCCTCTAGTTCTCAAAAATAAATTGTAGAAGAAGATTTTGAGTCAGAGAGTACTGAAAGTTTTGAGAAGGATGTCCCAGAGGAAGAGGAAGGGATGAATGTTGGGGATTTAAACTCCAATTTGGACGGATATCTAGAAACTAAAGGAAAAATTGAGAAAGGGAATGAAGAGGATACAATTGAGGGAAACTCAAAATAGAGCAATTCTGACAATGAGGGTAATCAGACTGTGTCTGGGGGAGGTGTTAAAGACAAAGATAACTTAATTGATGATTTAGTTTTTATGAGAGAGGAGGATCACATGGTTTTGGCTTCTACTCCTGCTACGGAGACTGGGGGACAAGAAAAGGAGGACCCTATTCAGCATGAAGACCCTGTTGAGACTAGAGAGGAGGAACTGATGGATAGGGAGGAACAAATTAAAAAGGTTGATTCCCCTCCACATTATATTGTAGAAGACATTTGTGACTCTCCATAGAGGGAAACCAAGCTTTCCTTCCTACATTTTTCCAAGTTCAATGCCGACTCTATTCTCCAAGTTGATTTTTGGATCTATAATGAAATAATGGGGCTAAAGAAGAAAGTGGAAACAATGCAACACAATCAGGATGTTGATCAGGCCATAATCAACCACTTGGAGGTACAAATGGGAGATATCCCAAAAAAAACTTAAAGATTATGAGCATAATCTTAGAATGCTCATTAAGGAAAGTGGAACAAAGATGGAGCAGGTAACATCAAGCATTTGTGCTGCTGCAACTAGCCTTGGTAAAAGAGCAAATGAAGAAATAATATCCTTGGAGGGTCCAAGTAAGAGGACAAAGCAGAGTTAGAGGAAGAAAGCCTTGCAAGTTGCTACTAATTCGGCTGCTAATTCCATCTAGGATACTGCTATGATTGGGAAGGAGGCTGTCAAGATGATCATGGAACTGCAATAGAAGCTTAGGGTCTTCTTTGTTGGTTTTGTTCCTATTTAGGTCCTTATTGTTGGTTATTGTAATTGGTTCTTATTTTTGGTCCTATTTCTTGGTTCTTGGTCTAAAACTTTATTTGAGGTTCTAGGTCCTTGTAAAACTTGGTTACTTTTATTAGACTATGTTTGTGGTTTCAGGTCCCTATAAAACTTGATTTTGATGCTGCTCTTCAATAGGTTTCAGGACTGCTTTTCCTGGTGGTTGTTCATGCTTTATCTTTTTTGATTATGTTAAAGGGTTTTGGGGTCCCTTCAAAACCTGCTTTTACCATAATCTAAAACTACCAAAAGACACATTTGAGTATCTACAGGAGAAGTTCGGAGTAATTTCTTTTACTTCTTGCCATTAAGGTTCAACATTAGTTGAGGGGGAGCTAAGTGTTAGCTCTAGTTAGGCCCTTTACCATTTATGTCAAAGGGAGAGAATAATAGGTACAAGTGCAAAAATTTGTATAGGGAATAGGTACAGGTTGCTATAGTAAGGTGGAGTTACTGTATATTTTTTAGATGGTATTATGTGCAGGTTTTAGGATGTGGCAATTTTAGTTTGAGGTTGCCATCAATGATAAAGGGGGAGATTGTTAGAAATATTGTCATTGATGTCAAAGGTCTAGCATTATTGGTGATAAAGGCCCCATTGCATTTAATGGTGTTTTTAATATTCATATCTTGGCTAATGTTTGTTAATATTTATTTAATATTAGTGAATATATTTTTGGTTGCATATAAGTCAAAAGAGGGCCCATGGAGAAGTTAAAGAGTCACGAGGTAAAAGATGAAAGAGGAATGGGACACATTTTCTCATGAAGATTCATCTTGAGGAATTCCAAGAGTCACCATGTGAAGACAAAAGAGGGTGTGGTGCATTTTTCCACAAAGGGACACTTTGAGGAATATGAAAAGTCACCAAGATAAAGACAAAAGAGGAAAGGATGTTTTTGCTATGAAGGGTCACCATAAAACTTTTCAAATGTAAGGATATAAAGGGTCATGCAAGTTTGGTGCCATTTTCCATGAGGATTGAAGGGTCACAAAGGGTGAATGCCAAAGGTCATTTGGAAAGCTATAAATAAAGGCTTGAGAAGCCATTTGTAATATGCAAGAGAGTGCATGGTTTGTATTTATTTTTGAAGAGAGAAAAGAAGGAGATATTGTAGAGTTATAACATTTGTTGAGTAAGAAAAATTGAGAGATAGTTGTGTTTTATACACAAGAGGGGTTGGTGCTTCTGTGGGTTGGTGCTCTTATGGGTTGGTGCTCACAAATAGTTGTTATGTTGTTGCTTGAAAAAGGGGTTGGTGCTCCTACAAGTTGGTGCTTTAAAACTTTATAATTTGAGTTGGTGATCATTCATATACTTGATATTATTCTTCATGGTTTTTCCCACTTTGGGTTTCCATGTAAAAATATGGTATCTCTCTCTCTTTTTCTATCTTGTGTGGTGCATATTATTATTTAAATTTTATTACATATCTTGAATGTGTGGTTAAGTGGTTAAAAAAAAAGAATTTGATTAAGAAATAAGATATATAATATATTTATTCACCCCCCTCTCAATGCATTTTGTGCTTAATAGTGCGTATGTCTGACCAAGAGGTGTATGAGTAAGAGCCTAGTATAAGAACAAGGCTTAATAGGCCTAATTTGATGGTTAGAGAATGTGAGTGTTGAAGGAGAAGATATAACACTTTAAAGAGATAAAGTTGGTATTATAGACCATCATCAGGGTATAGATAAACTATCGTGAAGATCTAATAGGGGTACTATAGATGAAAATCAAGGTCATATGACCTAATCAAGTCAAGAAGAGGACTAGTTGAGTGAAGAAGACTAGAAGGTAGTTTGAGAGGGTTTGAAGAGAGAGAAGTGATGAAGAAGGATATCATAATCTATTGTATTAGAAAAAAATTGTTCATAAGGTGATCAAGGGTTTTAAGGTGGCTGATTTAGTGTTGAGTCATCTAGGGGATTGGTGCCTCCTTGCAAGTAGGTGTTTGCTAAAGCTTAGTCAAGTGGGTACTTGGCTAGTTGGGGTTAGTGCTCCAAGTGAAGTTGGTGCTTCCCCAAAACTTGATATTTTTCCTATAATAATATAGTTCATTTTCATCATCAATGTATTTTCTTTCCATTGAGGGTTTCCCACTCAAATAAGTGTTTTATGTGTTATGCTCTTGTCTCATGCTCATAGCTCTTAATGTGTTGATAATTCACTATACTATTTTGATATTTCATGAATGATAAAGTAAATTTGTAAAAGTTTTGAAGATTGATTCCACCCCCCTCACATTCATTTTTCTTCCAACACTCTTCACATAATATATTTTATAGATATGTCTAGCAATGCAGTTCAAGCCCCACAAGAAGTACAATTATGTTTAATGTTTTCTACATTATAGTCAAGTCTGAAATAATGTTATGTGAAATTATTGGGTGGCTATTTTCCTATTGGCATTTTTTACTTAACCATTTTATGTACTTCATGTTTTGTGTGAAATATTGATATCCGAAAATTAAATGATTTCTAGTTTCCATTCAATTTTATGGGATTAAAATTTAGGTTCTCTTTTTTAAGTTTGAAATAAATATAATGTAGGAAAAATATAATCCTGGCCCATTATAAACCAAATAAATATTCACCAAAACACATCTATTACCTCACACCTAGTACATTTTAGATTAATATTACACCAAATTTATTTAACATTTTACAGTTCCTACTCATTTAAAGTATAAAGACATTTTCACATAATACCTTTTATAGGGATGTTTATCAGTATAATTTAATCCCCTAGAGAAGTATAGTTCTACCCACCTCTATTAAAATTAAGTTAAGTCCACAATAAATATATGTTAAATTAATAGGTGGTTAGTTTCTCTTAATCTTTTTGGTTAATATTTGTAAACTCCCAATGTTAATCATGAACTTGGTGCCCTAAGATTATTCAATATCTAGTTTCCATTCGATAATTTAGGTATTGACAATAATAAGACATATGTAACACCTCCATAATATTAATATAAAAAACACTACATAATATTTATTTTATTTAATCTATTATAATCCACATACTAGTTTACATGATGTGTGTGCACACATAATAGTTCCTACATAAGGTTCACTTTACATAGGTATTCCATCCAAAAAAATTTAAGTTAAGAGAGAAAATGCCATGAAAAAATATCACTAATGAATCCAACATGCCTATAAACATATAAATCAACCATTTATTTTCCCAAAAAATACATATGATGCAAAAGTTATTGTCTATTGAATTCTTCTAATTTCCAAAGCTAAAACTAAGAAAACACTACTCGTTCAAATGTAAATTCATAATAATTTTTTTTATCTAATACCCTATATATTGTAAATCAATGGAAATATCATATGATATTATGGAAATTATTTTTTTCTATTTATTAAATTCTAAACTTAAGTGAATTGACCAAGAAGGTGACTCTAAACAAGCTAAACAACACTTTAGAAACATGCACTCAAACATAACTTTGCCATTTGAAACACCTATAACTATTATACATAAATAGAAAGTTATTATAAATATGATTCAAAAGGTTTTATCTGATTTCAAAATTGACAAATTCAAAAACTACAAAATTGTTATTGAGTGTCCATCATTTTACAATCCCAATAAGGTTTGTGTGATGAAAGTCAATAATTTACAACCTCAATAACTCTCAATAACATAAAAGTTATACATCATCAAAAATATCTTAGTGGCAATAATTCAAGTATAGAATCACATTTTTTAAAGTTAATTTTTAAGTGGGGCATATTTCTTACAAGACAAGTTTTGTTGAGAAATACAAAAGTACAAAATTCCCAAATTTGGCCAACATCATGATTTCAACAAGCCATAGATTTTTATTAAAGAATATATTTATCATGAATATTATTACATTTAATTCCCATAAAATTTTAATTTATTCATATAAATTTTTAACCTTTTATGATTTACCTTTCAAGTCCAAGTGTTTCCTTGATAATTATAAACTAACCATTTTTGAGAAATTGCACTTCATGCACATTTATTCAAAATTTACTAAAAATCACTAAATATTGAAATAAAATTGATTAAGAGTGGTTTTTATAATCTAAATAATATCCACATAAAATTTTCATTTATTAAATACATGAAATTTTCTCTTAGACTCAGTTTTTAATTGAAAATACATACTTTCCCCATTATTTTAGGAATATAAAAGAAGTATTGTGAATATTGTAAATACAGCTTGGGCGTGTGAAGATGAAATAATAGGTATGTATATAAAGTATGAAATATTTCGTAGTTATCCTAAAATTATTATTCATTCAACTTGAATTTTAATGTGATCATCCCCTTCTTAAAAAAATGGAAAAAATTAAATAAATGATTATAAATCCAAGGAATAGAGTTGTGAGGTATGAAGACAAAACAATATTTTTTGCCTAACATAGATTTATATAAGATTTAAAAATCATTGGGAAAATCATATTTTACCTAATAAATAATTATTAAATAGATCTTATCATTTATGCATTGGTTTTACACGTCTAAAAGGGTTGGTTTCTTTGCAATAGGGAGAAAACACACTTGGGACATTTTGACAAGTTGATATAACTTGAACATTCATATTTCATGGTTTACTTCTTCACATTAAGATATACATCACCTTTTATCAATAAATATAAGGTATTTTTTTATTTATGTAATTTTCAGATATATATTTTCTCCAATCAATGAATTGTGATAAAAATTTATTTAAATGGTCGTGATAGGCACGTTTGCTAGAAATTTATTGAAATGGCACACAAATGGAAATTTATTTATTCTTCTTATATAAGAATTTAATGTTAGGAATTTCAATGCTATATATATAAAATAGAGGAGGGTGAAGGTGATGTAGTAAATTCCAAGGTGTAACATAAATATTACATCACCCAAAAATATAAAAATAATTACTTTAGAAGATTTTTGGGATAAATTTGAGTCTATTAGAGTCACTAAGATGAATTTATGAGTTCATAGTGTTATAACAAACTCAAAGGTCACAAATATTTCTTCATCGAGTCACATTTTGTTCAAAACTCTTATTTTTAGTTTAATTAAGGCCACACACATTTTATATTAAAAATTTACATTAACTATAATGGGGGACACATTGATTCACTAAATCAGCTAAGTCTTAAATCCCCACAAAGTTTTTGTTGAATGTGATAATATCCTTAACTATTTTTTAATTCGTCATAGAACCACATAGTTAACATTGGGAAAATGTGATCATGCGAGTCTAAAAATTTAAAATTTTGAATTGTCACAATAATGAATTACTTCAAAATATTGATAAAACCTACATAATCACAATAGAAAATGATTTCATGAGATTAGGATAATGTGATTATGACAAGTGTCAAAATCATGGCCTATTCACATAGGTTAAAAGTTAATGGTAGGGTCATAATTTTATGTGAATTAATGAAAAATTTATTAAGTGGATATAATAATTTCATATGTAAAAAAATTATGGATTTATACAAAATTTTTATCCTCAGGAATCACTATGCTCTGTGTATAAATTCATAGTTTATTAGTCTTGAGAACAACCCATATAGTATGTAGATTCATGGAGTGTTCAAACTGTATGGATATCATAAGTTTATAGGATAAAAAGTTTACAATGGTCACAAATATTTTATGTAAACTTAAATACTATGGAAAGGGACTCCAATATCATGACATGTGTCAATCTCATTCGTTCATAGTGACCATTGTTCACAATGATCATAGCATAGTGTGTGTGACACACATATTGTAAAACACCATAAATTTTACATGTGACAACCATTTGAGGCATTTTTAGTCTCATTAGAAATATATATTTTATATATTTTTATTAGCATGGAATATCATGAGGAGAAAACTATTCACTTAGAAAGATCAAGAAACTATTTCTTGTGAAAAATCATCTATCTCAAGACTCACAGGTATTTATGGAGAAGTGGAAGTGCTAAGGGCCAACTAATAAAAGGTATTACAACCAAATAAAATGAGTTATTAATAGTTATTAAGAAATTAAGTAAAATATAAGATAAAAATAGACAAAGATCAGAGTTTAAGACCTACTATGATTTTTAATTTCAATGTTTGTGAATGGAATTGTCTCTCTCACAAAATGAAATGTTATTTTCTATATTTGTCTTGTGTTTTTATATGATTCTATTCTAGTGATTCATTTATGGGGAGTGAGGCACAATTAATTTATCCTATAATAATGGAATCAATGGTGACAAGGTTTCCTAGATAACATCTATCTAGGTTAATGATTTTATTACCAGGGAATTTGCACAAATTGGTTTAGATACCTATTTGCCCTATTTTTGGATTAGTATTAATCACAATAAGATATAACTAGTATAGTTAGTTCAAATTATAGTATATGTAAATCATGCATTAATCTAAATGTAACTAATTGAGACTTATCTAATAATAAAACTTACTTCTTATGGAAAATACTAAGAAGATCAAGATACTTAGCTTTATTATTTTTCTGATTTGAAACAAATTGGAAGTAGGCATGAAATTTGTCCAAATATAGAACTAATTATTTATGTGCATAGGTTTAGTACCATTATTCCTATATATGAGTGTCAATGATATCATATGGGGTTAAAATAAGTGTCCTAGGAATATTCATTTTGTTGTGATTGTATAATGTGGTATTCTTATATTTTATACATCTATTTATTCAATATGTGACCCTCACATCATGTAAAAATCTATGAATTATCTTCCTTCATGTTAAAACCTAGGTATGCTTTTTAAGTATGAAACTTTGTAAAAAATGAGGAAGTGTAATTAGGATTATTTGACCCTAATCACCTGATTGATGATTGATTGCTTCCTACATATCTAATACTTTGAATATAGAAATCAATCCATACATAGTTATTTTTATTAGTGTGAACATGAAATTTTAATCTTTCAATATATATAATGCACCTATAAATATGCATTTGATCTTGAAAATGTTCACTCTTTACTTATCTTGATGTATTTCAAACTTGGTTGATGGCTACTCCTAGTGTTTGATTTTCAATTTTGGAAGAATAGGCATATTTTCTTAGTATACAATAGTGTATAGATGCTTGATAGACTAGTGATTAATTGATAGATCAGTGAGTACTTGATAGACCAATGAGTACTAAGTGTGGGTTTTAATTGTATTTATATGAATCCATGTGGGTAATTTATTGTGTCACTAATATGATAGGTGAATGGATGTCCTATGGGAAGGGTTTAAATTTTGGAAAATATCCATTGCTAGGTGAAGGATGATAATTTCAGCCTTAGGATAATAATGTTGATGTTATAGTTTGAGTGTGATGTTATTGTACAGGAGATAATAATGCAAGTGTGATGATATGGAACTATCTAAATAGGATATTTATTTATTTTAGAATAGAATGGAGTGTTCTTTTAGTTTAATGATATAAAATAAGAGTGGATGAATTCATAACTAGAACATAGGTGTGTAGGAATGTAAAATGGGAACTATTTGGAGATGCACAAGTCATTTATGATAAGTGTAGGTCAAGATTGACATTGCCAAGTGTCAAATACCAGATCTTAGTGTCTGTAAATGCCCCACTCTATCATATTATTATAAGATAATGAAAACACTAGAGTAAAAGTATAAAGATATACATAATTATGTACAACACACTTTGTATTCGGAAGAAGGACCCACATTTTTAAGATGCCCAAACAACTATAAGGAAAATGTAGTAGTCAATGTTCGTATATAAAATATGAAATATTAATTATGATTGAACTTGAAACTTGAAGGATCAATGAAGGGTGCACTTGTATGTGATTAAATTGTGCTACCATGTAAATTATTGGAGATGATGCTTCTTTGTTGAAGCATATATAGAGTTATGATTCCTTATAGAAAAAATGGAGAGTTGGGGTGACTGTGTACCATATTTGTGTAACTATGCAAGGATTTAGGTTGGGAAGATATATGCCACAACCCTCATGAGTGTAGAGTATTTCCAATACTATTTAACATTGATGAACCTCAATTCACTAACTCAAATAACTAATCTAGATTTGATCTTGAACCTCAAGATGATAAGGTGGGAACCATATAATTGGTTCTATTATAGCATAAATTTGTACCCTTAGAGAGGGCTATTAGGGATCTCTCTAGTAGATCTATAATATAGTAATAACCCTAGACTGTGGGTCACATATGGTGGGGTTAGACCTTTGAATAAGGTTGGATTCCTCTTGATGGATCACCTATACTAACGTTCGCACTGGGAAAAGGGTTAGAAAAGGGGTAAAGGGTCACTAAGAAGGATAAAAGGGTGAGAAAAAAATTTAAATTATAACTCACATAAGCATGAAGTAAACACTAAGGAAGCATAAGACAATGCTAACTCACACAATCTCACAAAACTAGCTAGTTGCATAAGTGTTTCATAAACTAGGTTCAAGAAGAAATGAAAGAAGGCAAAGAGGAGTTCTAAGACTCACTGAGAGTTTGCATCAATGACAAAAAGAACACTAAATTAGACCTGAAACTAACTTGAAGATACCTATAAATGAGTAAGAAATAAGGATAATGGGCATGGAATATTCTCCTTCACAATGCCATCATGCAAAAGCTTTGATACACACAATTCAGAGGGGAGAGATAGGTAAAGAAAGTCTTTATTACTTTAAGAGTTCTTTCATACAAAATTTGATAGGGTCTAACCTTATCAAATGGGATTATTTTCTCTTCCATAATTGAGAGAGAAAATATTATCAAAAGTGAGAGCATTTACAAATGGAAAAGAATAAGAGATATATGAGAAAGGGAAGAGAGGGGGGAGCATGCCATTTGATATCATTAATTGAGATACCATCCTTCTTAATTTTGAACCATATTTGATATAATTAGGACTAAAAGGATTTGAGAATAAATAAATGTTCCAATGTACTCTCCAATCCCTAAATCCCTTTTCTTTTAACTTCAATGCCATCTCTACTTGATTTCATTATGAGGACAAAATACTCATATCCATGGACTTGATGCTTAAGTCTGATTTGAGCAGTGGTAAGTATCTATTTGTCTAAGCTATAGATTTGTCTAAAGATGAGACACTTCAAACCTAGCCCTACACCAACCTGAACATAGGTTTTTACTATAGCTTGAAAACCAATCCAATTATTGGTTTTACTATAGTCAATATGTCAATGAATAGCTTATAAACCACATCACTTCTTTATTGAATTATATTAGGTCAAAACATACCTATTATACCTTTGAATCTTGTGGAAGGAAAGGAATTATTATACATGATGTTAAAAGCATAATAAAACTAAGTCTACATGCTATGGATCCTCCAATAGAGGTCTCAACTGAGCTTCAATGGCATTCTTTGAAATATTTGCCTTGGTTTAACCTTAGGTCACATTTTCTCTCCATTGAAGTCCCTTAGCTTTTGAATTTTAATTTTAGCCACTAATCTTAATTTTGGCTCCCCAATTATGACATTTATTAGTTCCTCATTCTTTCATTCATCCTTAGGAGCATTGACTCTTGACTTTACGTGCACCGTTGATCTAATTTTACATGGATTACATGCACTATTTACCCAGTAGTTACCACTATCATAAACTTAAAAAAACTATACATTTATCTTTAATATTCACTAACTCACTAAATTCTCACTCATCATTGATCTACTCTGGTATGATTAAATGTGCCCCATTGATCTATTTGGGCCCACTTGCCTTGTTAGTCGATGCACACCATTATATATTCATTCAAGCACCTGAGATCTTAACACTTGTCAGCTCTACATCAATCCTCGAGAACTTTTGAATCCAAATAGCTATTTTATGAGGCTTAAAATTGATGTATGTGCCCACGTCTCATTCTACTTGTTTAACTTTGAATGCTAATATCTTGAAATATAAAACTCATCAAGATATTAAACTTATAGAGAGTGTTTAAGAAGCCCACAATACCATGTTCATGTTTTCCCTTGGCTCCAGTTGACTTCTCAATTGTATTTATGAAATATACAACCATACTAACCTATTTGTTTTTGCATGACATTCTATGATGGTGTAGTTTTCCTAGTCTTGTGCCTGTTGTTGTTTGAATATCTAAGGCTCAAATGAAATTCTAAGGCTTGTGCAAACCTATTTCATATTACTAAATGCTATGATCACCATGGAAACTTACTTTCTCAAATTTTGAAAAACTACACTTTAAGTTTACTTAAAGTGTTTCAAAATCTTTGTAAGATGCATGTGATTTTTGGACCACTCATTCCATCTAAAACTCTATTCAACTCATCCATTCGGGTAGAATATTTGTATGTATGCCAAAATTGGACAATATTTATGGTGACATCTTGGGGTTGCATGCCTATTTGTAATAGACTAGTGGCCTTAAACTAATCCATTGGGCATCTAGAGTCTCAAGTCTTTTCTCTTAGTTGATCATGAAAATGATACAAGGTTTCCCCTTTTCCAAAAAAACTCTTCTTGAAATAACAAGGACCAAAAAAGAAACAAAACAATAACTATGCCCAAGACACTTATTGAAAAGGAAACACACAACTTAAAGGAAATATGCACATGGCACTTAGAGGAAAGTATAAAAAATGACTCTAATATGTTATAATATCATACAATAGCTAAAAACACTTCTAATAACAAGGTTTTAAATGAATGTCATTGACTAGGATGGGTAATACCTCTCCATCCAGTTAGGCAAACTAAAATCATTATGTTTCTTGCATCCATAGATTAAATAAGGACCACTCCACAAGATATCAAACTTGGTATGGTTACCTGGCTTAACCTTATTTGAGTCTCATTTGAGGACTAGGTCCCCTTCCTTGAAGTCCCTTGTTATGGCTCTCATATCAAAGGCTTTTTTGACATGAGCTTGGTGTGACTCTAATGTATTCATTGCAAGCGCCCTAGTTTCCTCAAGATCCATGAGCTCTATCATCCTCACATTCATTGGATCACTCTCCATCAACTCAAGATGATAGGCTAACTCCCAGGTAGGTAGTTCAATATAAATGGTCAATTTGGCTTCCCTTGCATATATAAAGACATATGGATAATTGCCAATGGAAGCTTTGGGAGTCACTTTGTTAGCCCATAAAGTTTTCCTTAGATTTGTATGCCATACTCTTTGATTCTCTTCCATGGTCTTCTTGATAATCCTTATCAAGTTCTTGTTTGTGGATTCTACTAGTCTATTGCCTTGGGGGTCGTAATTAAAGGATGTACTGAGGTAGATGACTAACTTGAATGACATTCACTTGTCTTCATACTAAGGAATGCAAAGGAATTATCTAAAATTACAATAGATGGGACACTAAACTTGGTTACTATTCTATCATAGAAGTCCAATACTACTATTTCATTAGCTTCTTTCAAGGCAATTGCTTCCACCCACCTAGTGAAGTAGTCAATTATAATGAGTACCCATTTATTTCCTACACTTGAAGGTGGATTTATCATTCTTATGAAATCCAACCCATATTTCATGAAGGGTTATTCCATGTGAATTGGGTTGAGTGGAAGAGCTGCTAATATTTATTTTTCTATAAATAGAACACACTTCTAACATTTCCTGACCCATGCATAAGCATCCTTGAAAAGGTTGGGCTAGTAATAACCAACCCTCATTATTTTTGTTGTTGTTGTTGTTGTTGTTGTTCTTGGAGTAAAATGGCCTCCTATATGTCCATCATGAAACTACTCCAAGATCTTTGTCACTTGATTGTCATCAATTTACCTAATAAGTACCCCATTGAGGTCCTTTCTAAATAAAACCCCATTAATCAATGCACAAGGTATGGACTAAAGTCTAAAATAATTTCTTTTTGATCTGTCCAAACCTTAGGGGCATTCTCTTGTCATCAAGAAATGTGTCCTATCTTGGAGCTAGCTATTGTGAAATGGAGGTGGATCTACTTGTGAGTCATATTATGTCATCAAAATAACTTCTTTATCTTCTTGAAGTTCATCCACCATATACTCTCACAAGCCTTTGCCTCTTATCAGCTTGGTGACTTTGATTTCCACATCATACTCCATGACCTTGGTAATCTATCTTGCACTTTTATCATTGAAATTCTTGTTGAGGAGAAAGTCCCTTACCCCAGGATGAGACACCATAAGATGAAACTTACTATTGGAGAGCATTGGTCTAAATTTTTTAAGGTTCCTTAAATTTTTAAGAACTTGCTTTTCTATAAAAGTGTACTTTGCCTCATATCCCTATAACCCTTGACTAAAAAAAGCAATTGGTTGCTCAAGTCCTTCACCATTCTTTTGCATCAACATAGCTGATCTATTGTCAACATTGGAAAAAGGTTTACAATATGAAATCCTTTGATAAATCATGATTCATGAGCAAGGGTGCTTAGGTAATGGCTTGTTTGATGGCCTCAAATATTACCTTACCTTAATTTTATCAAGAAAACAATTGCCTTTTCTTTAGCATAGTAGTGATAGGTTTGACTAGGTTTGCAAAACTAGGTATAAACCTTCTCAAAAAGTTTATTTTCCAAAGGAATCTCTGGATTCTGTTCTTATGCTTGGGTAAGATAAGGACAGGATGGCACTTATTATATCAAGGTCAATGGATAATCCCTCTTTTGAGATAATATTACCCAAAATTTTGCATTCATGAAAAACAAACACACATTTATTGGGATTTAAAGAGATCCCATACTCTACATATTTGGAAGATTAACCTTAGATGGTCCATGTGCTCACTAGCCTTCTTGGAGAAAAATATGATGTCATTCAAGTAAACTAGTACCATATGATTCATAAACCCTTAGAAAGCCATGTCCATGGCTCTTTGGAAAGTGTCTCCAGCATTTGACAATCCAAAATGCATCTTTTGGTAAGCATATGTGCCAGACTTTGTGGTGAAGGCAGTCTTGTACTGATCTTCCTCTCTTACCAACTCTTGGTTACAACCTGAATACCCATCCAAAAGGAAAAACTATTCTAAACTAGAAACTATCTAAAGGAGTTTCTCCATGGATGGTAAGGGCTAGTGATATTTTAAATACACCCTATTTAGGTCCCTAAAGTCAACACATAATCTAATCTCCTCACTCTTCTTCCTCATAGGTACCAAATTGGCTACCCATTAGGAGTACTTAATAGGAAAGATGATCTTGGATTCAATTAATGTGGTCAATTATTTCCCCATAAGCACTTCAATTTTAGGGTTTATAGGTCTTTACTTCTACTTAACAAGCTTGGCATTAAACTCTAGTTTTATTATGTGTTGGGCCAGTTTGGGATCAAATCTTATCAGGTCACTATATTCCCAAGCAAATATGTTTGCATATTATTTATAAAGTTCTATGAAATCATGCCTCTCAACTTTAGTGCTTACCTTCCCAAGCTTAAGAAAATTATCCTTGAAGATAAGGACTCTTTCATAGTTCTCTTCAATTATTTACATCACTACCTTATATTTTCTCAGATGATCTCCCTCATGGAAAAGACATTCAAGGGTGACAAGCCCTTGAGGAAGTTTATCAGATCTCAATTGAATAATTTGCTCCTCATACTGATGTTGAAACTTTTCCTAGTTTATGGAAGAAAACTTTGATTCCTACTACAAGAAACATGTAATTTGCTTCTCATTCTCAAAGACATACCAATGAGCTTCATTATCTATCACTAATGATCTCACCACCACTTTGACATGTGGCTATACCTTAGTCTTTTTTAACTCATTTAGGATGTCAAATTGAGCTCCCACAGCTGCCAACCAATCATCATGTCTATTTTGGTTCCTTGGCACTGCTTAGATGTCAAAGGCCTCAAAATAGTCAATTAAGTCCCACACCCTATGTTTTTAAGACTTTATCAAAGGGTTCTTGGTGATATTCTAGCTTCTAACCTGGTGCACTATTTCTCACTATCTTCATAAACTTGTAACTACTTGATCCCTCTCTTACTATCCCATTGAATTCCATGGATAATACCCCCATACTTTATTGCATTGCAAGAAAAACTAAATTGGAACTTGTAAAAAGAGAAATATTTGTCATTTGAGGCGGATACTAACATTGCACCTACACCCACTCCATGTTTTCTCCTTGAGCCATCAAAGAAAAATTCCATAAGTCACTAAGATCTTCTTGAGTTCCAATGAGGGATGGAATGGATTGATTCTCTTAATGTAGATAGTTGACACCCATCTCACTCTCTTCAACTCCTTCCAAGGGATCAACAAACTGATTGCCATCCCAAAGTTCATCTAAGAACATATTTGGTATCTAATTAGGATGAGTGTTTAGTTCTTGACCAACTGTGAATTCATCCTCATCAAGGATAGTGAAATTGAGGTCTATGTTATCTGAACCATAAGGTTCAATGTGGAATTATGAAATGGGCTCAGTCTTGATAGATACTTTGGTCTCATATCTTGTTCTGAATGCCATGTATGACTAGTCTACTACTAGATAACCTCCAATCTTTGATGTGAATTATTTGGATAAGCATAGTGCAAAATGAGGAGGCACATCAAGGATCAACACATCTTGAACCACTGAGACACTAGGATAAGCATGTAGGGTCAAGTTTAGGTCTCTCATGATACCAAATGGCTTGGTGGAAGAACTATCAAGTTGTAAAACTCCTTTAGACTAGGCATCATATTTTAGACCAAGCTGATTAGCTATAGACTTTGGCATTACTAAGGTACTATCCCCACTATCTACCAAGCAATTATGCACTAAATAATTACCAATGATCAATGAAATATATAAGGGGGGAGGTTTGACCATCTTACTTGATTTACCTTGTCTAGGTCCTTTGGCTACATTGGTGAGAACCACATTTTCTTTGCTTGGTTCCTTCTCAAGAACATTTTCTTTCTTAAGTGAGGGTATAAAAGAAATTTAGGCATTAGAAGAATGATAAAAAATGGAGGAATATAAATAGGAGGTGGTTTGATCTTAGGGAATAAAGGCATTGGTGGTCTAGGTGTAAGCTTGCCAACCTGTACCAAATAATTTTCTACTCTGATTCCCACCTCATAAGCATTTGGCAATGTGTTTCCTCCCATAGACTGGATCATTATATCAATGTCATTGTTTAGGGCCTTCAAATAATAATGAAAGGAAAATTTAGGGGTAGGCCTAACAGAGATAAGGATTATGTCCCAAGTCTTTTGAAACCTTGTGTTGAAGTCTTGCATAAATTTATGAGGGGCTCTTTGAATTGTGGTTAATTGCTCTACAAGTGACAAATGGTCACTTCTATCTTCAAATATATTACATAGTACATCTCCTAATTGATCCCATATGTAAATGAAATTAGCAATAAGTCTTCTATACTAGTCTAATGGTTTACTTTGGAAGGAGATGGATAATATTCTAATTTCTACATTTTCCTCATTGATATCATAAATGTTGCAGAAGTTGGCTATATACATGAGGTGTTCATAAGGTGTTGTAGCTTGGTCTATATTAAAATAAGGGACACTTTTGAGATCTACTACTAGAATAGGATCATACTAAGGGATGTCTAGAGGACTTTGACCATTAAAATCCATAAAATCTCTATGGGTTGCCATGGCTATGAAAGGGTTTAACAAAGATCTTCTTTCAAGGGTAGGCCTTGAAATCAAATAATGAACAATGTTGCCTTTATAAGGGTGTGCTATCAAATCTAAATTTCTTTACTAAGTTTAAAGGTAATCCAATGAATTCAAAGGAATACCTCTAGAAGCTAAACTTATAGTCACTTTTGGCATGAGATGTAGTCATTGATCTACTAATAGAATGTTAGTTCTTATTTTGGAGTCACCATATGTTATTTCTTGGAAGTTATAACTAATACAAAATGATCAAACCAACATCAAACTTTGACCAATCTTCATTGAACTATGTCCCACTAGGCATGCCATAAATTTTTGTAGCATCAATTTACACCTTTAGAGAGGGTTCTATATGATCTCTCGAATTGAGCTACACTATGGTAACAACCCTAGGTTATGGGTCACCTATGGTAGGGTTCAACCTCTAGAGAAGGATGGATTCCTTTTGATGGATCACCTATACTAACGTTTACATTGGGAAAAGGGTTAGAGAAGGGGTAAAGGGTCACTAAAAAGGATAAAAGGGTGATGCACCAAATTTAAATAAGAAATCACATAAGCATGAATTAAACACTAAGGAATCATAAGATAATTCTATCTCACACAATCTCATAAAACTAACTAGTTGCATAAGTGCTTCATAAACTAGGTTCAAGAAGAAATGAATGAATGTAAAGAGGAGTTATAAGACTCACTGAGAGCTTGCATCAATGAAAGAAATAACACTAAATTATACCTACAACTATGTTTAAGACACCTACACATGAGAAAGAAATAAGGAAAATGGGCATGGAATATTCCCTTCACAATGCCATCATGCACAAGCTTTGCTACACATAATGCAGAGGGGAGAAATAGGTAAAGAAAGTCTTTATTTCTTAAAAAGGTCTTTCATACAAATTTTGATAGGGTATAACCTTATCAAATGTTACCCTCTACTCTTTCATAATTGAGAGAGAAAATATTATCAAAAGTGAGAGCATTTATAAATGGAAAAGAATAAGAGATATAGGAGAAAGGGGAGAGAGGGGGGGAGCATTCTATCCAAGATCATTAATGGAGTTGCCATAATTATTGATTTATGAACCATATTTGATCTAATTAGTACTAAAAGTATTTGAGAATAAATAAATGCTCCACTTACTCTCTAATGCCTAAATCCCTTTGCTTTGATCTTCTATGCCATCTCCACTTGCTTTCATTATGAGGACAAAGTCATCATATCCATGGACTTGACAGAGCCACATATAAGTCTACTTTGAGCAGTGGTATGTACCTATTTGTGGAATCTAGAGCTTTATCTAAAGATGAGACACTTCAAACCTTCCCCTACCCCAACCTAAACATAGGTCTTTACTATAGATTGAAAACCAATCCAATTATTGGTTTTCTTATAGTCAATATGTTAATGAATATCTTGTAGACAACATAGATTCTTTCATAAATCATATTAGGTATAAAAAACCTATTCTACCTATAAAACTTATGAAATCCAAGGAATTATTATATGTGATGTTGAAAACATGATAAAACTATGTCTACATGTTATGGATCCTCCAATAGAGGTCTTTACTGAGCTTCAATGGCATCCTTTGAAATATTTGCCTTGGTTTGACCTTAGGTCACATTTACTCTCCACTGAAGTCCCTTATCTTTTGAATTTTAATTTTAGCTGATGATCTTAATCTAGGATCCTTGATCATGACATTTTTTATCTCCTCATTCTTCTGTGAGATCTTGCTATCATCTCCATGATTTAACACGCTTATGTCACATGGCATTCTCACATTCATCCTTAGGAGCATTGAATCTTGACTTTATGTGCACCATCGATATGATTTTACATGACTTGCATGCACTCCATTGATTTACCTAACAATTACCATGCTCATGAAACTTAGTAACTATTCATTTATCTTAGAGATTCACTAACTTAATACTTATCATCAATCTACTTTAATATGATTAAATGTGCTCTATTGATCTGTTTGGGCCCACTGGCCTTGTCAGTCGATGCAAAATGTTAGAACTTCATTCAAGCACCTAAGATCTTGACACTTGTTAGCTCTATGTTCATCCTTTAGAACTTTTAAATCCAAACAACTATTTTATGAGGCTTAAACTTGATGTCTATGAGTACGTCTCATTCTACTTGTTCAACTTTGAACGCTTATATCTTGAGATATATAACTCATCAAGATATGAAATTTGCAAAAAATGTTTATGAGGCCCAAAATACCATATTCATGCATTCCCTTGGCTCTAGTTGACTTCTAAGTGTATTTATTAAATATACAACTAGACTAAATAGTTTATTTCTACATGATGTGTTGTGATGGTCTAGTTCTCTTAGACTTGTGCTTGAACTATTGTTTGAATCTCCAAGGCTCAAATGAACTTCTAAGGCTTGTGCAAACTTGATTCATGTTCTTGAATGCTATGATCACCATGGAAACTATATTTCTCAAATTTTGACAAACCACACTTTAATTTTACTTATAGTGTTTCAAAATATTTATAAGCTATCTGTGATCTTTGGATCACTCATTCCATCCATAATTTTATTCAGCTCATCCATCCGGGCAATAACTTTGTAGGTAGGCCAAAATTGGCTAATAGTTTCACTATTGGTAATACCATGGCCATTGAGACTCAATAAAATTCAATGTACATTACCTTAAAAAAATCATAAATCAACCACTACAAAAAATCTTACAAATTCAATTTTGATCATTACTTAGTGCCATTGAATTATTATTAGTAGAGGTTCCTAAGCCATTAGAACATACTAAGGTTTGTTTATGGATTTCAGGTATTGATTCAAAATATCCAACTATGATTATGTAAATTAAAATCATTCTTAATGTATATTTAGTTAGACACCATTTTTTATAGAAAATAATAATTTTTGTTATATTAACATGCATGCTCAAGCAAAAATAGAAAATTTGTTTGTATAGGACATCACATAAAACTTTCAATGCAACCATCAAATGATATCTATATCATTATCTCATACATCAGAGATGTTTCTTATTTAAAATCTAAGCGTTTTTAATACTATGATGAATCTCTTTCACTTCATATTTTTGACCTTTCTCTTCCATCTTAAAGAAGGCTTTGCATCTTTTACAATATTTTGGTATTCAATCATATGCTAAATTACATACAAAATATTATACATCACACACTTGTAATTTATACAAAAATCTATTCTTTTACACTTTGTATTTTACCACCAACACTTTCCCAGACAAAAACAATTATCATTTCCTAAGACAAAGTCACATGAAGTGTGTAAAAGTCTAGAGTTGATGGAGTTTATTGCACTGAGTTGAAGGGTTAGTCAAAATTAATGATTTAGGTTATCAATTAAAGTGTTTTTTACCAATTTTTACCTCTTGCACATGACTTACATGCCATTTTAGGTTTTAAACTAAGCATCATACCAATCTACTACCATTTATGGGGTTTCAATAGATTGGTGTAACCAGAAGGCCACCATTTATGTTTTTTCAACCTTCCTAGCCCTACTCCTAAATATTATGACCTTCACAAACTTATACAATTTTAAAATAAAACCATTCAAATTATCTATTGATAAGGTAGAGACATGGACTATTTAGATGCTACTAGATCTATTATTAAAGATGTTACTATAGAGCCAGATTCTGGAGGCATTTGTTGTAGTGGAGATACTTGTTGTAGTGCTTGACAGGCTTTATTTTCTTGTAGCTATTGTATGAGTTAGGTAGGTGGGATAAACTTTGGTTAATTGAAGATGGATTCAATTGAATTGTCAATATTTTAAAAATCCTACTTGAACTACTTCCAATAATCTAAGGCATCCCATACTATTTTGAATAGTGCATATAATGGAGTTTGGTTGTGCATGATTGTTTGAATGTCTTTGTCATCTACAATTAAGATGATAAGTTTATGTTGTTGTACATTTTCATGGATATCCTATGTGCTTTAGTTCATCATATCCACATATATTTGTATTTGGACATCAGTGAACATGCTATGAAGCATTTAAAGCTCCTAAGTTCACATTATTTCCATTATATTATCCCTTAGAGTAAGATATTATTTGAGTGTGGTGTCCATATTAGCTAGTTTATAGATTTGACTCTCCATAATTGATTTAGATTTTTCATCCTTAGAGAGGTCTATATTTTTATTATATGCATCTTGTAGCTAATTCTTCTATTCAAACATATTATGAGAAAGCTATACTACTTGGTACACCACGGTGTCAACAACTTGTTCATATTATTCAAGGAGATATAATATCACATTAGATTCAACTCACAAGTGTTAACCTTAAGCTTATAATCATTGAAAGTTTTGAATAGTAGACAATCCTTTATAAGTTGAGTTAGTAGTGCCATGAATTGTTTACCCACAAACATTAGCTACTCTCCCAATATCTAAATGACTAGTGCTAGATAATTATCATCGATCATCTTGTGATCATTAGCTTTGAGATCATGGAGGTTTGTATTTTCCTCTCAAATTTGAAGGTTTTCTTGTTCTATCATTGATTATTTTTGTGCAATGGAATCCTAGAATATAAATCCTTCAATTTATTTCACCAAGGTTAATTGGGTAACATATAATGATACCTCTTTACTTTCCATGGATGGTGAAAGTGAAGTTGTAGTAGTTATTGATGGTGGTGGTTAATGTGGAATATATGCAATAGGGAGTGTGAATGTTGTTTCTCACTACGGTGTAACTTAGACATCTAAAATCTAATGAATAATAGGATTTGGTTTGTCCTATGATGATTATGCTTTAAGTCTTGATTGGGCTAATTAGGATCCCTTAGATGTGATTTAAGGTTGTTGGGTCTTAGCGATTGAGTCCTTATTTGCTTCATATGTTTATGACACAACTTGTTCTTGTCCCTCAGCTCTTTGTATTTTTTCTTTTGTTTTGTCAATGTGCTTATTCTCCTATTCATCAATTTATTTTATATATTTCTGTATCTACTCCTTTGCCTTTTTCGCTACTTGTTCAACCCTTGTAGCTTATTTCACAACCTCCTTCATTGCATACTCTTTTAAAAAAATTCTTTTGTAGTTTTCCGTACTTACATAAGTCCTCTTTATTATTATCTTTAGCTTCCTTGGCTACTACATTATCCTCAAATTTCTTCCTTTTCTCTTATTGTCTTCAAATATCTTCCTTTTATTTTTCCCCATTATCCTTAGATGCCTTCTCGATCTCTAATTTATTATTCTTCATATTCACACATTTTTATCTTTGTGCTCATTTTTATTTTTGTATTCTTCTTCCTTTTTATTTTTGTCTTCTTTTTGAGCCTTCTCCTATTCATCCATTTTCTTCTTCATCTGAGCCTTTTTAACTTTTCATTTATGTTTCATAGTTTCTTGTGCTTGTTTTTCTACAGTCTAATATTATGGCTTGGATTTATTTGAGGCCTATTTTTCTATTAGAGGTTGATCTAATAGAGGTTTTTATTATGCATTTGATATAATAGATTCAATAATTTAAGAAATAGACATGGTATTGGTGGTGATGTTGGGGAATATGGGAAAAAAGGCATGATGAGGGTGGAGAAGAAAACCAAGATATGACTATTTGAGGCTTGATCATAGGTGTTTTTTAAATGATCAGGTAAGACCAAGATTTTCTTTTAGAATTTTTTGGGTATGCATAACAAGTTGTTATTTTGACTATTCTTCTTCATTAGAATCTTTTTCCTCAATACCTTACACTATGAAAAATGCACCAATTCATTCTAAGACTATTGGAGAAGGCCTCACAGTGCCCAGAGTGCATGGTATACATGTCAAATACCTTTGGGGACTTTTATGATGTGCCCTTACTTACTCTATCACTAATTTTTGTTTGATTTAATACATTGGTGAAGATAAAGTCACTGGTGGGACTAAGCCCAATGCTATTCATAAAAAAATGGATTATGTTCTTCACCTAATTTCTTCCTCATAGTTGACTATATCCATTAAAGTTGATGAATGTAGAAGGGGAATATTCACCATCAAAATGGATGGGACTATGTTTTGTACTTATCAAGTGTGATAAAAATTTTAAAATAAAATTTCCTTTTATTATTCTTCCTCATAGATATCATTTTGATGTCCTCAAATGGTGATATGTGAAATTCATCTAGAATTAGTCCTAGTGCCTTTAGGTTATACTCTATTGTGATCTTTGGCATCTTTTGATCTATGAGTTAAGCAGCCAAGTTTCACATTTTATTTGGTGCTGGAAAAGATATACAAGTAGGATATTTACACTTTCATGCAATTAATTTTAAATAATAATTAAATGTTTATGTTTGTGTTTGTGGTAATGGTTGCTTTGGTCTAAGAGGAATATATGAGGATAGTTTCACCAACCTTGAAACCATGGCTTTTTTACCTTTTACCTCTACCTTTACATCATTGATATCAATGAATATTGAGAGAGGCATGATTTGTGGCTTAGTGAGCTCATGGATCTGTATTTGAATTCCATTAATATTTTTGGTTACCATGGCAATTGGTCCCAAATATTGAAGGAAATCCATATTAATTCAAGGTTGTGATGTAATCAACCCATGAATTTCAATACACCACTTATTAAATCACTTGTGTTAGGCATACTTTTGTCCCTTTCTTGTCCAAGTGAGATTAATAAAGGCATTTTTTAGGCTAGTATTCAAAATTTTATATGATTGGGCCATCACATGATTTCCACTGGGTGAAACAAAGTAACAACACCAAATTTTGATATTGAAAAAAATGAAATACATTTAATATGAACTTATCTATGATATGGGTATGCTCAGATACTAAGAACTCTAGATAATTTAAGTATTCTCCTAGTTTGATCATGAAATGTGTGATGTTAATGATTCCTTTGGTTGCTTACTTTGCACTCTTTATGGTATACCAATATCTCTTTGTGATGCACTCTATCAGCACTCACATATGAGCACCATTCAATATATCAATGGGAATCCCTTTGAAATCTCATGAATATTTCTCCTTTATGTCATAGTAGATAGTAAGGATATTTGTTTTTAATGTTCCAATGATTTTTCCCTTGTAGATAAGCCAATCACCTACACCATGGTGGTGGTGTTGATGTTTATTGTGACATCATTTGGCAATTAGATAGCCCCTTTGTTGTAATGACTCAATAAAGTCATCATAATTACATAAATTTGTCCAAATGTTATTTAGGTAACCTATCAAGTAGGGAAAGAGATTCTAGCTATAAATTCACCACGTATTCTTTAGGGAACCATTCATTATTAGTTGCATTGATGAATTTGAAGGGTTTGGGATTGAAATATTTTTTTCCTCAATCTTAACCCAATCCCCATATGTTATTTTTGTGAATCATAAAATAACATTATAATTTGAGACCTATCCATTTTTGTCTGTACTATGGTAGTTGTTTTTAAATATATCTTGTAATATAGATGGCTAAAGCTCAAATCATAGAAACCTCTAGGTCAATATGGATTACAATTGCATTTTCCCTTGTTTGCCTTGCCTTGTATATAATTTCCTCCCCCAATATTTTCTAACACTTCACATTAATTCAATTTTTTTTTGCACCATTAATCTCTTTTATTTGAATTATGATGGCCATTATGATGTGATGTTATTTTTTCTATGCCGAGACTCAATGTTTTTGCTAATGACATTTGAGAATGTGATGCACCACCTTTTTATTATTAATAATTTATTTTATTGTGAATTAATTAGACACATTTATGTGTTTTTTAAATTCCATAATATCAAAGGTTATTTTTCATTAACTACCTTTATAGTTATCATTTTCGTACCACTATGCCATATATGTTCTTCACCACATCATTCTTAGATTTATTTGTTTGACCAACTTTTGTAGCTTTGATTTTCATTATTTTCCTTTTTTTATTCTAAAAATTTGACTATGATACATGTTCTGAATGTTTATGATATAGAGATCAAACAATATAAACCTACTGATACTACTTGTAACACATAAACAAACTTACAAAAATAAAAATCCTAACTATGTAGTGATACTCAAAACCCACTCTTATTCTTCATGCTATGCTAGATATCATTGGTAGTATGGTTTAAACCTATAACTATTTACCTATCCCATTATAATATTCCCTTGAAGGTCTCTAAGTAATATTATGCCTTTTTTTGACAATTAATGAATAATATATGGACCTTTCCATAAAACGTGTAGTTTTCCATGGTGTGTTCTAAACTATAATCATATAACAAGACTTTCTAATATTTTTGAAATTCCTTTGATCATAGTTGTGATTGTGCCAATATATTTAGACATTTTTATAAAATTCATGAGTCCAAGTTTCCTATTATCTATTTTCTTCCATTTTGGTTAAATCCAATAATCATGTCCGAAGTGATTCCTAATCACTGAGTCATACCATTAGTATGACTTATGAACTAGGAAATATGCATTCCATTAGCATCACTGATTTCATGCCATAGACCAACTGAAAATGACTAACAAGGTAAATTTTAGTGGTGAATATTTGTTAATTCATGAATATTCTATTTTGGGGAATTTGAATTTGACAATTTTTTAGGGTGTAACATATGACATTTTTTCCTAAAATTCTAGGATGTCAATTTTTTTAGGGGTCAACTCACCAATGATTTATAATAATTATGGGGTTATCCATATAATTCACCACCTATATATAGTAAATATGTTCCTTAGGTCATGAACTTACCACTAAAGTATCTTTCTTTATCAGATTATAAAGATCTTGAGACTTTAGGCCACACTCTACTACTCAACTACTTTCAACAACCTGACCTCCACCAGCATTATGTCACATGATGTAAATTGGACACTTGGTAACACTATGTTGTGTGGTGACAACTAAGTACCTAATGAAAATGTGCCATGTAATGGTGACCTGATGTTCAATATTAATATGTCATGTGACAACAACCTTCCACATGACCACAATATACCACATGATGACAACCTACCACCTGATAGTGATGTGCCATATGATGGCAATTGGTTCCCCAATAGCCATGTGTCACATGATAGTAATGTGGCATTTGATAGTGGTGTGTCACACAACCATGGATTATTGCCCCATAGTATTATGTTATGCAACGATAGCTTACCACTCAGTAGTATTGTGCTACAAGATCATATCTTTATGCCCAATAATGGATAGGAAGTTGGCAGTAATACACCACCTAATAACAAAGATCTAACATCAACAGGTAACAAGGGTAAAGCACCACAACAAATACCATAAAAATCTAACATCATGTCTTATTTTATAAATCTAAGAAAGAAGACTACACAAACAACAAGCACTTCGAATATAGGTAATTATGAATATTTTTTTAAAAATATTAGTTAATTTTTTTCACTATATAATAATTGTAAAACCATTTCAATGTATAAATCAACATGGATATTGACACTATTTCATTATAAAGAATTAATTTCAATAACTTCTCACCACATGAAGATTTTATTGATGAAATACCACCCCTAGAAGACACACCTTTGGGCACTTCACTAGAACACACCCATATATTCACTTCACAAGAAAAATGTAGCTCTTTTTAGACACCAAATTTTGTTGAAAATTCCACTCAAAAAATTCAATAGAGGAAGAGAAGTACATGGACAATAAGAAGGTCTTTTCAAGTTGATTGGGTTGAAAAATATCCATTTATATAACCTATAAAAACAAAAAATGGTAATGAGCCTCCAATAGAATGTAGATGTACAATTTGTAGTTGAAAACTTGGAAAAGAATACAAAATTCAACTTAAATTGGACACAATTGAGAAACATTGTGGGAATACATATATATATATATATATATATATATATATATATATATATATATATATATATATATATATATATATATGAAGCACCCAGATGGATAAATAAAAAAAACATATAAATGGAAAAATGGAGAAGAATTCATGTATGTAAGATATGCACATGAATATGAAAATGATTAAAAGAAATAAAAACATCTTGTTGAGAAAGGGGGAACCATCAAAGCGCAATTTGAAAAAATTATGCAAAATATGTATAGTGCTCTATTATTTTCCACATTTAAAAAAGGGAAGACCCATTTATGATTTTATAGTTTACAAAATTTTGTTTCAACATAATGGGTTTCTGGATATTCCAAAGTCACATTGGCTGGATAACAGTGCTTGGAAAATGGCAAAATGTCTAGCCATTGTTAAGAAGGAAGATTTGAAATAAAGTGTTAAGAGATCACTATTTATCTCTTTAACCATTGATAAGGTCATTGTAATTAACAACACAGCATGGGTTTGTATGCATGTGTATACCTTTGAAAACTATTCAACACAATGTCATCTTTTAGCTATCCATAAAATGGTATAAAATTACAATGAAAAAAACCTTTATAAATTGGTTGTATCCAATTTAAGAGAGAGAGATGGGATGGATGATTATGCCATAGCTACAAAGCTAGTGTTTGTTGGCACTGATGGTGCATCAATGATGTAGGGGTATAGAAAGGGTCTTTGTGTTTGCCTACAAATAATAGTTTCTTTGTTTATGATTCCAATGCATTGCATGACACATAGGATGAATCTTGCATACAAAATTGTTAGCACATTCAATAATGTCATAAAAGTGGAAGAGCTTATTCATGACTTACATGCATACATGTCAAGAAGCCCAAAAATATTTATAGAATTCTAAAAATTTGTAATTGGGGTGACAAATGGTAAAATCCTACTAAAAGATGTGGAAACTAGATGGATTTCCATGTATGAACCTGCCTGCAATTTTTTTGAGGAATATCCATCTTTGACAAGGTTTATGTATAAATATCATAGGGAAGTTGACAAAGAAAAAAATTTGTTTTGTCAATTAACAGATTTAGAAACTATACTCACATTATGTGGTATTTTTCCAATGTTGAAGGAAATCAACTATTTAATGAAACATGCCCAAGAGAGATTTGTCTATATTGTTGACTTCATACATTTGAGAAAATGTGTATGTTAATGTTTAGATATATTATAAACATAGAATGAAATCTTTCATAGACTTATTTTTATAACTTGGAAAATTTTGACTAATTTTTAGAATCTAAAGAGTTATTTAAAATTCAATATACATGATCATATTTATGTCATTGTAAATAGCATTGAGATCCCAATGCACACATACTCTAGAAGACATGAAGTTGTGGGAGTTAAGCTTGAAGATGTACCTATGACACATTTACTATATGATACTATTTTGTCTAAAACATGAATTAAATTCAGAAAAATCTCACAAAGTTTATCCTCTGAGATTGGAAAATGTTTTCAAAGGGATTAGTTGTTGGAGGGCATGGGAGTTGTGAATCCCATTTTTTGGAATAGTGTTAATAGTCAAAAATAGATACACACATTACTTCACAAATACATGGGTAAAATTTTATGCATTTTTATAAATAGTAGATGTGAATGGAATTCAAATTAATGGTTTTTTAAATAAACAATTAATGTTGTCTCAGTCAACATAGTTTGGGATTACAATGATGGATCAATTTTAGTGTTTAAGTGACCCAACAAAAAATGGTGCCATTACTCATCTATGAATTTTTTTTAATCCAAGTATCATATTAAAATAAAGTATTAGTGAGTATTTCATATTATATGAACTTGTTCAAACAATGATTTTAGGTTTTATGGAAGATGAGCAAGTGTTTAGTGCATTATCTTTCGTGAAGTCAAAATTTAGAAATAGACTGGATAAAAATATAGAGACTTTCTTGAGACTATATTTTTCATGCTATTATGTGGACAAGTTTTCATATGATAGAGTAGTGTCAACATGAATTTATCTAGTGGATATAAGAGGTGTGACTAATACATCTACCAATACAGAGGATGGGAATACCGAGACTGAATACGACACTGGCATGGTAGATGTAAATCACACTTATGATGAACACATTTCTTGACGATTATTTCAGCTACTTGACTTTTAGTTTGATAAGTATAGAAACTACTATTTTATAAAATATTTCTTATTCTTTCATCTTCAAATACATTAAATTCTATAATTTATTTCCTTGATGTTATAATCATGAATCTTATTCAATACATTGGAATTAATATTTTTTTGTGCTATTAAAATTATGTGTATTTCAAATAGTACTTTATCTTTGCAATGCATGTAATTCATTTAGTAACAATCATAATTATCATTAACATTATACATAGAATTTCCTTATAGCATTCATTGAGGCATTGTATGACTAATACAACTACCAATACAGAGGATGAGAATATCAAGACTGAATATGACCCTGGCATGGTAGATGCAAATCACATTTACGATGAGCAAGTTTCTAGAGGATTGTTTCCACTACCTAAATTTTAGTTTGATAAGCATAGAAATTACTGTTTTCTAAAATATTTTTTATTCTTTCATCTTCAAATACATTAAATTATGTAATCTATTTCCTAGATGTTAAAATCATGAATCTTATTCAATACATTGGATTTAATATATTTTTTTGTTTTATTAAAATTCTATGTATTTAAAATATTACTTTATCTTTTCAATGCATTTCATTCATTAATTAGAAATCATAATTCTCATTAACATTGCACAGACCATTTCCTTATAGCATCATTGAAGCATACAAGTCTTTTGTCTAGACATGCATAGTGCACCATAGGACACTAGTTCTCTTGTTGTTAAAACTCTAATTATTAATATTTATTGTTATACATACATAACAATGTAACTATAATTATTATATTATACATTTACATTAGAACCATTACACAAATATATAGCAAATATTTTTTTTATAGTTGTAACTTAGGGTCCTATATTTCCAAATCCCACCATAATCAATCAATTCAATTCTACAACTACTAGAATAGTGTAACAATGCATTCAAATCTAAAACTACCAGAACAATATAAAACTAAAAATGCATTCAATACTAAAACTACTAGAACAATATAATTACATAGAATATTTACTCTACAATAGGCTATGTTCCCTACAACTACTATAATATTCAAATACTACAACTACTAGATATATTTTTCCTATAGTTGGGTTCGCATATTTCTAAATTCCACCACAATCAATGCATTCAATGCTACAACTACTAGAAAAATTTAAGAATGCATTCAAATCTACAATTACTAGAACAATATAACACTAACAATGCATTTAATACTACAACTACTAGAACAATATAATTCCATAGAATATTTACTCTACAATAGGCTACTTTTCCTATAACTACTACAATATTCATATACTATAACTATTAGAAATATTTTTCCTATAGTTGGGTTCACATATTTCCAAATTTCACCACAATCAATGCATTTAATGCTACAACTATTAGAAAATTATAGCCATGCATTCAAATACTATAACTAGTATATTGAAACTACTAGAACATTATAGCCATCTATAGAATAGTTACTTTGCTTTTTCTCTATACATTATATAAACTTGAACACAATACATTACACACACACACACAGACACAGATATATATATGTGTGTGTGTGTGTGTGTGTGTGTGTGTGTGTGTGTGTGTGTGTGTGTGTGTGTGTATGTGTATATATATATGTGTATATATATATATATATATATATATATGTATGTATATATATATGTATATATATGTATATATATATATATAGAACAACTATAAAATATCATTTAATAAAAAAAACGTTTTTCAAATAAACAGGATATAAACTATTTTAAACGATAGAAACTGCCATTTTGAACAATATAAACTCAAACAAATCAACATTTTTATAGTTGAGACTCTCCACCCATATATATATATATATATATATATATATATATATAGAACAACTGTAAAATATCATTTAATAAAAAAAGTGTTTTTCAAATAAACCCGATATAAACTGTTTTAAACAATAGAAACTGCCATTTTGAATAATATAAACTCAAACAAATCAACATTTTTATAGTTGAGACTCTCCACCCATATATATATAGCTAAGATTATTTAGAACAAATGTAAAATATCATTTAATAAAAAAAGTGTTTTTCAAATAAACATGATATAGACTGTTTTAAACAATAGAAACTACCATTTTGAACATTATAAACTCAAACAAATCAACATTTTTCTAGTTGAGACTCTCCACCCCCTTGTTTCTTGCCATCCCCACCCATGGAAACCCCATTGTCTTGACTTACCTATGGATCCTCCATTATCACTCCTTCCTTCTAAAGATCCTCTGTAGTAGAATTCATTTATGTAAGAATCACCCTCTCCTCATTCACTACAACTCCTATTGAAATACTTGTAGAATTTGCATCTATTTTTGCCTTCAATTAAATTCTTAGATCCATACCATGCTCTTTAATTATTTTCTTCAAAGTGTTGTTCTATTTATTTAATAGAACCAACTTTTCCTTTAATGCATTCACTGAAGAGATACTTTTGTGGGTGTTTTTCAAATGCACATTAAGAAGATGTGCTTCTTGCTTCAAATTTTCATATTTTGCCTATAAACAATAAATAATATATAAGTGTCAAACACATATAAAGGTATTATAATAATCAAAATGCATGTTATAGATAAAGAAAACTTATCACAACTTTATCCTTCTCTGCTTGTGTAATGGTAACAAGGTTGATATCTTTAGCCTATTTATTGAAATATGCTTGGGTTTCTACATTTAAATTTTCCATCCTATTTATCATAATATCTAAAATCCTATCATTGTAAATATTTTCCATAGAGATCAATCCAAATTGAGCTTGTTGGAATAAAGCATCAATCTTTGAGGGTTCATTTTGAACAAGAGAAAACAAATTCACTCTTTGGGAGTGGTTGTGATAATAGGCATCAATTTCTTTGATAAGTACTTTTTCCCTTATCTCAAATTATTTTAAATTATTAAATTCATCAATAACACCATCCCTCAAATTGGCAAGTAGATTTTTTGAAACTAGATTGTCCAATGAAAAAATAGTAAGAGAATCCGTAGAGACATTTAAATTATCAGTGTGGGGTTGGGAAGAGGTATCTAGGGAAGAGGTAGCCATAGGAGGTGCTTGTGAAGGCACATTAGCAACATAAATAATTTCATGTGGATTGAATACACCAATAGCTGGGGGTTCACTTTCAATGCCAAGAAATTCTTCATCCAGATTAATCTGCTACAAACATGTAAGATCATGTGCACTCGAGAGGCCATCAATAGATAAATCTATAAAATTACAAATTTGAAGCATTCCTCAACTTTGTACAAGGAGGGAGATATTATTTCCTCTTCATGAATATGGATGGGTGGTGGGGGTGGTGATACTTCTAGGTCTCCTAACAGATGTTGGGTGGACTACAAAAAAATAATTATTCAAAAATGGTAAATTCAAAAACATAAAGTTAAAGCAAATTCAAATTAAATCTATTAATGTTATTACCTGTCAAGGTGACTTCCTCATCCATTTTGATTATCCTTGTTAGAGTTATCTCTTCCCCTCTTGGTGTCCTTGTGGGAGTTGGATCTTGTTGTCTCATTGTGCTTGTAGGAGAGACATTAGTGGTTTCACCTACAAATACAAAATGAGTACTTTATCTAGTTAATTAACTATCAAATTCTAACAAACTTCAAATCAAAAAGAAAGTTGTAATTGAAAACATTGATTGTGTTGTTTGGAAGACTCCTTAATGGCAATGTTTCCAGAGTCAACTTCAAAAAATAAAATAAAAACCAATATGAATATTATCTTTTTCCATTGAATAAAATAATAAAAAAACATTAAATGAAATTTAGGGGAACCTGGAAGAGGGGATGAAATAAAATCAGTTATTAGGCACTTCACAATTCAAATTGAATTGAATGAAGACTCCATGGATTGGGTATCACTAGAGCCCTCTAGAGCATGCCAAACTTTACTTACCAATTTTTTTCTTGTATCATAAACATGCACTCTCTCTTGTAATAAATAATAGGCTAAAAAATGTTAAAATTTGAAATATATATAAAGCAAAAAAATGAGACTTGGGAAAACTAAACTTATGTCCTATTTCTCGATAGATAATATCTTTAATTTTTTGATGGAGGGAAATGGGAATTATAGTATTCTATATTTCATATAAGTCCTCAAATTACAAGGCTAGAATTTAGTTAGAAGATGAAATAGTGCAATTGTCCTTTGAGAACGCAAAATTCAACTCCACCCTAATCCTACTAGATATAATTGTGTACCAATCACATACAACACTAGAGAAAGAATGAAGAATATAGTAAACAACCTAGAAGGGAATGTCTGATGGTCTTCCTTGCAAAAAAATTCTTACTTGAAAGAAATATATAATAGATTTGAAAAATGAATTGGTGATTTTTTCAATGGGGATCCCCCTTCGATTTCAACTATCTATAATGAAAACAAAAAAGTAAAACATGCCACTGAATTAAGATACCAAAATATTTATAATAAATGATTCAGGTATAGTTAAGAAATGTTAATTTCATTAATAAATTCAACACTTACCAGCAGGGTCAATGGACACTTTGTAAATTGAATCTAAGTAATTTTTATCGATGTCAGATAAGACAACCTTGGTGCTAACAAGACTTGTATTACAATGTGGAAGACCTATTAAACTATGGATATCCAATGGAGAGGTGCCAAAGGATATAGTTTTATTGTTAAACCAAACATAAAAATAGCTATCACTTTGATTAAAATATTCAACTAGAGATCATAGTAAGTTGTTGATAGTCATATCATATTGAGGCATCTATATCAGGCCTCTAAGCTAACATTAATCAATATATTCAGTAAAGGATTTAGGATGCTCTAACATCTAGAGGAAATATAGACATAATAGATTTTTCAAAATATCATTCTAGATCCCCCTTGATTGACTCTAAGTTTCCATGGATGTGGAAGCCATTGGAATCCTAAAAAATTTGAGCTAGAAGTAGGTAGGTTGAGTTAGAAGTAGGTAGGGCAAGAAAAGGTTTTAATCAAAGTGTGAAAATGATTTCACTATAGTGTTATTTATAAGAAAGGAGGGGAATTAGAACAACTAATTGGCCTAACTGATGAACGGCAACAAGTGGGGTAGTGTGCAATTATATGGTAGTGTGGTGCCACATGAGAGCATGATGCCATGTGATAACATGATGTCATATGACAACATGATGCCATATGATAGCATGATGCTATGTAGTAACATGACTACACATGGTATTATGGTACTATGTACTAACATGGTCCTATATGGTAGCATGGTCCCACATGATAGTATGGTCCCACATGGGAACATGGTGTTGTATAGTAGCATGGTGTCGTATGGTAGCATGGTTCCATGTAGCTTCATGCCAACACATGATAACATGGCATTGTGTGATAGCATGCCATTATATGATAGCATATTATCATGTAATAACATATTGTTGTGTGACACTATATTATCACATGACAATAGCATGTCACATGATAGCATGATATCACACAAAAACATGTTATTTTGATAGCATTGTGCCACCTAGTGGCTTAGTTCCACCTAGCACCATAGTGATATCTAGAAGTGTAATTCCACTCATCTTCATTATGATTCCTAGTGGCATAATGATGCTCAATAGCTTGAGTCACTTGATAAGATGTGGTCATGCGATATCATAGCATCATGAAAAATAAATAGGGTGATTTTCCACTTATTCTACATACTCTTATTCACCAAGGGAGCAAATATAATTCACCTAAACAAACCTAGGGGGGTTTCATCATGGCCTCTTAAATTAAACCCTGAGGACTAAATATCATCATACATGTTTGTATTTAGTTCTATAGGCATATAGGATTTCATGTATCCAATCCTCCTAATCATCCCTATGAACATTACATATTTTTATAAGCATATTTTCAATAATATTATATATGGCTCAATGTGCCCATTTTATTGAGGATGACAAGACATGATTTTATGATGTGATATCATGAACTCCTTAGTTAGGTTTCTTTATGTTATTTAGGAAATGTGTTTTATCACTGACTAGTTTCATAGGACATCCAAACCTAGTAATGATTTTTATCACCAACACATTCATTTTAATAGAATAAAATGGGACCCCTTATCCCGAAGAGTTTGTTGATAATTATGATAATTGATCTTTAGAACTCATGTATTAATCCTTTAAAATTTGGACCGCCCCTAATGAGAAAATTCAAATTGAATTTAAATCTAAGTATTTTCATGACATTTTTTAAAGGTCCCTTTTGATTAATACCTTGGTATGTGTTTTATTTCATGGGTCTCTTTATGTATTAAAAATGTATTTCATTTTTAATGCTTTCAAAGTTTAATACTTAGTTTTTCGGGTACTAAATTTTCCTTCAAAAAAACTATCAGTGACATGGTAAGTCTCATAGTTCTTAGAGTCATGGAGCCATACTCCAAGAGTATCACTAGTCATCTCATAGAGCTATTTATAAATAGGTAAGCATGATATTATCTCTAAAAAAATATTTAATTAAATTATTATTTTTATGTGTTTCATAGGACCCAAAGTCCCATGATATGTTATAAAGTTGTATGATCATAAGAGGATTAATCCAATCATAGATTGCCACCTATCCATCATACTCCTATAACACTATGTTATAGGTGTCTTACAAAATGATAGTAACATATCATGACAAGGGAACTGCCTAGTAATGAGATTTTTCCTCGTGTCTGGATCATAATCATAAAGGCCTATATAATATAGTGAAAATTTGTATAATCCTATAACTATAGGCCAATACAAATGACATAAGGTAGTTGGTAGAACACAATTTAATAATCAAAAAGTAAAACATGCAAGGTCTTGACCAAATAGTTCATTCCATGTGTCTTCATCATATACTTGGAGAACTATTCTCCCAATCACAAATTATCCTTGGTACCCTTAGGGTCCACCTAAATAGGGTGAATGAAACTTGGTAGATTATAGGCACTTCCCAAATTCTATAAAAGAATAATTTAGTCACATGCCTATCACACTCTCGATATCAAAAAAATATATTGTCACTTTCAATAGGTTTGAAGGGGTCATAGATCACCATTTTGGTAGGTCACATCTTCGTAAGAGTTTGAAATCTAAAATAAAGCTTTAAACTCTAATAAGAAAAAGAAAAGGGGCATCTAATTTGAATAGTGCCACCAAATTAGAGTTAATAAGCATGATGTGAATTCCATAACCATTAATATGATCCAAATTCAAATTGACATAAGGTCCCATCTAAACAATGGTCATAGCTATTATTTTTTAATTCAAAACTATTGAGAGATCAGAACATCTAAGTAATCAAAAGGATCCCAAAGTGTTATCCTATAGAGCCCATGTTTTTCAAAGCTGATTTGTAAAGTTCTCTAAGATCAACTTCTACAATGGTTGCCTCATATTTGAACCATTAACCCACTCAATAGTTCAAGGACACCATGCTTATATAAATGATTTTTTAGATATAAACACTGCAATGAGGTCTTCAAGGCAATCAATGAAGTGTAAAATCTAAAAAATAATGATGAAAACACTAAGTATGAACTTATTTATCAAATGACCTAACAACCATCCACCACTTAGGACTTCAAAAATACATTGCCAAACTAGAATTTTCCCCCTATGGTGATCTCATTTACATTATACTCAAGTTTTCTACATGCATAAATTATTTGATTTAAAGAGATAATGAAAACATTGAATAGGTAAAATCTCAAGAATTGATTTCAAGAAATACTACCATGTGACCCTCATACCCTAGCATTCCCTATGACAAAGATATTAAAATTTGGAGGATAAAAAATCATCATGTTTTATATATCTTTAGGGATTAATCAGAAGACTTTGATTGTTGGGTTAACAAGGAGGACTTTAAAACATACATGATCGTTAAATTCAGTGAGGGATTCAAGGTTGGCATGCTACTACTAAAATGACTATTTTATAACTAGTGACATTATGAATTTGAAAAAATCTTAAGTCCCCTTTATTAGTATAATTGTTTAGGGAAAGTAGATCCTAGCTCTAGTAAGAGTGATCACTTTCAACATTAGTTAATAGGTGGTTTGAGTTAGGGCAGGATTTAGTTTACAGATGACATCCTATCTTGTAGATGTATATTGTGTTATTGTGATCTTTAAGCATGCATCTTTCCCACCATTGACACCTTCCATCTAGACAGTTCACATGGTCTACTCCAAACTTTATAATCACCACTATAAAGTTCACATTCAATATATTTATAACCATATCTATTCCCTAGTATACTTTACTATAAATGAGAGGAGCATGTCTAGACTCTTTGAAGAGATGAAAAACTTAGATTATAGTAATTATGGCTTATTATTACTATTCCAATTTTAAATTAATAAGATTAGAAGGAATCTTGGGTCCTGATTTCAAGCTACCCTACTATGTTCTTGAAAAATTAGTTGAGAAATAAATTTTTTACTAATATGCCAATGGTGTAGCTAGCTTCTATGATACTAATAGGTAGAAGGAATACCCATTATTTACCCTCATCATTGGCCACCATTAATACAATAATTTTACAAAAATGACAACCATAGAACCACATAGCTCATCCTTAAACCTACCATTCTATGATGATAGTCAATGGCACATTTATGAAAATGTTCACAAACATGTGTAGGCACTAAGAGCAAGGATGAACATCACCTATCATCATGAATCCCATGAGGATTATTTGTATCATTAAACTAAACCAATGATGATGAGGTAATTATGAAGTTAGATGCTACCAAAGCACTTTTGGAGAAATAATCAGGCAAAGAAGTCATGGAGGAGAGACCCATTGAACATCAATCAATATATGACACTCTGAGTATAGGTGAGAGGCTCAAAGCATAATATTGAAATGATTTCCCATATTAGTTTCTATATTTTCATCATCCACTACTACTTTAGTTTAGGAAATATTATGTTTAAGTCCACTTTATTCTTAGCAAGCACTCCATATTTTTAGCGGATTTGAGTCTTAGTAGAGATCCCCCAAAGCCAAACCTCATAGGTCACTAAACCAAAAACCCCTACTTATAACATGCCAATGAAATAAGCCTTTAATTCACTAGTTGAATCCAATCATATTCAAGATTCATTAACCTCCCTAACTATTTCTATCCTCCCAATATTTTCTAGTCCTATAGTACCTAGATCCAAAACACTTTTTGTTCCCACAACTCCCAATTCTTTAATTTTTAGTGTTATAATGCCTAGTCCTACAATTCATGTGACTTTTAAGATTCCTACTATTATTATTCCTTCTACATCTCCCACTGTCGTAAACTAAAATTATGCAATATCAATGCCATAACTCATAGTAATCCTATTACCACAAGTGCCCCTCCCCCACTAAGTTAAACTTCCCTTCCCATTGGAAATACTTCCACTTATAATGTCACATGGGTGTATACTAGAAATGGCTTAGCAGCACAAGCTTTTCAAAGTGCCCTAATATAAATTACAACTACACAGGTAGTCAACCCTCAATATAAGCTTGCTCCCCATTTGAAGCTCATTTCCTTAAAGCCCCAATGACTAGGAACTCCATAATTCCATCTTATACAACTGGTCATATTATTCCACCTCTTAAAAAACATGATCTCTAGGTTGATCCTCAACCTACTCTATGATTTTGTCCTACTTTTACATCAACTCTATCTTGGGTCCCCCTATTTTATATCCATACCCCATAAATTCATTTTCAATAGGACCATATCCTCTCTAGGTATGATGACTAAGCTCCTTGTGTCATTGGACCCTCAGTCCATATGACACAAGAGAAACTTAGAGATCACATGACACCATGGGCAATTCCTTTTTCCATTATTTATTTTGATCCCACTCCCCCACCTCCATATTCCATTAAAATCCATCATTCATTCATGATATCTTAATCCATACCTAAAACATACACCTATATAGCCACACCCTCAATCACTACCACTTTAAAATCTATTGTACCTGCACATGGAGGTGATTGGTTAGATGGCTTATAGGCAAAGAAGCTACATATACTAGAGATGATTTACCAATGGGACCTTGTTTTCCTATTAAAGTTTGATAAAGATACAAACATAATGAAGATAATAATTACTCAAAAGTTCAAAAAATAAGGTAACCCTATAATATGACAAACATAAGAGGACCTATTCTCCTTAACTCAAAAAAGGAGGAAAACATGATAGAAACACATTATATAAGACCTAGTCTCTATGGTAAGGGCTTCTCATGACATGACATAAAAGTTAATGAAATAATTAAAGGATTAGGTCAAAACCTTAGATTTCCAAGTGAAGATCACCTTTCTAGTTGAACTAATAGATAAGGTAGAAGGGACACACTCTTGTCTCTTTCATGCCTTGGAAGAACTAGAATATGTTATTGTAAAATGGAATTATGTTCATATAAAAACATAAAAACACATAGGTTAGATCATAAAAATGGATAATAAACTCAATAAAATAGTAGTTGTGATAAAAAGGGGAGTTTTGAAGATCATACCGTTGGTTGACCTTAACTTGTATCACACATTTTATAGAAATATAAATTGGAAGAATGGATAAGGGATATGAAATAGAAAATTATCCCATTGGAAAAGAATAGTGATAAAATATTGGCATACATCAATAACGTTAGCATTTCTATGATATTTAGCCTTAATGGCACAATCATTAGTCTAACTGAGTTTGGGGTCCACCTCAAATAGTTTAAGTCAACATTAAAAAATTAGGTAGCCAAAGATAACAAGGTTATATCTCATGCCATCATGGATTTATACACACAATCCATGTTTAACAATAATAAGGTTAGCATAATCAATAAAACTTTAGAGGTCCCTCAAAATACCCACAAGGAACTATTATCATGGGGAGATGTACTTACAAGAGAGATACCTATCAACCTCTCCAAGTTTGACTAGGAATCCCAAATGATTTTTCAAGTTTAGACATGTAATAAGTGCAAAAAAAACTATACATTGTTTCCACCATAGGCTCTAACTAAACTTTAATGATTATGTGTCTAAGTGATCCTGAAGTGGGATGTTGTGTCCATATTTTGGAACCCACTTTGTCTTATAATTTTTGTCTTATTTTCAATTTTAACCAAATGTTCATGAGGAATATGAGTGTGATTATATGCTTCTAAGTGGCAGCTCTCAATTATCCTATTTATACTACAGTGTAACTTATTTTGATGGTCAAAGTTTTTAAATAGAAAACACAAGAATTATATAAACTTGCATTAATATTCATTGTTGATTATTCTTTGTTTAATCCTTCCCATTTTCTTATGGTGATGTGGTGAATGTTAATGTTTGTGGATAATGATATGAGTCTAAGCTATATATGTAGGTGCTTATTTAAGATGAGTTGCATGTTATTCTAATCAATCTTTGTGATTTATCATGTTTTTTAAAATAATTATACATAATTGTTTATAAAAATATTTTAACTTTTTGTTTTAAAAGATAACATTGTATGTATTTGCACTCATTATAGTTCCCCATACTCTTTACCTTATTAAGCTTGGTTAGAGCTTGTGTGAAACTAGTTATACAAAGGTAAATTATAGTTAGATTAATAGAGTTTATAGAATCATTGACACCTTTATCTAACCTAAGAACCACTCTTTTGTACCTTGGATTCTATTTCCCTTTGAGGTTTATTTGATTTTGGATGCACCTCCTAGACTTAGCCCCACCTTATCAAAAATATTGAATAACTAGATTGATGTATAATTTCAAACTATATTATAAAATTTGACCAAAAGGATTGAGCTATCTAAGGTGATAGTTCATGCCTTGAGATATATTACATGCAAGATCTATAAGATATCCCACTACCTATAACTCATGCCTTGCATTGCACCATAATTCATTTTAAGATGAAAGGGAAAAAGGCCCTATATGTTAGCCTTTAATATACCTAATCCCATGAATATAGTCAAATATACCAATAAAAAATAGCACTATAAGGGTGGTATCCCTATTAAAATATTATAATGTGCATGTGCGTTTCCATCCTTGAGCTATTCATTGATCATAGAGAAATATGGAGCCTACCTCATACATCATTAGGTCTTAGTTTGATTTTGGAATATTATTTTTCTCATCATTAGGAACATTCATGAGGAATAGATTTGGTATAATAAGACCACAATCCCAAATGTGTTACCTAATCCACCCCAACCTCCTAATCTTAATCTTGTTAGATAGATGGATTGATTAGCTGGATATGCCATTAATATCACTGGATAAATCTATGACTTTCCTAGGAACCTCGAGAGATAACTACCATGTTTCATGCCCAATGGGGGATTCACAATGAAAGAGTATATCACTTCCTATAAGACAACCCTCATTCTCTTGAATATGTAGTAAAAACATGTATTATGTAGGATTTACCTATTTATTTTGATATATGTTTAATACGAGTGGTTCTTAAACCTATTAGAGGATTTTATATCTAGTTGGGACCAACTCAACAATACCTTCTTGGCCCAATTTGGACAATTTATAGACCCCAAGGTGATCTATCAATATTTTTACATCATGAAGAGGCAATATAATGAGCCCATTATAGCCTTTAACACTAACTTTTAGAAGATATATAGTTGAATCATAACCATGTATAAACCAGATGGTTGGCTAAACTCATAAATGTATAAAAATTATTTGGATCCTTGGACAACCATGTTTATACAAATATCCCCCACAGTGGAATTACCACAAGCATATATAGAGGCCAAATGATTCTAACTATTTATAATGTCATTCCTAATATGACAACTTTTAATTTAATCCCTAATGTGAATCAAAAGATAACAATGCCTAATATAATGTATATAATTAATCAAATATATTTAAGGAAATTTGCATCTAACCAAAATATAGGTTTCATTAGCTTAAATAAAAATGAAATAGTGCCCCAAGATCTAATCAATCATTAGTCCTGATTATGAATAAAATCGAAAGTATACCCTAATAATATACTAAGAATGGGTTGGAAGTCATACAACACAAGGTGTAGAAACTTAGTAACAAATTCTTAGGACTTCAAAGATAGGTTGGAAATACTAGTGGGGAAGGATATAATAATAAATTTATCTACCACATATAAAACTAACCCTTCAACCATTATAATAACCATCTTAATCCTTCACCTATCAAATTACATTAAATCAACATCTATGAATTAGCCTTTCCAAACTAGTGTAGAGTGCATCACACTACCCAATATAGAGAGTTGGATTGTGTTGAGTTTTGAACAAATTTTGACATATATAAGGATATGGATGGATATGAGGTGGTTATAAACCATTAAAATATGACCAACTCATTTGAGTTCCCTAGCACATTGATATCTCCAAGTGTGTTTATGTTATTATAAACCCTTGAGTTCCCCAGCTAGGAGGATAACAAACTTGAAGAAACCACTAATTAGTTACATGCTTGATAATAGTATGAGATAAATAAATACACATTAATAATTTGGATGTAATAAAAAACCCATACAATATTCACTCCCCCAAATAATTAGTATACTCCTCTAGATCCAAAAGCTAATAAATATCCCCCTTATCCAAATTGTAGAAACTAAAAACCTCTTATAGAATCATAACCTATCCTTAGTAAATATTGTTATAACATAGTAGAGGACATGAGGAAAATCAAGTAAAATCAGGTAATATATGAGATAATGTTTTCCATATTACTGAGCAACATGATCTTCTCTTGAAACCTTTGATTGATAAACTAGTCTAACCCAAATATAAGGAAATACACATCAATGTTGTGATACATAAGAATAAAGTTGAGGTTCCTCACAATACACATATTTAGAAAGAATTTATATAAATGTTTAGTCAATTCATGATCCTCAAAAAATGTCATGCATTCTATAAATTTAAAAATATTGGGATTAACCCCAATCATGTATAAAAAAAATAGTGGTCTAGTTAGATAAATCCAAAGTCAAGGTCATAGGTGAATTGTTGAATGTCTATATGCAACTACAAATATGAACCTGGTGTCTAAAATTTCATAGAAATCCAAATGGTCTAAATCCATAAGGCATACACATGATGTCATTAATTATATATTTGTCTAAGCACTTAAACAAGTAGATGGCCACATGAATTTTGCATATGTGGTTGCCTTGTAGAAGCATCATCAACAAAATATAAATTAATACAAAACCTTAGATGAAACATATGATCACTAAATACAATGCCATAAATGAAAAGGTTAATTTAGTATAACCTAAAATTAGTATCTATAATATTTCTATAAAATTTACCAAAGACCAAAATTGCAAACCTTCTAAGTCATTAGGCCTATGGTCCCTTTTTTTTATGTGCCCCATTCCAAACAAGGTCTCAAAGTAAGAATTATTTTGATTAGGCTGTAGGGAAAGTGACACTTAGATGTTTATAGACTATAGTTCCCTTGTGCCAATAATATTTTAGAGTAGGAGGCCTTGATTTTATACCTTAAACTTTCCATAAAACATAAGGTGAGTATTTGGATACTCTGACATGGTATTTAACTGGGTTAGGATCAATTTCTAATGTAAGATATCCTATCTAAATAAATAAAAGCATTAATCATGGGACTTAATAGAAACATTCAATGCTTTAAATTCAATTCATATTCCCAAATAGGAAAACCAAGTCATAGACTCTTGGACATACTCTACTACAAATATATCCCCACTATATTACTCTGAGTTTCAACACTTCTCCACAGAGCAAGTACTTTTCTTGTCAGTCCTAGATAATGTTGAAAACTTTCATGTTTTTGATTATGATAGGCATATCCTAGATTTCCTAAGTATAATAAAAGTATTCAGTACCCATATCATGGATGAAAATGAAAGGGATAACCTATTCAATAATGAATATGATGAGGATGAGATCATGAATGTAAAATAAAATTGCATCCCAAAGGGCATGATCTCCCTTGAAAGGATATTTTACTTGGATAAGTTGATTGAAAGGGTTGAGATACTAGTCTATTAGGATGAATGATCCAACATCATTAATATTGGATCAACAAATTATTGATAATGTGTTAGAAGGTATGCATGGATTTGTTATTGATGTCATGAAAGTGTCATTTTGAGTTGTCTTTGATGTTCTTGAATTTGAGTTTATGAGTCATGTTCTTGAGAAACCTAGCATGAAGGAATAAGGTTAGTAGCATGATGAGGAGAATAGTCTAAGGCTTATGATAAGAATATTGGTAGTCTATGAGCATGGTATGAGGTTGTATGACATGAGTATGAAGTGCTGATATTTAGTACAAGATGTTTTAAGGTGTGTTCAAGGTATAAGTGTGACTTATAGGTAAAGGCCTAGTGAGCAAAGAGACTTAATGTGGCATAATGAGGGGTGAAGTTAAGTTTCCAAGGTGATAGATCTCATGAGATAATTTTTATAGGTGTGAATGGTTGCATCAAGTATTTTGACCAAGTCTATGGTAAAATTCTTAAGGAGAAAGCATGAAATGTGGTTTTGAGGTTTTATGTGTCCACAGAATGAGGTATTACAAACTTGAGAAGGATTTTCTTATGCTAATTGACATGTGAAACCCTTGAAATAAGATCCAAGAAGTTCATGGTATTTGGGTAAGGGTCTTATCTTAAATTTCCTAGCTTTATTTTTTAGGTTGAGGGCCTAAGCTTTATGAACAAATATTAAGAAAGGAAGGTAGTTTAAACCCTCTCTAAAACCCTAACAATGACCCAATATGGAATATCTTGATATAGAAATGGATCATAATGAATTTTATGACCTATTTTTATTATTGTATAATGTAAATTACTCTCCCAGTTACCTCAAGGTGGTATTGGTCTATCATAAGAGTGAGTGGAAGCTATAGGAAACCCCTTATTTTTTGGATTTTTGATATAACAGGTAGGGTTGACTAGGTCAAAGCATGAAAATGATTGGTGGATGATGTGATATAATTATATTTTATGTCCATGTAATTTTATTATCAGGTTAAAAATTTGAAATATTCTAAATCAATCATGAAAGTTGGCCTATCACTAAAAAGGCCTAGTGAGGAAGACAATGAGAAAAATAGGCAAAAGTGGGAATGAGATTAGGAATGTGTTGTCATGAATTAATAATGGATAAAATTACATAGGGTTGACTTTAAAGACATGTAACACATATACATAATGGATATAATTTTTTGACATGTGTTTATATGGCAGAAAGTTGCTATCAATCTGACTTGTCTAACACAATTTGGTTTGTGTATAGTGAAACCATGAGATTGGTCTATAAGACCAATATTGCTATTAGACCTTATAATATATATTTTTAAATATGTTTTAAGTATTTTTAAATATCATATAAACCCATTTTAATTTCATTAAATTTATTATATATGGGTTCTAAGTCTTTGTTTTCATGATTGTGATTTGAAGTCTTTGACAATTATGAGTAGTCATCTAATACAAATGAGTATGAGGTGATTTGTCCAGAGTTGAAGAGTAAAATGATTATTAATCTATTATATATGTCCCATTGGTTAATTTTAATGTATTTTTATTCATGATAAATTACTATGAAGGTGTGAAAAGTCAAATATTCTTGATTGGTTTTTTAGGCTTGTTTGCAGTTATAAGTGAGCATATGGAATTGGTCAGTTTGAGGTATTTTTCCCTATATGGTGAAGTATAATAAAAATGGTGATGAATATAAGGTCATTATATCTATGAATAATTCATTTTTTTATTTTTTTATGTGTAAATTTTGAGAGTATACTTTAGATATTTAAAATAGACTTTCTGGCAGTGAAAAGGCCTAATTATGAGTAGGCCTAATGGTGTGGTTCAAAGAGTGAAATGAGATAAATGGTGTTATGGAAATAATGTGAGATTATAATGGGTATAATTTAATATTTTTTTAAGTGTTTCATCCATGTATTTAGGTGCATTATTTTCTAAGGTGGTCGAGGTGAAATGTGTGCTTTGAGAAAGCCTAATTGCATTAGGTCTCTATTAGGCCTAATAATGGTTTTAGTATTTATGAGTGGTGGCCAACCTATGTAGTGGTTTTTTATCACATGAAACATTTTTATTGATATATTAAAATGGTGATACAATTATTGATACGTTTTTATCTGATCAAGGTATGTGAAAGTAAGATCCAAGTATAAGAAGGTCTAATAGACCTAATTTGACTAAGTAAAATATTGAGGTGGTGAATGAATGAAATAAAAGTTTAGAAACCAGGTAGAGGGATAAAATACCATAATATAGGTGGTTTTAATATGTCATTAAGTTATAAATATGATTTTATAGATGATAAATAAGGTCATATGACCTAATTCTGTCAAGAAAAGGGTTAGTTCAGCGAAGAGGCCTAATAGGATGTTTGAGAGAGATAAGAGAGTGTGAAGAGACAAAAAATGTGATAATAATTATTTTAGTGAAAAAAATGTGTCCGAAGGTGATAAGTGGTTCTATTTGTCTAATTTGGTGCTAAGTCACCTAAGGGGTTGGTGGTTCCTTGCAAGTTGGTGCTTGTTAAAGGACTAGTTGAGTTGGTGCTTGACTAGTGAGGGGTTGGTTCTCCTTGTGGGTTGGTGCATCACTAAATTTTGATTTATTAATTATAGGAATATATTTCAATATATTTTTCAATGTGTTTTATTACCCATGAGTTTTTCCCACATATCTCTTTTGTTCATGTTTTATGTTCCTTCTTCATGCTCATATGAATGGTTGATTGTGCATTATTATATTTATATATTAATTTGAATGGATAATGAATGATAAGTGGAATTGAAATAAAAGTTTTTAAACTAATTAAACCCCATCTTAGTTATTTTTCTCCCAAAAATTGGTATCATATTTGATTCCTTATGTAGGCCTAATAACCTAAGGGAGATCTTTGAATAATAGGTATGGATTGTGATAATGAAAGTTTTTATTATGATTGCAATGAAGATCTATCCAGAGTCATTGAAATATATTGTAAATGTTTTTAAAAATAGTATAATCATATGGAAGAGTTCACCTAGCTTAGAATGAAAGTAAATTATTTAGAGGCACAAGTAGAGCAAGATACAATCAAGTTGAAGACATATCAAAAATTTGAGGAGAGTACTAGAAAGATAAACAATATTTTGAATAGTCAAAGGTCCTCTCATGATAAGACAGGTCTTGGTTTCAAATAATACCAAAAGGATTTCAAGGAGATTCAATTTCTAAATTTAATGATCTATCAAGGAGTGATAATGCTAGTAAAAAAAGACTTATACAAAAGTGGTCAAGGTTGAAGTCAATCATCAATAAGCCAAGAAGGGTTTTATTCACTCAAAGGATATCAAAGGCAATGGTGTATCATCCAATGATCATCAAAATACAGATGAGATTAGATTAAAAAAAATTATGTGGATTATTTTAATGGTTATTATTTCTCATGTGGTCAATTTGGGCATAGATTTGTTTATTGTAGATGGATAAGTAGAATCCTATGTTATAATTGAAACCAAAGAGGAAATTTTTCAAGAGATTGTAAGATAAGACCTATGAGGAAGACTAGCCATGTCAAGAAGATATGTGTTTATGTTACTAAAGAATGGATGAAGAAATTGGACCCTATGGATAAGATGAAGGAGAAGTAGGAATCTAGAGGATAAGAATCTATAATAGATCAAACTACCTTTCATACTTAGAATCAATATTTGAAGTGATACATAGATAGTGGATGTTTAAGTCACATAGCAGGAGATAAGAGCAAATTAATCACTTTGAGTAAGAATTTCATAGGATTAGTGAGGTCTGGAGATAACATATTTACTAATATAGTTGTAAAAGGTGCCTTGATCTTGGACAATAGGAAGACCAAGATAGAAAATGTATTGTATGTAGATGGATTGAAACACAAATTAGGAGTGTAATTCAAATGTGCACCCAAGGACATACCCTAACTTTTCATGACAATCGATGTGAGATAAGGAAAACAAAATCAGGTAGGTTAATTGCCAAAACCAAGAGAATTGAGAACAATCTATATGTATTGAATGAAATCATAAAATAAAAGTGCTTTATGAGTAAGAAAGATGAAATTTGACTATGTCATAGGAGGTTAGGAAATCTGAACTTTGATAATCTGGTCAAGATCAGATCCAATGGGTCCATAAAGAACATGCCCAAAATTTCCAAACTTACAGATGTTCTTTACAAGGCATGTCAACATGGTAAGCAGACTAGGAGGAGAATCAAGTCTGAATAATACTCTACTACTATACCTTTAGAAATAATTCATACCGATCTATGTGGTTATATAAGGATTCAAATTATTCAAGGTGATAACTACTTCATGTTGCTTATAGATGACTTTAGAAGAATGACTTGGGTAGCATTCTTGAAAGAGAAGTTAGAAGCTCTAGGTAAGTTAAAAACTTTCAAGGCTTTGGTTGAAAATGAGATGAATGTGAATATCAAGTGTCTTAGGTTTGAAAAAGGAGGAGAGTTTTGGTCAAATGAGTTTGATGAGTTCTTTGAGATCAATGGAATAAGAAGACAATTTTTAACTACTAGAACACCTCAAAATAATGGGGTAGTTGAAAGAAAGAATAGAAAAATTCAAGAAATGGCAAGGACCATGTTGAGTGAGTCAAAGTTGTTTGATGGCTACTCGAGAGAATCTATGGGTACTGTATTTTACACTTTGAACAGAGGAAAAATTAGGATCAATGGTGATAAGACACCATATGAATTATAAAATTGTAGACCTTCTAGTGTTGAACATTTTAAGGTGTTTTGAAGTAAGTGTTATATCAAGAGAGATGAGAAGGACTTAAGCAAGTTTGAATCAAAGTCTAAAGAAGGTATTTTCTTGGGATATTCATCAATTAGTACTGCTTACAGATGCTACGAAAAGAGGTTGTAAAATATAGTGGAGATCACAAATGTGAAGATTGAAGAGATAAATAAATCATATTCTCAATCAAATCACAATGAAGGATAGATAGAGATAGATTAAGATGAATAATAAATTGAGTGAAAAGACTCAAAAGGTCCTTCTAGGTAGATTCAAAAGGATCATCATGAATCTCAGATCATTGGTAATAAGAGTGCAGGTATATAAATAAGAAGAAAAATAGTGAGTAATGTTAATCAAGAGAATACTACCTTAATATCTAAATTTGAACCTAAAATCTATGGAAAATTAAGTGAATATAGGTTTTGGATAGATGCCATGAATGAGCAGTTAAATCAAATTGAGAAGAATGAGACTTGGGAGTTATTAACTAGGCCTAAAAACAAAAATATGCTAAAAAACAAGTTAAATGAGAATGGAAAAGTCACCAGAAACAAGTCTAGATTAGTATGCAAGGAATATGCTCAATTAGGAGTGGAATTTAAGGAAACCTTTGTTCCAGTAGCAAGGTTATAGGCTATTAGGATTTGTATTGCCTATGCAAGTTTTAAAGGCTTCAAGATATACTAGATAGATGTCAAGTCAGCTTTCCTAAATAGGAACTTGGATGAAGAAGTGTACGTTAATCAACCTGAGGGTTTCTTATTGAGTTATAAAAAGGACTATGTATGCAGGTTGAAGAAGGTTCTCTATGGTCTAAAACAACCCCCTAGAGCTTGGTTTGCCATACTAGACAAGTATCTTTCAGACCAAGATTTTATGAGAGGAGTTGAAAATAGTAACTTGTATATCAAGACTAAAAATGGCCATTAGTTGATAGTGATGGTCTATGTGGATGATATCATATTTGGTGAAAATAGTGAGAACATGACCAAGGCCTTTGCATAGGTGATGAAGTTAGACTTTGAAATGTCTATGCTTGGAGAACTATCCTTCTTTCTTGGGCTTCAAATTAGTCAATTTAAAAAATGTATATTCATTTGATAGGTCAAATATATAAAAGAGATGTTAAAGAAGTCTGACGTGGAAGATTTCAAGGTTGTAAGTACACCTATGGTTATAGGATTTAATCTAATCAAGGAGGATGAATCTTCAAGAGTCAATCAAACAAAATATAGAGCAATGATTTGGAGTTTGTTACATACTACTTATTTTAGACCTGACATCAAGAAAGTAGTAGGTATTATGGTAAGATTTCAAGAAAATCCTAAGTAAATTCATCTACAATCAGCCAAGAGGATACCTAGGTATCTCAAGGGAACTATGGAGTATGGATTATGTTACCCAAGGAGAAATAAGTTTTATCTAGTAGCCTATACAGTTGCATATTGGGATGAGAGTCTACATGATAGAAATAACACTAGTGGAGGATCCTTATTCTTAGGTGAGTGCCTAGTTTCATGGATAATGAAGAAGAAACCATGAATGGATTTATCTAATTGTGTGGTTGAGTACATTATAGAAGCTTCATGTTGCACTCAGTTGAAGTGGATGAGACAAAGCTTAAGAGATTAAAAAGTGGAGTTCGATGGTCCTAGTCTTATTTTTTATGATAATATTGTGCCATACATATTTCTAAGAATGTTATCATGCATTTAAGTACCAATACCATTCCTATCAAGTATCATTTATTAATATAATAATTAAATAAACAAATTATTAAGCTTGAATTTGTGTCTACCAAGGATTAGATTGTAATTATTTTGACTAAGCCTCTTCCTAAGGCTACTTTTGAACATCTAAGATAGAAATTGGGTGTGATTCTTGCTCCTAGAAATCAATAATAAATTCAAGTACTTAAGGGGAGATAATAAGGAGGTGATTTATCTCTAAGATTAGGAAATAAGTCCACAAGCTATGAGATCAAAGGGGAAGTCATATTAGTTTGTCAAGAAGAAGATGTTTGAGGCATGCATTGAGATAGGGGGAACTTGTTGATATGATATTTTATTCATGTTTATTAAATTTTTGTTGTAGGTAGTTCTTTGTCATTAATGTCAAAGGGGGATATTGATCTATATGGAGGAGATGTATGCCAATGAGAAAATCTTATTTCAATAGTTTTCCATCAATGAGTGGTTGCCATCAATGACAAAGGGGGAGATTATTGAGAATGTGTTCTAAGGTATGCATGGAGTTTTCATTGATGTCATTATAAGTTATCTTTGATGTTATTGAAGTTTATTTCATGAGTCATGTACTTAAAAGACCTAGTGTGAAGGCATAGGCTTGGTAACATGATGATGAGAACAGTCTAAGGCTAGTGAGAATAAGATTGGTAGTATGTGATCATGTTATGAGTTTGTATGACATGAGTATGAATTTTTGAGAGTAGTACAAGAGATTTCAAGGTGTGTTCAAGGCATAAGTATGACTTATAGGTATAGGCCTAGTGAGAAAAGAGACCTAGTGTGGCCTAATAAGGGGTCAAGTTAATTTTCCAAGGTACTAGAGATCATGAGATCACTGTCATAGGTGTGAAATGTTGTTTCAAGTGTGTTTACCAAGTCTTACATCAAATTCTAAAGGAGAAAGCATGAAATGTGGTTTGAGTTTTTTTATGTGCATAAAATGAGGTATTACAGACTTGAGAAGAAACTTCTTATGTTCATTGACACGTGCAAAGTTTTAATTAGGATCCAATAAATTCATGGTAGTTAGGTAAGGGTGTTAGCTTAAATTTATTTGCATTTTTTTGGGATTAGGGCCTAAGTTTTATAAATGATTTTTAAGAATGGAAGGCAGTCTAAACCCTCTCTAAAACCCTAAGAATGACCCAATATAGAAGATATTGATATAAATGGCTCAAAATTAATTATATGACCTAGTTTTATGATTAGATCATGTAGAGGAATCTCACATGTACCTCCAGGTGGCATTGGTCTATCAGAAGAGTGGAAGTTATAAGAAACACCTTGTTTCTTGGATTTTTGATATAGTAGGCAGGATAGACTATGTCAAAGAATGAAAATCATTGGTGGATAATGTTTGAGACTTTTAGTTTGTGTCCATGTAAGTTTATAAGTAGGTTATAGACTTAAAATATGCTAAACTAGTCATGTAAGTTGGCCTATCATTAAAAAGGCCTAGTGAGGAAGACATTGAGAAAAATAGGCAAAAGTAGGAATGAGATTAAGGATGTGTTGCCATAGATTAGGAATGGATACAATTACATAGGTTTTTATTTTAATACATGTAACACATATCCCTATTGGATATAATTTTTGTATATGTGTGTGTATGGTGGAATATTGATCTCAATCTGACTTGTCTAACATAGTGAGGTCTATGTATAGTGAAGCCATGAGATTGGTCTATAAGACCAATATTGATATTGGACCTTATAATATATTTATTTAAATATTTTTTAATGATTTTTAAATATAATATAAACCAATTTTAATTTCATTAAATATATTCTATATGTGTTTTAAGTCTTTGTTTTCATGACCATGTTTTGAATTCTCTGACAGTTCTAAGTAGTCATCTAACAGAGATGAGTATGATGTGATTTATCCATAGTTAAAGAGTCTAATGAATATGAATTTGTTATATAGGTATCATAATTTAATTTTAATTTATTTTTATTCATAATAAATTACTATGAAGGTGTGAAAATTCAAAGTTTCTTGAATGGTTTTGTAGGCCTATTTACAGTTCTTAATGAACATATAGAATTAGTCAGTTTGAGGTCTTCTGCCCTATATGGTGAAGTATAATGGACATGGTGATGACTATGAGGTCATTATATATTTGAATAATTTATTTTTTTATTTTATTATGTTTCAAATTTGAGTGTACGCTTTATATATTCAAAATAGACTTCCTGATAGTGAGAAGGCCTAATTATGAGTAGGCCTAATGATGTGGTTCAAAGAGTGAAATGAGCTAAATGGACTTAGGGACCTAAGGTGAGATTATAAAGGGTATAATTGAATCATGTGTAAATTTTTTAATCCATTTATGTAGGCTCAATATATTCTAAGGTGGTCAAGGTGAAATGTGTGCTTTGAAAAGGTCTAATTGCATTAGGTCTCTATTAGGCCTAATGGTGGTTTTAGTCCTTATGAGTGGTGGCCGACCTATGTAGTAGTTGTTTCTATTATATATTTTTTTTCATATATTCCAATTGTGATACAAGTATGGATATTTTTGTGTTTAATCAAGGTATGTGAAAGCAAGAGTCAAGTATAAGAATAAGGTCTAATAGACCTAATTTGGCTAGTAAGAATATTGAGGTGGTGAATGAATGAAATAGAAGTTTAGAAACTAGGTAAAGGGATTAAATACCATAATAAATGTATGTTTAATATTTTATGAATTTATAACTATGATTCTACAGATGATAATCAAGGTCATATGGCCTAATTCTATCAAGAAAAAGGCTAGTTGAGTGAAGAGGCCTAATAGGCTATTTGAGAGAGATAGGAGAGTGTGAAGAGAAAAATAAGGTGATCATCATAATTTGAGTGATAAATAGGTATCAAAAGGTGATAAATGGTTATATGTTTTTGATTTGGTTCTGATTCACCTAGGGGATTGGTGTATCCTTGTAAGTTGATACTTGCTAAAGGACTAGTTGAGTTGGTGTTTGACTAGTGAGGGGTTGCTGCCCCTTATGGGGTTAGTGCCTAACTAAATATTTATTAATTGATTATATGATTTTATTATAAGATATGTGTAAAATATTTTTATTCCCCATGAGTTTTTCCCACATAAATCTTTTGTTCATGTGTTATGTTCCCACTTCATGCTCACAATGGTTGATTATACATTATTATATTTCTATATTAATTTGAATGGTTAATGAATGATAAGTGGAATTGAAAGAATATTTTGTATAACAATTCACCCCCCAGGGATTATGATCCTAATTACATGGATTTTGAAATATATGAGCTCAATTGATTGATTATATGGCATAAATACATGATTACCTGGACTTATGATGACCTTAAAGTTTTTTGCCCTTGTGTGATAATGAAAATCATTCCACTTAAATAAGTTTATAAAACTTATAGGAAAATAAAAATATTGGAATCACAATGACTAAAAAAGGTGTCAATCATTATTCAAAACTTTTTATTCAATTCCACATAATCATACATGAACCATTCTAACAAGCATGTACATCTTAACAAGCATAAGCATCAAATCATAAGAGCATAAAACACATGAAAATAACATATACATGGGAAAACATCAAGGTAATAAAACCCACTGATTAATCAAATAGACTACATTCCTATAAGACAAACATCAATCTTTAGTGAAGCACCCACTTCACATGGAGCACCAACCCTAACTAGCTCGACACCAACTCAGCTAGGCTTTAACAAGCACCCATTTGTAAGGAAGAGCCAACTCATCAACCTTATTGTTTGATCACCTTTAGAAACCCTTGTTTCTCACACAATATATTATGATATTTTCCTTCATCTCTTCTCTCACTTTTATCCCTCTCAAATTGACGTTTATCCCTCTTCACTCAACTAGCCCTCTTCATGGCTTGATTAGGTCTTCTGACCTTGATCCTTATATGCAGAACCTATATTATATATTCATGAAAAATCTCTAGTGGTATTCATGACCTATTTTTTCTCACCAATGATCTATATCATTCTCTTATATTCTTTTGCTCTTCCTCTCTAAGCACACCAAAACAGGCTTAATCTACTTTGCTTTTATACAAGTCACTTGATCATATCCTTATTAGTTGGACACACATTATTATCTATTAGTTTAGCCATGAATAGTTATTATCATATTAAAATAAAATGCCTTAATCATGAATCAATCAACACATCATGTCAGCCATAGCTCAATTAGCCCTTACTCTTCTTTTAGGCTTTAAGGAGACCTAATAGGTCTTCTTAACAACATGTTACCCTTTGATATTTATTAAAACATATCCAAATATATCACATATTAATAAAAAACCATAGTCCACTCCAATAGACCCTATATAACTTCACTTTAGGTCCAACTACCATTTGAACCCTTTCTCAAATCACTGTTCATAAAAGGCCTATGCATATATATAAAATCTATCTTGAATAACTGAGGCATATACGCAATTTTTCAAAAAAACCATGGAAAAAATACATATTTATAAACATAATTACCTCATGTTCATAAAAAAAACTTCATCATATGCTTCAACTTAGGGCACACATGCTCAACCTCTTCTCTGTTAGATGTTTACTTAGAACTACCAACTAACTTCAAAACACAGTCAAGGAAACATGAACTTCTAACACCTGATTATATGAATTTAATAGATTTAAATGCATTTAAATGATCTTATATCATCCTTATATAAACATATATCAAACATATCATAATCTCTAATAGAAACTATTGGTCTTACAAACTAATTTGTTGACTTTCTTTCTCACAAACTCCACTTTGTCAGATAAGCCATTTTGGATTCAATGTTTCAACCTATTATACTAACTTCAAAGCTTCTAAAAAACATGGATAGATTATTTAAGTCCAAAAAAACATTATCATACACTTCAATTCATCACTCTTACATGAAAACACATTAGGAATGATCTTCTCACTTTTGCTTGATTTTATTACTGTCTGCACGACTTGGTCTACTAGCGATTAGCTAACTTGGATCAAAAATTTACACACTTGAGATTTATAACTTTTCCAAAAACCTTCATGGAAAAAAACTACAAGTCTCATACTTTTATCTTCATCCAATTAGAGACTTTGATTCGATAAAATTTCCCTGCTACAACAAATCTCTAAAAGATAATCACTTTATTATAGGATCTACTCACTCACCTAAGAAACCAATCACACCTAGAAATGCCTGAGAGAGTTTAATTCAACCTCAAATATCTTGTTTTATCAACCCAAATAAATTTTATCTATTTATAATAATATCTTCAACATTGAGTCATCATTAGGGTTCTATGAGGGTTTAGACCATCTTCCAGTCTTAATGATCATTCATAAAACTTAACTTCTCTTTCCAAAAACCAATTCTTATAAATTTGATCTATAAACCTTATAAATATATCATTAACCACATAAATTATCATTTAGATATTTCACGTGACAATGATCACTTAAAAAACCTTCTTGGATAAATAACTCTACATTTTCTGCACTTGATAAACCTCAAAATACTTTTTCAAGCCTTAAAATTCAAACTCTAACTTGAAAATTCATGAACATACTTAAAACAACTTTAATCACATTTATAAATGTTCAACTTCTTACCCATGTCATTGAAATTTATCTTGATGCCTCATCTAGCCACCATCTCTCTTTTGCTTTCTAAGCTTTGACCTGTTAATCACATTAGGTCTTGAATCTGACCTTCTATTCAACCTATAGAATTCACCTTGAAACTATCCTATGTTCCAATGCCTCTTGTGTATCCTCAAGTAGCCTCATAACTAACTCTTCTTTATATATTCAGCAAATCAACTTCATATCTAACCTTTTAATCATTTGCAAGGTTATAAACACCTCATGTAAAAAAACAAACAACCTCTCTCATGATCAAACATTGTGAAGCATTATTTGGAGCATTATCATATTTGTATCTCATTTAGAGTATCTTTAGAACTACTTACGTATATCTTTGGAGCATATAGTTTCTTCATTATAACTCACTCATTTCATCATGTTGCCTACACATACCATCTTACAAGGTCTAGACAAAGCATTAAAAGATGTTTGACACTTGACATAATGACCTAAAATTACTCATGATGATCCTCAATGATGTCACTCAAGATGATGTTAGAAAATTCTTCAAATAATACTCTTTTATCATTGCTTTTATATAACAACACCACTCACTATATTCGCATAAGAACTCATCATACACTTGCCTCACAGCTTACAAGAACCTTTGAAATCAATGACATTAGATTGACATCAATAAAATAACCATGAATCTTCATAAAAAACATTTGACATCAATGAAAACATTAAATACTAAATATCAATACTCAATGGAAATGCTCAACAATATCCTCCTTAATCAATGACAATGCTCAATAATCTCCCCCTTTGTCATTGATGGCAAACACACTAAGAAAATTATGTCAAAGACTCTTGATGGCAATCATCTCTTAGACTTGGTTCTTAACATTTCTCACCCTTGTTGATCTTTTATAATCTTTCTCCCCCTTTGACATGAATGATAAAGGTCTTCCACAATTATCATCTCTTTCAAAATGAACTCAAAATATAAGACACAGATCAAGATTAATCAATAATTTGAATATCTCCCCCTCAAACTAAACATCCACCATGATTTTGTTAGTAGTAGACATCAAGGGTCATTTTTTATTACTAAAATCATACTCTTTCCCTTTGAGCTGATACTATTCTCTCAAAGACACTGGATGACACATAGTCTTCAAAAACTATGGCTACCACCTATGATAACCATTCTCAAAAACATTTCTCAATCAGATCACTCTCCCAATTGATCCATTAAAAACTCAACAAATAAAGTCTATAAAGAATCTCAGACATAATCTCTCCTTAACTCTATACATATCAAAAAATAATCACTTTCTTTTATAAAGAACTCATAGATACCAAGCTCCCACTTAGACCAAGCATATCTTATTTAAAATAACTATACACTTAGATCACTTACCTTCCTTGATATGTTAGAAGAAGATTAAAACTCTTGATCACATACTAGTCTATCTCGTACTTGATACCAACTACAAAATTAGGGACTTCCCCTTTATCTTCATAGATCAAGCTCAACTACTCATACAAAAAGATCTCAAAAGCTGACCTCTTATATACCAATTATTTGCACTTTGACTTTAGATACTTGATAATAGCATTAGATTTTTTCAACATGCTACATATTATTCTTTAACCATAGAGTTATCAACATAGGAATGGATAATATCCATTTTCATCTCATTGTTTGCAACATAAGTTACCTAGAATCTTTTTAAAAAGAAACCTTCTTTGACTACAACCTCATGCTTCTTCATCTATGATCACAAGAACTCTCAAGCCACCAAACCTTCATGATTGAGCAAAATCAAACCATGATCATCATTAGAAAGCTAACTTTCTCTCAAGATAGAACCTCTATGAATATTCACCTACTTTCATAGACTTTTTAGTGTCTTCATGAAGCATAACAAAGACACCATATTCCATAGGATCCTAGAACAAGGTGAACTCAAGAGATGTCCACATCTCCTCTATTTCCTTTTTTCTCATCTTGCACTTAGTAGATGGATTAATTTATTTTAGAGTCCTTTTAGACTTGTCTTTATTATTTGGCTTACTATCCTCAATATCCATATTGATCGAAGGTATGTTGCTCAACTTATTGTCTCTTTCAACCATATTACCTTCTAAAAAATTATCATTAGAAGCTGACAATAAGTGTTCTTTGAAATGGAACTTACTCAACTACAACAAGTAGTTTACTTTGATCTATAAGCAACTTAGGACTAGATCTCACTATCTTTTCAAAAAATTCTAATAACATTTATTCCTCACACACCTTCTTATTTGATTCTTCTTCTACCACAATAATAAATCTATCTTGACCCTTGGGCTCAATCTGATCTACCCTTACTAACTTTGGTTTCCATTTCATTGTTTGACCCTTGTCATCTCTTGAGAACCTTCTTCCTCTATTTGGATAGAATCTAGAAATATGACCATTTTTATGATAACAATAGCAAACAATATCAATCATACCTCTTTCTTGATGATGACTATGATATCCCTTTGATCGATTGATTTTCCTTCCATAGTTCCATGAATGATCATCCCTTGAGACCTTTCTACAATCCTTTACTCTATGACCAAACTGACTACATAAAAAATAGTAACCACTAAAATAACTAGGATACCTTATAGCATTAGACTATCTGATAGGTCTTTTCATGTTGACCTTCTTGTCTTTCATAGTTTTATCCTTGAATATAGGTGCCTTATTTTGATCTTATTTGAAACCAAGACCTATCATGTCACTTGCATACTTTTGACTACTCGAGATATCATCTAGAGCCTCAGTACTCTTTTCAAATTTATCAAATCTCTTCATGTTTCTAAATGCTTAATCTAGCTAAGGTTTTAGAGATTCTATTTTAGTTTCATACATGATGTACTCTACCTCTTTAATCTTTAGTCTCACTCTCACAATATCCATCTGGGTTTCTACTTGTTGGATGATCTCATCATACTCCTTGGAAGTGTTGCCTAGGCTTTCCTAAAACACATTGATATGTTCATCATAGTCTTGAACTAATGACTTCAATTACTTGTTTTTATTCTTCTTCATAAGATTTAATTCTTCTAAGGCACTCATGAGCTCAACTTCAAGGTCCACTTCATCTTATCCTTCTTCACTGTAAAATTATACTTCTCCATATAATTCTACATCAACCATAAGGCCTTTCCCATTTGAACAACCCTCATTATCTGATTCTATGATTATGAACAAGGTTTCACTATTATCATGTTTAGATTCATTACTATCATCATCATTATCAGATGTGCATGAATTAATTACATCAGATGAGTTGTCTTCTTTGGTATAGAAACTCTTCTTATTTTTTAATGATCATTTCCTTCATTCTTCTTGAAATATCTCTTGTTCTTTTCAAACTTGTAGACTTTTCTATCATCTCCATGGTGTTAATCATGTTCTTCATTATGCTCAGATTTTTCCTTGTTAGGACACTTGGTTTCAAAGTGACCAATCTTGACACATTTGAAACATTTGAAGGGTAACTTACCCTTATACTTACCTGAGCCAAACCTCAACTTCCTAGAAAACATAGCTATTGTTAGAGGTACAAACCACTAAGAAAAGGGGGGTGAATCAATGGTGTAAAATAATCCAATTCAATTTCCAAATCTTTCAAACACTTAAGCATTCAATACAACCATTCATGAAGCATTCAAGATGTTTATAGCAATAAAAAAATAGATAATGTAAGATTACACACACAACACAAGATCTATGTGGGAATCCCTCTTAGGGAATAAAACCCACTCTCAAGCCTATAAACACATGGAATACTTATCCTATAAGATGATCACAAACATGAGATTGGTCAAGTATTTTTGACCAAAATTTAGTGAAACACCTATTTCACAAGGAACACCTACCTCTAGGATGATTAAGTCCTAACCACGTATTGGTCAAGTCCTTCAAACTGGATTTAGTGAAACACATGTTTCACAAGGATCACCTAACCCTAAGATGATCAAGTCCTTCTGACCACCTATTGGTCAAGTCCTTCTAACCTATATTTTGATCACCTTCCCAACACCTATGAAATGAACATCTCCTAAACCTTGATTTCCCACCAATCTAATGGAGATAAACTGTAAACTAGACCCCTTCACTTCTTCACACATCCACAAACATCCAAAATCACCTTTTGGATCACTCTACACTTCTCAGAAAAATATCTATCACTATCTCAATAACATTACCAAATGGTCATACACATAGTCGACACTCTGATCTACCTCTCAAATTAACCACCAAGCTCACACAAACATCATCTATCCTTTGCTCACACTCAAGGCACTCAAAACATTTTTTTGGGTGACTCTAGACCTCTTCGCTCATCCTTAAGCTTTAAACCTAAAAGAGTAGTATTATAACATCAAAAATATGACCTACAGGTCTTAGACACAATCATCAATATTCTCTTCCATCCATTGGGTACCCACCCTTTCTTTCCTTCACTCTACAACTCTCACACAAACCTCTTCTCTCAAGTCTCATAAGTCTAGAAATCACCACCTTTTATTTCACATTTTATAGATCCATCATGAATATCATGTTCACAACCTTATTTTTCATCCATATCACATGCCTTCACTCTTAAGGCATCTACATGGGTCACCTTTAAGCATTACCCTCTTTCAAATAGGCCTAAGTATCCTTTTAGGTCCCATGGAGACCCATTCACCTCTTTGACACTTGTTCAAGAAAAATTAGAACATAATAACACTTTAAAAATACATAAACCCATGCCACATAATCTATAGGTCCATCTTAAGTGACATCATCCATCACATCACCCTTCTACTATAACATAATTAGCCCAAACATCATTATGTATATACAATCACTAAGAATGAGCACATAGTCAACTTATAAGCCTTTGATCATATAGAATTTGGATTGGTAAAACCTATATAACCCACAAAAATGGTTTTAATGAAGTATAAAACATGATCCAACACTTATTTCATCTTAAAACATCAAAATACCATAAGAACAAACTCAATTACCCTTTTCAGGTTACTTGCAAAGCATGAACATATACATAATTAGACCTTAAAATATATATTTATGGATGTACCTTGAATTCCTATAAAACTTTTATTTTTACACCATGGTCAAATTCTAAATATATCAAAAGTTATAACATAAAAACTATAAACTGGTCCTCCCTCATAAATTTGAATATTTGAATTCCAATGGTCACTGAGCAACTGTTAAACTTTAAAAACTTTTCCATAATCTTGTGTCCTCGCATATTAGATAAAATAAACAATGTTGATCTATTTATAATTAGCTTGGTCTTTACCTTTTCTCATTATTTAAACATCGAGCACTTGTCATCATCTCGTTGCTTCTTGATAATTTGGAACAAACATGCTTCATCAATCTTTGTGGATTATTTAGGTCTTTATCTTGTGGTGCTACCCTCTGATCTAAGATTTGAGTTCTTAATATTGTGCCACATGGTATCTCTATGTACCTTCTACACATTTCACTCTTTTACTTTGACTTTCACCATCAATCTTTTGATAATATGAATGCTCACAAACTATTGATCTTCTGTCCAAGCTCTATGAATGTGAATCTTGTCACTAGCGCATTTATTAGTTGACATATTTAATTTTACATGCATCATTGGATCAAGATATATGATTTGAAATTTACCATTATATCTACTGACTAGTGACCTTAGACTTCAACATATTTAAACTTGATAGTCTCTGACTCGACACAGTCTGTAAGAGTAACTTTGAAGCTTTATAACTTGAGATAGAAAACACTTCAAGAGTCTAAATTTTCAAGGGAAATTCTTGCCACTATAGACAATGTCTCCATGAAATTATAAGTACTGAAAATAAATTCTCAAACTTTTTAGTTCATCTATATCTGCATGACGTGGAGTGATGGTTTGGCTAAGTATGGGAACCTCTACAATCTTCTTGGAAGGCCAACTTTGAACCTTAATAAAAAAAATTGTACTCAATCACATGACCTAAAACTTGAACCATAGAAAATTGGGATGAATGGGATCACACCCATATGACCAACTCACCCTAACTCATATATATGTGGTAATAATGACCTTGGTAAACTACCGACTCAAAGTTTTCTATCACATAACCAACTATGCCAAGATGAACATAATGAAAAACTAGATGAATAACATGCACTTACATAAGATATCCAATCCTACTTGACCTCTAATAGGACCTCTCACACATGATGAATGCTTAAGACCCATCCCTAATCATTCCTAAACTAATGATCAACCAATCCTTCTTCAATCATACTAGGATAAACACACTACACACTTTGTCATTGACACTTAGAATATAAATACACTTCATCCACTCACTTGGACACCTCCATGACATCACTTACAACTCTCCAATCTACCCCTCTCTCCAGATCACCTTCCTTCTCTCTCTTCAAGCATTCCCACAATAGGAACCTTCTCCCCCTTTAACATAATACAAAGTGGGCACATACTGATCCTCAAGACCTAAAAATACCATCAATAGGATAGGACCACCTTATAAATATGATACAAACTCCCCCTTACATTGAGCCTACCACTTCTTGCCTTGACAACTTCCTCTTGCTACATGACAACACTCTCTTCAACCAAGCACTACAACCAATGAATAAACAAAACATAAAAGTGCTAAAATTTTATGGAACTCACCAAGAAACATCTGAGATGAGTCCCACCTCATATCTTTGGGCCATTGCACCTATTGAACATCTTCAGATCTTTACACACCATGAAGAACACCATATAGGCTTAATAGCCTTCTCTCTCAAGCCACCTCAAGGACCACCAACATAAATGCATTCCACTCACCATACATGAAACATGATCTAAACCAACCTTATAACTCACCTTGAAACACTCATACCATGTTATTTTATAAAAACTGAGAAAAAACATTAAATCTTCACACTAGACCTATCTAGACTCCTTATAGCCCTACCTAGAACTTGCATAGCCCACAACTTTCAGTAAACATATTTTCAAGACCTAAAATTTCATATATAGAGCACTCTAATATGCCCCCTTAATCACACTAATTTTCATCACCTATATACTCTTTTGAAACATACTTCTTTCACAAATCTACTAGCCAATTAAGCCTCCATTTTGACTAAAATTTGAATAATTTAAAAAACACAAACCTTCAAATCTCTATGAATATTTATTTGAAAACCCATTTGTCCCATTAAACCTATTAATAACCCTTATAACTCAAATCATAAGGCAAACCACTTTTATAGCATAGCCCAAAACTCTAGAATCTCAAAATAAACAAGGTCAATAAACCTCCTTCTGGTCAATGCCCTCCTTTGAAACTTCTTGCACACCTGGAGACAACTATCACACACTTATAGACCAAGATTTTATCCTTCACACCTTTGGTAACCTTGAATTATTATACCATGGCTTTGATCTACAATAAGAAAGATAAACTTAAGAGCATATAAAAACCTCCAAAAGGCACAAATAGGATCATCAAGACACAAAACCACCTAGAACACATCATAAATAAATGCATAGATATTTTTGAGTACCAAAATATTCTTGACATCCCATCAATCTCATTATTCCATCTAAAAAAACCCATTCTGATCTTATAGACACTATATATACAGTAAAAACACCTTATGACATCTGTTTGACCTCATCAAAGCACTTCTTCCATCTTGACACACCAACTCCAACTAGAAATACTCCTCTCTTGCCTTATAGGACCTTCTTAAGAACACAACAAAAACACTTGATTATCCATTGAAAGGAATCTCTTAAGAATCATAGATAGAGACACCTTACTTCACATGATTCCTTAGAATAATGTGAAACCAGGAGCTACCCATAACTCCTCATATTCTTTCTCTTCCTTGGTCATCTGATACTGATAGTTCTTTTTATTCTTCTTCTTAATAAAAACAACTTTCTCATCAACTACAACATTATCTTTCTCTTCTAAGACTATATTGACAACATATGGGGATAACATAGATTCATGACATACCTTTTTAGTTGAAAAATCTTCCTTATAGTTTAGAACCTCATCATTAGGTATTGAAAACTGATGTTCTTTGCATGAAACTTACTCAACAATAATAAGATGCTCATTAACATCCAAACACAACTCAAAACTAGCCTCAACCAGAACCTTTATCTTCTCCTTGATCTGGGTCTCTTTATTCACAACATGAGTAGACAATGAGAGATCTTGGTACTCTCCAACTTCTATAGCATTCTCCACCATATCAAATAGATTACTTGGACCTATAGACTCATCATGAATAATAGTTACCACATTTGGTTTCTATGAGTTAACTTGCCTTCTTTCTTACACTCTAGGATCCTAATTAAACCTATTCTTGGGCCCTCTTTTTGTGACTTACCTAGTGGACCATGAAAACTCAACACATATTAGCATGTGGTAGTCACTATAAATGATTTCCCTTTTGAAATTGTTAGCACCAAATGGAAAAATATTCAATGATATTACACCAATTGGTAGGCAATTTCTTAGCACCTAGGTTTGAAGGAAAATCTCATTAAGTGCTTGCATGTGGTGGTTGAAGAGCATGGGTGTCAGAGTAGTGGAGCCAAAGGCATAACAACCCCCAGTGATAGCTCAGCATCCGATGTGCACCCATCCAACCTAGTAATAAGATGTTCCTCCACCAAACTAAATAAGCTTGAGCTTGAAGAATAGAGAGGTGATTAATGGTAGTTAAGCTCTACTAAAATTGAGAAGCACCACTTTATATTGTAATCTACATTGAACTAGGTTAGGAATTTTGAATGTAAATCCCAAGCTCCCTTATAAGCCACTAGGCATGAGTAGTTTCATAGATGATCACATCACCTATTTTCATTTTATGGACTGTGTATACTAAACTATGAATTAATGAAGAACATTATTGAGAGTAAGTGAGTGTTGTATTTTCTAAATGGTTATAGCATCATCTTATGATTGTGACTTGAATATAATAGTTATGATAGTATAAATGCCATCCTTATATATGTTGTTGAGTGAAGGTTTGCTCTAGGTTGTTAATGGCACCCTTATGCTAAATAGTGACTTGGATTAGTAGTAAAACTAAGTGTTAAACCTGACATGTACCAAGTTCCTAATACCTATGCTTAGAGTGCTAACTTGAATAATGGGCACTTAAGTATGATCTATTTCCTTGATTAGGATAATTTATTGAATGACACTTAACTGCTATACCTATGGATTATGCCACTAAGAGCTACATCCAGCTAGATATGAACTTGCACCACCATGGCCAAAACCATTTTCCATCAATAGGCTTGTGCCTATTGATTTTACCTAAAATATCCTTGCACCGATAGACCATCTAAGCTCATTCTAAAAAGGACTAAGTCCTATTGAGACTAAGGTTGTACCATGTTTTAACTAGCCTAATGCAGACCCTAGTCCCTTCATTATTGTGTTTCATGTGAGTTCATAAGGCTTGTAATTTATGTGAAATTTATGCCAACGTAGATTTGATTTTAAATGTTGTGCACTACAAACCTTGCTATATTTATTCCTAGTTTTATCAAGTACAAAACTGACTTGGCTTGACTGCTATGTGTCTGACTAAGCACAAAATCTAAACATGAGATTTTTATAAAACATTTTGGTTTTATTTCCAGGATCCATGTTGAATTTTGTTACTATAATGGTGCAATACAGTGATGCTTTGAATTTTTATTGAGAATATTGAGTGCTAGTTAGATCAAGTGGAAGATAGTTTCACGTAGAAGCATCTGACATGCCAAAGATGGAAGCTAAGAGAATGGGTGCAAACCTGCTTGTATGATGCTTTGTATTAGGTGTTATTTTATGAAATATTCAAGTATGTTTAATGTTGTTTGATCTCCTATACCACCTCTAGAAAACAAAGCTATGAATAGCAGCTTGAGTGGACAAAGGAGTGCATAGAGAGGATAGAGAGACTAGATGATGTTTAGATGTGTACTATAGACAAGTGGTGGAATGGTGCATTGAACATCTACATGTTGGAATTTTTAGTGTCAACCTTATCTTTCCTTGAAGAAGTAAAGTATGAGTTCTTTCACGAACCAAGAGGTGCATTCATAAGATGACTCAGCACTAAAATAAAGAAATTATTAGTGGATTATAGTATTGAAACCATAAGAATGGAAGACTAAAATCCTTGTGCATATGAACAAACACATAAGATGAGAAGGGGAAGTGTATGTGAGGTGTGATGGAAAGGGACAAGAAACTTGACACTCAATAACTTCAAAGGCAGATCTATAACAAGTGAAGGTATAGGCTGATAGAGGATCTACAACTTACAAGTGTTGAGAGGACCCATAGCAAGTGGGAAGGGCATGGGGAAGGATCCCTTGAATTATAGTGGTGTGATGAGAAAGAGGAAGAAGCAAGAGATTGAGCTCAATAGTTGGGTGTAGAATACCTTGGGTTCCTACAAGATAATGTGAATTATGATGTAGTAGAAGCACTTACCCTATTTGAATCAGAAACATAAGGTCATGCACTAAATTCTTGACTAGAAGATAGGAGAATGATAACTGACCTTGTTATCGATATTGGATTTGATAGACTTCAAGATTTTAACTAGGAATTTGTAATCAAAAAGGCGATACCTTACAAGTACTTTAACCAAAATACCATGAGACTAGTGAGTGTCAACCAAGGAATCTAGAACATAAGTACAAGCATCCCTGTTCAGAGAATCTCAACTACACTAACTAGGCAATAGCTCATAGGAAGTTGCCTAACACCATAAGTGAGTAGCACTACACCATCAATATTGACAACACAACCTACACCAATAGGGTTAGCACTCAACCCTAAAACTAGAGGCATTAGAGAACCAACTCTAACATAGATGCTGGGGGGTAAATTCTTTAGACTTTAACACCACCCCCTCAGTAGATTTATTACAAAATGGTAATGCACTTGCTTGAGTATTGTAGTGTAGAGAATGCCATGAAACATGTGCTCAAATATGAACTTCAATGGCATACTCAAGGTATTACCTAATTAGATTATAAAGTAACTTAGTTCATGACCACCTTGCTAGATCATGCCCATACTTGGTATCAAAAATTTGATCTAAACCAAGCTATGGTTGATTATGATATACTAAAGTAGGCCTTTTTTAAGGAATTTGATATTCTTAAGTTTGAGAAATAGAGCATTACGGTTCTCAAGGAGATTATCCAAGGGATATTTGAGAGCATGCACATATATGATGTGTGATTTAAGACTCTCTTTTATAACATTTTATATGACATCCACCCCTCCCAACATATGCAATGGTTTTTTCGGGGCCCTTAGTACTTTTCAAGAGAGCATTTTATATGAAGACCTTCACAGACCCCATGAAGTGCTTGAAGTCATGCTCTAGGTCAAGGTAGTAGGCAACACTAACATTAGGATCAACCCATTTATAAAGGTGTAGATCATATCAATGGCCTCCTAATTATAGAAGCTAACTATTGGTTTGATGCATGACACTTGTAGTAGATTTTGGTGTATTGATTTTGAGATGAAGTGGCATAACAAGAATAATTACCCATGAATAAATGTTTGTACCTTGCTTCTTAGCTATGAAGTTTGTCATAGGCCGCATGATTCTCAAAACTATCCCCTATTGCAATGCACCAGTAAAGTAAACACTACCATTTATTGCAAGATGTGTGATGCGTATACTCATTCAATAGTGGATTATTGAGTCATTAATGAGATGCACCAAAATATTGAGATAAGCACAAGGTAGGAAATGAAGGATATGGCTAATAAAATACTAGCTATGGAAATAAATGAGGCACATGTAGGTGAGGTGGAGGATGTGGTGGAGTAAGATTCCCACCATGATCATGTTACAAGTGTGGGTTTACTAAACATTATCAACATGACTACCCTATGCACCTAACATGTGGGTATTATTGAGGACCACATATGATCGAAGATTGCCCAAACTTGTATAAAAATTTGACTCAAGGTTGGCCTAGCATAAATAAGGGTGATACCATGATTAGGTGTGAGAAAAAGGAAGAGAAATGGGCTCTTAAGCTACAACATACTCATAAATAACCACCTGAGGTGCAAGCCATAACTTGAAATGGGTTCACCACTCAGCCACCTATTACATTAAAAAAATAACTACACTTAGAATATGATAAGCTAAGCCACACTAAGTGAATAACATGACCTAAGCCAAAAGCTACACCCTACCCTGACCTAACATGATATAAAGACATCCTACAATAAGCCATGAGTGTAATAAAAAAAATTAAGAGCTCCAACTGGACAAAGATTTATAATCACATACTAGTGTCGCACATAGGAAGAAAGATAGCTAGGAGGTTGAAGTACAAGAGTTGACTGAGATCATATGCCTCTTACAATCTAAAGGGATGTTGCTCATACTAAAAAATTTGCTTTTAGAGAACGTATGGAAGAGACTAGATGAGGAGGCCATGACTTATATGATTGAATTTACCACGTTGCATATGGAGTAGGTACATGAAGTAAGTCATACTCAGAATGTAGAGGATGACCAATAAATGATAATAAATGCTAACATCAATGGATGGTCAATTTGTGATGTCCTTGTAGACATGGGCACCAAGGTTAACATTCTAACCAAAACTACCTAGGAGAATATGGGATGGCCACCCTTGAAGCCTTCCCCTCATATGTTGTTTGTGGCCAATAAAACTTGAGTGTAACCTATCAGGATCCTAAAGGGCACCATTGTAGATATCATGGGTGTCGAGTTCTTATCTGATTTCAAGGAGATCAAATTGGTAGAGCATGATAACTACCTATCACTCCTAGGGAGGCCATGGTGATATGGAAATAATGTAGACATGCACTTCAAGAAGTGATACATGACTTTCAAGAATGACTGAGATAGGGTGGTGATCCCCCTGTCAAATAATCAAGGGCCTCCATATGTGAAAAGTATTGATCTTGAAGATGAGATCAACCACATTTATAACATCATAGCATGAGGCACCAAAATTTTTAACCCAAATAACTAAGAATTTCTCAAATGGGAAGATGGATAATCAACATATGATATAATAGATGTAGCCTACAACTAATGGGTCAAGGAGGATTATGAAGTGACTGGCTGAAGATGCCACCTAGTGTGAACAACTAGGCCAAGATTAGCCAAAATAGGACTGATTAGGATTGAGCACACTAAGAATATATGGGTTCCCCATGCCAAAAATATGGTGCAAAGGGTGTTTTATCTGAGTAAAGGGAATATTTCAATGCTCCCAAAATATTGAGGGAGCTAGCCTATAGAGGACTATGTCCACGACATTGAAGTATACATTTTCAAAGAAGCAGATAGGATGGGCATAATGGTGCATACCCTAAGGTTCACTATTACTAATTGGTGAGTAGTGAAAAAGGCCTAGCTTGACAACATGGCAAGACGTGAAGGTAGAAATATGCACTAGGTTTGAAAAGAGTAATGAGGACTTAGGTATACCTACTTACTTAGGCAATTTTGACCCAATCATGCATGTGTGCTTATGTAAATAAACTTGGACTATCTGTGATGAGAACATGCCCAAAAGCCTATCGCTGCATGCCTTCTACATAACCTTGAAAATATGGGCATGAGAATGGTATGTGTAGACATCTAATTCTTAACACCATTTGTGTTGAAATTGTCAATCTTACTTGAATTGCACTCAAATACACATTTTAGGTCAAAATCATTAAAACATCCTAAATGGTTCAAACTTGTCATTTACAGGTGTCTATTTAGGTCAAAGTATCCCTAAATATCACAATGCATTTTATGTGATACCTAACTTTGATCAATTCATTTTGAGTAAAAATGATGATTTTGCCTTTTTGTGCTCTGGATCACTGTTTTCTTCTAATTCATTGGTATATGCCACATACCTTTGTTATTTTATGTTGGCAGCATCCTAAATGGGAATATGATTCCAATGCATCTAACTTCACCTTCTTATTCTTCTCAAGTCAAATTATGACCCAGTAATATGATTTTTTGACCATCTTGATTAATTAAGGGCAAATTTCCAAATAATTGCACAAATGTTGATTAACCTTGTTTAAGGCTAATTAATCCAGATCAAGAGCTTAAGTGGATTTTTTATGAGAGTTGTAGAATATTTATTTTTGGAAATTGATTTCTATTAACTACATCACCTAATGACATCATTTCTTGGGAAGGCATCCCTAGGCCATAAATGCATAAAATATATGAATCATGGCTTCCCATGCCTCATTAAGACCATCCATGCCTCTTAAATGCCCCTTCTTCCAAAACCATTATAAGGGATATTTATGGATTTTAATTATATAATTGGATTAATCCATGACCACACATCTTAATCTTGAGATGGATGGTCATGGTTGATCTTGACCAATCTCAAAAATCTATAAATAGAGAGACCGTAGACATCATTTTCAAGCTTGATTTGTGCAAAGTTATTATGTTGAATTGTCTCCACAATCATTTACATTTGATCATTGATTTTGTATGCAAGATTCATTGATAGGCTAGTTTAGTGATTCCATATCATGAGCCTAGGTTTTAAAAAGAGTTCTTGAGACATTGGAGGAGTTGGCCACCATTTTTGTTGAAGACAAGAGCTCTTAATCAAGGGAGAACATGCTTTTGAGCCGTATTGGTATGGTGAATCCATTTGGGAAGAGATTATGATGTTGTTTTCTTTTATTTGTTTCTTTCCATTCTTTGTAATTTCCACATGAATAGATATTCTTAATTCAATTTGTTCTTATGCATTTTTCCTTTGATTTATTGGACTAATGTTTGACTAATCATGTTATGTAATCCTCTCTACATTTTGGCACACCCAGTGGGACTACACCTCACAAATATGGTCACAAATCTCTTTCAAATAAGATACTAATCTTTTCCATGCAAGATCTTAGAGTAGGAGGGCCAAAGAGTGAAATTTTAACTTAATTTTCCATCTTTCTAACAACATTTTTATTTCTGGAAACCTCAGTTTTGCTCTCTAGAATGATATCACTATTACACAGTAGTGATTTTATGTAAACAAAATCATTATTTGCTAAACAATAATTTTTTGGACCTTAGCAATGATATCATCATCTATGGCAGTGATATCAGCACTTGGCACAATGATATCATTCTTCTAGGCAGCAATTTCATTATTTTGAGAAGCAATATCATCATTCTAGGCAGTGATTTTTCAAAACTACGATATCGACATAACATGTAGCGATTTCATAGTAGAAACAATGATTTCATCTTTTCTATGTTTTTCTATCTAAAACAGTGATATTGATGACCAAAATAGTGATATTGTCTTCTTGGGTAGCAATATCATTGATTTGATCAGTGATTTTGTAAGGAAATAGTGATATTGTCTTTTTCTGTCTAATTTAACCCTTAATAGAAATATTATTGTCTGTAATTATGATTTTGTAGGGAAACAATGAGATTGACTGTGTAACAGCAAGATTGTAATAGAGAGCTAAATTTTTAATGTTATTTGCTCAAACTTAAGTGCTTCAAAGTAGGCTCTTATAATTGTGTTTTTTTAAGTTGAAGGGAGAGTTTAGAAGTTATTTTGATTGTTATTGACTAACTAAACACACATTCATTTGGGTTTAAAATGAACATGTTATGTTTTTACACATTTGGTATTTGGTGCCTCAAATAAACATATCATGTTAAATCTCATTAACATTTCAAGTTTAGTGCTTAAAACACATCATAAACTCTTTTAATATTTTTAATTTGGTGTTTTAATCATGAATCTAGGTTGAGTCTCGGATCTTCAATTTGGGCTTAAAATAAACCTAATCACACATTTCAAATTTTGTACAACAAATGAATATCACTTCAAATTATTTGCAAATTTGTTTGTTTTAGTGAAAAGAGATGTGCGTGTATGCTCTCCCATCCATCCCCTTTAGGTAACTTTTAGGATCAAAAGTGCCATCTCATTACAATTTGAGCCTAGTCCAAGGCTTAGAAAGAATGTCATCTAAACCACTCCCCAAAAACTCGTAATAGTTTGGGTGATCTTGAAAATGACCCTAAAGTCTTTCTATTTTATGTATTTTATTTTATTTTATATTGGCTTATGAGGGTGACTTCATTACCTCCCATAAGTTTCTTAGGGAAGCTTTGACCTAGAGTTTCACCTCTTGGCACTGAATTCAACCACTCCCACTAGGATCAAAGGTTTGAGTGGTTAAACCACCTTCTAGTGATGGAGTTTCACATGGGGCATATCTACACTGTGGACATCACACTACATTGAGTGAATAATAGGCTGTAGTGGTTACAAAAAGCATAAGACCTTTTTGCAACAACACAAGTGTTGCAGACACCCAATTACATGCTTTTCTTTTCCATCATGATGTGAAAGTCATTGTGTAATTGATTCCCCTAGAAACAAGCAAAAATAAATTAGTTTTAGTCAACCCCACATTGCCATACCCTTGTTAAGATTTGGATGATTATACTTAGTGTATTTTAGTCACTTTTTCCTTGGTATGTTTTGAGACTAAAACTTGTTTCTTTGTTTATAAACCATGCCAAAACCATGTATTTAAGTTGAGAAGGGTAGAGTTATGCTGCCCAAATCATGTCAAACCATTTTTGACTTTGAGTCTTTTGAAACATAACATGGATCACATCATTTGAGCATGCTTATGCTATTAGGCTGCTCACTTTGTTTCAAGACTTGTTTACCATTATATCAAAAACCGTTTATTTCAAACCATATCGTGTATACCATTTGGACCTTGTTTATGCACTTTCATGTTATCTGCTTTTGTCTAAGCTTGTTTGGTCTAATCCTAGTCTTCAACATTGCATTTTCAATTAACCTTGTCAAGTTTGGATCCAAACATTAATTTATTTATATTTAAGCCTCAAATTCATGGGGATGGTACATAGATCTTTTTATTTTGGGTTGCATAACTTAGGTTAAATGATTACCCAATTTTGAACACTATTGATTGTTTGTTGGTTCGAGCACTTATCCTCATCATTCTTTGTGCCTTTATTTGGGAGAACACAACCTTTCTCCAAAAGTCTTAGACATTAGAAATTTGATGTTAGGTTGTTTTATGCCAAATCTTAGCACAAACCATTTTGGAGATACAACTCCCCCCCTTTTTTAACTAAGGTTAAACCTTTTATCTTTTTGGACATCACTTTTTAGAGTTTACAAAATTCTAAGTCTTTTTTTTTAGATATTTCTTCATTAAATATAGATATGGCTAGTTACACTTATGGTAGAGTCTTGAATAATCCAACTTATGATAGAATGGTCACACAAAATGAATTTTATGACTTTAGTCAAGACCCCTATGGTGACAATATACTTTGTGAGACATATTTCTATCCACCTCACAATAATCAGTCATGGGAACATAGTCAAGATCCAACTTGTGATCTAACTCGAGATTGAGATGATTAGGTCTATCATAAAGACTTAGATGCTTTGGCTTATGCAAGTAACCAAACTAAGAAGCGTCTAGTTGTCACCATTTTAGGACCTCCTCTTTTGTTTTGCATGATAAACTAAACTAAGAAGCATATAATCATCACTATTTTAGGACCTCCTCCTTTGGTTCAAATGAGCAACCAAACTAAGAAGCGTCCAGTCATCACCATTTTAGGACCTCCTCCTTTGGTTCACATGAGCAACCAAACTAAGAAGCATCCGATCATTACTATTTTAGGACCTGCTCCTTTGTTTTTCAAAAACAACCAAACTAAGAAGTGGATGATCATTATCATTTTAGGACCTCCTCCTTTGATTTGCATAGGCAACCAAACTAAGAAGCGTCTAGTTATTACCATTCTTATCCCATCGCTAGTTTTTGATGGACCTATTATTTAAGAACCTCCATTTGATGAACTAGTTGTGTTTGATCCCTTCTTCAATAGTCTAATTTTTGGAGAGTCCATTATTAAACCACAAAACATTATTCCCATTAAAATAAATTTTCCCCATTTTAGAAATACTATGTCAATATTCGAGCTAAAATAAGAACTCTTACCTCTTCAAGAGCCATCTTATGAGGATCATAATGTGTTCAAAGTTGATATTTTGAAACTAATTATGAACCAAAACCAAAATGTTATTATTGAAACACCCATTTGTGATAAATGAACCTGTGACAATTTACCTATTCATATGTTACCTATCTTTAAAGATCCTCATCTCCTTGACAAGCCAATTTTGGTAGAGTTGTCTCTTGATCTTTTCCCACTCATTGAGGAGTCTCATTTTGATAGACATGATTTTGTTGAGATGTCCCTTGAGAAGCTCCCTATCTTTTAGGGATTTAACTTAAATGAGTCAATCTATGTTGAACCCTTCCAAGATGAATCAATTTTTATTGAGTCCATTATGCCATCACAGGCCGTTACTTGTCAAACATTTAGAATTCAATATAACATTATCAAAACAACCATATCAAATGAAAAATTAGAATTAGAGTCAGGTTTTTTTTTTAATCTAACATTGGATTTAGCATCAGAAATAGAATCAACATTAGTTACAAAATTGGATTCAAAGTTACTTCATAAATAGATTATAGTCATGGTTGTTAAAACATTGGTTATAATTGCCTTGTGGATTGATTTGAATATATTTGTGATCTATCTATAGTTTTTGAGGATGATTAATTTAGTATCAACGCAAGTTATCCTAGTATTTCTACTAGGATTGTGCTGCCTTTCATCATCCCGCCATTATTCCCACCCAACATAGCTATTATATTGACATTCCACCTCCTATAAACGTCGATTGGGACCAAGATAATCACACTTTATTGAACTACATCCATGGTGACATATCATTTATAGAATGTTAGTGGGGTCAAGACCAAATTCATGTAGAAGAAGAACAATCTCCTAGTGAAACCTTTTCGAAGGCCCTAGGGGAAGAACAAAGATCGAAGTCAGCATCTTTTAGTGAAACCTTTTTGAAGTCGCTAGAAGACAATCAAAGTCAAATATCAACATTTCTTCATGAAACCTTCTCAGAGGCATTAAGGGATGATAAAAGAAAATTCATTGGTGAAAACCTCATTGAGGCACCAATAGCTGAGCACAAAAGTTCTTCACTATTTATTGAAGATATTATTCAAGATCAAATCAAAACAACTTCCAATCTATAACATAAATAGATGGTATCTACTCTCAAGATCAAGCAATAGAACAATTTGGTGGTTTTATCAAGAGCATCTTCAGAGGTCTTTGGCCTTACCACAACCAAAATTATGTCAAATCTGATATTTGCAACATTATATATTACTAAAAGTCCTAATATTCATTTGTTTCCCATCCATTTTATATTCCATTATCACCCACCCATTTATTGCCAACTTATATCATTTATCACTGGCAGTACTTTCCTTTGTCAAGGCTATAATGATATCTCGTCTTAATGTTTGAAGGAAGTAGAATCAATGGTATACGAATATCATAAACACATTATTGAGATCCAAATTAGTAGTAAGGTCTTAACAGAGTAGTTGTTCCAAAATGGAATTGGGTAGCAACTTATAATTGATCATTTTTGTTATCTCACATATTGACTAGGATGTGCATCTCCATGTCAACAAGAGCAATAGAACCATTTTTCATTTACCATTTACCCATTGAACATTGTTCTTACCTCATCTCTTAGGGTTAAACCTATAGATCATTTTATTATAGGCATTATTATACCATTATGATCCATGAACCATGTTGTTTGAACTACATTAACTTGAGGTCGTTTGGGACTATATAGGCAATGCTCAATTTCTATTGAGGTCAGCTCAATCACCCCCTTTTACACACTCTCACCATTTTACAAGCAATCATTAAGTTTAAATGCTCTTGCCATTTTGTGATAAACCTAAGCCTACCTCTCACCATTTTGTGAGCAATTTAAGCTAATCATTGCTTGGGGGCAACTTTATTGCCACTATAGCCAATTGTATTCTGATTATTTTTGTATACCATTTATTTAATATTGACTAAAGCCTATTCTTAGTCATCCTATCTCATCCCATTTTGACATTGGTTCCTTAAATTCATCTTGCACTTTATACGAAGGGATTCCAATATGGTTTCAGGAGTTTTTAAATTTTGTGTTGAATGAAAATCTATGGAAGTAGTATGGCATTTGATCTGGTAAGTTATCTTTCATCTATCATCTTATTTGGTATTTTTGATTATAATTGCCTATGGCCAAATCAGTATTATTTTGATACCCCTAATTATAACCACCTTTGGGAAAATCAGAATTATGACATTGTCTCCTTATTATAACTATTGATGCAGTGGATTGCACCCTTGATAGGAGGCTAAGCTCTTGCCTTCCACATGTCACAATGGAAACTCCCCTCTTGCCTGTGGATCTGGCAAAACTAGGGGGAGTGTCTCTAGATAAGGGCTAGCTCCCTTTGATGCATTTGAGTTATTCCAATACGTTGCTAATACATACATACATACATACATACATATATATATATATATATATATATATATATATATATATATATATATATAATGGGGGGTGAAAAGAGAGAAGGATGCTGAAAAAATAGAACCTAACCTAATAGGGTGATGCACCAAACAAGTTTGATCTACTCACACTCACACTCTGAACCATAAGAACACATAAATGCACTTAAATTGGTAAAAGGACCAGACTGTAGGGAGCTTGACAGGGAGGCTTTAATGGAAACACATAGAAAAAGGACTTACCATAGGCGTTGTAGGAAAAGCACACTATTTAGTAACCTCCTTCTGCCTCTACGCTCCAAGTACAGCTCTTCTTGTCACCTACAGGAATAGCACCTTGTAGATACCAAGTGCATTGGTGTCAACCTTGTGAAATCATTAGGAAGCAATGACTGAACACAAGACTAACATTCAGACACACTCAGAGATATATCCAATCAGAATAGAGGTAGAAATGCGTATCCTATTGATTCCAAGTGAAAAATGGCAGGGCTTCACCTTACAATATAAGAGATAGCTTTCTCAAATGAGAAGTTATAATATATATAGAGAGAAGAGGGAAACAAAATACTTTGGCACCCTTTTACAAGTTGGCCCATGTGCATTGAGAGCATCAGGAAGAGGAAAGTCACTAAAAGATAATGTTGTGTCAGCTCTAATTTTGACTTTAGGTGTTTAAAAAACATAAGCTGTGCCATTTTTTTACAAATAAGACCACTCCTTGAAGGCATTCATGTAGTTTGTCTACTCATTAATGCAAAATGGAGAAAAATGGGTTGCCTCATTCACTATTTGTGCCCCTTAATGACCACTTGGCAGGCACTGTTCCAACCACTGGAGTAACTCCTTGAGTCGATGCCTTTCTTTGCCACTTGAATTATTTTGTCCATTTCTGCACTTGGCTCTTTTGTCTCTTCCTAGCTTTGTCTTTTCTATCTCCTTTGGCCCTTGAGGGCTATTTTCTGCTACTTCTTTGGCTCTTTAGGCTCTTCCATCAACAGGTCACTAGGTTCATTCTTAACTTTTGTCTTTTCCCAGCGTCATCTTTTCCTAGTTTTATCTTTTGATGGCTTTTGTCTCTTTCTCTCTTAGCTCTTTGGGTTCCCTTCTAGTTGGTGCTCAAGTACTTAAAGATCAACGGCTATTTCATTGCCATAAAATTGATGTCCATGGGCCCATCGCTATTTGAAAGCTAACGGCTAGTTTATTGCCCTGAATTTGATGGCTTTAGGGACGTCACCGTCCTTGGCAATTCCTTCAGCTCTTTTCTTTTGATCATTCCCAAAGGGGAAGTGTCCCTTAGGCTTTGGAGAAGTGTCCCTTCATTTTTCGGCTGAGAGTCCCCCGCAAGGGTGCCTGCCCTTCGAGGTCCTTCGAGTTATTTCTGATAGTCACATCCTTCAGACATTTTGTCTGAAGGATTTCTTCCTTTGTTTTTTGGCCTATTTCCTCAGGTATTGTCTTTTTAATCGGGCTTTTGTTTCAGCCATTTTTCGACAAAAAAAATGTCTGCAATAATTGTCTCAATCACTTCCTTTCCTTCAAAAATTTTCTTCGGGTTTTTTCCCGTGGCTTTTCCCAAATTTCTTTGGAATTTTTTTCAAAAGGAATTCCTTTAGACAAAAGTCTGAAATAAATCATTCTTGCCTTGCCTTGTCTTTTCATTTCACAGGATTTTCTCCTGAAGGATTTCTTCAGACAAAATGTTTGAAGGAATTCCTTCAGACATTTTGTCTGAAGAAATTCTCGTCCTTTGCCTTAAACAAATTTCTAAAGAAAATTTACCCTTTCAGCCTTGTTCACTTTTTGATCTTTTTTCAAGTGTTCCCTACCCTTTGCAGGGCACTTAGGTCTAGAACTACCCTCTACAAGGGCAATGGTCCTTTTGGAGACTCTCTTGAACCTTCTGATTGAACCATTCCTTTGAACCAAATGTTGAACCAATTGAGTGAACCGTCCCTTTGAACCAACCCATTGAACCCAGCCGTTGAACCAACTCTTTAAACCACTTCTTTGAACCAAGCTGACTAAATCAAGCTGATGAACCAAGCTGACTGAACCAAGTCATTGAACCAAACCAATTGAACCAAGCCTTTTAACCAAGCTGATGAACCATTTGATTGAACCTCACTATTAAACTTTGTCGATGAATTTTGCCATTGAACCAAACTGATGAACCAAAGCAAAAAAACTTAACCTTTGAACCAAAGCGATGAACCAAAGTGTTAAACCAAAACATTGAACCAATCGATTGAACTGATTCAATGGTTCAATGGTTCAAAGCTGCTAACTCTTGGAAAGATCATGTCGTTGAACCCTGACGTTGAACCACTTTCCAACCTTAAGGAAAAGTGTCTTGAACCATTTTTGCTCTCTTTCCTTGTGAATTTCTTTGGATAAGAGTCCAAAGAAGCTTTGTAAAACCTTGCACTCTTTGAATTGGTTCATCTACCGAAAAACTTGTGCAACAAAAATTGTACTAGCTCAGAACATCAAGGGAAGAAGAGGACTAATTTTGGCCTGCTTGACCATAAATGGTCAACAAATTTGTGACTCCCAGGGGAAGCATGCCTACTATGCTTAGAAGCTAGTTGACTTATAGTCCATTGGGCATGGAGTTAGAATGCAACTTGAACAAAGTTAGCAACAGCCCCAATAGATTCAAGAATCAATTATGAAGCCTTTACTCCCAAAAGGAAATGAAAACACACACAAGACTAAGAAAACTATTAACATGTGCAAAAGAACTTAGGGAAAATAGGAAAAAAGCAAGGAAAATATATACATGATGGGAGAAGGGCTCAGTGATAATTTTAAAGATGTATCCCATTAACTGGGATATATAGTCCTTCACCATCCAACCTGAAGAGTTGGAATGCATTGTGCTACTTGCACTGAGTGATGATGTATGGACCACTCCATAGGGCATCAAACTTTGGATGTTTTCTAGGCTTAGCTTGGTTTGCATCCCATTTCAAGATGATGTCTCCCTTAGAGAAACCTTTTGATAAAGATTTCTTGTCAAAGTGTTTCTTCATCTATTATTGGCAACTGGTCATAGAAGTCATAGCCTGGTCCCTTATCTCTTGGAGCTCCATTAGCTCACATAGTCTAACCTCCATGATGTTGCCTTCTTCTAACTACAGCTAGTGAGTGAGGTCCAAGGCTAGAAATTCAAGTGAAATGGGAAGCCTAGCTTCCCTTCCATATACAAGTGTGTATGCTGAGTTGCCAATTTCCCTCTTTGGAGTGACCCTATCTGCCCACAGGGCTATTTTCAACTTGGCATGCCAAGTTCTCTGATTCTCCTCCATTGTTCTCTTAATGATCCTAATCAGATTCTTATTGGTGGACTCAGCCAGCCCATTCCCCTATGGGTAGTAATTAGATGAAGTGCTAAGATAGATACCATATCTCAACACCCATTCACTCGCTTTAGTTCCAAAAAAAGCTAAAGCATTATCTAAGATTATGGTAGCTGGAACCCTGAACCTTGCCACCAGGTCTTCATAAAAATCTAGGACTGCACTTTTGTTGGCTTCCTTCAAAGTGATAGCCTCTACCCATCTTGTGAAATAATCTATGGTGGTTAGGACCCACTTGTGTCTAGCATTAGAGGGAGGGTTAATCATCCCTATAAAGTTAAGGCCCCATTGCATGAATGGCTACTCCACCTGAATAGGCTGTAAAGGCATGGTAGCCAGTGGTTGCTTCCCATCAATAAGTGCACACTTCTGGCACTTTAATACCTAGGCATGGGTGTCCCTGAATAGGGTAGGCTAGAAGTAACCAGCTCTCATTATTATTCTAGATGTAGGCCTAGGAGCAAAGTGACCACCAGATGGTCCATCATGGAACACAGACAACACCCTTTTAGCCTGACTTGGGTCTATGCACCTTAAAAGGACTCCTAAGAGATCCCTTCTGAATAGTACTCCATCAATTAGGACATAAGGGAGAGACTAGAGTTTGAAATATCTCCTCTTGGTCCTATCAAGGCCCTGCAAGCACTCACCAATGAGAAGGAAATGCCTTAAGTCTGATGTCCAATCCTTCATAATAGATGGTTCTTCTTCTGTAGCTGCATCATGAATTAGCTGACTATCCTCTTTTTACTATTTAAAGTCTATAGCAAGGTGTTCACATAGGTCTCTCCCTCTTACTAGCTTGGTGATCTTAATATCCATGTCGTACTCCATCACCTTAGTGATCCACCTCGCTCTCTTTTCATTTAGGTCATAGTTGGTCAAGAAATCCTTAATGTTGGGATGCAGAACCATGAGGTGAATTCTACTATTGGAAAGCATATGCCTAAATTTCTTTAGACTCTATATGACTGTAAGGGCCTACTTTTCCACATATGTGTACCTGGCCTCAAAACCCTCTAGGCCTTGGCTAAAAAGCACAAGTGGTTGCTCAAGGTTATCACCATTGGCTTGGGTAAGCATGGCAGAGATTACCTCTTCATTTCCAAAGGTGTAGAGGTTGAAATCCTTGGTGAAGTTAGGGCTGATCAAAGTAGGAGCCTAGGCTATAGCCTACTTGATCTCTTCAAAGCTATCCTTTCTTTGTGCTGTCCACGTGAACTTCTCATCCTTCTTCAGCATAGAGGTTAATGGCTTGACTACCTCTGCAAAATTTAGAATAAATCTCTGGATGAAATTTATTTTGCCGAAGAAGCTCTGTAGGCCCTTATTGTGTTTAGTCAAGGATAGCTCCAAGATGGAGAAAACTCTCTTTGGATCAATGGTCAAGCCTTCCTTAGAAACAACATGGCCAAGGAGTTTACCCTCATGGACAGCGAACATGCATTTCTTCAAGTTGAGAGAGATACCAAACTCTCTACACCTCTCAAAGATTTATCTAAGGTGTTTCATGTGTTGGCTCACCTCCTTAGATAAAAATGTTAGGTCATCAAGATAGACTAGCACGGTGTTAATTATTAGGCCTTGAAAGGCCATGTCCATGGCTCACTCAAAGGTGGCACTAGCATTGGACAGTTCAAATGGCATTTCCTATAAGCAAATGTCCCCCATTTGGTAGTGAAGGTTGTCTTGTACTGGTCACAGTCTTGCACCAAAATCTAATTATACCCTAAATACCCATCTAGGAGGGAGAAATGCTCACTGCCTATCACCATTTAAAGGATCTACTCCATGCTTGGGAGAGGATAATGGTCTTTCAAAGAGACTCTATTGAGGTCTCTAAAATCAATGCATAGTATGATCTCCCCATTCCTTTTTTGGATAGGAACAAGATTGGCTAGCCAAGAGGAGTATTTGATTGGAAATATTATCCTAGACTCAATCAACTTGGTTAGTTCCTTGCACATGAGAGGCTCAATCTTTGGGTTGATAGGCCTTTGCTTCTGTTTGATTGACTTGGTGCCTTCTTCTAGGTCAATGGTATGTTGAGCCAAACTTGGGTCAAAACCCTTCAAATCTCTATATTCCCAAGCGAAGACATCAGTAAACTCTTGGCACAACAAGGTGAAGGCCTACCTTTCACAGTCCGTGCACACTTTCCCAGGTGCAAGAAACTTATCTTTAAATATTTCAATCTTCTCATAGTTCTCCTCCTTAATTGTGATGCTTGCTTTATCGCTTTTTAAATGGTCATCTTCATTGAAGATACTCTCTAGAGTGACCAAGCCTTTAGGCAGTTTATTGTTCTTCAGCTAAATAATTTGGCTACCATATTGTTGTTGTAGCTTTGCCTAGTTTTTAGCAGTGAACTCAGATTCTTCTTACAAGAAGAGTGTTATTTGCTGGTCACTATCAAAGACCTACCAATTAGTGATGTTGTTAGGTACAAAGGGATGGATTTCTACTTTCGAGTGGCATGAACTATGGTCTCAACCTAATTACCTAAGGATATTAAACTAGGCACCAACTGCTGCCAACCTATCTGCTTGCTTGTTCTACTCTCTAGGAATGGATGTAACATTGAAATCAAAGAAATTCTCCACTAAGTCCCATACCCTATGTTTGTAGGACTTTAGTAAAGAATCCTTTGTCAAATTTTGGCCTCTTACCTGATTAACAATCAAATCCCTATCACCAAAACCTTGCAGCTCTTTGATTCTTCTTTTCCTCACCCACTCCAAACCATGGATGAGGGATTCATACTCTATAACATTTGTCATGCAAAAAAATTGAAATCAAAAAGATAAAAAGTATTTCTCCTTTGAAGGAGAAACTAGCACCACTCCACCACTAGCTCCCAACTTACTTCTTGAGCCATCAAAGAATACTTGCCATAGAACTAAGCTTTCTTGGCTTGCTTTCATCAGATTTTGTAAAAAAGTACCCTCTTTGTGTATGCAATAAATTACAAGGCCTACCTCTTCTATGAATTTTTAAGGATCATGCTCAAAGTTGTCACTTGCCCATTCATCTAAGAGCAGGTCAGCAACTTCTTCAAGGATAGAGGATGGAGACTAATCCACTTAGAACTCTTCCTGGCCAATAATGGCATAGCTGACATTTGTCACCTTGAGTGATTATGTTTCTAGATGATCTCTATGGAGTGGCTTTGATTCAATCTTAACTTTAGTCCCATACTTGGTTCTAAAAACTAGATAAGACCAGTTTGCTACCAGGTAACTGCCTATCTTGATGTAAAATCCCTAGACAAGCAAATGGCAAAGTAAGGAGGGACATTCACAACTACCACATCATGAGGAATTGAGAAGGTTAGGCAAGCATGTAGCATCAAGCTCAAACCTTTCACCACCCCAACTGTCTTTGTTGGTGTTCCATCCAACTGCAAGACTCCCTTAGTCATTTCTTCATATTTTAACCCTAACTTATCAGCTATGCATTTGGGCATCATCAAGGTGCTTGCTCCACTATCAATGATGAAATTATGCACCAAGAAATCTCCTATGACCAAGGATAAATAAAAGGGGGGAACCTTTTCCTCTCTATTAACTCAACTTGATGTGGAAGGCTGCCCATTCATCATCAGAATGTTATCAGCTTTTGCTGGGATAATTCATTCATTCAGCTTGTGCAATTCTTTTTGTAGCATGTCCTTTTGCCCTGGTATTGATAATGAATCCCAAAAGGAGATGTTCATGTGTAGCTTCATCTGGTCTACCACATTAACTCAAGGGTTTCCTTATTTCAAATTTTCTTTGGGATTAATTATGGCCTGAGGCACAGTCTAAGGTGCTAAAGGTACAACTGGTGGTCTGAAGTTTGGAACCCTTTGGTTTACATGTGATGAAGAAGGTATTATTGATGTTTGGGTAACAACTTAAGCTTCTTTCATTAATCTCCTTTTGGACCTTGTGTTGGTTGTGACATAGTCACCCTGATTGTCTACACTACCCACATAGTTCACTGCATAAAACTCACCCTCCAGGTGATTCATGAGAGTAGAATTAGGCTAAGTCTGACTGTTGCTCATGATGGGTTGCATTGAAGCCTCAAATCTTGGGAATTGAGTGGCTACCTGATTCTCTTGTATATTTGTGTACTGACTCGGCATTTCATTTGTATAAATAGCCTAATCTTGACCATATACCATGGTTGAGCAACTAGGTTGTTCTTGTACCAGATTGTTTTGAGCTAGCACCATGGCCTTGGATGATGAAGGGGTGCCTGGATTGTAGCCTTGAAAAGGTCTAGCCTATGCAAATTAACCCTACCCTTGATTGTAATTTTGGAAAGGGGGTCTATTTACTTGACCATACTATTGATATCCTTGATTTGGTCAATTGTTTTGAGCTTGTTGCCTTTTAATAGCAACTAGTTCATTTGTTATGCTTTGTAATAGACTTTGACTTCATGCAGGTCATTTGATGAAGTAGTAGGTAGATTTTCTATGCCAGGTAGAAGAGCTAAAGTGGGAGTAGCAGTCTAAATTAGAGGTAGCATTTCAGGAAAGAGTGGCATATGAGGCCTAGGATTTATTTTTCTAGCCTGCACCAGGCAATTCTCAGCCGCTATAGCTATGTCATAGGTGGTAGGCAGCACATCTCCTCCCATGGATTATATCATAACAGTAATGTCATTGTTCAACACTTTCAAGTAATAGAGAAAAGCATAGCTTAGAGTTGGCCTTACTAAAATGGGGATTCTATCTCATGTCTTCTAAAACTAAGTGTTGAAATCTTGCATGTATTCGTGTGGAGCTCTTTTCATTATAGTCAGTTGCTCGGCAAGTGAGAGGTGGTCGCTCTTCTCCCCAAATCAGTTTGTCAAGAGGATACCCAATTCATTCCAGGAATTGACTGAAATTTTGGGTAAATTCCTATACCAGTCTAGAACTTTACCCTTGAAAGATAATGCCAGCAATCTGATTACAATGTTTTCCTCAGTGACATTGTGAATATTGTAGAGATTAGCAATGTTTTTGATGTGTTTAATAGTGTTAATGGGCCCCTCTCCATTAAATGGAGGTACACTTTTAAGGATTTCTCCTGGAATTGGGTCATAATGCTAGAGATTTAAAGGACTCTAACAACAAAAAGTCATAAAGGGTAATGCCATAGCTATGACAGGATGCAATTGAGGCCTTCTTGCGTAGGTGTTTTTTATGGCAGGTCTAGGAAAGTGATTTGTTGAATAAGGATGAGTCCTCTTGAACCTTAGTCACTTTGCTGAGTTCAAAGGCAATTCAATGAATTCAAAAGGGAAACCCTTAGCAGTATATCATGTGGTGATTTTAGGCATAGAAGGTTAGACTGATTTTTGATCAGAAACTGAAGCTTTTACCAGTGGAGTCACCAGATGCTAAAAATGGTTGATTTTTTTGTAATAAGACTAGCATCAATCCTAAAACTTTACTAAGTGTAAAAATTGAGTCCCACCAGGCATGCCAAAAACTATTGACATAGTGGATTGCACCCTTGATAGGAAGCTGAGCTCCTACCTTCCATACGTCACAATGGAAACTCCCCTCTTGCCTGTGAGTCTGGAAAAATTGGGGGGAGAGTCTCTAGATAATGGCTAGCTCCCTTTGATGCATATGAGTTATTCTAATAAGTTGCTAATGTATACATACATACATACACACACACACACACACACACACACACATATATATATATATATATATAATGGGGGTGAAAAGAGAGAAGGATGCTGAAAAAATAGAACCTAACCTAATAGGGTGATGCACCAAACATGTTTGATCTACTCACACTCACATTCTAAACCATAATAACACATACATACACTTCAACTGGTAAAAGGACCAGACTGCAAAGAGCTTGATAGGGAGGCTTTAATGGAAACACACAAAAAAAGGACTTACCATAGGCATTGTATGAAAAGCACACTGTCTAGTAACATCCTTCTGCCTCTGCACTCTAGGTACAGCTCTTCTTGTCACCTACAAGAATGGCACCTTATAAATACTAGGTGCATTGGTGTCAACCCTGTGAAAGCATTAGGAAGAAATGACTAAACATAAGACTAACACTCAGACACACTCAGAGATATATCCAACCAGAATAGAGGTAAAAATGTGTATCTTATTGATTTTAGGTGAAAAATGGTAGGTCTTCACCTTATAATATGAGAGATAGCTTTCTCAAATGAGAAGTTACAATATATATAGAGAAGAGGGAAACAAAAGACTTTGGTGCCCTTTTACAAGTTGGCCCATGTGCATTGAAAGCATCAAGAAGAGGAAAGTCGTTGAAAGATAATGTTGTGTCAACTCTAATTTTGACTTCAAGCATTTAAAAAACATAGGCCACACCATTTGTCTAAAAACAAGACCACTCCTTGAAGGCATTCATGTGGTTTGTCTGCTCATTAATGCAAAATGGAGAAAAATGGGTTGCACTATTCATTGTTCGTGCCCTTTGATGACCACTTGGAAAGCACTATTCCAATTACTAGAGTAACTCCCTGAGTCGATGCCTTTCTTTGTCACTTGGACTATTTTGTCCATTTTTACACTTGGATCTTTTGTCTCTTCCTGGCTTTGTCTTTTCTATCTCCTTCGGCCCTTGAGGGCTATTTTTTGCTACTTTTATGGCTCTTTGGGCTCTTCCATCAGTAGGTCGCTGGGTCCTTTCTTAACTTTTGTCTTTTCCCAGCATCATCTTTTCCTAGTTTTGTCTTTTGCTGGCTTTTATCTCTTTCTCTCTTAGCTCTTTGGGCTCCCTTCTAATTGGCACTCAAGTATTTAAAGATCAATGACTATTTCATTGCTATAAAATTGACATTCATGGGGCCATCGCTATTTGAAAGCTAATGGCTAGTTTATTGCCCTGAATTTAACAACTTCGGGGACATCACCATCCTTGGCAATTCCTTTGGCTCTTTTATTTTGATCATTCCCAAAGGGGAAGTGTCCCTTTGACTTTGCAAAAGTGTCCCTTCATTTTTTCTTTGAGAGTCCCCCACAAGGGTACCTGCCCTTCGAGGTCCTTCGAGCTCCTTTTAATAGTCACATCCTTCAGACATTTTGTCTAAAGGATTTCTTCCTTTTTTTTTTGGCTTATTTCCTTGGGTCTTTTCTCTTTAGTTAGGCTTTTGTTTCAGCCATTTTTCTCGTGAACAAAATGTTTATAAGAATTGTCTCGATCACTTCCTTTCCTTTAGAATTTTTCTTCATGTTTTTTCCTGCAAATTTCTTCAAAATTTTTGTCTGAAGGAATTCCTTCAGACAAAAGTCTGAAAGAAATCATTCTTGCCTTTGTCTTGTCTTTTCATTTCATAGGATTCTCTTCCAAAGGATTTCTTCGAATAAAATGTCCGAAGGAATTCCTTCGGACATTTTGTCCGAAGAAATTCTCATCCTTTACCTTAAACAAATTTTTGAAAAAAAATACCCTTTTGGCCTTGTTCACTTTTTGATCTTTTTTCAAGTGTTCCTTGCCCTCTACAAGGGCACTTAGGTCTAGAACTACCCTCCACAAGGGCACTTGGGTCCAGAACTACCCTCCGCAAGGGCGCTGGTCCTTCAGGAGACTCTTTTGAACCTTATGATTGAACTGTTCCTTTGAACCAAACATTGAACCAATTGAGTGAATTGTCCCTTTGAACCAACCTGTTAAACCCAACCATTGAACCAACTCTTTAAACCAAGCTGACTGAACCAAGTTGATAAACCAAACTGACTTAACCAAGTCATTGAACCAAACCAATTGAACCAAGCCAATGAACCATTTGATTGAACCTCACCATTGAACTTTGTCGTTGAACTAAAGCGATGAACTTAACCTTTGAACCAAAGTGATGAACTAAAGCGTTGAACCAAAACATTAAACCAATTGATTAAACCGATTCAATGGTTCAACAGATCAAAGTTGTTAACTCTTAGAAAGATCATGTCATTGAACCCCAACGTTGAACCACTTTCCAACCTTAAGGAAAAGTGTCTTGAACCATTTTCACTCTCTTTCCTTGTAAATTTCTTAAGACAAGAGTCTGAAGAAGCTTTGTAAAACCTTGCACTCTTTGAACTGGTTCTTCATCTGCCAAAAAACTTGTGTAACCAAAATTGTACTAGCTCAGAACAATAAGGGAAGAAGAGGACCGATTTTGGCCTATTGGACCAAAAATGGTCAACAACAACAACCACCTATGGGAAAATTATGAACAACACCCTTTTATCATGCATTACCACATCATCTAGTCATTACTATTATCGTTCGCATTTGTTTGTGAACTTGGTGTGACCTAGTTAATTTTCCATTACCTTTTGTGTGGGCATAATTACTGTGACTTGGGATTATTTTGAGGTTATCTAGGTCATTCTTGATTCATGTCAAGGTCAACTTAGTCCCTCTTATCATATGCTCTTGTTGTATTGCGAGCATTTTAAGTTGGCATGCTCTTGTCATTTCATGAGTTGGACCGTTCGGTGTCTCTTAATCCTCTAATCAAGTTGAGATACTTAGAAAATTCCAAAAAACATTTGTAAAACATTAAAAAAAATTCAAAAACATTTTGTGTGTGTTTATTTGATTATTATTTATTGTTTGGTCTTTTGTTTTCCTATTTAGTCTTGCTTCTTTATTTTATTGTTTTTCAAGTATATCTTGATGGTCCACATAGATCTTGATTATTTATATCTTGGTCTCATGTCATTAAGATGTTCTTGATTTTTGTTTTTTTCTACATTCTTATTCTGACTTAAATCTTGATTATTCATATCTTGATTTTCAATTAGGTTCATTAATGTTTCTTTTTCTTTGTCTTTGCTTTTTTGTTTAAATGTAAATAATTGTAACTCTGGTTTTGGTCAATGTTTTACCATGATCCTTAGTTATAGGTATTCACATTTGAATCAGTTTAGTGCAATTGGAATATTATGTCATTCTATGTTATTAATACTTATGATGCCTAATTTATTGTGTTATAGCAAGCACTTTATGCTCTGGTCTCAAAGTCTTTACATCAACATTAGCTCCGATGAATAGTTCTCAAGAACACTTTGCATAATATAGGCTCATGATATGAAATTAGGTATCTAGGTATTATGCCTTTTAGCATTCGACTCTATGCTTAGGCATGTATCTCTTTACATACATTATGAGTTTAATCAATTTTTGGTCAGTTTCCTTCATCACTCATTTCATTCTCTCCCAAACTTGGGTGAACTACATTATCTTGAAGTTCAAGTTGGAACATGAGTCCATGGAAATATGTAGGTATCATCCACTTATCTAACACATTTAGAGTTAGCTCGACTGTCTTTCATTATTCTTTTCTTCTCTTTCATCACTTGGCGGATTCTCATATGCCTAGTTTTATGTGGCTTTCTACAGCGAACTCAGCTTCTTACAAGAAGAGTGTTATTTGCTAGTCACTGTCAAAGACCTACCAGTTAGTGACATTATCAGGTAGAGAGGGCCAGATTACTACTTTCAAGTGGCATGAACTGTGGTCTCGGCTTATTTCCCTAGGGATATTAAACTGGGCACCAACTGTTGCCCGCCTATCTACTTGCTTGTTCTACTCTCTAAGAATGGAGGTAACATTGAAATCAAATAAATTCTCCACTAAGTCTCATTCCCTATGTTTGTAGGACTTTAGTAAATAATTCTTTGTCAAATTTTGGCGTCTTATCTGATTGACAATCAGCTCGTTGTCACCAAAAACTTGTAGCTCTTTGATTCCTCTTTTCCTCACCCACTCCAAACCATGGATGAGGGCTTCATACTCTACAACATTGCTCGTGCAAGAAAATTGAAACCAGAAAGCCAAAAATCATTTCTCCTTTGAAGGAGAAACTAGCACCACTCCACCACTAACTCCCAACTTATTTCTTGAGCCATCAAAGAACAACTACCATAGACTTGAGCTTTCTTAGCTTTCTTTCATCATATTTGGTACAAAAGTACCCTCTTTGTTTATGCAATAAATTACAAGGCCTACCTCTTTTATGAATTTTTAAGGATCATGCTCGAATTTGTCACTTCCCCATTCATCCTAGAGTAGGTCAGCAACTCCTTCAAGGGCAGAGAATGGATATTAATCCACTTGGAACTCTTCCTAATCAACAATGGCATAGCTAACATTTATCACCTTGAGCGAGTATGGATCCAGATGATCTCTATGGATTGGCTTCAATTTAATCTTAACTTTAGTCCCATACTTCGTTCTAAAACCTAGAAAAGACCAGTTTGCTGCTAGGTAGCTGCCTCTCTTGGATGTGAAATCCCTGGACAAGCAAATGGCAAAGTAAGGAGGGACATCCGCCACTACCACATCATGAGGAACTGAGAAGGTTAGGCAAGCATGTAGCATCAAGCTCAAACCTTTCACCACCCCAACTATCTTTGCTAGTGTTCCATCCAGCTGCAAGACTCCCTTAGTCATTTCTTCATATTTTAACCCTAGCTTATCAGCTATGCAATTGGGCATCATCGAGGTGCTTGCTCCACTGTCAATGATGCAATTATGCACCAAGAAATCTCCTATGACCAAGGATAAATAAAAGGGGGAACCTTTTTCTCTCTCTTAACTCAGCCTGACGTGGAAGGCTACCCAATCATCATCAAAATGTTATCAACTTTTGCTGGGACAACTCATTCATTCAACTCGTGCAATTCTTTTTGTAGCATGTCATTTTGCCTTGGTATTGATAATGAATCCCACAAGGAGATGTTCATGTACAACTTCATCTAGTCTACCACATTGACTTGAGGGTTGCCTTCTTTCAAATTTTCTTTGGGATTACTTACAACCTGAGGCACAGTTTGGGGCGTTGAAGGTACAACTAGTGGTTTGAAGTTTGGAACACTTTGGTTTACATGTGATGAAGAAGGTATTGCTGACATTTGGGTAGCAGCTTAAGCTTCTTTCATTGCTCTCCTTTTGGACCTTGTGTTAGTTGTGACATAGTCACCTTGATTGTCTACACTACCCACATAGTTGACTACATAGAACTCACCCTCCAAGTGATCCATGAGAGTAAAATCAGGTTGAGTCTAACTGTTGCCCATCCTGGGTTGCACTGAAGCCTTTGAGCTTGGGAATTGAGTGGCTACCTAATTGTCTTGTACATTTGTGTAGTGACTCAGCATTTCATTTGTTTAAATAGCCTAATCTTGACCATATCCCATGGTTGAGCAACTGGGTTGTTCTTGGAAAAGATTTTTTTGAGCAGGCACCATGGCCTTGGATGATGAAGGGGCCCCTAGATTTTAGCCTTGAAAAGGTTTGGCCTATGCAAACTGACCCTACCCTTCATTGTAATTTTGGAAAGGGGGTCTATTTACTTGACCATACTGTTGATATCCTTGATTTGGTCAATTGTTTTGAGCTTGTTGCCTTTTAAATAGCCACTAGTACATTTGTTACACTTTGTAATAGACTTTTGATTTCATGGAGGTCATTTGATGAAGTAGTAGGCATCTTTTCTATGCCTAGTAGAAGAGCTAAGGTGTGACTACTAGCCTGAATTAGAGGTAGCATTTCAAGAAAGAGCAGCATATAAGGCCTAGGAGCTATTTTTCTAGCCTACACCAGGCAAATCTCAGTCGTTATAGCTATGTCATAGGTGGTAGGCAACACATGTCCTCCCATAGATTGTATCATAATAGCAATGTCACTGTTTAACACTTTCAAGTAATAGAGGAAATCATAGCTCAGAGTTGGCCTTACCAAAATGGGGATTCTATCCCATGTCTTCTGAAACTGAGTGTTGAAATCCTGCATGTATTCATGTGGAACTCTTTTCATTATAGTCAGTTGCTCGACAAGTGAGAGGTGGTTGCTCTTCTCCCCAAATCAGTTCATCAAGAGGGTGCCCAATTCATTCCAAGAATCAACTAAATTCATGGGTAAAGTCCCATACTAGTCCAAAACTTTACCCTTGAAAGACATTGCCAGCAATCTGATCGTAATGTTTTCCTAAGTGATATTGTGAAAATTCTAGAGATTAACAATATTTTTGATGTATTCAATAGTGGTAATGGGGCCTTCTCCATTAAATGAAGGTACACTTTTAAGGACTGTGCCTAGAATTGAGTCATAATGCTGGAGATTCAAAGGACTCTGACCACGAAAAGTCATAAAGGGTAATGCCATAGCTATGACAGGATGCAACTGAGGCCTTCTTGCATAGGTGTTTTTTATGGCAGGTCTAGGAAAGTGATTTGCTAAATAAGGATGAGTCCTCTCAAACCTTAGTCTCTTTGCTAAGTTCAAAGGCAATTCAATGAATTCAAAAGGGAAACCCTTAGCAGTAGATCATGTGGTGATTTTAGGCATAGGAGGTTAGACTGGTCTTTGATCAGAAACTGAAGCTCTTACCAGTGGAGTCGCCAGATGCTGAAAATGGTTGATTTTGTTGTAACAAGACTAGTATCAATCCTAAAACTTTACTAAGTGTAAAAACTAAGTCCCACCAGGCATGCCAAAAACTGTTGACGCAGTGGATTGCACCCTTGATAGGAAGCTGAGCTCTGCCTTCCACACGTCACAATGGAAACTCCCCTCTTGCCTGTGGGTCTAAAAAAACTAGGGGGGAGTCTTTAGATAAGGGCTATCTCCCTTTGATGCATTTGAGTTATTCCAGTAAGTTGCTAATACATACATACATACATACATACATACATATATATATATATATATATATATATATATATAATTGGGGGGTGAAAAGAGAGAAGGATGATAAGAAAATAGAACCTAACCTAATAAGGTGATGCACCAAACATGTTTGATCTACCCACACTCACACTCTAAACCATAAGAACACATACATACACTTCAACTGGTAAAAGGACCAGACTGCAGGGAGCTTGACAAGGAGGCTTTAATGGAAACACAAAGAAAAAGGACTTACCATAGGTGCTGTATGAAAAGCACAATGTCTAGTAACCTCCTTCTACCTCTGCACTCCAGGTACAGATCTTCTTGTCACCTACAGGAATGGCACCTTATAGATACCAGGTGCATTGGTGTCAACCTTGTAAAAGCATTAGGAAGCAATGACTGAACACAAGACTAACACTCAGACACACTCAGAGATATATCCAACTAGAATAGAGGTAAAAATGTGTATCCTATTGATTCCATGTGAAAAATGGTAGGGATTCACCTTACAATATGAGAGATATCTTTCTCAAATGCGAAGTTATAATATATATAGAGAAGAGGGAAACAAAAGACTTTGGCGCCCTTTTACAAGTTGGCCCATGTGAGTTGAGAGCATCGGGAAGAGGAAAGTCACTAAAAGATAATGTTGTGTCAGCTCTGATTTTGACTTCAAGCATGTAAAAAACATAGGCCACACTGTTTGTCTACAAACAAGACCACTCCTTGAAGGCATTCATGTGGTTTTTCTGCTCATTAATGCAAAATGGAGAAAAATGGGTTACACTGTTCACTGTTCGTGTCTTTTGATGACCACTTGGCAGGCACTATTCCAATCGCTAGAGTAACTCCCTGAGTTGATGCCTTTCTTTGTCACTTGGAATATTTTGTCCATTTTTACACTTGGCTCTTTTGTCTCATCCTGGCTTTGTCTTTTTTGTCTCCTTCAGCCCTTGAGGGCTATTTTTTGCTACTTCTTTGGCTCTTTGGGCTTTTCCATCAGTAGGTCGTTGGGTTCATTCTTAACTTTTGTCTTTTCTCAGCATCATCTTTTCCTGGTTTTGTCTTTTCCTAACTTTTATCTCTTTCTCTCTTAGCTCTTTGTTCTCCCTTCTAGTTGGCACTCAAGTATTTAAAGATCAATGACTATTTCATTGCTATAAAATTGACGTTCACAGGGCCATCACTATTTGAAAGCTAATGGCTAGTTTATTGCCCTGAATTTGATAGCTTTGGGGACATCACCATCTTTAGCAATTCCTATAGCTTTTTTCTTTTGATCATTCCCAAAGGGGAAGTGTCCCTTTGGCTTTGGAAAAGTGTCCCTTCATTTTTTGGTCGAGAGTCCCCCACAAGGGTACCTGCCCTTCGAGGTCCTTCGAGCTCCTTTTAATAGTCACATCCTTCAAACATTTTATCCAAAGGATTTCTTCCTTTGCTTTTTGGCTTATTTCCTCGGTTCTTTTCTCTTTAGTCAGGATTTTGTTTCAGCCATTTTTCTCACAAACAAAATGTTCGTAAGAATTGTCTCGATCACTTCCTTTCCTTTAGAATTTTTCTTTAGGTTTTTTCCCACAAATTTCCCAAATTTATTTAGACTTTTTGTCTGAAGGAATTCCTTCAGACAAAAGTCTAAAAGAAATCATTCTTGCCTTTGCCTTGTCTTTTCATTTCACAGGATTTTCTTCTGATGGATTTCTTCAAACAAAATGTCCGAAGGAATTCCTTCGGACATTTTGTCTGAACAAATTCTCGTCCTTTACCTTAAACAAATTTCTAAATGAAACTTACCCTTTTGGCCTTGTTCACTTTTTGATATTTTTTCAAGTGTTCCCTACCCTCTGTAAGGGCACTTGGGTCTCGAACTACCCTCTGCAAGGGCACTTGGGTCCAGAATTGCCCTCCACAAGGGTACTGGTCCTTCGTGAGACTCTTTTGAACCTTATGATTGAACCGTTCCTTTGTACCAAATGTTGAACCAATTGAGTGAATTGTCCCTTTGAACCAACCTATTGAACCCAACCATTGAACCAACTCTTTGAACCACTTCTTTGAACCAAGCCGACTGAACCAAGCTGATGAACCAAGCTGACTTAACTAAGTTGTTGAACCAAACCAATTGAACCAAGCCTTTGAACCAAGTCGATGAACCATTTGATTGAACCTCACCGTTGAACTTTGTCATTGAACTAAAGCGATGAACTTAACCTTTGAACCAAAGTGATGAACTAAATCGTTGAACCAAAATGTTGAACCAATCAATTGAACCAATTCAATGGTTCAATGGTTCAAAGTTGATAACTCTTAGAAAGATCATGTCATTGAACCCCGACGTTGAACCACTTTCCAACCTTAAGGAAAAGTGTCTTGAACCATTTTCACTCTCTTTCCTTGTAAATTTATTAAGACAAGAGTCTGAAGAAGCTTTGTAAAACCTTACACTCTTTGAACTGGTTCTTCATCTACCAAAAAACTTGTGCAACCAAAATTGTACTGGCTCAGAATAGTAAGGGAAGAAGGGGACCAATTTTGTCTTGCTGGACCAAAAATGGTCAACAATAACCACCTATGGGAAAATTATGAACAACACCTTTTTATCATGCATTACCACATCATCTAGTCATTACTATTATCATTCGCATTTGTTTGTGAACTTGGTATGACCTAACTAATTTTCCATTGCCTTTTGTGTGGGCATAATTACTGTGACTTGGGATTATTTTGAGGTTATCTAGGTCATTCTTGATTGATGTCTATTAGGTTGTGGAGCTAAAAGCTTCACCAAAATGCAAATAGGAGGAGTTACAGAGGTTACAGAGGTTACGAAGAGTTGTAGAATGAGTTGCAAGGCAACTGACGTCAATCTGATCAACCAACGTCAGTCAGATAGCAGTGCAGAAGCAACCGACGTTGGTTACAAGTCAGCCGACATCGGTCAGGGAGGAGCCGACATCGGCAACCTGTGTGAGCATGCAATTTGCATGCAGATTTTGGAGAGTCTATTTTTGGACTGTCAGTTTGCATGTTAAAGGCTAATTATAGTCTTAGAGTTGTGAGTCTAATTATTGTAATTAAGATAGTCTAATTATTATAAGCATGAGATCTATATAATAGACTCATGGGCTATATTGTAAACAAGTGCTAGAGAGTAAGAGAGCAAAATAAGCTCCTTCAGAGAGAAGAGAGCAATGGTGTGTTCCTCCTAGTGCCACAGTACCAAGTGTGGGTGCTGGTTTGGAGAATCAAAAGGGTTCTTCGTGCATGTATGATCTTGGTCAGCAGGTGTGCAGGACCATGTTTGGAGATCTACAATGGTGAGTAAGGTCTATTGATTTACAGGTGACAGCAAGGAGAGGGAGATCTACTTGGAGTACGGTTGTGTACTTGGTGTACTGGTAGCGTTGTTACTGATTGGTGGAGGTGAACAACAACTCTGTATTGGAGTTGTGTGTTGGGACTGTAAGAGAAAGAGGGAAGAAGTCGTTGAGGTGTGGCAAGCCTTTGAGGTAGAAGAAGAAGTGGCATCTTCTTTATTGTATTTTCTTCTGAGTGATTATTAATACAATTGTGTATTGTCTCTCATATCCTGTGTTATTTCATATTTCTAGTTACTTATCATTCTAGTCAAATTCCGTGTTTAGTTGTTAATATAACAGGTAATCATATATACTCTTATTGAGGAGTAGGATCCTGATATTGGTATCAGAGCTTTAGGTTGGGTTGACTAACAGGTGGTTTCAGATCTGGTTAGTGTTTGTTGATTATAGGTCACTCACAGGGTTTTCAGATTGAGTGGGAGTATAGCAATGGCAGAAGAAAGTAAGCTACAAATGGAGAAACTAAATAGCACGAATGGTCTGATTGATGGAGAGAAAGAGTAGGTAAAGGAGGATTGTTGGTCGGTAGAAGATCAACGTGTAGAAGCAGATGTTACAGGGGATGTTGCACAGATTGCTCTGGATAAAGTAGAATCTTTGCTTACAGATTCTTTTGCCTCTTTCCATGCAGCCCGAAATAGAGCATCTCTTCATGAGTATGTCTTTGGAGACTTTGGAGAGATTTATTTAGGGGTTGGTGAGCCTTGTCAGATTATTGACGAAGGGGAAGTGAAGCTGAAATTGCAGATGGATAACACACAGGTGTTGAAAGAGGTCATCCAGGGCCTAGTCTTGGAGATGAGTCTAATTTCTTCAAGAAAGTTGGGTGATGGGAGATGCACAGTGACTCTCACAGCGAATGCACTTGAATTAGACTATGGTAAGAAAGTAGGTATCCTTTATCTATCTACTTATATTACTGATTCACCTTCTATTGCAGAGATGTGGCTTCGTAGGCTTAGTCACATATGTAGGAGGGGAATGTAAGTTTTTAAGCGGAGGTCAGATGTCATTGACAAACTTAAGAACTGAAAAGCCTTGGTTTTCATGGAGGAGATGACAGATAGAGATCAGTTCAAGGGGCTGAGGAATTTTGAGCAGGGCTGTGTTGATTTAAACAGGGTTTTGACCCAAAAGGAGCTCGTGGGTAAAAGTTATCACTCACAAGGAGAACACAGAGACTGACATCGGTTAGAAAACCGATGTCGGCGTCCATGTAGGGACCAACATCAGCTATGTGTAAACCGACGTCGATAACTCAGGGGCAAATAAACACTGACATCGGTCATGGAGAATCGACGTCAGTGATGAGGCAGTTGCAGGGAACTGATGACGATTGGGTGCAGACTGAGATGTGACCGGCATCAGTTACTGAGACGGATTTTGGGCAGATAGCAAGCTATCAAGGAGTCTCAAATGCCCATATGGAGGAATGAAAGGGTAAGTAAGCCTCAAATTCATCATTTCCCTTATTTACTCTACTTGTTGCTCACTGATGGTCAAGAATCAAGAAGTCATTAAAGAAGTAGAATAGGTAGATCCAGGAAATAGTGGGAGCTTGGCATGGATGAGGATTGTGATTCTTTGGATAAGAATCAAACAAGAGTTTTTGGTGGAGTTGCCAGCGGGAAGAAAGCATTGAGAGACGAATGGATGTTCAGGATGAAGAAGAGTGAGAATGGACATGTGAGACAAAAGGCCAAGGTATATGGTCTTGAGCAAGCTGCAGGACAGTGGTACAGGTTTTGACAGGGGTATGACAAAGCATGGCTTTGGTCAAGGTCATTGTAACCATTGTGTTTTCTTTACTAGGTGGATAATGATTGCAACATTATTTTGTTATTATATGTGGTGTGGTTGCTTGTTACAGGGTTACACATGCAGGGAGTTTCTGAGCTAAAGGTGAAGTTAGTTTAGAGGTATGTCACAAAAAATTTGGAGCAGCAAAATTCTTTGGCATAAGAGACATGGAAGATCACAAGTTGATTTTGTCTCTAGTGGGAGCTGATGTGAAGAAGGTGTTGGCGAGGTTCAAGATGCAGGATGTAGAATCGGTAAGCACACCAAGTGCTAGACAGTTCAAGTAGAGCTTAGAACAATGTTCAAAATCACATGAGGTCTAGTGTAGACTTGAGTTTTCCCAAGCAGTGGGAGTTGTCAAAAATTTTGGAGCCAATTCAGGGAAGGAGTATTGGAGGGCAGTTTAGTGGATTCTCAGGTATCTGAGAGGGACTAGCAGCAGGTTAACATGTTATGCAGGGTCAAGGTCTTCACTACATGGAGTTGTAGGTTTGAATGTGGCAGGTTACTTGGATGACAGGTGTAGCATCACATGGTGTGTGGTGGTTGGTCTTTAGGGTTGAGCTTGAAGAGGGATACAAGCCAGGGAATAAATTAGATGATGTACAGGTATAGGTACAGGTGTAGTTGTTTATCTCCAAGTGAGAGATTGTTAGGTTGTGGAGCTAAAAGCTTCACCAGGATGCAAATAGGAGGAGTTATGGAGGTTGTGGAGAGTTGCAGAATGAGTTGCAGGGTAATTGACGTCGGTCTGATCAACTAACGTCAGTCAAATAGTAGTGCAGAAGCAATCGATGTTAGTTATAAGTTGGTTGACATCGGTCAGGGAGGAGCCAACGTCGGTAACCTATGTGAGCATGCAGTTTGCATGCGAATTTTGGAGAGTCTATTTTTGGACTGTCAGTTTGCATGTTAAAGGCTAATTATAGTATTAGAGTTATGAGTCTAATTATTGTAATTAAGATAGTCTAATTATTGTAAGCATGAGATCTATATAATAGACTCATGGGCTATATTGTAAACGAGTGCTAGAGAGTAAGAGAGCAAAATAATCTCCTTCAGAGAGAAGAGAGCAATGGTGTGTTCCTCCTAGTGCCACAGTACCAAGTATGGGTGCTGATTTGGAGAATCAGAAGGGTTCTTCGTGTATGTATGATCTTGGTCAGCAGGTGTGCAGGACCACATTTGGAGATCTACAATGGTGAGTAAGGTCTATTGATTTGTAGGTGGCAGCAAGGAGAGGGATATCTACTTGGAGTACGGTTGTGTACTTGGTGTACTGGCAGCGTTGTTACTGACTGGTGGAGGTGAACAACAACTCTATATTGGAGTTGTGTGTTGGGACCGTAAGAGAGAGAGGGAAGAAGTCCTTGAGGTGTGGCAAGCCTTTGAGGTGGAAGAAGAAGTGGCATCTTCTTTATTGTATTTTCTTTTGAGTGATTATTAATACAATTGTGTATTGTCTCTCATATCCTATGTTGTTTCATATTTCTAGTTACTTATCATTCTAGTCAAATTCCATGTTTAGTTTCTAATACAAGAGGTAATCATATATACTCTTATTGAGGAGTAGGATCCTAACAATGTCAAGGTCAACTCAGTCCCTCTTATCATATGCTCTTGTTGTATTGTGAGCATTTTATGTTGGTATGCTCTTGTCATTTCATGAGTTGGACCGTTCTGTGTCTCTTAATCCTCTAATCAAGTTGAGATACTTAGAAAATTCCAAAAAACATTTGTAAAACATTAAAAAAAATTCAAAAACATTTTGTGTGTGTTTATTTGATTATTATTTATTGTTTGGTCTTTTGTTTTCGTATTTAGTCTTGCTTCTTTATTTTATTTTTTTCAAGTACATCTTGATGGTCCACATAGATCTTGATTATTTATATCTTGGTCTCATGTCGTTAAGATGTTCTTGATTTTTGTTTTTTTCTACATTCTTATTTTGACTTAAATCCTGATTATTCATATCTTGATTTTTAGTTAGGTTCATTAATGTTTCTTTTTCTTTATCTTTGCTTTTTTGTTTAAATGTAAATAATTGTAACTCTGGTTTTGGTCAATGTTTTACCATGATCCTTAGTTATAGGTATTCACATTTGAATCAATTTAGTGCAATTGGAATATTATGTCATTCTATGTTATTAATACTTATGATGCCTAATTTATTTTGTTATAGCAAGCACTTTATGCTCTAGTCTCAAAGTCTTAACAGCAACATTCACTCTGATGAATAGTTCTCAAGAACGCTTTGCATAATATAGGCTCATGATATGAAATTAGGTATCTAGGTATTATGCCTTTTAGCACTCGACTCTATGCTTAGGCATGTATCTCTTTACATACATTATGAGTTTAATCAATTCTTGGTCAGTTTCCTTCATCACTCATTTCATTCTCTCCCAAACTTGGGTGAACTACATTATCCTGAAGTTCAAGTTGGAACATGAGTCCATGGAACTATGTAGGTATCATCCACTTATCTAACACATTTAGAGTTAGCTCGACTATCTTTCATTATTCTTTTCTTCTCTTTCATCACTTGGCACATTTTCATATGCCCACTCACTTTAACCTATCTTTTGGGTTATATCCTTGAGCTATTTTGCTTTCCAATTGCCCATGCTAAGGCATAACATCTACCCAATGTCAAAATCAAATCATCTCTACAAGGGTAAACCATTATTTATTCTTTATCAATAATAAAAATGAGCCCTACTAGGGCACAATTATTTTATCATGATCACATTTACTCTATTGGGGCACTTCTTATTATCTTCTCTTTGGAGACCCCATTCTAGTGCTTCTTCCCTTCCTAAAGCAAAATGTTCTCTCTTTTCCTCTAATTGTATGTTCTCCATGTTAATGCCCACAATGGCAATATTTTAATGTGTAACTTATCTCAAGATTGATCAATGTCATAAGTGTGTAGCTTATACTCTCAAATTGGGTACATTTAAAAGTGTGTCCCTTACATTTATGGATTATCTCTGTCCCATTCCCCTCATTTTTGAGGCCTATTATACCTATAATTATATTTTGATCATTGATGGTAATCACATGTCCAAGCATTATCTCATCTAGATGTGATCTATTCCATGGGTTACTCTCTCATTCTCTCTCTCTTTTTGAGAGTCCATTCTTCTCTTTTATCCTAGTATGTCCTCTCAAGGGGGCATCATGGGTCTATTCTAATTTCTTCTTGACAACTCTTTTATTTGAAAATACATTACTTCTCCTGAATGTCTCACTACACCTTCTTAAATAGGGGTAAATTTTAGACATCCAATTCTTAGCAACATTTGTGTTGAAATTGTCAATCTTACTCGAATTGCACTTAAATGCACATTTTAGGCCAAAATCATTAAAACATTCTAAATGTTTTGAACTTGTCATTTATAGGTGTCAATTTAGGCAAAAGTAACCCTAAATAGGGTAATGTATTTTATGTTATACCTAACTTTGATCAATTCATTTCGAGTCAAATTGATAATTTTTCCTTTTTGTGCTCTGGATCACTCTTTTCTTCTAATTCATTAGTACACGTCACATACCTTTATTATTTTTTTTTGGAAGCATCCTAAATGGGAATAAATTTCTAACACATCAAACATCACCTTCTAATTCTTCTAAGGTCAAATTACAACCTAGTAATATGACTTTCTGACCATTTTGATTAATTGAGGGCCAATTTCTAAATAATTCCACAAATGTTGATTAACCTTGTTTAAGGCTAATTAATCCAAATTAAAAGCTTAAGTGGATTTTCCATGAGAGTTGTTGAATATTTATTTTTGGAAATTGATTTCTATTAATTGCATCACCTAATGACATCATTTCTTAGGAAGGCATCCCTAGGCCATAAATGCATAAAATATTTTCATCATGGTCTCTCATGCCTCATTAAGACCCTCCATGCCTCTTAAATGCCCCTTCTTCCAAAACCATTATGATGGATATTTATGGATTTTAATTATATAATTGGATTAATCTATGACCACACATCTTAATCTTGGGATGGACGGTCATGGTTGATCCTGACCAATCTCAAAATTCCATAAATAGAGAGGCCATGGATATTATTTTCAAGCTTGATTTGTGCAAAGTTATTATGTTAAATTGTCTCCAAAATCCTTTACATTTGATCATTTATTTTGTATGCAAGATTCATTGATAGGCTATTTTAGTGATTCCATATCATGAGCCTAGGTTTTAGAAAGAGTTCTTGAGACATTAGAGGAATTGGCCACCATTGTTATTGAAGACAAAAGTTCTTGATCAAGGGAGAACATTTGATTTCTTTCATTTATTTATTTCTATCTTTTGTAATTCCCACATGAATAGATAGGCTTAATTCAATTTGTTCTTATGCATTCTTCTTTGATTTATTGGACTAATGTTTGAATAATCATGTTATGTAATACTCTCTATAATATGTTGTAAATGAAACACATCGAGAGATAAAATACTAGGAAGTTCTCAAGGAGAGGTTCATGCACACCTTCTCCTTCTCTTTACATAACTTAGAGCTATTGGAGCCACTGCAAGTCATTTATAAGGCAGTGTTTGAGGACATTGACATCCTAGAAGAGAACTTTAGAGAAATGTTTAGGGAGAAAGGACTAGCACACCCAATGTTTTTAAAATTAAAAGTGCTCAAATATGACTCCAGTGAGGAGGATGATGAGACCTAGAAGGAGCACAATTAGAAGGCCCTAACAAGAAGATAGAAACCTGTACACCTTGTGGATGATAATGCCCCAAATGAAGAAGACCCAACTCATCTTTGAATTGAAACAATTAAATGCACAAGGAAAGTTGTAGACTCTCATCAAGAGAGGAATAAACCCTACCACATGCCACTCAAGACCACTAAAGTAGACATCAGCATAGAAGGTGAGCCAGAGATTGCCATTATAGGCACATACTATTTTGATGTAGTGATGACATGAATCATAGACCTCTTGAAGGAATTTCAAGACTTATTCCTATGTAGCTACCAAGACATGAAGGTCACCCACCCTTCCCTTGAGATAAAGTTGGTGGATGGTGAAAGACCTATAAATAAGCACTTGTATAGAATGAACCCTAACCTCCACACCAAGGTGAAAATAGAGATTGATAAAATGTTGGTCACTGGCATCATCTACCCTATCCAAGAGTCTTATAGGGTGAGCCTGATGGTTATAAGCATCAAGAAGGATGGGAACATATAAATGTACATTGACTATAAACTCTTGAATACCACCTACATCATTAACTCATTCTCAACCCCAATCACTAATGAGGTCTTGGATGGAATCATAGGGTATGAAATATATACTTTCACTGATGGTTTCTTGGGTTACCATCAGGTGTAGATCAAAGAGGAGGATAAGCCCAATACAACATTTATGAATGAATGGGGTTATTTTGCCTATAATGTGATGACCTTTAGATTCAAGAATGCACTTGCCATGTTCTCTAAAGTGGTGATCACTAATTTCAATAACTTCATCCATAAGTTCCTCTAAGTCTATCTCGATGACTGGACTATGTATGGCCTTGTAAAAAATTACTATGACTATTTTCACCTCATATTTAAAAGGTATAGGTAGCTCCAAATATCATTAAACCTAAATAAATGCATCTTCACAACCCCCTTTAGGACATTTCTTGGGCATATTGTCTGCAAGGATGGCTTGTTTGTTGACCCTATGAAGATAGCCATCATAATTTAGATCTAGACTCTTTCAATGCAAAAAGATGTTCTCACCTTTCTAGGCCATTGTGTCTACTACAAGAATCTTATACAGATCTATGCAAAGATCATAGTGCCTTTGGAAGAGCTCTTGTGAAAATATGGCCCTTTCTATTGGGGTGGGGTGAAAGAGGAATTTTTTGAAACACTAAAGCTAAAGTTGGCTAGCATGCCAATTCTATAATTTACAAATTAGACTACTCCTTTCCACATCTATGTTGATGCTTCAAGATCCACAATTGGAGTCATATTGGCACAACCAGGTGAAGGCAAGATGGACCACCCCATCTACTTCACAAGAAGGAAATTGACACAATCTAAATAGAATTACACCACCACTTAGCACGAGATGTTGGAAATGGTCTATGCCTTATAAAATTTTAGGCAATATATTTTGGTAATCCCATTCATCTTTTTCATTGGTCATGAGGTGCTCAAATACCTCATGAACAAGCCTATTTTACATGGTTGCATATGAATACGGATAGTTATATTCCAAGAATTCTAATTATTCATTATTGTTAAACCTGAGAAGTAAAACTTAGGGCTAGACCATTTATCTTGCATAAATTTTGGTGATGCAGCAACACCGATTAAAGATGACATACCAAATGTGTAGCTATATAGATTCTAGCACATGCCTAAAGACTTGGTATAAATTGACACTTTCCTAACATTGGGGTTTGCACCCTAGAACATGTCAATAAAGTAAAAGAAGTAAATTTTAGTTCTCACCACCCCCTTCTAGCTCATTAAAGGAGAGCTATACAAACTAGGTAGATATAAAGTCCTATGTCAGTGTGTTTTGGAACACAAAAGGGACTCCATATTATAATAATTACATGATGGAATCATAGGATGCCATTGTAATGTAGATGTAATGGTGCATAAAATATTATAGTCAGGCTTGTGGTGGCCAAGCCGATTCCAAGATGTAGAGTGCACCAAGGCATGCACATATGCCTGCACATCAAGAAGCCCAACCATAAGGATGAGATGCTTCTCATCCCCATTCTTATCCAAGAACCATTTGAGAAATGGGCCATTGATTTTTTGGACTAATAAATATCATAGCATGGTGCACAGGTGCAAGGTATATCTTGGTGGCCACTGACTATTTCACTAAGTGGGCTAAGGCCATGCTAACAAAAGATTATACAACTACAATAGCCATGCACTTCATCTAGGAGAACATAAAAATTTGATGTGTTCTCATTAAGTTTGATTAGCGATATAGGCACTCATTTCATCAATGAGATGGTATGCATCCTCTTAACTAAATACATGGTGGAAAACCATAAAACCACCCTGTATCATCTCTAAGAAAATAACATAGTGAAATCATTCAATAATATCTTTGGAATGTGCTTGACAAAGATATGTGACATTGGTCATAAGGATTCGGATGATCATGTTTCAATGGTACTATGGGCATACCACATGACATATAAGTACCTAAACAAATCTACATCATTTCAATTGGTGTTTGGTGATGAAATAGTTCTCCCCATAGAATTCATGGTGCCTCCTTATGCATTACATAGATTGGTCACTTAGATGACCAAGAATCTTTTAGTAGAATGTTGGAAGACTTGGAGTGTTTAGATGAAAAATGCATCCAAACAAGATGGAGTTATAAAATCAAAAAGGCATGCCAAAAGCTCTAAAATGACAAGCACATCAAGTGCAAGGAGCTGACTGAATTAGCATTGGTGTTTCTCTATGACTTGAAGTGCCTCAAGCACCTAAGCAAATTTCAAATAATGTGGATGGGCCCCTACATCATGGACCACATATTGGAGACAGGTGCATGAAAGTTACACATGTCTAGTGAAATGCTCTTAGGGCATTTAAATAGTAACTAATTGAAGTTATATCGGTAGTCGGATGGTGCTTACACCATAAGAACATCGACTTCTTGGTCACTAGTTGGTGTGAGTTGAGTTGACTAAAATATAGTTTGGTACAAGCCAAACCATTTCTTTTGTTTTATTTTAATCTTTGTATATTGTAAAGAGGCAATAAGCAAAGCACGACAGTCACAAGGACTTACTTGTTGACACTTTAGGCATAATTTTAGTTGGGTTAATCAAGAACTTACACTTTTTAAGTGCATGAGGCCATGACACCTAATTTATGGGCACATGAATCTCAACTAGATCCATTAAATTCATTTGGCCTCTCACACATAATTCCATTTAGGTGAGTCAATAAATTATATTATCTAAACATAGGGACTTGCTAGATGTAATTAGAAGATGCACGAGATCCATGTGCACAAGGTGAATAATGCAAGGCTCTTAGAGGCCTAAAAATAAACTACTCTAGTGATTTCACACATAATACTAATTGGGTGAGTCAAGCCTATTTGCTTTCTAAGAACCCAGGACTAGACACCTAAGTTCTTGGGTGTGAACAAGTTATCATAATTTTTTCATTTAAGAACAAAAAGATAACGTACACAAGCAAAATAATAACCTTTGCACCATAGTTAGATAGAGGTACATTAATTTCTCATGTACCAAAGACTAAAGAACAAGGTGAAGATACTCAAAATGGTTGAACATAAGAAATAAAGTGAAGACACACAATTTAACCATGTGTAAGAGAACTGAGAGAGAAGACAAAGTGTTAGAGGGCCAATATAAGGGATTTTTATGGGGTATGATAGACCAAGGAAAGATGAATCACAACAAACTAACCAAGATAGGTAAGTGTACTTGAAATAGAAGTACAACTATTACATAAAGTGAAACCAAGGAGGATCAATCATGAACATGTAAGGCACTGTACCCAAGTTGCCACAAGAAAGGCAAAAGTCACACTAAGTGAACAATTGTAGAAGGAAATCATCTAAGATAGCTAGCGTCCACCCAAAAATGAGTGAAAAGTGATGATCTGAACCATATGTCACTTTGTTAAGAAAGTCATTAGGATCACTCAATGAGGTGGTGGTAATGGAAAAAAGATACACAATTAATGCATTAAGGACAAGGGATTCTCAAGGATTTCATAATTTTTTGCATTTTTTAAGAAATCAAGCCACCTACACTATAAATCTTACATTAATGATGATAGCTGAGAGAGAAAGGTATAAAATAGTAAGTGGAAGACTTGCTTAGGTACAAATTTTAAGTTAATTCAAGACTTGAAGTGAAACTAAGCAAAAACTAGAGATTTGAAGTGGAAAAACCCTATCATAATGAGAATTTGAGCACTTCAAGTACCAAGAGTGAATGACAAAATATGAAAAAGGATTGCATTCATATTGAGGATAATTTGAAGAAGTGTAGAGAGATATTTGTGCAAAAAATAGGTAGTGAGAGTAAGAAGTTATTGCCTAGGCTACCATTAATGGCTAGTGAAGCTTAGGAGCCAAAGGTGCAATCACAAATATAGTGACTATGAAGCACCAATAATAATTTGAAGCTTCAACAAACTATACCTCCCATGATTCAACACAAGCTGATTCATGACAATGAATAAGCACAATGTAGCAATCTCTATGTAGGTGTAGTAGAAATTCAAGTGGGTTAAGATTATAGAAGAGACGATAGCCACTAAAACCAAATCACAGTTGATCAAATAAGTTAGCACCATAGAATTTAACACTAAGGTTTTAACAAAGATGTCTTATCAGTTCATGCAATTTCCTATAGAGGTTATGGTGTGGGAATATTGGTGCTCATTTGCACACAACTATTAGCTAAATGAATATAACCACTAGATATCAAATCACTTAAAAAGACTTGGTGCAATATTGGATGGTGGACATAAGGTGTAAGATGGAAAAAGGTGATGCCCTATTCGATGTCTCAATTTGAAACAAGTTGATAGCTTCTAGTACAACTCATCTTTATGAGTTGCCTTACTTTGGGAAGCTAGAGGAACTTGTATAGTTCATACTCTTGCTTGTGCATGAGGACTACATGTACTTTGTAGGTAGGTATATGAATATTTTGGTGCAATTGATCAAGAGAATAACTAGGCTCCTAGATGCCAGTAAAGACATCCATTAAATGATGTATGATAATGAAGAGGTGGAGTGTGTAGCTTGAATCCTTAAGTATTTCAAGGGGTGTTTTTCATTCCCCATCAAGTGTGAGGACCTCAGCATGAGGGTAGCGGTGCACCTTATAAGTTCTAAATTATGCCTAGGTGGTTGATGGATCGATGTGTTAAGGCGTACTTATGCATTGCATAACACATGGCATAAGGCATATAATTCAACATTATAAAGTTTATCACCAAAGAGTTGGTGAAAAATGTGTTGTAGTTTCATAGCATGAAGGGGACCTTTATGTGGGGGTCCATCCTTATATTAATTATCATGGAAGAAATTGGGATCCTAGATAGGAATGAGGGTAGTCTCTAGGTTTTCTCATAACATAATGATTCCTCAATGCAAAAATATAGATATTTCACTTGCCCCACCTCCTTCAACACCAAATACAAAATTCAAGTGATGTCACAGTGTGAGAAATACATATAGGCCTTCAGGTTAAAATGGTGCATCCCTTATGGGTTCCCCTAGAGTATGTTCAAAATGATAACTTTTACCGTGATGCAACATTATTGTGTAGTGTGTTTAGCACTAGTTGATGGAAACAAATCAGGATGGTTGAAGCTTCCCTATGCCTTCTCAACAAAGTAATTCAAAGAGGCACTACATTGGATCCCTAATGCACAACAACTAGACATTACAATCAAGGAACTGGATATGGAGAGGCACAGATTAAGGTATCAGTTCATTCACACCAATGGAAAGGCCACCAAATATGAAGAAGATGAGTCAGATCAAATTAACATTAATCCCCTCTTAAAGGCAACCATATCTAGCTTCATCCATAAGATTTACTATGAGATGAAGCTAAAGAAGAATGTGGCCTAGGAAGAAAGCACATCATAAAGCACTAATCCTCCTATCCGGATCAATGATGATGGAACCTCAGTGTCACCAAAAAAGAAGTCTCTCCAAAAGAAGAGGGGAGACTTTGGAAGATATATAGGAGTGCCTAAGGTTGAATATCACCTTAGAAGGAGAGGCATATCCTTTGGAATTCTTCAAAAAGTGCATGTGATTTGTGCCCAAGGCTTCCCTTAGCACAAAGAAGAAGGGGAAGGTTCCTCCTGTGGTACTCAGGATAATCCTATCTGACATAGATTAGGAAGAGGAGGAAGAGGAGTTAGAGGAAGAATCAATAAGAAGGGGCATATATATCATTCTCAAAGAGGATGACTCCTCATCAAGTGAATGGACCCCCTCTCCATCCCCTTATTATTTGGTGATGGGAGAGTTCATCTTAATGAACATATTGCAGCCTTAGCATAGCCTGTGGCATGATAGGTGTGGAGTATGAGGATGTAGCAGTTAGGCTATTTGTAGATATATTAAAAGGTGCTACTGTAGACTGGTTCTATCATTTACAGGCCCAGACTGTGACTAATTGGAACACCCTTAAAGCCAAATTTGAAGCCAGGTTCAATCTTTCAAAAGATGTGCATGCCTTGTTGGCCCAACTCACACAGATGAAGGAGTCTCATGAACTTATGAGGGCCTTCATTGCCAAATTTGACAAGTTGAGGAATAGGATTCCTACCATTGCTCAACCAATAGCTGAGAACCTTAAATGTTTTTCATCAATTCTCAGCTTCCAAAAGTGAGTTTTCTACTGAGACGGGCTGGCCACATAGACCTTGTTACTACTCAAGATTTGGCCATTGAGGTGAAAGATGATCTCATCTTGGCATGGAAGATAAGGAGAGATCCTAAAAAAGGTAAATCTTATTCATCATCTGAATATCCATCTACAAGAACCACTGATCCAATAGTGCAGACGTTGGCAAATGAGTTGCTATCTCTCAAGAAGAAAATGGCACAAGAGATGTCTTTTGCTCCTTCAAATAGAGATATACCAAGGAGAACATTTCCCAATCAGTCGTACCAAGGAAATGCTATCAAGAATCAAGGGCAGCCAAATTGCCTTACTCCCCCACATGGGAAGCTTGCCATTAAAGCACCTCCAACCAATTTAGCAATTAGATATCTTGAAACAAAATTTGATTTCTCTTTTTAGCCTGAATTGAACCAAGAAAATGATGTTGATCTCTTTACAGCAGACTAAGAAGAATCAGTTGGTGACTCCAACATTAGTTTTCTGAATTACCAAGATGAACCCAAAAGTAAAGGTGAAGTAGTTGATGGATCATACATTGTATTCACCCAGTCCCAAAACTAGTTAGCCTAGCAAGCTGATAATAAAAAACAAAGGAGCATTCTCAACTAAAAATTTCAATTGCTAAGTGGGGAACCACTCTACTTTTTCAATCAAAGGACCTGGTGATCACTAAAAAGGTAAGTACATCAAGCATTCCTTCATCTTCAACTTCTAATTTGTAGACTAGTACCACCCCTCCTAAAAACCAAAAGGATGAACTGCCTTCCCCTATTATTAATTCATTTTAGACATTTGATATAATTGACCATGTCAATAATACCAAAATTCAAATGTTTGAATTTGAATTCTTGCAATCCAACCCTAAACAGTTAGATAGATTAGTGGAATGTGTGAAGGATAAAGCCGTCCCTGTAGGACAAGAAATTTTGAAAATAACTCCTAGTCCCCCCAAGAACACATCCACCTGGAATAACCTTGTCATTACTCCTCCAGTTGCCCCTAGGAAAATAGAACTATTTTATGTTTCCCTATTGATAAATGGACACTAGCTGAACAATTGCATAATAGACTCAGGTGCATCTGACAACGTCATACTCGCCAAAGTAGCTAAATCCCTTGGTCTCACACTGACCAAGATATTTGGGAGATGTTTTTCCATGGAGAACAAACAAGTGCCACTGTTGGGACAAATCAAGGATGCCCAATTTGCATTTGTAGCATTTTTAGAAAAGAGGATTAAAATGACAGTCCTGGTGGCTGACATCCCAGCCTCATACAACATCCTTCTTGGTCAAAATTTTTGCAAGGATGTTGGTGGAGAAAAAAGAATGGACATGTCTGAAGCAAGGATCCTCGTCAAAGGTGTCATACAAAGATTACTCCTTGAGAAGGAGGTGAAATACATTGTCACTCAAACATCAGTCCCTGAAGCTTAAATTATATTTGAGTCTTCAAGCATGGGTAATTACTTCCTGACTACAAAGGATGTTCTTGTCCTAGCTGATGAAACTTTTGAAAATGACAAACTAAAAATTGGTTCAGATAGAACAACAAAAGAATTAATAGGATGTAGTGCAAGTGTAAAAGAATATTCCCCTCCAATTAAAGAAAAATCTATGAAAAAATTAGTTTCTGGTGATGTCTAGATTCTAGAATTCGATGGCAGTTATTCTTCTACTGATTAAAGAGCTAGAATTGTGTTGATATCTCCTCAAGGAGATATTTTCCCCTTTTCTTATAAATTATAGTTTATAAATACCAATAATAATACTGAATATGAACCATTGCTGATCAGATTAAAGGTTGCTCAAGATAGGGGCGTCAAACTCCTTCATGCTAAAGGAGACGTTGAGCTAGTGGTTTACTAGGTGAGGAACCTATACCAAACCAAAAGTGAGAGATTGTGTCATCACCACAATCTGGTTTGGGATCAAATTGAAAGCTTTGATGCTTTCAGTATATCTATAATACCTAGGGAATTTAATGACTGAGCTGATGCATTAGGTATCTCTACAACTCTCTTGGTTCCTCACCCAGATTTTAAGTGAGACATGTACATTATCGAATTAGTCTTTCGACCAAGTGTGCCTGACAATGCCAATCATTGGCAAGTGTTCAATGGCAACAACCAAATCATCACCTTTTTGGAACAAAAAGACAGCTTTGAATAGCTTCACTTTGAAGGTAGTGAGCCTTAGAAACTTGAATCAGTGCCTGAAACAAGTTTAAATGTAGGCAAAAAATTCCTATAGCGAAAAGGGAATAAATTTCCCAAAGGATTGGTTTCCCTTGAGAAACTATTTGATAAGCACGACAGGTTCATCAAATAGCAACAAATGGATTCAAGCTCCTCCTAGGAGTTTGATCAGATAAATTTGGGTACCAAGGAAAATCCCAAGATGGTGAACATTAGGAAGTGCTGCACTCCAGAGGAGAAACTCAAATTTATTGACCTGCTTTGCCATTCCATGGATGTTTTGGCATACTCTATGATGATCTAAAGTCATTCAGGCCTAAAAAAATTCACCATGAAATTCCTCTCAAGAGTGATTCGGTGCCTTACAAGAAGAAATCCCAAAAGTATAATCCAAAGATATCAGGTACTATTCTATGTAAAATATAGAAAATGTTGAACACTAGAATAATTTTCCCAATCCATCATTCCACATGGATTGCAAACATAGTTTCTGTGAGAAAAAAGAATGGTAAAATTTTCCTCTGCATGGATTTTAGGAATTTAAATCAATCCTCCCTAAAGGATAATTACACTTTGCCCATCATGGATCAATTCCTTCAGACGGTGACTGGTTCAGAGATGTTATCAATGCTGGATGGCTTCTCAGGGTACAATCAAGTGGAAGTTCGTGAAGCAGACCAATATAAGACTGCCTTCACCATGCCTTGGGGCACCTTTGTGTATCAAAGAATGCCATTTGGTCTGATAAATGATGGTACCACTTTCTAGAGAGCAATGGACCTTACTTTCAGAGATGAAATAGGTAAGTTCATTATGGTAATCCTTGATGACTTTATTATTTTTTCCAAGCATCGTCCTGATCATGTGCACCATTTGTAACAAGTGTTGGAACGATGTCGACAAAATGGCATTTCTCTAAATCCCAAGAAATTTATTTTTAGGGTAATAGAAGGGAAACTTCTTAGACACATTATATCATGAGGAGGCATAAAGATTGACTCAAAAAGAGTCAAATCAATCCAAGAGCTTACTCTACCCACAAGTAAGACTGCATTTCACTCTTTCTTTAGAAAGGTGAATTTTTTACGAAGGTTCATTCTTGAGTTCACTGAGAAGACTCGCCACATTGTGGACATGATGAAGGGAAAGGCGACTTTTAGCTAGACTAAAAAAGGCGAATTGGCATTTCGAGACATCAAGATAGCTATCACCCATGCCCCAATTTTGGTTTGTCTAGATTATACCAAAGATTTCACAATGTATAGTTATGCTTCTTAGCACACACTTTCAACAATTCTAGTTCAACAGAACAAAGAAGGTAGACCTGCACATTTGGCCGATCAATCTCCTTATGTTGTGGTTGAAACAACCTATTTTGCCCATCAGTTAGCTGGTGAAAAAAAATTCACCCAACAGATAGAACCCTTCCTAATCTACCATGAACATCATACATTCTCATTAAGATGATACGCATGCCAATGAGCACTTTAAAAACCTATTTGGGTAGACAAATCTTTATATTTTGCACTCGAGAAACCTCAAAATACTTTTTCAAGCCTTAAACTTTAAAATATAACTTGAAACTTCATGCACATACTTAAAACAACTTGAATCACCTCTATCAATGTTCTCCTACTTATCCATGTCATGGAAACTGATCTTGATACCTCATCTATCCATCATCTCTCTTTTGCTTTCTAGGCCTTAATCTACAAGTCATATTAGGTCTTGAATCTAACCTTCTAGCCAACTTGTAGACTTCACCTTGAAACTCTCTTATGTTCCAATGCCTCTTGTGTTTTCTCAAGAAATGTCATACACTCACTCTTCTTTGAAGAATCAATAGGGCATCTTCAGAGCTAACTTTTTAATCATTTTCAAGGACCTCAACACCTCATGTATAAACTCAAACAATCTCTCTCATGCTTAAACACTATGAAGAATTCTTTGGAGCATTCTCATCTTCATAGATCATTTAAATCATCTTTAGAACTGATTACATAGATCTTCAGAGCATATGATTTTTTTTTGGAGCTCGTTCATTTCATCATGCTACCTACACATACCATCTTATAAGATCTATACAAATCATTACAAGATGCTTGACACTTGACATACTGACATGTACTTACTCATGTTGATCCTCAATGATGTTACTCAATTTGACCTCAGAACATTCTTCAAACAATAATATTTCATCACTACTTTCATACAGCAACACCACTCACTATGCTTGCATAAGAACTCATCATAAACTTACCTCACAACTTACAAGAACCTTTGAAATCAATGAGATTTGATTTACATCAATAAAAGAACCATGCATCTTCATAATAACATTTGACATCAATGTCACTATTAAATACCAAAGCTCAACACTCAATGAAAATTCTCAATAACATCCTCCTTAATCAATTATAATGTTCAATAATAATGACTTGTGAACCCCATCTTAGAGCCTCCCATAGACAAAGAGGTTCATAAACTAATTATGTTGCAAATATTTTCCTAGTTCACCATTATACTTGGATGGTCAATCAAATGCCTATTCATAATAAAAAATTGATAAATTAGAGTCTGAATCAATTTTATAAATATAAAGAAAGATTTTAAAAAATAAAACTACCCATTTCCCCCCTTACATGAGGTTATTCATATGGTTAATGGCCCATAGGTGATGTCCTTCTTGGACATATTCTCAAGCTATAATTAAGTCTTAGTTAACTATGAAGACTGGGTCAAGACTGCTTTCACCACCAAGTGGGGAACCTTTGCCTAAAAAATAATTCCATTCAACCTCATCAATTTTGAGGTCAAACTCTAAAGAGATATGGATTTTACATTTCAAGGTATAATAGGTAAGTGTATAGTAATATATGTGGAGGACTTAGTAGTTTTGTCAAAATATAGGTTTGATCATGTTTATTATCTAAAAAAGGTATTTAAAAGTGAAGAAGGTATTCATTATCTCTTTAATCCAAATAATAACATCATTGGGGTACCCAGAGGTAAGATTATTGGTTACATCATCACTAAATAAGGTATCTCTATTGATCCTGAATGAGCTAGTGTGATTTGTAAGATACCTCTCCCTAATAGAAAAAGGATTTGAAATCTTTCCTTAGTAAAATTAACTTTGTGTGAAATTATATCTAGTTTTGATGAGATTTTTAAACATTTAAATGAGATATTGAAATAGGAGGTGAAAGTTGAGTGGAATCCTCAATCCAAACTATCTTCCAGGGTATAAAAATGCCATCATATAAGCACTAGTCTAGATGAACTCTGATTGTATGAAATATTTCCACCTCTAATCCTTTAATTTTGAGATTATGATATCCATCATGCTCACACAAAGGGTTGATGAAGAAGAACACCCTATAGCCTTTATAACCACAAATTTGAAGGACACAGAATTGAATTATTCTACCTTGGATAAGCATGCTTACAATTTAGCTATCAAGAAGTTTTGGTAATATATTATCCAAAACAAAGTTCATGCCATCATATCTAATCTTGCCATAAAACTCATGTTAGGGTAGAAAATTTTGGCTGAGTGGAGAGGTCTATGGGTAAATAATATACAAGAGCATGACATGTAGATTAAACCTACCAAGATGTTAAGAGAATAAGGCTTCACCTAGATAATGACTGAAGTCAATCCCAATATCATAATGGTACAACTAGAAGAGGTGGAGATGAAAAGACAAGATTGGTATGCCTAAATACTTTTATTGGGTCAAACATGCCCCATGCTCAAAATTTTCACATGGGGACCCTATTAGTGTAGTGTTTTTCCCCACTGGTTTCTGCCTACTTAGTCGTATGGCCATTCTATGTTATTTAAGATTCCTTAGGTTAGTTATAAAGGGTCCATAGGCTAATTATATTTAATTTTAATTACTTAATTAAGAAAATTAGAGGCTTCCTCATGTTGCCCTAATTTTCTCTATATGTACCCCACTTTTCCTTTTTGGAAGGTTAATGAAGAATCTCTCAATCAATCAACTCATTCACATTTTGTAATAGACAGGTTAATGCATATTTTTCTTCTCTTGGAATTTTGAAGCTCTTACACTACCTCATAGGATTCAACATTGATTATGTAAAATTTGTTCAGAGATCTTGGTACAATTTTTCATGGTATAAAATCTATCCTGACAGTCTCATGTATCAGACTCCTTGATAAGATCCTCCACGCATTCACCTTGCTGGTTTTTCTTCTGTCTTGGCCACTATTTTTGACCTTAGAGGAATTTTCTTAATCTGCCTTGAAACTCATGTCAAAAGGCCTTTGATTAAAAATTTATTTATATATTTTTTATAGGTTTTTTGAGATCTAAAATGGGTTGTTCTTAATTTTTTGATAAACTTCATATATTTTCCAGAAACTCAACTTATTCCATCTAGTCTTACGATTGTATGAATCAAGAAATCAGGACTGCAAACCCCAATTTACTATATGGACCACATCAAGTTTTTGATGAGCTATTACTTGAGTTCATAGACCAAATCAAGTTTTTGATGAGCTATTACTTGAATCTGTAGACCAAATCAAGTTTTTGACGAGCCATTACTTGCCTCAAGACCAAATCAATTTTTCAACACTACTCAACTTATAAGTAATCAGGTTTCTCAACCTTGATGACTTACTCACAAGACCCATTCAGGTTTTCCAAGGGTAACTGCTTATTACTCATTTAATTTTTAATTAATTTAGTTGTAAGAGTCTAAAGTAGTGCAGGTCTAAGAACCCAATTTACACTGAATAAGACCCATTCGAGTTTGTGGAGGTTGACTACTTATTACTCATTACTTTCTTTATAAGTAATAAGTAAAGTTATTCAAAGAACCTAAAATACATTGAGGAGAAGTAATCAGGTTTCTTAGGGTCAACTACTTATAACTTTTTATAAGTAAAGTAGTTTGAAGAACCCAATGTTAAGCAGCAAGAAGAACCTGAATTACACTAGGAGACCCATTTGGGTTTTCAAAGAGCTTTTCCTCATTACTTTTTATAAGTAATGTAGCTACAAGAACCTGAAGTCAAGAAACTACATAAACCTCCATGACATTTAAGGAGGCATCAAATTTTAGGTGGAAGATAATGAAGAAATAGAGTAAAATCTGGAAAACAAATTCCATTTTTTGAAAGGGTCTACGAATATGTGGGAGTAAGAACCAGTAAGTGCTATAACTTTCAATCTGTAGCTCTTTTTTGGGTGCCATTTTTTTAAAAGTGCATATTTTCTCAATATCTACGCATTGGTGATATTAATTTAGAATTTTTGTAACATCCATTTTTTGCATGGTGTAATAGCTTAAAACTCTCTTCAAACCTTTATACCTTTCCTCTTGGATGCATTATCGATAGTGCCCGATGTCCCTCTCATACTTTCTCACATTGATTGCTCATAGACATATTCTTGGTTGTGCTCAATGTCCAAGATTGAGTGTGTGTACATTTTAACTCCAGGGGGTATTCTTGATAGTTTAGGAGGTACTTATAGTATGTGATTTCTATTCTTTACTTTAATTTCAAATTTTAAAATTTGTCTTATTTTAATCTACACTAATGGATCTAAACATCAAATCACTCACACTATTTAACTATCTAGAATGGAAGTCTAAAATACTACTTGCTTTGAGAGGTAAAGGACTTTATCGAATTACTATGGGTTAGGAAACTGAGCCATCTATAGATGTAGAAAAGGTTAAGTGGTACAACATATGTGATGAGGCCTATGGGTTTCTATGCCTGTCAATATCTCCCAACCTCCTATTTCATACTAAATCTACAAAAACTCTGAATGAAGTCTGGATAATTTTAGACAAGCTTTTTGGAGTGCAAGACATCATGAGGGGTCATGAACTAGAGAATGAGCTCAATACATTGAGCCTAGGTGACTATGACACCCTAAAATACTTTTTTACAAAGTTCAAATCACTGAAACTATAGTTGAAACAATGTGGCATTGAGAAAATAGATGACTAGTTGATTTTATCCATGCTTACAAAACAGGGTCATGACTTTTCAGTTTTTGTCTCTACATTTCATGCTATGATATGAGTACTTGGAGCCACTTGGAAGATGCCATAATTTGATGAGTTTGTTTTCAATCTAACTTAGGAGTAAGATACGTTGATTTAAATGGGTGCACTAGAGTCTTCAAAATCGCATGCCTTGATTTTTAATCAGGATAAGAAGAAGCCTTCTAGCAATGGCAAACAGAAGAAGAAACAATCCAAGCCAGATCATGAACATAATAAGAATAAGAAATCAGATGTCAAGCCTAAGGCATCATCAAATGATTCCTCCTCAATTAGAAAACCTAAGAAGGAGAAACTCAAATGCAACTCGTGTAAGAAACTTGGGCATGATGAATCTCAGTGCTTGAAAAATAAGATTAACACCTTGACTAAGATGTTTGAGAAGAATAATAGCAATGTTCCTAAATCCTCATCTCAGAACACATTAGCATAAGATTATACAAAGGGTAAAGATAGAAAAAAGGGTAAAAACAATGGCAAAGCACTTATTACAGTAGCTTCTCAGCTTTTGACGTGGGTTATTGACTTAGGTGTTTCCTATCATATGGCCTCCTTAGAGGATCTATTTTTAGAAATAGAGCCATGTTTTGTGCATTCAATCCTCATGGATGATGACACTTCAATAGAAGTTAGTGGTAAAGGATCAATAGAAGTAAATGATGGGACCTTTAATGATGTTTTATGTGTTCCTTCACTATCCACCAATCTTATGTTAGTATATCAAATCACTCACATAGGTGCAAGGAAGTGAGTTGAGTTCACACCTAATTCATTGGTCATCAAGTAGCTACAAAGTGAAACTAAAATATCTTATGGGAAGGCCAATCATCATTCTAGGTTATACATCTTCTCATAATTTGCCTTAGATCAACCTTTAGCTGCACTACTTACTCATGTATATGGAGTGAGCAAACTATGGCATGAATGGTTTGGCCATTTAAACTACCATTACCTGGAGCAACTCAGTCATCAAGACATGGTTTCAAGGTTGCCTAAAGTTAAATTATCAGATGGCCTATGCAATGGATGCATTCTTGGTAACTATTTAGAAGAGAAATATGACAAAGGTAAAGCAAGGAGAGCTGAATAGAAGCTAGAAATAGTCCACAGTGACTTAGGAGGTCCATTTTCAAAACCTTCATTTAATAAGACAAGATACATGCTCACATTCGTAGATGAATTTTTAAGGTACACTTGGGTGTTTTTTCTCAAAAATAATTCTGGGGTCTTTAAACACTTTAAGGACTTCAAGGCACTTGTGGAGAAGCATTCAGAATGTTCCATTCAAATATTAAGGACTAACAATGGAAAGGAGTATGTCAACAACAACTTTGAGTAGTTTTGCAAATCAAAGGAGATTCAAATGCAACACATAGTTCCATACAGTCCTCAACAGAATGGTGTGGTCGAATGTAAGAACTATACCTTGAAGGAAATGGCAAATTGTATGCTTCAATCAAAGTCTCTTTCTCCTCAGTATTGAACCAAAGCAATAAACTATGCATGCTACATTTAGAACTAAGTTCTACATAAAGCTTTGAAGGGAATCACTCCTTTTAAAGCTTAGAACAGTCATAAGCCTATAGTTGATCACTTTTGAGTGTTTGGATCACCAATAATGGCCCAGATTCCCAAGAAGAAATGGAAGGCAATGGACCCTTAGAGTTAGTCTTGCATCTTTTTGGGGTATGCAGAAGGTGTTAAGGGATATAGGCTTCTCCATCCTAAAAATCATGAGTTGTTCATTAAAAGGAGTGTCAAGTTGTGTGAGGGCCCACTTGAACACAATCATGGCACTCTAGACTCTTCAAAAGTCTCACTAGACATTTATTCCACTTTAGACAGTGATGTAGATCCACCTCAATATCCTCCTAATTATGAGGATGACTCTTCTTCTTTTTCAAGTTTAAGCGATGAGAGCAATGATGAGGATTATCCTCCTCCATCTCACACTGACACTACAGATGATGAGGACTCACCTCTTAATTCTCCAATATCATATAATTATAGTCCTATTTGGGCTAGATAAACACTTCAAAGTACTGAAGGATGGGTTGGAAATCCATTAGATACAAGGTGGACACAATCACAATTTTAGGGGACATCATATGCCTACTTGGCCATTGCCTGAGATCCATAGACTTTTCATGAGGTATCTATCATTCCAAAATGGTATTCTACTATGCAAGAAGAGTATAGTTCCCTAATCAATAAAAAATCATGGGACTTGGTCCCTCTTCCTAAAGGAAGAAAATTGGTTTGGTGTAAATGGGTTTATCGGACCAAGTATGGTGAAAAGCGGTCAATCGATAAGTACAAAGCTCATCTAGTTGTAAAGGGGTTTTTTTAGGTGCCTGGCATAGACTACATTGAGACATTTGCTCCTATAGCTAGGATGACATATATAAGACTCACTTTAGCCATCACAGCTGCACATCAGTGGGACGTTCACCAAATGGACATAAAGAGTGCTTTTCTACATTGTGACCTCAAGGAAGAAATATATATGGAGCAACCACAAGGCTTTGTGGAAGATACCTCCTTGGTATTCAAACTTAAAAAATCTATCTATGAACTCAAATAGGCCCCTTAAGCATGGTATGCTAAGATGGACTCCTTTTTCCTCAGTTGGGTTCACCTGATGCCACTCAAATCAAAATGTCTACATCTTGTGGTAGGATGATTCTCTATTGATCCTAGTTCTCTATGTGGATGACTTACTGATTACAGGGAGCTCATGATCATCCATCTCAGTAGTGAAAATTGCACTTTTGGATAGATTTTCAATCACAGACATGGGATTGTGGCAATAATTTCTTAGGATTGAAATCATTCAATCAAATTCTGGGATAACTTTATCACAATCCTAGTATTCTCTTAATTTGCTTACAAGGTTTGGCATGGCTGATTGTAAGCCAGCTTCTACTCCATTCTTGTCTAGTGTGAAGTTTGAGGTTGATTGCCCTACACCACTCACTGATGCAACTCTGTATCAATAACTCATGGGCAGTCTTATCTATCTCACACACACTAGACCTAACATATCCTATGCAGTTGGTTTGGTCTCCTAATTTATGTAGGAGTCACATGAGTTGCACTAGAAAAAATCAAAATATATTCTTCACTACATTAGGGTTTGCATAATTATGGGATACACTATGGAGCAGGAATAGAGGTTGATTTGATTAGATACACAAATTCAGATTGGGTTGGAGATATTCAGAGTCAAAAGTCCACTCCAAGATACAATTTCTCACTTGGTTCAAGTCCAATAAGTTGGTCAAGCAAGAAGTAGCATGCAATTGCTTTATCATCCATAGAGGTAGAATACAGAAGATATGTCAATGCCACCACTGAAGCAATCTGGATTTAGGGGATTCTCACTGAGTTTGGTGTCTAGTTTTATAAGCCAAAAATCATCTATTGTGACAATAAAAGCACTATCCATATTTACAAGAATTTGTTTCTCCATCAAAGGACCAAACACATAAAGATTCACATGCATTTCATCAGGGCTCTTATCAAAGAGCAAGTCATTGATCTTTGATATTATCCAACATCATATTAGATTATAGATATTCTGACCAAGCCTTTCATAGAGATTAAATTTGTTCATTTGTGAGCTCTCACTGGGGTTAGGGTTGTTCCACCTTCTTCTTCCTCCTATAGAGGTTCATCACTATGTACTTGGGTACCTCATCAAGGTTTTAATGCTGGGATCCAATTCTCATCTCACCTAAGCTATGCTTAAGGGGGGGTGTTAGTGTAGTGCTTTTTCCCATTGGGTTTTGCCTACATAGTCATATGGCCATTCTATGTTATTTAAGCTTCCTTAGGTTAGTTATAAAGGGTCCATAGGCTAATTATATTTAATTTTAATTAGTTAATTAAGAAAATTAGAAGCTTCCTCATGTTTCCCTAATTTTTTATATATGTACCCCACTTTTCCTTTTTGTAAGGTTAATGAATAATCTCTCAATCAATCGACTCATTCAAATTTTGCAATAGACAGGTTAATGCATATGTTTCCTCTCTTGGAATTTTAGAGCTCTCACACTACCTCATAGGATTCAACATGATTGCGTGAAATTAATTTAGAGATCCTGGCATACTCTTTCAGACCCTCTTCCTTTAACATACTAGTTTCTTGTTTTCATTCTTGCCTACTTACATGGCCTCATTTATGAATGTTATTCAAGTTGTTAAGAAAATATCTTATTTTTCATATTTTAACCCATGTGTCTAATATGTTTGATGATTTTGATATAACTTCACTTGACAAATTGTTCATAATTATTAATAATCTTTTGTCTATGGTTCATGTGTCTAATGTGTTTGATGATTTTGAAATAGCTTCACTTGACTATTTATTAATAATGATTAATAATCTTGTTGACCAAATTTTGCCCCCCAGGCAAAATTTTGGTCCCCTTCTTCCCTTGCTATTCATGACAGTTATTTTCAAGTTGTACAAGTTCAATGAGTTTGGTTCATGGCCTGATTCAAGTGGTTTAGCGGCCTTTGTTCAAAGGGTCCATCTTCAAGTTCAACATTACCAAGCATTGAACCATTGAACCGTTGAACCATTTTCGGTTCAATGGCTTGGTTCAACAAGCTTGGTTCAAAGTGGATGGTTCAATCTCTTGGTTCAACGAGCTTAGTTCATCGGCCTTGGTTCACTAGTTCATCAACGTGCATGGTTGAACCATTGAACCGTTGAACCATTTCAGTTCAACGGCTCGGTTCAAAGGTATGTCCGTGGCCGAAGGGGAGTCTTCAAATTTCAAAATGCCCTTTCGAAGGGTAGGCACTTCAAAAGAAAAAATCTAGGTAAGTCTAAAATTTGTCTAAGTTCAAATTTGGTTTAAGCCTGAATTCCTTCAGACAAAAAGTCCGAAGGAATTCGGGTTGCATATACAAGCAAATACAGACCCGAGAAAATTGTCTATGGACTTTTAAGTCTATGAGAACCCAGAAGACCATCCCAAATGCAAAGGACCTACCAAAGGACCCCGAAGGGTAGATACCCTTGCGGGGGACTTTCGGCCCAAATATAAAGGGCACTTTCAAGACCGGGGGGTCACTTTCCCTTCGGGAAGGTGGTAAGGAAATACAAAGGCAAAAGGTGCCCGTAGAGAGAGTGCTAAGATGAAAGCAAAGCCACATAAGGCTAGCAAAGGACTCGATGACATTTTGACAAGCCCAAAGACATTTCAAAGGCTGTCAAGTTCAACAAAGCAGATTAGCCATTGGTTTTCAAACCAATGACGGCCGTATGAATGTCAAATTTAACAAAGTGAAATAGCCGTTCCTTTTCAAATTGAGAGAAAGCTCACCAAGGGCCAAGAATATAGTGACCCACTAAGAATTTACCCCCAAGGGCTGAAGGAGCCAGAAGAGACAAAATTGAGAAAAGACAAGGAGACAAGCATGGAACGAGCAAGCAGTTAGTCCAAGTGGTACCAATTTGAGAAGTGACTCCAGCAGGTGAAACAATTCTTGCGAATTGATCATTGGGGATGCAAACAGCTAGCAATGCAACTGGTTTCTCCATTTTACATTTAATGAGTAGACAAACCGTGTATTGACCTTGAAAAGGCAGACTTCAAATAGACAAAGCGCACAGCTCATTAATGTTTTGAGCGACTTGTTCTTCCCAATGCAAGGACACAATAGGCCACTTGTAAAAAAGGAGCACCAAATAGACCTCCTTGCTTCTCCTATATATTGAGGACTTATCATTTTGTAATCATCTTCCACATTTTTTACAAGGCGCAGCCCTGCTAAAATTTCCACCTGGATCTATAAGCATAATTTTTACCTCTTCTTGGATAGATATTTTGTGTATGTCATGAGTGTTAATTTGTGTTTAGTCATTGTCTTTTGATGCTCTCACAGGTTCAACACCAACACACCAGTTATCTACAAGGTGCCATTTTGTAGCTGACAAGAGAAGAGCTCTATTTGGAAGTATAGAACAGAGGAAGTCACTTACAGTGTGTATTTCACAGCATCTTGGTGAGTCTTTGTTATTGTGTTTTCATGAGAACCTCCCTGCCATTTTCTTGTAGCCTGGTCCTTCTGTCAAGTCTAAAGTGTATGTATGTTATTTTTGTCTGATCCTGAGTGTGGATGTGAGAAGGTCGACTTATTTTGGTGCATCACCTCTTTAGAGTAGTTTGTTTCCCTGCAATCTCTCTCTCTCTCTCTTTTCATCCCCCCTTTTATATATATCTATGTGTGTGTGTGTGTGTGTGTGTGTGTGTGTGTGTGTGTGTGTGTGTGTGTGTGTGTGTGTGTGTGTGTGTGTGTGTTTGCACTTGCTGGAACGAATATGATACATCAAAGGGAGCTAGCCCTTATCTAGAGACTCTCCCCTCCAGCTTCGCTAGTCCCACAGGCAAGAGGGGAGTTTCCATAGTTTTGAGGAGAAGGCAGGAGCTTGGCCTCCTACCAAAGGGTGCAATCTTCGACGTCAACAAATCTTTTGTCTAGGGTTCAAACATAGAAATGGTCTATTGAGGTATTTATTAAATTGAGTTAAGTTTTTCGTTCAATTTAGGAATGTGAACCACATTTGTTTCAAGATAAATTTGAAGTTGAACTTCATGTGTTCATTTATTATTTCTTTGCCTTGGTTAGAAACATTATCTTTAATGGTCAAATCTTTTGCCTAGTTTTCCCATTATTAATGTAAAGTTTTCCATACGTTATAATATGTTTGATCAATAGATTTCTGAGTGAAACTATGTGATTAATTTTTATTAAGCATTTCAAATCATCATTTATGATTCATCCTCTAGAAATTTGTATTATGAAATATTGGATAGTGATTTGAAATGCATCATAAAGAATAATCCCATTATTTCCCCTAGAAATTTGCTAATCAATTACATGGGTTATGAAAACATCAAATCTCTTATAAAATGTTTGTTTTAAATGTTGAAATATTACCTTATGATGCTCATATTTGAATGATTATTTTAAATATTTGAGATTTAAACATTAACATGACCTTTCCTTAAAAAGGTTAAATTGAAAAAGGGGCCAATTTCAATAGGTTATTTAACATTAGACTTAATTATTGAGCTATTTTGATTGAATTATGATCTTTATTCATTCATATATAGTTAAAATTATAATTTAAAATAGTTATATTATCAATTTTAAATATTCACTTAGCTTTTAAATCAATTTATTTTGATCAAATTGATGTTTGTTTAGTCAAGTTTTCATTTAAATTGGGCTTTATTTATGCCTTTTTGGGTCTTTGATTATACAATTTTCATGTTTTTTAGGGATTTATTTGGAATGGTTTCATCAACTAACTCTTTAATTATTTATTGAGTTTATTTTGAATTTTATTTATTTGCAGGGATCTTCTAAGGACTTTGAGCCATTGATCCTTGTTATCTATCAAAATCTCAAGCGTTTAGAGTCTACAGGGGCATTTAAAAATTATTAAGTCTATTTTAGGGCCTGACTTATCAAGATTTCAATGCATGTCATGAATCTAGAAGATCAGGAGATATGAGAAAATTAATAGTTCATCAAAATCTTCTAAGCCTAGATCTTACGATATTATGCCACATGGCCACATCTTAGACACTTAGAGATTGGAGGGATTCATTATACAATTCAAAGTTACGAAGGCTCCCAACTTCTATGAGTTATCCATGTGTTGATAGATTGGGATATTAGAGGATTAGAAGGTTAATGACAATATGCAAAAGATCTTAGGCCTAAAGGCCTATGATGATGCCATGTGACATCATCATGGGAACTAAGGACTCAGAGGGTTAATTCAAACAATGTAGACCTCTGATGGAAGATTCAGTGCAAAGGTACTGCATGGTAGTATCAACGGTTTGGAGCTTGCTAAAAAATATAAATAAGTAGATTGATTCTTGTAAAAATAACTTAGTTTTGAAGACTTCTAAGTCCCAAGATCATTCCATGTGGCATGATCTCAAGGATTCAGAGACTGGGGAAGGTGATGTATAGTGAAAATGTTATGAAGATAGTTTGAACCTGAAGTCCCATGATTGTGACATGTGGTCACATCTCAGGGAGTTAGAGTTTGAAAGGGTGAGTACAAGTTCATAGTTGACAGATATTTTAAATTCTTGAGATCACACCACATGGCACGATCTCAGAGACTCAATCAATAGAAGAAATAATACCAATAGTAAATTTTTTTAAAGAACCTAAATTATGTTATGATGCCATGTGGCATCATCACAAGAGCTAGAACACAAAATAGTTTTCAAATCAAAGAAGTCGAGTGGCGATCTCCTAGAGTCCTAATATCATGCCATATGGCACAATATCATGGATTTGGCCCACAAAATATATATAAAGTGTATACACATAATATTTTTAATATTTATTACTTAACACTTTCTCTCTTGTAGAAACCTATCAAGTTTCAATCTTTCCAAGTGCATGCCTTTAAAGGTGCACCAAAAAAGGGATGGGTATACCATTGGTGCTTCCTAAGGTTGTTATGGCTTTCTATCATTCCTAATATTAGTATAATCTCCTTATTTAAAGTGTATATTCATTTACATCAATTGATGCCTCCCTAAAATATTGAAATCATGAAATATGGTTGTCTAAAATCTTGAAACCCTAAAATATGGATAAGTCTAAAATCCTAAAACCTTGAAATATGGCTAAGTCTAAAATTTAATAGGACCTACCAAAATCTATAATTTGCATTATAGCTCTTAGAGGTCCGAAACTACTCTCAAACATTCTAAAAGTATAAATATAAATATAACTTAAAGTTTATACATGGACATATAATTTCTTATACTTAAATTCTTATTTTATATTTATAATACACTATTTTAGCTTATTTTGTACCATGTCAACCATGTTGACTCTGTCATTCATCTCATACTACTATCTCGACCAAGCAGACTTCATCATTCATACTATGTATACTAGTTAAATAAAATCTAATGGAGTCAACCAGGTTGATATTGTTAAAAAAATATGTTAATCTACATGTTATGGAACTAGGTTGGCCCAACCGACCTAGTTTGAGACATAATGGTTTTTTTTCTCACCAAAAAAGGTCAACCCAGTCGACCTTGTCAGCTAAATTCATGGGAGGGTTTAGGTTCAATCCTTGACTATAAATACCCCTTTCATAACTCACAAATTTGCTTATACTATCATTTTGAAGTTTCATTGCTTAGGTTTTTGCCTTAGAGTAGTAGCATTTATCTTTTGGAGGTATTGGATGTATAGGAGAAGTCTTGTAGCCTATAGTTGATATATACTTATGATCCTTACAATCCACAAGAACCTCTTTCAAAGAACCATTGGCCAAGGGAGAGATTGAGACACAATGAGTTCACTTCAACAAGGTAAGTATAATCCTAGTCCATATCAGTATATGTTGTAGAATTAGTAGATTGAATTGCATCTCTACTTGCTTAGATTAATTATATATTGTCTTGAATAGAATTATCTTTGATTGCTTATTATGTTTCCCATTTGTGCCACAAGCTTTGATGAGCACCATATTAGTTTTTATATTTATTTACTATATTAGCTTATATGTTTATTTACTATATTATTTTGTATGTTAGTTTATTAGATTTGCTAATTTCCATTTATCACATTATAAAATATATGATAGAATTTGACTAGAAGCCTTAGAAACCTCTCCTTTGACATTGTGTAATAAGAGATCCCTTAGTTAAGTTTAGCATATCTATAATTGGTCATAACCATGATATAAAAAAGTATTTCTAAGTGGATTGTTAGTTGATTACTTTCTCCGATCTTAGATATTACTGAGTAGGATAAGTTGTAGATCTATATTATTTCACTTGTATACACAAAGTACCATTTTAAAAATGATCTCTCTCAAGAAAGTGAAGGAGAAAAAAATTTCATGTTCACATTTAATCACAATCAAAGACAAAAAATAAAACAAGTTAGAGTGGAGAAGTGGAGAGATGGCATGTGGAATCACCCTTTAGAAGGAGATGACATATGTAAATAGAGACCTTAAATTTTACGACCAAGGAAAGACTACAGATATGGGTAAATGATAGTTTTAACTTGACTATAATTACATATTATTATGCAAAGATCACAAATAGTGTAGGGCCAAAATGGACTTGAGGGCTTGGGGACTAAGCACAAAGGGGAAAAAATAAAAATCAAACTATCAAAAAAATAAACTAAGGAAGCAACATAGTATGTAGAGAAACTTGGGTATATTTTTGGGACATGACATAGCATTAAAAAAAATTCATTGGGAAATTTTCAATGAAGATGTCATGGGTCATTATTAAGAACAATATATAGTTCAGATACAGTATAACTAAAAGGCATATGAATCTAGATGCCAAAATTGGATGGAGGGAAAGAAAGGAGATCAAGGAGAGTATGCACAACATAAGTTTACTTCATTTTTTATAGATATTGATAACTTCATCAAAAGAAGGAGATGCACCTATTTATAGATTGTAATAACCCATTATTCCAATATTGATCTACCTAGTTATCAACATTTAATAAGAAAAGGATGCTGATGGAATGCACAATGCATTCATAAGACCACATGATCTCTCCTGCAAACCATTACCATAGAAAACATCTTTGAAATTATGCATACACAATAATTATTCACCAGTCTCCATTATTGTCTCAAATAATAATATACAACCCACATAGTTTCTCTCTTCCACCAATCTAAGAGAAGCATAGGAAGTGCCTACTAAATAGGCATAATAGTTTATTTCACATAACAAATAATTTGTTGTGTGAAACTAATTTTAGTTGTTATGAAATATTTGCACACATAATAAAGGTGTGAAAATATTTGAAACATAAAAACTAATTAACCAACTCCAAATAAAGCTTAACTCATGAGCAAGTGTGAATAATCACTCCAACACCCTCCCTTAAGCATAAAATAGGGAGTACAAAAAGAGAAAGCAAAGATACTGATGGGTCCCAACAACTAGACTTGATCAGGTACCCATGTATAAAATCATAGTTAAATACAAAGTGTCCCCATGATAACCAATCCATCTTGTTGGACTACATGGATAACAAATCACTATAACCATCAAGTCAAAAATGAATTAATACTCTATATGAGGCTAAATCTGTAAAAACTACTGATATCAAAAAACTGGGAAAAAGAGTCACCAAGGATGAAATGTATCACCATAAGGTGCCCAAAAACCAATAACAACTAAAGTTGAGAGAGAAAAAAACATGCGCTACAAGGTGTCCCAAGAAAGCAAATGGATCTATACTTAAACATAATGTTGAAAAGGGTGCACTAGATGGAATGAAGGCCATAAAATACAAATTCACTTGATGGACTTGAAATTCTCAATAGAACTTAAATTTGCATGAGTAGTCTAGATCCACTGCTTAATCACAAAAAATAACTGACACTAGAATGCACCAGAATAGCTCTTACAAAAAGAGACTATCAGAGGTGTTGATAATGAAAAATGGTTCACCAATTGAATTCGATCTATTGCTAGAAGATACAATGTACCAAGGGTTAGCAAGGAACATGACAATCAAAGAAGTAGGCTCTGCACCATACCCCCCCCCCCATACTGTTGACTGGGTGGAGTGACATAAAAAAGTATGTATGAGTGGACTAAATCCACTACCTAAAAATTAACATGATGAAATTGTATTCATCAAAATAGATACTCTTTGAAGGATATCAAGCTCCATAACAAATTTGAATGAGAATTTCAACTATCAAAAACAATGTTGAAGATATAGAACAAATATCTCTCAAAAAAATGGCCTTGGTGGTGATGGGATAGTCAGCAACTGAAGAGTAAGTGCTCAATATGGAGCATACAAATATGAAGAAAAAAACTTCATGACTCTCAATCTGACCACAAATAAAAATCCCATACAACAAAAAATACCAAATGATGCATAAAACCTAGAATGCAATCAATCTGTAGAAGACACCATCAAGAACAAGAGAGTTGTTCTTAAAATAAGGGAGCGATATGTGACATAAAACTATACTAAAAAATGTAGAACATTGGGATCTACAAAAAATGTGTCTATGAGTGAAAGTAGAGTTTGATGACAAGTGGGCCAAAAGGGTACTAGTGCAATAATAAAGACCTCCAAGAAATGAAGGTAAAAATAAGTGAGAATAAGTTTATTTTATTTGTGAGGGGTTTTGACCTCTTGTCAGATCGTACCTCACCCTCTGATCTTCGACAAATGATATGAAAAGTATATTAAAAAAACTAAATGTTCCTTTCTTTATAAAGTGCTGTCAATAATAGAAAAGCCCTCCCATTTTTAAATAATGTCGAATCATAATAAAATAATTGTGCTTTCTTTAAAATGCTTTGCCACTATACAAAACAGTCCCCTCTCGTACTTAGCATTTTCCTCACTAAAAAATGTTTAGCCCCACCAAATAAATATCCCTCACTATATAAAAAATATATCACCTCTAATCCTCCCTTAATAAAATATTTTCCATTTATAGAGTCTATTTTTAAAAAATGAAAAAATACCTCTATCATTAGTTTGACGTGTGGCACAGTTGGTCAATTCCTCAAGTTAGCTATGATAAATGAAAAAATAGGAGAGAATAAAGGAGGTCAATGCCAGAAGTGGGAGGAGATCCAGGAGGTGGTGGATGGCAAGTAAGGATCAACTTCCATGGATGGAGGTTTGGTTGGCGTGGAGATTGATGTAGAGAGCTAGTCTTTTGAAGTGGATATAGTTGATGAGTTTGGCATTGTAGAGTATTGATTCAAATTGATGCAATGTTTTATGTGCATTTAGATCTTTGGTAGAGAACTATTGAGCTAGAAACTATAATAACAACTGATAGTTTCCTCGTTTAAGGTAGTATTCATGATAATATTGAGGTAGACAATAAGTTGAGAGTAAATCCACATCAATATCAAATATCAAAGGCTCAGTTGGGAGTTCATACACCAATAATATCACCCACAGTGATAATAGACAATCTCATATCTGCAGTCTTCAAGTTAAAACATGTCTGACTGAACCCAAAAACATGTCACTCTTGGTGCCAAACACAAAATATTATGTAAATAAAGGTTCTAACGATGTTAAAAAATAGTGGGTGAACAAAAAAACACATCATGCCATGAAAATGTGGTATACCCAGTCAAAAGATCCACATCACAGAGCAAGTTCAACCAATGCTAGAACACAATGTCAATGTCAAGGAAAGTCAGTGTTGAATTTGATAATGGTAAGCCATATGGAGAATCCATCAACCTTTGTCAAATAACTCATCAATATGTAGAATGAGCTTTCAAAAATAGTATATGGGATTCACCAATATAGGGGTCTTGAAATAACTTGGAAATAGTTCATGATTGACTTCAATTCAACTAAATCACACTGAAACTTGACACATGGAAACCATGCCAAATGTGAAACAAAAGCAAGGCAAATTAGAAGTACGATCAAGAATAGGAGCACAAAAACTTGTACAACTAGCACTGAGGTGGCCAAATAGTTATATGGCTAGCACTTAAAACTAATTAAAATTTTGACAATACATAACTCCACAAATTCCTTAGTTGTGCCACTGAGTAATAGATGCTAAGATCAGCTCTAATACCATGATGGAATGCAAAATGCATTCATGAGACCGCATGATCTCTCCTGCAAACCATTACGATAGAAAACATCTTTGAAATTATGTACACACAATAATTATGCACGAATCTCCACTATTATCTCAAAGAATAATACAACCCACATAGTTTCTCTCTTCCACCAGTCTAGGAGAAGCATATGATGTGCCTACTAAATAGGCATAATAGTTTGTTTCGCATAACAGATAATTTATTGTGTGAAACCAATTTTAGTTATGGAATATTTACACACATAAAATAGGTGTGCAAATATTCAATACATAAAAACTAATTAACCAACTCCCAATAAAGCTTAACTCATGAGCAAGTGTAAATGCTCACTCCAATAGATGCATCTAGAAGAGGTGTTATTATTATAGAGATACATACATGGAATTATGAATTGACATAACTAAGTCATAAACCTACTATTCCATCATTGAGATATTTCTACAATGAAGTGTTTTTTATTATTTTGACTATTGATCATTTTATTAATAATAATTTAATGGTAGTGAAATTATAGATAATTAGATCTTGAAATGCATTCAAGATTGCATCCATTTTTATCCTGAAAGTTGTTATAGTCGGGGAATTATGTCATGACTAGATCATTATCTCTTCTTTTCTTGATGTTTTATCTCAATAAACTGAGTTGTAATCAGTTATTAAATTCAAATTTGATCATTGGTCTATTTAATTATAGTTGTGCATCAAGGCATTGAGTCAAATTGCCTTGACAATATAAGCAACACTACCTGTCATTATAACAATCGACACATTTTGTACTAAAAATCTATCAAGATTATGCTAGGATGGCACCTATCATTCTCCTTTGTATTGTCATGATTATGTGTTAGAGAATATTGATTTGAAAGAATTAATATATGCTAAGAATTTTTTTGAATGTTGGTTTTGCAAATGAATAGACAATCAAATTATGCAATAGCTACTTTGATTGATTATAGATTCTCATTTTATTTATTTTGAAGCTTTCATTGAGTCATTATGTGAAATATCTATAGGATTTTGTATTTACTTTATTTGAATAGATATTTTGAATTATATGTTCACATTTTCCCCTTAGTATTGATCATTGAGTTATTTAAGTTATGCAATAGTTAAAATTGATGCCCAATGATATAATTATAGCCACCATGATTTCCATTTCTCAACAATAAAATATTTTATCTCAGTCAGAAAATAACCCCTTTTTTGTCTTACTCTTTTCCCTTTTTCACATTTTTTTATGATAAGATGTCCTACTCAGTAGATTATAACAACCTTATTTAGTGAAAGAATATAGTAAACCTATGGTTTCAACAAGCCTACAACATTAAATATAACTTTAATTCAAGTAAGGAGACTAATTGAACCTCTAGCGGTAATAGTTACTACTCACCTGGCTAAATGTTTTAAAATTTTCTCAACCCTTGGATCCCCAAAAAATCCTAAAAATAAGGGGACATTCATCCATGAGTTGTAGACCCATTTTGTCCCCTTAGATTAGTGAATTCAATAGTTACATTTTGAGTGGAGGGCTTGAACATATTATATTTTAGGCCCTAAACCTTTGATCTTGTACCTATGATCTTGAACTTATGAATACTATGAGTTTATCATTGATTATATACTTTTAGACATCCTTTACATTTCTCCCAATTACCGTTGTGTTCTTAAAATACACACAAACAAAATTTGGTGCAAGAAGGATGCCCTAGGAATATTTGTGGTTAAGGGTCATATACTGTTGGTTCTTATAACTCAATCTTATGATTTTTCCTTTGTTGTATGCTTAAAACCCACACTAATATAAATTAGTGTTTGTCACTTTGGAGTCTTCTTTAAGGATCACACAATCTAGAATTAGGTTGAGTCATAAAAGATTAATTGTTTCTCCTCTTCAAGTTCACATGTGTCTTAGATCTAATTGAGGTAGAGATAGAAGATTAGTTTAACCAACCACACCATCCACATAATCTATCACCAATGGAACAATCCAAATGGTTTTAGCTTGGCTAGATATATTAGCTATAAACATTCTAGATGGCGTGCATGATTTACCTAGAAACTCATAGTGTTATCTTCTAAAGTTCACTCCAAATACTAGAAGGGCTGTATAAGAACATATTACATTTTATAAAACATCCCTCAGATTGCTTAATTTTGAATATGAATATGTAGATTGTAGGTTATTCCATTTCACCTTGCCTGATCAGGATTATGATTGGTTCCTTGATCTCTTATAAAATTAAATCAGATGATGGAATCAATTGAGTAACATGTTTTTAGTCTAGTTTTGTCAAGTATTGAATCCAATCATTTATACCAACAATTTTCTGCATAAGAATGGAATCCAATGAACCTATACGTGATTTTAACATAATTTTCAAAATATGTATAATAGGGTAACAACCTTATATAGACCAAATGCCCAACTAACATTAGAAATGCTCAAAAATGATTTGGGCCCTTGGACTGCCACATTCTTAAAGAGAGATCCAACTACCACTAATTTTCCCCTTACATATGCAAAAGCAATAAAATTGGATAGGCAACTTAATCCCCAAAGGAAAATGCTAGATATTATTCCTAATGTTCTCCCAAACATGCCAACATTAACCTTAATCTTGCTTATAAATCAAAATGCTCCTTACCATAGCCTCTTCAAATTATGAATCAACTTTTTGTATAATATGTTGCCTTTAATTAGAATTTAGGATTTCTAAATCCGATTGGTAATGAAGCTATGCCTCAATCTTACAACTGAGCATTACTTCTAGTTGCAATTAATAATTCACAAAATTAATCTCAAGACCTGACCAAACTTGAGTTAGATGAAATCCAAAGAATGGTCTAGAGGTTGAGCAATGATTTAATAAACTTGCAAAAACAAGTAGGTAGCTCTAGTAGTGGAAATTCTACCCTGAATTTCACTTAACAACATAATTATAGGCCCTTCAATAGAGTTGGTAAACAAGTTGAGTCCTCATCCGACAAATTTCTTGACATAATATTATAGAAATCGCTCTACCCAATTGGTGCTATGTGCATAACATAGCCTAGCATGGAGAACTTGACTATGATGAGTTTTGTAAAGCTTTTGACATTCTTAAAAAGGAAATGGAAGAATATGAGGTTGTCCCAAATGACTAAAATACTTCAAGTTATTATAATGCTCCTAGTTCATCAAAATCCCCTAATACCACCATGGTTTTAGATAATTTAGACTTTCCTAATGTGGAAGATAATGAACCTAAAGAGAATACCAATGACATTTGAGCTTTCCAACAATACTAGAGAGAAAATTATACTCTTAGGATTTTAAGTTTGGCTTGTTCAAAGCCCTAAAAGTCTCAGGTCCAAAGAGATAAAACAACCAACATGTTGTGGATAAAACACGGGTCATGGCTAACAATAGCTTTGTAGTGTTCAAGGTTGGTGAAATGATACAAGAAGAAACCCTTGGTAAAATTTTGGACTCCTTTCAGTTTCACACCATGATCTTGCCAATGGTTATGGACCCAATAATTTAACAAGTCTCTGGAGGGACTCGACCTACAAAATAAGCAACTAGGATAAAATTTTCAAAATATTACAAGCTTTATCAAACTTTGGTAAATCTAAAACAATATCAATTAAAGGAGTGTCTAAATCAAACCCAGTACCTCATGGTAGATCTTCGGAACAAACTTTCGAGCTTGTTTTGATGTCATTATTTTTTAGACTCCTATCAACTATCCCTACATCAAAAAATATAGAAATAGTGAAGGCAACGATTTTATAAAAGATACACAATGTTGTCCAAACGACAAAGTGCCAACCTAACTCAATATAATAAATACATTAACGAAAAAAATTAATCTTACTTAAATTTATGATAAATCGACATTATAACAAATAAAAAGAAAACCTTAAAACCAGGGAGACATCTAACACTCCATACGGCTCCCAAAAAAAAATCCTTTTCTCTAAGATGGAATATTTCTAAATTTGTAGATTTGGAGGTGAAGTTATCAAAAGGACCATTACTCCTACTTTCCTTTTAGAAGGGTTTCCCGAGTGTTCTCTCTAAAGTGATCCTTTGATCATGTGCCACGACACATACGACCTTTATGTGTAAGCTTGCCGAGCTGTATTTTATCTGGTCACAACATGATGTAAACAAACAAACAAACAAACAGATTTCCAGCTTGGCGTCCAGCTCTTTAAACAAACATCCAACCACAACTTAACACATTCTACAGCGCCACCTGCTAAAGCCGGTTACCAACGGAATTCCTAACACGCAAAGGTTTCTGTAACATAAAACCAGGTATTTAAGACGTTGGATCAGGCTGTGGGATTTATGGTAAATTGAAAACCACTGTAAAAAACCACTAACAGGTTGGGAATCCCAACAAAATCCTTCACAATTCTTGTTTTTATATATCATTATTATTTCCATTCTCATAATTGAATCGGAGAAGTTGAATACATAATTCGGAGGCGGAGAAAAAGAGAAAGCAGCGTAACGACAAAAACACAGAAACTCCAGTAATTTATTAATTTTCTGTTTTATATGCGACTGAAATTTTCTGCATTGTACTGCCTGGAATCTGAAAGGACATTATTACATTCACAATAATATAAATCTTATATAAAATAATAATATAATTAAAAGTTGCTAATTTTGTATTGATAAGAATTGTGAGACAACCATGATGATTTATAGGACATTACATTGATTAAATACCTTGTCAATGAAAATATAGATTAAAGAGTCAGAATTACCAAAAATATATGGGAAAATAAATCGTAAACTACTATTAACAAATGCTTATGATATTGTAAAACATTTTTTTTTAATTGAAAAGTAAATTTTAATTGATAAAACAATCTATAGTACAATGTTATTCATACAAAAAAAGATGGGTGGAAAAGTCACATCTCAAAAGCCAAGCCACACTGGATGAAATAGATTAATATTAAAAAAGTCCAACAAAAGGAAATACAAGAGAAAGAAATCAGATGGGCACAAGACAGTGTTTTTTGCCCTTTTTTTTAGAACTTTTGTCCAACACTCTGAACGATCAATATCCATTGGGCTAGCGATAACCATCGGAAGTGCATGATTGTACTGAGGTTCAAACAAAGGTTGATCCTTATCAAATTCAAAAAATTTGGATTCATTTGATCCCCTGATACCGCCCCTTGAAACGTTATCTATAAATATCATTTGGCAAGAGGAGTCTCTCAAATTTCAATTTTCTTTCTTACCTGAGCCATCTTTATATTTTTCCATGACCTTGGTTGGAAAAGTGTGATTATATGGTTGTCAGCATTTAAGATGAGATGAGTGATCCTTTTTATTTTTTGGCTTGCTTGTTTGAGGACAAATCCCCTAAAGATGGCTAATTTGGTGGCATAAATGATATTTAAAGGCAATATTTTCACAATCTAAGGTTTGGAGCCAATGGAAATTATCATGTTTCAACTGGATTTTATCTGGAAGACCTTTGCTAAGGTTCAACTCCGCACAAATATGGGCATAAGTATAAAACACTTGAATAGACCACTCAAAATCTATCTTAATGAATCTTTCTAGTGTGTTACCAATAGCTTCACATACTAAGAGGTGTCATAAGAGAAGAGAGAGATTTAGGAACCGATTTCTTTCTTCTTTTTAAGAGTCATGGCTCTGTTGTTCTTATATAATTTTCTTTACCAATAAAATATCACAAATGTTGATCCAAAACATGTCGATCATTTAATTTTTTAACACAATATCTTCCAAAAGTTTGTTATTATTATATAAACTGTGAAGACTTTAAATCTTTAAGATTTAAATTTATAACTAAAAAGTCAATATTTTATTTTCCATAAAATCTAAGCTTTAAATATTAATATATAATCATTTATACTTTTATTATTTATATAATAAAACCTTCCAATAATAAATTTATGACATTTTTTCAAATATATAAATTCTTTACATTAAAAAACTAAATAGATTATAATAAATTAATTTTATAATATAAAAAAAATCAACTCTTTAAATTAAATATTTTGTTTTAAAAATATCACACAAATATTATGTTAGAAAAATATCAGCATACATTAGTTGTCACTTAGGAACAAAGCTCCCTTAAATCCGGGCTGCAAATTCGTACATCACCTGCTCATCTTTCCCCTACTGTTAGAAGTTTTTTAATTATTGTTTTGTTATAAATTTTTATAAAATTTTTGTCCAAGTAGTTTTCCTAGAAGTTACTTATATTTTATGAAAAATTCTGTGGTTTGAAAAATTGTCTGGAACTCAATTACATGCGAGGGTGAGTAGAAAAATTGCTATGATGGAAAGATTTCGTATGTTTTGTGAGTCTACTTGTTTTATAATTGATATTAATATTATTGTACATGAGATATTACCCAGGTAATAGAATAAATAAATAATTATTCAAAAATTTCTCATCGCTATGGTTTGATATATTTGATAATTTTTTTTAATAAAAATAAAATTATCATATACATTTGAAAAATATTGAAATATTTTAATTTTGAGATGTTTTTCTTGGATTAATTACATATCACATTGATTAATGATTTTATTATCTTTTTCACATTTTTTTCATTAAATGGTGATAAATGATTAAAATCTAGCTACAATATTATGTTGGGCTCAAAAAATTTAACATGAAAAATAATGGGGCTCCAAATTCCACAATATTCCCACGATATCATGATTTTTTCGATTGCATTATCCAAGCAAGTAGAAAAACTTCCGTATTCAATGGTCAAGTGGTCAAGTGGACATCAAATTGAAGGTTTAAACTATTCTATAACGATCGAATGGAAGTCAAATCTAAGGTCAAACATTTTTATTGACATCTCACTATGACACTCCACCATCACCCTAAGAAACCATTGACGGTGATGCTTATTGGTATAGTGCATAAATAAGAGCAAAATATATAGACGCTTATTGTCAATGACATTTATCAGAAAGATGATCTTGTTACAGTTAAAGCAAACATCATGGGGATGAGAGGGGACCTGAATGGCTTATAGGATCACTTATAATGATTAACAGTGCAATTTTACAACTTTATAACTCAGTCCTTGCAAAATAACCCTCCACCACCCCAGTTTGGTTCTCCTCCTTCAAACAATCACACCACTAATCTAGGTCTAAAGCCGATGTTGCCAAAAGTGGACTTGCACAAGTTTGATGGTAATGATCCAATCAAGATTTTCTAATAGACACATTTGAATAAGAAGTGATCAAATTTATAGCCATTAGGCCATCCACAATCCTTCACAAAATTGTATTGAGTTAAAGTGGACATCTTAACAATTAATGAACTATTCACAAATAGAAAATTGTCATTTATAATAGATATGTCAAAGTTCTATAGGTGAAAAAGATCCTTTAAAAGCAACCAATGTTTCTATTGATAGAAAGATAAGTGCCATAAATATCCAAGTTGTCATATACCTTTATAAAGCAAGTGTTTCCCTTTCAGCTTACTATGCAAAGCAAGGGGAAGCCTGTTAATTTGAACATGTATATTCCACCAAATATAGGAAGTTAGAAAGTTAAGACCTTGTCTAATGGAGTTATCTCTCCACTCCAAAAATTCAGAAGTTTCTTTCCAGACCTTCCACATAAAATTAAGCGAGACAAATGTTGAGAGTTTGAAGTATTTAGAGAGTAGCAATTTATCACATATGTGCACATCTTTCCATTGAACCTTATAAAACTAGTTGAAACTCTATGATGAACAAGAACTTTCCATGCTTCAAAACCATGAAAATCTCTAATGATCCATTTGGATCAGACACTTACTTTGCATCAAAGCATCCATAACACCAATGCCTCCTTTTTATTTTAGTTAGATGCATTGATTCTAGGAAATGCAGTGCATACCTTTGATGCCATCGCATTTAGCCCAAAGAAAAAATTTCTAAGCTCGGTGAATATATTATAACATGTTTTAGAATAAAACCAATATGAAGAATATTAAACATGTGTTGCATCAAAAATCTTGTCAATAACTTCTATTCTACTAGTAAAGGAAATAAATTTGGACCCCACCAATCAATTTTTTTTTCCTCAAAAAAATAGCTCCACATGTCACTATGAGAGACTCCAAGGTCAAAGGTGTTGGTTGAATATTTTGTCTATCAACGTACTGGTAAACAAAATAGGTCTGATCAACCAAAGTAGGAAGATTAGTCGTCCTAATGTGTAAGTTTATCACATCAGAAGGAGACTGCTCTCTCCTCTCATCAAGGGGAGGTTCCCTGTGGATATGCTATGTATATGTATAAATAGAAAATAATACTCAAGGGTAGGACAAGTCATCCATCTCTCTTTCTTCAGAGATGATGTATACAAAACAAAGGAAAAACTCAAGGGAATGACAAATAGCACTTCTCTTCTTTCAGAAGAACTATTCAGCCAACCATAAGAATACTCCTGGAAATAAAAGTAGAATGTAACTGAGAGTATGGTAACCAGCAAATCGAGACAGAGCACAAAGTCTCTACCTGAAATGCTTAAGATTAATATACAAAGGGCAATGAAAGCTCAAAGTCCTTTACACAGCAATAAAAAGAAAACACACTGAAGGCAGCTATGGGGGCACAAAGTCTTTCCACAGTTGATTCTTCAGGACACCTTCCTAACTAATTTTACTAATCCTGCTTGTTAAATTAATGGAACAGAAAATATATCAAGGAAAAAGACATAAGAACAGTTTCCTTAATAACAAAGGTATCACAGCACAAAGTCTGAAAAAGTCCCTTGCTCTCTTATTCCAGTAACAAAATGTGATCAACAGACTGAGCACAAAGTCTCAATGATGCCTCTCAATTTGGGCAGAGTTTTGTTCAGATTGTCAAAAAAGAGATATTTTACAATAAGAGAGGGTCCCTTAAATAGCCACTTCAAGAAGGACTCGATAACAGTAATACATCATGATGCGTTGGGAACTGTTAGGAAGACAAGCTGGAACTTTGGGGCCTTTTTACCCATTTGATCTTCTCAATGTAGATAAACAAGCCACGCAATTGACAGATTGCAACTTTCAATGTCCACCTGGCAGTCTAATCTTGTCTTCATCATTCCTCCTTTTCTGGTTAATTGAATTGGGCCCTAGATTCATTCGTTGTTCTGTCTTTCCTCGCTTTCAGCTGGTTTTGGTCTTGAATTCTAGAAATGCATTCGGGTCCGTAAATCCAAAGGATCAATGGCTATTTCATGGACTTTAAAATTGACGTTTACATGCCTGTCAATGTGCTCTAACCAGCTAGTTCACTGTCCTGAATTTGACGTCTTCGGGGGCATCACCCTTTGGTCTTCGGCTTTTCCCTTTCGGGCCTTAAGAAGTGATCCTTGAATGGGTCAGAAAGGGCCATTTACTTTGGCCGCAAAGAGTCCCCCGCAAGGGCACCTGCCCTTCGGGGTCCTTCGACAGCCCTTTGCCTTGGCAGTTCCCGTGGACAAATATTTCCCCGGGCTTTCTCCCGTGAAAGTTCCCCGCATACATTTTCCCCAGGTAAAATTCTCAGGTGTTTTCTCTCGCGGATAATTTTTGCAGACATTTGTCCCGCAGAAAATTCCCGTGAACAATTTGCCCAGGGAAAATTCCCGCAGACAAAAAGTCTGGGGAAAATTCCCGCAGACAAAAAGTTCGTGAAAATGTTGACTATTCTTTGAAAATTCTTTCGGGGTCCTTCGGCCACTTAGAATTCTTTCGGGCTTTTTGTTCGAAGGAAGACTTAATTCTTTCAAATTTTTGTTCGAAGGAATTCCTTCAGACAAAAATCCAAAAGAATTAAGTCTTAGTCAATTTTTAAATGCCTTAAACAAATCTGAAAGAATTACCTTTTCGCTTCCTTGAAAAATGACCCTTCCGAAGGGTGCTTTTATGGATTAAGTGTCCTCTGCAAGGGCACTTGTCCTTTGGGAAGCTTCCTTTTGCTTTGAACCTTCCCTTTGAACTTTGGCGATGAACCATTCCGTTGAACCAAGATGTTGAACCAATCAGTTGAACCAAAAATGGTTCAAGCTGATGGTTCAAGCCGATGGTTCAATGAATAAACTTAGCATTGAACCGAACATTGAACTTGCTTTTGAACCAACAGTTGAACCATCTCGTTGAACCAATCAGTTGAACCAAGGCTTTGAACCAAAATGGTTCAAGCCAATGGTTCAATCGAATGAACCAAGTGAATGAACCTATTATTGAACCTGTAGACATTGAACCAAAGGATGAATTGAAAGAATGAACCAACTGAATGAAATAAAGAGTTGAACCACTTGGTTGAATCGAGCCATTTGAACTATTCCTTTGGTTGAACCTGCCATTGAACCTTAAACCCATTGAACCTTTGAACCAAAGTGGTTCAATGGTTCAATGGTTCAAGCCACCTTGATTTGGCCAAGTGTCTTGAAGCTGATGAACTAATTGAAGCGATTGAACTTTGAACCTTGATGAAGCGCTTAACTCTTTCCAAAGACATTGAACTTATTGAACCTTGAACCCATTGAACCTTTGAACCAAAGTGGATCAATGGTTCAACGGTTCAATGGTTCAAGTCTCTTTTGGCACTCATATGCTTGCCGATGGAAATTTTTGATTGAACTGAAGCTTTGAACTAATTATGTAAAATGACCAAGTGTTGAAAACCAATTCTTTTGACTAAAACCATCTGCAGAAGCCTTTGAACCTGCTTGTAGAGTCTATAGAAACAAAGACCGTAGAAATCAACATGTAAAACCCATTGAACTTGACTTGCAGAGTCAGTAGATTTTCTGAGAAACTTGAAAAATGAAAAATTTAAATGTCTAGGACAAATTTTGGAAATGGAAGAGACAATTTTGGTCTATAAGACCAAAATAGTTCATATGTTGTCCCAGAAATGACTGCTACTTTTTGGGGGACAACAGTTGGCTCCAGTTGGGGAACTTCTATCAATTGCAAAATGAATTGAAAGGAGTAGAATTCAGAATCTCCAGTGTCTTCAAGTGTACCATTGGGCTTCGGAGTCATGCTACCCAAAAATGAAAGGCATCAAAAATGAAAACAAACAAAGCAAAATAGAATTAAAAACTTTACAAATATACATATGCAATGATCTGATACTTCAAGAATTGAAGTATTTCAGATGCCACTTTTTGAGAGACAGTGAAAATAGTGCGCCATCTTGGTAAACCAGCAGGAAACTATTTTGCCCCCATAAACGATGACAAGCGAATGGAGTTCTCCACCAGGAAACTGATTTTCTATGTTTTCTTCTTGGCCTTTTCTTCTTCTTATTCCAAGGCAAGATGTGGTCTTCAAATCGGAAACCATCACTCTTTGCTTTCTTGGTGAAGGATTCCTTTGCCTAATTTTGATTTGCAGCAGCATGGTCCACCATCATAACTTATTTTTCTGCTGGTCCAGTCTAGCACATGATTGGATCTTCCAAGTCAAACTCTTGACAAACTGTCAGATTAACATCTCTTTTGATGTGAAGGAGTTTGACTTCTCCATCTTGAGCAATTTTCAATTTAGGCAACAGAGATTCACATCTAGCTGTATTGAAGGTGTTGCTGACTTGCAAATTGCATGAAGGAAGAATATCTCTTTGAGGAGATATCAACATAGTCCCAACTCTATCATTGGTGGAAGAATTCTTGTCATCATCAGAAGCTGATCTTCTATCAAATTTCTCTTCATTAGAGATAGAAGATCCTTCTTTGTTTATATTGTGCTCTACCAATTCTCTTGAAGTCTTGTTTGGATCAATTCCTAGATTGTCAGCTACAGGACTTTCATCTATAGGAACATGAGCATCCTCTATGATAAAGAAATAATTACCTCTACCTGAAGATTCAAATAGAATTTGTGCTGCAGGGGATGATGTTTGGGTAACCACGTATTTTGCCTCCTTTTCAGGGAGCAATCTCTTTATTATGCCTTGGATAGGGATCCTTGCTTCAGACAGGTCCATGCTTAGTTCTCCTCCCACGTCCTTGCAAAAATTTTGTCCAAGCAAAATGCCATAAGATGCTGGGATGTCAGCCACTAAGACAGTCATTTTAATCCTCTTGTCTAGAAAGGCTACGAATGCAAATTGGGCATCTTTGATTTGCCCCAGCAATGGTACTTGCTTATTCTCCATGGAGAAACATCTCCCAAATGTCTTGGTCAGTGTGAGACCAAAGGACTCAGCGACTTTAGCAGGCATGACATTGTCAAATGCGCTTGAGTCTATTATACAGTTACTCAACTTGTGGCCATTGATTAACAGTGAAACATAGAAGGGTTCTATTTTTCCAAGAGCAGCTGGAGGAGTAATGACCAAATTATTTGGAATAGGCGTGTTCTTTGGAGAATCAAGAATTACTTTTTTTGCCTTTTGTCCTACAGGGACGATCTAATTTTTAACATATTGAACTAGCTTTTTCAGTTGATTTGGATTAGACTGCAAGTATTCAAATTCAGACATCTGTATTTTTGTCTTTTTAACATGATCAATTATGTCAAATGGCTGAATTGAGCTAGGTACAGAGAAAGGTACTTCAACTTTCTGAATTTTAGGAGGGATGGGAGATGGGCTGGTTTGCGAATAAGAAGTAGAAGGGGAAGACGCAACAGATGCATTTACCTTTTGAGTGATTATCAGATCTTTTGGTTGAAAAGGCAGATTAGTTCCACGCTTGACAATTGTGACTGTTGGTTGTGGTTGCTCTTCTATCTTCTCTTTATCGGCCTGCTAGACTGATTGGTTTTTAGACCTAGTAAACACTACATATGATCCATCTGAAGCTTCTCCTTTGCTTCCGGGTTCATCCTGATAATTCAGGAAACCAATGTGGGAGTCGCCAGTTGATTCTTCTTGATTGTCTTCAATGATATCAGCATCATTTTCTTGATTTAATTCAGGCTGATAAGAGAATTTTGATTCTGCTTCAAGATATCCCATTGCTGAATTAGTTGGAGGAGCTTCCAGGGCAAGTTTCCCTTGTGGAGGAGGAAGGCGATTTTGTTGTCCTTGATTTTTGACAACATTGCCCTGATATGACTGATTTGGGAATGTTCTTCTATATGTAGGAGCAGAAGACATTCCTTGAGTCATTTGCTTCTTAAGTGCGAGCAACTCATTTGCTAATTTCTGCACCATTGGATCTGTGGTGCTTGTAGACACAAATTCAGAAGATGATGAAGCTCTATTTCTATTGGGATCTCTTCTTATTTTCCCTGCTAAGATGAGATCATCTTCTACTTCAGTGGCTAAAAGTTGAGCTGTAGAGAGATCTATTTGGCTAGCACGTCTCAAGAGAAAACTAACTTCAAGTAGCTAAGAGTTAATGAAAAAGCATTTGAGATTCTCAGTTGTAGGTCTAGCAATTACAAGAATTTTGTTTCTCAATTTGTCAAATTTAGCTATGAAGTCTCTCATAGGCTCATGAGGCTCTTTTTTCATCTGTGTAAGTTAAGCTAGAAGTGTATGTGCATCTTCTACGGGTTTAAATCTGGCTTCAAACTTAGCTTTAAGATTATTCCAATCAGTCACAGATCGAGCCTGTAAATGGTAAAACTAATCTGCAGCAACAACTTATAGTGTCTCAACAAAAAGTCTGACTGCTACATCTTTAAATTCTACTCTGATTACTCCACAAGCTATACTGAATGCTGCAATGTGTTCATCAGGATGAACTTTCCCATCACCATAAAATTTAGAGAAATTCTTCCTAGAACTGCGTGGAAGCTCATGTAGAGGAGGAGTAAGATTGAGAGGACCAAAAGCATTACCCTAGGGGCCTTGAACTACCATTACAAGATACTGAAAAGGAGGGATAACAAATCTTAAAGGGGTAATTATAGGCACAACTTTATCAACAGTAGAAGTAGATACTTCATCTGGTAATGGAGATCTGGCTTTAGTAGGAGGAAAGCTCTTGGTTCATTGGAGACGAGATGGTGAAGGAAACACATCAAAATCACTTTGTTGTACCAGCTTGAACACATGATCAACGATACCTATATCCCTTTGGCTTTGTGTATACCTTGAATCTACCAGATTGTGAAACAAAAATGGAAAAGATTTGACTTTGCTTCAGTTTGAAGCTTGAGGCTTTAAACTATGCGTTCTTTCCCGATTAGTGTGGAGGTGAATAAATAGAATATAAATGGATAATGGGTATTCCCCAGTGGAGTCACCAAAAACTGTTGGTTGAATATTTTGTCTATCAGTGTACTGGTAAACAAAATAGGTCTGATCAGCCAAAGTAGGAAGATTAGTCATCCTAATGTGTAAGTTTATCACATTTGAAGGAGACTACTTTCTCCTCTCATCAAGGGGAGGTTCCCTGTGGATATGCTATGTATATGTATAAACAGAAAATAATACTCAAGGGTAGGAAAAGTCATCCATCTCTCTTTCTTCAAAGATGATGTATACAAAACAAAAGAAAAACTCAAGAGAATGACAGACAGCACTTCTCTTCTTTCAGAAGAACTATTCAACCAGCCACAAGAATACTCCTAAAAATAAAAGCAGAATGTAACTAAGAGTATGGTAACCAGCAAATCAAGACAGCACAAAGTCTCTACCTGAAATGGTTAAGAGTAATATACGAAGGGCAATGAAAGCTCAAAGTCTTTTCAAAGTCCTTTACACAACAATAAAAAGAAAACACACTGAAGGCAGCTATGGGGGCACAAAGTCTCTCCACAGTTGATTCTTCAGGACACCTTCCTGACTGCTTTTACTAATCCTGCTTGTTAAATTAATGGAATAGAAAATATATCAAGGAAAAAGACATAAGAACAGTTTCCTTAATAACAAAGGTATCATAGCACAAAGTCTGAAAAAGTCCCTTGCTCTCTTATTCCAGTAACAAAATATGATCAACAGACTGAGCACAAAGTCTCAATGATGCCTCTCAATTTGGGTAGAGTTTCGTTCAGATTGTCAAAAAAGAGATATTTTACAATAAGAGAGGGTCCCTTAAATAACCACTTCAAGAAGGACTCGATAACAGTAATACATCATGATGCATTAGGAACTATTAGGAAGACAAGCTGGAACTTTGGGGCCCTTTTACCCATTTGATCTTCTCAATGTAGATAAACAAGCCACACAATTGAAAGATTGCAACTTTCAATGTCCACCTGGTAGTCTGATCTTGTCTTTATCATTCCTCCTTTTCTGGTTAATTGAATCGGGCCCTGGATTCATTCGTTGTTCTGTCTTTCCTCGCTTTCAGTTGGTTTTGGTCTTGAATTCTGGAAATGCATTCGGGTGTGTAAATCCAAAGGATCAACGGCTATTTCATGGACTTTAAAATTGATGTTTACATGCCTGTCAATGTGCTCTTAACGGCTAGTTCACTGTCCTAAATTTGACGTCTTCGAGGGTGTCACCCTTTGGTCTTCTTTTGGTTTTCGGCTTTGCCCTTTCGGGCCTTAAGAAGTGATCCTTGAATGGGTCAGAAAGGGCCATTTACTTTGGCCACCGAGAGTCCCCCACAAGGGCACCTACCCTTCGGGGTCCTTCGGCAACCCTTTGCCTTGGCAGTTTCCGTGGACAAATATTTCCCCGGGCTTTCTCCCATGAAAGTTCCCCGTGGACATTTTCCCCAAGGAAAATTCTCAGGTGTTTTCTCTCGCGGGTAATTTCCGCAGACATTTGTCCCGCGGAAAATTCCCGCAAACAATTTGCTCGGGGAAAATTCCGGCAGACAAAAAGTTTGGGGAAAATTCCCATGGTCAAAAAGTCCGCAAAAATGTTGACTATTCTTTGAAAATTCTTTCAGGGTCCTTCGGCCACTTAGAATTCTTTCGGGCTTTTTGTTCGAAGGAATTCCTTCGAACAAAAATCTGAAAGAATTATGTCTTAGTCAATTTTTAAATGCCTTAAACAAATCCGAAAGAATTACCTTTTAGCTTCCTTGAAAAATGACCCTTCCAAAGGGTGCTTTTATGGATTAAGTGTCCTCTGCAAGGGCACTTGTCCTTCGAGAAGCTTCCTTTTGCTTTGAACCATCCCTTTGACCTTTGGTAATGAACCATTTCGTTGAACCAAGATGTTGAACCAATCGGTTGAACCAAAAATGGTTCAAGCCGATGGTTCAATGAATAAACTAAGCATTGAACTGAACATTGAACTTGCCTTTGAACTAACAGTTGAACCATCTCGTTGAACCAATCGGTTGAACCAAGGCTTTGAACCAAAATGGTTCAAGCCAATGGTTCAATCGAATGAACCAAGTGAATGAACCTGCTGTTGAACCTATAGACATTGAACCAAAGGATGAACTGAAAGAATGAACCAACTGAATGAAATAAAGAGTTGAACCACTTGGTTAAACTGAGCCATATGAATTGTTCCTTTGGTTGAACCTGCCATTAAACCTTGTTGGTTCAAGGTTCAATGGCAGGTTCAACCAAAGGAACCCGTTGAACCTTTGAACCAAAGTGGTTCAATGGTTTAATGGTTCAAGCTGCCTTGATTTGGCCAAGTGTCTTGAAGCCGATGAACCAATTGAAGCGATTGAACTTTGAACCTTGATGAAGCGCTTAACTCTTGCCAAAGACATTGAACTTGTTGAAGCTTGAACCCGTTGAACCTTTGAACCAAAGTGGTTCAATGGTTCAACGGTTCAATGGTTCAAGTCTCTTTTTGCACTCATATGCTTGCCGATGGAAATTTTTGATTGAACTAAAGCTTTGAACTAATTTTTTTAAATGACCAAGTGTTGAAAACCAATTCTTTTGACTGAAACCATCTGCAGAAGCCTTTGAACTTGCCTGTAGAGTCTATAGAAACAAAGGCCATAGAAATCAACATGTAAAACCCATTGAACTTGACTTGTAGAGTCAGTAGATTTTCTGAGAAACTTGAAAAATGAAGAATTTAAATGTCTAGGACAAATTTTGGAAATGGAAGAGAAAATTTTGGTCTGTAAGACCAAAATAGTTCAAATGTTGTCCCAGAAATGACTGCTACTTTTTGGGGGACAACAAAAGGGAATACCCAAGTAACCTGTAATTTCTCCATGTTGAGCATGTTTCCACTTAGGGGAAATCCAAAGGGGAGTGGGATCAACTTGAATCATAATAAATTCAGTCTTATGCATCACAAGTTTAGACCTTGAAATATCACTGTACAACTCAAGAATATCCATAACATTACTTATTTTCTCTCCATTGTTGCAAAGGAAAATCATGTTATCATCAAATAAATTAGAGTTAAGGGCATAGAAGTCAATTGGAAGAGCAATCCATTTAATAATATTATAATTATGTGCCCTTTGGAGAAAGTATCCAAGGGCATCAATAGCCAAAACATATAGAAAAAGAGCTAGCAGACAATCTTGGTAGATGGATCATTGAAGCACAAAGAATTTAGTGAGAGAACCATTCATTGAAAATCTCATTGAGGCATCATTGAACAAAATTTCAATGCGGAGAATCATTTTTTATCCAAACCCTAGCCATCTTAACATATTAAGAATAAACAGGCATTTAATCCTATCATAAGCTTTGTCAAAGTCAAGCTTAACAATTAGGAAGTTTTGAGCTATTTTTTGTGCCCACTCTACAAATTCCCATGCCAAGACCAGATTGTCTAGAACAAACCTCCTACATATAAATCATGTTAGCTCGGGGCTAACAATCTCTTGCACCATGACTTTAATACGATGAGCAACTACTTTAGTAATGATCTCATAGGAGATATTAATAAGAGTGATGGATCTCCAACCAGCGATGTCATCTCTATTACTACTATTTGGAATGAGCTTTGTCAACCCTTGGTTGATAAAGGTACCAAGTTAGTTTATTCAGCCTTGAGATAAACCCGAAAAAATTCCTCATGTATACTAGGCCACAAGGCCTTGAAAAATTCAACTAGTAAACCATATAGGTTGGGAAGTTTTTCATCCACCGTAGAGAAAAGAGCATATTTAAATTCCTCAAGGGTCATAAACTTGTCAAGATGATTACGTGTGTCATGCATAATCATGGTGGGAATACATTGGCTCATTTCATTGCTTAGTTCAATGTAGGCAACATCATTCACATTCTCATAACTAAAGATATTTAAAATGATGGCCTAAATTATAGGAGAAGAGGAGCAATGATTCCCATTGTGATCAAATACGGACAATATCTTCTCTTTTTGGTGTTTGCTTTAAATATTGAAAGAAAAACTTGGAGGCTTTATCTCCCTCTTTAATTCAAGTAAGATGGGATCATATTCAAATCCCCTGACTGCCCCTGATAAAACTAAAATTCTTTATCCAATTTTCCCTAAATGCTATAATTCTTTATCCAATTTTTTTTAAATGCCACCATCTTTTGAATATTTTTTGTAAGCTTGCCGAGCTATATTTTATCTGGTCACAACATGATGTAAACAAACAAAAACAAGCAAACAAATTTCCAGCTCGACATCCAACTGTCCAAGCAAACATCCAATCACAACTTCACACACTCTATAGCGCCACCTGCTAAAGCTAATCACCAACAAAATTCTTAACACACAAAAGTTTCCGTTACATAAAACCAGGGATTTACGATGTTGGAGTAAAAAATCATTATACTAATACTAACAAATATTTATGATATTGTAAAACAAATATTTTGAAATCCCTTCTATTAACAAATACATATGATAGTGTAAAACAAATACTTACATTATTTATATATTAATTACTTTATAATTATTATCAAAAATAAATATTTACAATTTATTTTTATATCAATTAATTTATAATTATTATTAAAAACATATAACAAGTATTTATAAAAATTATTTTAAAATAACTTTAAACACATAAAAATACATTTAATATATATAAATATAAATATAAATATATAATTAATTATTCATAAATATTGTTCCACAAAACATAAGCGAACGAGTAAATATTAATTAAAATAAGGACATTACCATTATGCCAAAGACTCGAACCCACTAGTTTTTTTAAGACCCTGGGTTCACAAAAACCAGTTCGAACTAGTAAATTTATCTTTTTTTTTAATTAAAAAAATTGAAAACACTATTAATATTAGGTAAAGAAAAATATAAGAATCTGAAATTTAAATTAATTTAATTGAAGAAAATAATAGAAAACTAAAGTTTAAATTATTATATATATATATATATATATATATATATATATATATATATATATATATCCAAAGTTTAAATAAAATTATATAAATTTGTAAAAAATATTAATTCAATTATAAAATTCATTAATTCAACTATTATATTCAATAATTTAAAGGTAAATGTCTCCGGATTTTTTAACATTGTCATTCAAAAAATGTTATAATGGTTTAAATTTTTAAATGTAAACTTTTTTATTTTACATTGTATCAGAAGAAAATTTAAATTTAAAAAATAAAAATAAAAAATAAAAAAATTATCAATAAATCTTAACTTTATTAATTTAATTTGAGTTCTCCTTCATTAATTCATATAAGTTTACATTATATCAAATTTTATTTATATTCAAATCTAGATAAGAGTATAATAGTTAAACAGTTAAAAGAATATATTTTTAATAAAATTTATCTTAGTAATTTTTTTTTAAAAATGATATCTTTCCAAATATAAATATTGTAATGTGTAATTAATAAAAAAAATTATTCATCAATATTTATTTATAAGTTTGTAAGATAGTTTATAATATAAAATTATTTTTTAATTTTAATATATAAATAATATTTATTTTATTCAGATATAAATTTATAACCTTTTTTTTTACAAATATAAAATTTTCACCACTAAAATAATTATATAAAATGTATAAAAAATATATAATAAAAACAATATAATGATTGATGATAGATAATAAAACTTATTTTTGACAGAGTTCAAATTTATAATAGTTCTAGAAAGTCGACATTTCTTTTTAATATAAAATGTGAATAATAAATATTAATATATAACTTTTTGTATAACAAAATATATTAAAATGTTCTAATAAATTTATAACATTCTTTTCAAAAATATAAAGTTTTTGTACAAGTAGTTTTCTTGAGAAGTTTCCTATATTTTATGAAAAAAAAATCTATTTGAACAATAATAAAATTGTATGGAACTCAATTACATGTTAAAAGTTTTTAAATTTTTTTAGTAGTGGGTGAGTAGAAAATTTGAGTATCCCCCTTCATAAGACTTCTGTGATGAAAGATTTTGTATGTTTTGTGAGTCTCCTTTATAATTAATATTATTGTACATGAGATAAAGGTAATAGAAGAAAGAAATAATTATTCAAAAATATGTTATCAAAAAGATGTTTTAATATGATCGATAAAAAAAATTATAAAAATAAAATTAATATATATTTAAAAAAATTGAAATTATTGATTTTGAGGTATTTTTTAAAAATTTGTTATATATCATATTGATTAATGATTTCATTACCTTTTTCATAATTTTTTATTGAATAGTGACAAATAGTTAAAATCTAGTTACAACATTATATTGGGTTCAAAAAATTTATCTTGGAAAACAAAATGAGTTCCAAATTCTATTGTATGCCTAAGATATCATGATTTTTTAAATTGCATTATCTAAACAAGTAAAAAAACTCTCGTATTCAATAGTCAAGTGGGTCTATCAAATTGAAAGTTGAAACTATTCTATAATGATAAAATGGATATCAAATCTGAGGTCAAAAATTTTTATTGACATCGCACTATGACACTCCACCATCACCCTGAGAAACCATTATTGATGATGCTTGTTGACATAGAAAGAATAAAAAATAGTGTATGATGGTCAAATGGGAATCAATTTTAAGGTCAATATTATTCTATGATGATCAAATGGATCATTAATACATGAAGTACAAGTTGTGCCACAAATTAGGCCAAATTTACATTGTTTTCCATTTAGTTTTTTGTGTGTAATGCTAATCTAGCAAAAAATGTGGCACAAAGGTGGTGCTATTTTTAGCACCACTAAGAGAAAGGTAATTACTAAAAAAATGATTTCCCTATCCACATAATACAAAAATAGGATACGTCTTGAACTCATTTTATCCTTCCTAAGATAGCTTGCAATTGTGGTAGAATATAAGAGTTTTGAAACTCACATGAAAAGGTAGCATGCTTAATTTTGGGACAATAAGGTGAGGAATTTTTTTTGTCACATGATTTTTTTAAGAACAAATTTTATTATTATTATTATTTTCAAACCTTACAAATTTGAAAAGCTTAATAGAGATATAAATTTTATGTAAACCAAAAGTTGTTTAAACAATTAGTCTTTTGCCTTATATATAATATGCCATCTTCAAGTATGTATACATTATCATCTCAGCTATATAAAGATCTTATTTTGTTTTGAAGTTTGCTTCACAAGAACAAAACTCTTCATTAGCGAGTATACCTACAACATATTAGTTTATATGTAATCTTAATATTACATATAAAATCTCAATGTTGTATTACAAGTTATCCCAATTTATTTCATGGTTAAAGCAAGTTTTTAAAAAAACCATTTTATACATAGAGAGAATCATCATAACCTTGTCATCAAGGTAGGGGTCAAAATAGAGGAAGCAAAAGAGGAGGAAGATGTATTGGTAAAACACCTCTTCTACCAAACTGTAGTTTCTTTGAGGTAAATGGTATTTTTGTATGTTATTCTTAAATGAAGCCATCACAATGTTGATGTGTATGGACATTGCATAAATATTAATTTAATATACAGGTATCTGATACTTTATTTTCAGATAGTGACTTTAATATTCAACTTCCAATGAAAAAGCAGAGTGCATATTCTCTAAGTGTCATACTAAAGATGAAAGGCATTCTAATGAAATCACAAGGAGTAATAAAGCAATTATTTAAAAAAATTATTCAAAATAAATGATGGAGTGCTATAAGAAACAAATACCCTTTCATATAAATTTAGTTGAAGATGTTCCAATAGTAGAAGAGAGTGTTTGACCTCAAAACATGTTAGAACATTTATCTTATAATGACCATGATGAACATGATAATGATGATGATGATGATGATGATGATGATGATGATGATGTGGAAGATCAAGTTAGTGATGTTTATCGTGAAGATCAACTAAATATGGATGACAATCCTAAAGAAATTCAACAAGAGAGTTTTGTTTTTGAAATTTGCCGAAACTCCTTTGTTTACTCTAGGATAGTTCAAAACATCAATTTAGGGTGTTATAGTCATTGATGGACCTAAAATTAAGGTTTAGTTAGTCAAACATCAATGTTGAGGCTTTATTGAGGTAAGATAATTACTCTCTAACTAAATATTATGCTTGATATATATTTTATTTGTCTTATATTATGTTATAAAAAGTTTGTTTTGATGAATATTTATGGATGAAACTATGTAAAAAACTTTATGCAAAAATATTCATCAATATACATCATGGACTATGAAAATACTATATCTTTGATATATATAGTGATTTTAATTGCAGTTTACTCAAAACTAGTTTATTACCTAAAAATAACATACTTTCCTCCTCATATTGGAAGGCACAACAAATATAATCACATTTGGGGTTCTCTATGTGAATTATGATGCATGCACAAATGATGGAATTATATTTAAGAAGTAATATGAACATGAATTAAGCTATCTCAAGTACAGGGCATTGTGATATTGATAAGGAGTTACAGACACTACTATTACAAATAAATTATTTTGACATTTTTCAATAATGGTTAGTCTAAAAAAAAAACTTCCCTTTCTAGTCACTTGCAGAGTTAATGTCATGGCATTACAATAATAAAAACGATGATGAAATTTGGCTATTCATTCATATTCAAATGCAATGAAGCACATTACATGGTTGTGTCTTGAAAAATTTAGAGACAAGTCACACAGTATAAGTTTGGTTTGGAAATAGATGGTGTTAACCCCTTTTCTAGTATGTTAACTAGTTAAGTTCTGTTTAGCCAATAATGTTGATAAATTATAATATTCCTCCGTGGTTGATGATTTTTAAGGAGCATTTAATGTTTTCATGATTGGTGTCTAATAAGCAAAAATTTAAAGATATGGATGTCTACCTTGAACTTCTAATTGATGAGTTGTGAGAATTATGGGATGGGATTACAATATATGACTTTTCAAAACTCACTAGTAAAATGAAGTTCACTTACTATGGCATCTTATGTTGGACTATTCATTATTTTCCCAGGATGTCTTTTTGTTCAAATTTTTATTATATGTTAAATTTTGAATTAAAAAAATGATATATATTTCTATTTCTTCACATTATATACTAAGTTTGTGAATTAATTTTATATACAGGTCTTTCAACAAAAGGAAAGTATGTATGTCCAAGGTGAAGTGATCAACTATGTAGAACATCATCTAAAGATCTCAAAAAATAATAAAGTTGCATCATTATTTGGTAGAATTGAAGGCTCAAAATTATGCACAGGCACATAAAATTTTAATTAGTCAAATACACTTATTTATTTCATAAATTAGATGCATACATATAGTGATATTTTCTTTTATAAACTATGAGCTTGTTCCAACTCCTAATCCTATAATAATCTCACTACACCTAAATACGTGAGTTAGTTACATAACTCACTATTCACATACAAACCAATATTAATAGCTCAAACTCCTAAAATATAATGTTGTTACATAACAACATTTTCCAACTTATTTATCACATGGTAAATACTAATTAGGTCTCTAAATCCTAACATTTTCTCCCTTAAAGGTCATATGGGAAGAGGAACCTCAAACACTAAATACTATATTGCCCTCTCACAAAATTGACATGCGGATGTCAGATTTGCCTGAAAATACATCCAATACAAAATTTGTAATACTTACTTAGAAGAGAAAATTATTACAAAATGTCTTTTGAACATAAACTTATTTAAAGTTTGTGACAAAAACTATTACTGACAAACTTAAACCTTTATAATAACGACTCAAGACATAAAACAATCAACTACTATTTACACTGATAACATATAAAGATTTTATTGACTCAACTACAAACTTGACTCTTAAATTTGACAAATGTCACAAAAATAAAAATAATTTATTTAAAATAAAATAAACTAATTTACAACAAACTAATACCATAAAACAAAACTTAAAATCTCATAAATTTAATATGAAATAATATAATTATAAAAAACTTATAACATAAAATAATAATCAATAAAAAAAGGTAATAATATAAAAAACTAAACCTAATAAAAACCACGAACCAAAAGAAAATCTATTCACCATTAACAAAACCACGGGTAGGATAAAACCATGAATTAAATAAACTATACCTCAAAAAGACTAAAACATAAAAGCCACGAATTTTTAAAAACTTAAAATAAATTAAAACTTAAACTAAAGCTTTAAAAACTAAAAATCACTTATTAAAATAAAATCTACGTAAAGACTAGTATCAAAAGAAAACCACGAAATAATATAAACAAACGGAACCTAAAAAAAAAAAATTGTCATCCATCGTGGACGAAGGAGAGAGCTATTGGAGTGGAGGATGGCGGTTGGAGCCATTTAGATAGCAAATCGCTAGGACACGTTGAAAGTTGTTCGTTGAAGGTGTGCATGGGTTAACAAGTCGTGTCTAAAGCAGAGAAATTCACAATGCAAAGATGAATGTTGATGCAGAGACTTCCTCAAATCTCTGCTCCTTGTATAGCTCTGACCCTTGTAATCATAAACTTTTTGACACCAAACTTCAAAAACTACTCTATGTTGTCAATCTCCTCACAAGGTTCAATATCACACTCTTTAATGTTCTTATGCTCTAAGAATCTTTGACACTTTTGTTCTCTATTTTTAAACCTTGCACACAACTCACATTAATTCATACCTCTCATTCGTTTCATTCATTCTCTCTTCCTTTCATGCCACCTCCCACTCTAGTCTTCATACTTTATACTTAATTCCAACTTGCCCTTTCTTTGACTCAAACACTTTGCAGCGTGACTCAAAAGTTGGTTCAGGGTTCTTGGCTTTACTAGGACTCTTAACAGGTTCTCTCCACTCTATTAAATCCTCTACAAACTTATTTTCCATCCAAATGATTCTCACCACAACCCTTGGTAACATATTATGTTTCTTCTCTTGACTGAGTTTTCTTTGTAGCTTTTTTTTAGGCTTTTTTGCTTTGTAGAGACAAGTACAATCCCCTATTGAAAAAATAATTCCATCCTCTGGTACCCTAAATCCCGTTCTTGCATTCCACAAAGATTCTTTACCCAACTTAACTATTTGACCTCTTTACTAGCCCTTCTAGCTCTATGTTTAGGCCTATTAGGTCACTATTCCTTCAAGAGACACATAGTCTTTTATATCCGTACAATACCGTACCTTCCTGACTCAAAACCTTTGAAATCTCTTAGCAAACCCTAATTCCCAACTAATCACCAAATTACATCCATTTATGATAGTTAGATCTCTTATAAATCCAATCTGTATATAAAAACCCTAGCATAGGGTTTTTGGAAGACTGTGTAACCCGAAAAGGGTTAAATTAAAGTTTTAAGCTTCTTAACGACTTTCATAAAACTATGATTATTGATTAAGTTCTATACCTTCATTGTACACCTTACCAACCTCATGAAACCTTCCATTAACACCTATGTTCATGTTTACCACACTATTTTGTGTTTCAATGTGTATATTCAACAGTACTTTTTACACCTGTAAAGAGATAAAATGATATTCTAGGTTATCTTAAGGGTTTCAGAACTCAATGAGGGATTCTCAAGCTTTGTGCTAACACTACACACCTCTTCCAAACACAAAAATCCTCTCAAACAACTATGTTTCCACTTTGCATTAGAATCTTTAATCGCTATGACTTGTTACATAGTGGTTTGCAAGACTGAGTACATTGTCTTATGAGACTTATATTTACATATTCAAACTTTCTAAGTCAGATCAAGACCCTTCAGAAGACGGAAAGATAACTTATCAATTTACAATGTTTGTGTATCAACTCAGTTTGTCCACGGTCCTCCTCATAAGGAAAATACACTCAGTCTTTCTTATCACAAGATACAAACTCATAACATGGTCAATAAATTAAAGATCCCTTTCAAGTAACAGAACAAAAATATCATATCCATTCATATAAAGAAATGAACAAAACTTACATCATATTCTCAAACAGAGCATTGAACCCTCCACGTTTCGAAGACTTCTTTATTCTTCTATAGTCATGATTCTTTGACAAATGCTTACATAACAATGTTTGATTGACAGAGTTTACCTCTTGAGTTTCCTCCTTTCCTATTCAAAACTCCTTTACCATCTTTCTTTCATCCTTCTCTCCTACCTTGAATGGTTCGTTAATCAAAACTCCCTACCTCTTCAAAAATACTTCTACAACTACCTTAACTACCTTCCAACTCCCTCATGTACATTGGAAGGGTCTTAACTAACCTAACCTCCAACATAACTAACAAAAGGTCTTGGTATGTAATCCATGTATGTATGGATAACCTTGACCACTTTCTAAAGTTCTAACCCAAACCAATTACATTAATACCTCTTTAGACATGATTGCCAACTCCATAATTTGATAAGAAGTTTGAAAATTCAAATAAGGAAATTCGCAGGAGAATGCCCAAGCAACTCTAATTCAAATTTGACAACACACTACCACCTAAAAATGATTCCTGCAGACCTCAAATGACTAGATTGACTCACTCATGACTCCAAAGCATGTGAAATAGAATAAAATTTACAAAGGTAATGATGTACCTGCATCAAATGTCTTCAGATCTAACTACAAACATGACTATTCAAACCATCATGTAGAAATTTATGTGGCCTGTGTATTTGGGAGATCTAGAAAATAGACTGTGAATAGATGGAATGTATCACCTAATCGACAATGAGAGATTGAAAACTGTGTTGAATGAAGGTAAAATGCGGGCATTGACAAGCTGTTGAAAGTTTGTGGATCTGCCCCGCTGAAATGAGATCGGTCCAAATGCAGGTCGTGAACTATCGATCAGGGATCTATGTGCTATGAAGAGGTCGCTCATAGCCATGGTAATCTGTGTGGGTGAGCTTTCAGTCGAGTCTTGTGGAGGGTGAGATAGAGTGCTCGCCAAGGGTGAGGTGAATGCAAGTCTTTTAAACACAACAGAGTCGTTGACCAATGCCAAGATCGATGCAGAGCCAAGCAAACCAAACAAAAATCCAATGTAAAGTGTCATGTCCCCTTTTTAGGTGACATCGCTCAGAGTTGATGATTAGCCTATTATGCGACCTCCGTAGGTTGATAGGATGGATAGAGAGTCATGATGGAGTTTGGCTTGGCTTTGATTAGCAAAATTCTTACAGTTGGCTTTCATTCAGGGTTTTTCAGACACACTTGGCCTGAGCTCCTATTATTTAGGGATATTTGACATGCAGCGGAGCACCCTTATTTTGGTATAGTCATGTGCAGAATCATTTCCTGATTCACCAGCTTCAGACGGTTTGAGGATCGGACATATATTGAGGGAGATATTAATATTTGATTGATTTAATCAAATATTAATTATTTGGTCTAATTTTAATCTAGAAACCCTAATTAGGGCAAGCATATCTTGAGGGTATAAGGGTTTCTCATGGAGGCCATTATGAATTATGCATTGATTATTGATTTTGATATTGAAAGAATTCTTCTGTGAAGACTGAGCCAAGGGTTCTAGGATTCCATCTGCATTGGAGAACGTCCACTCTTCAATGTGTGCGATTCAGAGGCTGTGAAATATCAGCTGATCTATTGCCAAATTGAGAGATAGCTTCATACAGAAGTTATCACAGAGGTATACAGATTTGAGAGGTAACTTCATCCAGAAGTTGTCACAGAGCTTTCCAGGTATTTATTTTATTAGGTTTTTGATCCAATAAGTTATACAGATATAGATCTTTTGTATTAGAATCGTATATCTTGAGATCAGGTTGTTCAGCTATCAGGGTGTGTTATCTTATATTTGGCAGCCGTATGAAGTCCGTACAGATCCGTGAAAAAGCCGTAAGCATCAGCAAATTCACTCAGACACCAACCTCGGCAGACAGAGATCCCCAGTGACCGACATCGGTCGACTGAAGACCGACGTCGACAGAGAAGGACCGACAGAGACCGACGTCGGCAATATATCGATCGATGCCAGCGACTGTGTGTTCGACACAGCAGGCCGAGACAAAATTTCTAGATTCAAGCTCAATTTCCAGATTTGCAAAAGCCTAGGGTTTTAAGACAGAATATTTCGTATTATTTTATTTGTATAATAGAGATTCAATTGTGTAATCATCTAGAAGAACAAGTGATAAGATCTGTGATTTGCTATTGAGAGACTATATTATTGTTTATCTTCTGAATTTATTCTGCAAAATTGTATCTTTGTTCAGAGCTTTTGTGTTTCTATATTCCCTGTTTGAAGGGGATATTACAGTGGTATCAGAGCTTAATATTGCTATATATATAAGAGTTTTTGTTAGAAAAGGAGCCCCTAAGTAAGGGACATTACAGTGGTATCAGAGCTGAATTCCTGCCATCCTGTTGGGTAGATCAGAGCCAAAGTTCTTGCCAGCCTGATTGGGTTATTTCAGATTAAATTCGATTATCAGTATGGCTTTAATAGGTGACAAAGATTTGGAAGAAAGAATGCACAATGCAAAGAAGAAATTAGATAATACATTTCAGCGAGCAGAGGACATTCTAATAACTTTGGAGGAGTTGGAAACTTATTTAGGCAGGGTTGATCAGTGAAACTCTTATGATATGCAAACAGCGTTATCTCCAGTGTTTGGTTCTTTGGTGAAGCCCCGATTATTGAGACATCATGATGAGGTGGTAAGACTTGCAGCTCTCTCTTGCATTAGTGAAATCATGAGGATAATAACCGGCTTTAATTTTTATGATGATCAGATTATGAGAGAGGTACTTCATGCCATGGTAAAAAGCTTCGAAAAGTTGGATGACATTAGAGACCCTCATTTCTCAAAGAGGGCAAGATTACTTGAAATATTTGCAAGGTATGGATTTGAAAACATTATGATGTTAGTAGGTTGTATTGGTGACATTCGTAGGATGTTTAAAATATTTTGGAATATTTTAGATGAGTTTCATTCCAGTGATGTATTAGCATCAATGCACTCTATCATGTTCACAATCTTGTTTGAGGAGGATAAAATTTCTAAACTTTTGGCAGAAGATTTATGGCATGTCTGGACAAAAGAGGAAAATGTCTCACCTAGAGCTGGTATGTGGTTAAAGAGTTTAATTGATAGGCCTAAGGATCGTAGTACTTTCCCTATGACATGCAGAAACTTGAATGATGAGTTTGACAGACATGCTGATCCAGTACAGGAAGACATTAACACATCTTCAAGTAATGATTTATCTACATTATCTTCACAGGGAGGAGCGGTTGAGGATGTTGTGGATGAGCTTTGTCTTAAGGTGAGTTCAGTTCAGGGGTTAGACAGTGAGGATGAGTCTGATGCTTGCATTCAGAGTGTGGAGGTGTACTCAGATGTTAGTACACTGAGTGTTGGTGATGAGTATCTTCCTACAGTTGTTGCTAAGGAGCATGTTGTTGGGGCCGACACACATGTTCAGGATTTGGGAGTACCTGGTCCTAATGAGTTTGGGATACCAGTGGAGTTGAGTCTCCAAATTGATTCTTCTCACACCGATGACAGTGTGGTACAGTTGATCGTGCCACCTTTACAGAGGGATCAGTTATGGGATGGATTGGCACCATCTTTTGTAGATGGAATTGGCAGTTTGAGTTGTCCATTCTACTTGGGTTATGATACTTCGATAGTTTGTTTCTCATATGTTCTTGACTTTGGTATGTGTAATCTTGGAGTTTGGTTGAGTTTCATGCGCCAGTTTGATTATCGATTCCTCTTTGTTCTACTTCAAAGGATATTGCAGGAGCTTGCATTGATTGTCATCAGTATAGAGCATGACTACATTTGGGATCCAGGTGGATTGAGTGGTTCATTGTTTCGCGATTGCTTGGGGTCAAGCAATTTCATGAGGGGCGGATTGTCATGTCTCCTTTTTAGGTGACATCGCTCAAAGTTGATGATTAGCCTATTATGCAACCTTCGTAGGCTGATAGGATGGATAGAGGGACATGATGGAGTTTGGCTTGGCTTTGATTAGCAAAATTCTTACAGTTGTCTTTCATTTAGGCTTTTTCAGACACACTTGGCCTGAGCTCCTATTATTTAGGGATATTTGACATGCAACGGAGCACCCTTATTTTGGTATAGTCATGTGCAAAATCATTTCCTGATTCACCAACTTCAGACGGTTCGAGGATTAGACATATATTGAGGGAGATATTAATATTTGATTGATTTAATCAAATATTAATTATTTGGTCTAATTTTAATCTAGAAACCCTAATTCTAATTTAAGAAAACCCTAATTAGGGCAAGCATATCTTTTGAGGGTATAAGGGTTTCTCATGGAGGCCATTATGAATTATGCATTGATTATTGATTTTGATATTGAAAGGATTCTTCTGTGAAGACTGAGCCAAGAGTTCCAAGATTCCATCTGCATTGGAGAACGTCCACTCTTCAGTGTGTGCGATTCAGAGGCTGTGAAATATCAGCTGATCTATTGCCAAATTGAGAGATAGCTTCATACAGAAGTTATCACAGAGGTATACAAATTTGAGAGGTAACTTCATCCAAAAGTTGTCACAGAGCTTTCCAGGTATTTATTTTATTAGGTTTTTGATCCAATAAGTTATACAGATATAGATCTTTTGTATTAGAATCGTATATCTTGAGATCAGGTTGTTCAGCTATCAGGGTGTGTTATCTTATATTTGGCAGCCGTACGAAGTCCGTACAGATCCGTGAAAAAGCTGTAAGCATCAGCAGATTCACTCAGACACCGACCTCGACAGACAGAGATCCCTAGTGACCAACATCGGCTGACTGAAGACTGACGTTGGCAGAGAAGGACCGACAAAGACTGACGTCGGCAGTATATCGATCGACGCCGGTGACTGTGTGTTCGACACAGCAGGCCGAGACAGAATTTCCAAATTCAAGCTTAATTTCCAGATTTGCAAAAGCCCAGGGTTTTAAGACAGAATATTTCATATTATTTTATTTGTATGATAGAGATTCAATTGTGTAATCGTCTAGAAGAACAATTGATAAGATCTGTGATTTGCTATTGAGAGACTATATTATTGTTTATCTTCTGAATTTATTCTGCAAAATTGTATCTTTGTTTAGAGCTTTTGTGTTTCTATATTCCCTGTTTGAAGGAGATATTACAGTGGTATCAGAGCTTAATATTGATATTATATATATATATATATATATATATATATATATATATATATATATATATATATATATATATATGCATTGAAGGGTTTGTTCTGCAGAATCCAGAATTACCTTTATGTAATGTCCCTTACTTAGGGGCTCCTTTTTAAACAAAAACTCATATATATGAGTTTTTGTTTAAAAAGGAGCCCCTAAGTAAGGGACATTACATAAAGGTAATTCTGGATTCTGCAGAACAAACCCTTCAATGCATATCTTTACTGTATGGTTTGAACCCAGAATATATATATATATATATATATATATATATATATATATATATATATATATATATATATATATATATAATACTACCAACAAAATTTTACAATGGCTTGCACTGGAAACTTATTGACAAAATATAATAGTCTATCAATGTCTCTTCTTATGAGCAAGACCAAATTTGCAAAGAGGTCCAAGGGAGAATTGGCTCTAATATGAGAGAATGAACTTACACCATTATTTGGTAGAGTGAAGGCTCGAAATTATGCACATGCACATAAAATTTCAATCGGTCAAATACACTTATTTATTTCATAAATTAGATGCATACATATAGTGAAATTTTCTCCTATAAACTATGAGATTGTTCCAACTCCCAATCCCATAATATCATCACTACACCTAAATACGTGAGTTAGTTATATAACTTACTATTCACGTACAAACCAATATTAATATCCCAAACTCCTAAAATATAATGTTGTTACATAACAACATTTACTAACTTATTTACCATAGTAAATACTAATTACCATGGGAACTCTAAATTCCTAACAAAAATGTTGTATACCAAAGCCATCAAAAGTTCTTGTCAATGAAGCATAAATACCATGTTAAAAATAAAATAAAAATTTGATGGAAAATATGATACTAGATACCTTCTGAAGATTATGTCACATATGGATTGGTACAAATGCTTCATGTAAAAATTCATAAGATCAAATGTTTTTATTTCTCAATGTTGGTGGAAAGTTTGGTTATGACTGTTAAAAAATAGTGAAAAGATTGAAAATCCAATAAAGACGAAAAACTCTCTTTTCTCTACAATATCCCTTATTGGGAGAATTTATTAGTCAGTTATATTTTGGATTCAATACATATATTTAAGAATGTAGTAGCTTATATATGTAATCACACCTCTAGAAAATAAAAAGACACTCCAAGTACTATAGAAAATATAAAATTTTAGTAGGACAAAAAAGTGTATTAAAAACGAAGAAAGTCCTCCATAGATATTAACTATAAAACACGTCAATTTGGTGAATCAATCAATGCAATACATTTACACACCAAATGATTATGGGTCCTCTATAAAACCTGCATTCACCATTGATGGGCACATCACATGACTTAAAACACTTGATTAGCATAACATTTTGAAGGTAATTCATGTCTTTTTGACTTTAAATTAGATATGTAATTTAAATAATTAGAATTTATTTATTTTAAATTTATATAAAATATATTTCCCTTGGCATTAAGGGGTTCATCTTGTAATCTTCTTCATGGCTTAATAAGGGAATTCTATCGAATTTCACAATGTTAGGGGTATTATGATCTTTCTTTTCAATTATAATACTTAGTTAATTATATGAGAAATATTAGAGTAATGTGCATGACTAAAATTGTTTGTAAAATGAGTGGTTATCTTCAAAAGAGATATGTAAAGCAATGATTAAGAAGGATAAATGAAATATTTTAGATATAGTCTGAAAATTATAAAAGGGATTGCCTACCTCTATCATGGAATTTTAATTTCATATATTAGTGCATTTGATCGATGATCTTCAAATGGTAGGGGAAGTTAACACATGATGGATGTTTTGGCTAGAGAGGTACATAAAGACTTACAATGGCTTTGTGAAGTAGTTCACACATTCAAGGAGATCTATGGATGAAGGATTCATTATTAAGGATTTTTTTTCTACTTGTTAGAATATCTTAGAGTGTAATTTCAACATATTTAACACATTTGGGATGTTGAATGTGGAAATAAAAATTGGAGAATAACCATCGTAGATAATGAAAATTCATGAAACTTGGTATGTATTTATATTGATCATAACAAACATATATGATGTATGATGAGTAATGTGTGTTTGTAACAATTACTTCACATATTTACATTTTTTATTATCAATTTCTATTGAGAAATATTTCATAGCATAGTCTATACTCTTCAACACTTCAAAAATGGTTGTGTGGCTTGAAAAATATGAAGAAGAGAAGACTATCCATGAGAGTCAAAGATTGATTGGAGATGACAACATCCTTGAATACAAACCCCATATAAACTATATAAATCATTGGCAAACAAGCCAATTTTTGAACAAATAGATTCACATTTATATAATGTTCATGCCATCAATCCAAGGACAACAACACAAGAAGAATTAGACATAGTGTGAGGATGTGAAAATTCTATAAGTTATAAAAAAATTGTATATAAATACATAAAAAAATTATTTTAATTCTATTAATAACTTACATAATGAAGATGAGTAATATTTCCACAATTTGGTCAGACAATAAATATTTCCATGTGAAAAATATTAAAAAGAGAAGGGTCACTTGTGTAGCCAAGTTGTAGTTCATTTTGAACAAGGAAACCAACCAAGTAAAAATTATAGGGATTTGGTCCAAGGGCCATTGGATTATGTTGACAAGGTATAAGAAATTAAAAAAACTTAATTGTATAAATTTTGAAGTTTCTATATTTAAGTGTACATGGTACCATTTTATTGATAATAGATATTTCAAAAATGGATATTGATAGTGGTCTGTATCCAATTGACTTTAGTATACCATTATTTGAGTAGAAAGAGTCATATGTGCTTCATCAACATTGAGATCAAGTATTAATTCTTACAAATGTTAATATGTACTGCTTCTCTTCTTTTATGCACACATTTTTCATATACAGGCATTCTATTTCAAATGAATTTTTATATATGTATGTATATATCAAATATTAACCTTTATTGTAACTATGTTCATGTAGATTTTCTTTTATTTTGATATTGAGAGGTAAGGCAATTGCTAGTTTATATTGTATTGTTAGCCAAGGACAAGACATGTTATTGATGACAATAGTATTGTGACATGAACAACATGGGAAAGGAGTAATTTTGCTAACATAAATGATGAATATGATTTTAGTGATGAATATGACCTTGCACATAATGACCAATTTTTTTAATATGATCATGTTGTTGAAGTTGGTGAAGCTAATTTTGAAGATGATGAAGTTAATGAAAGTGAAGTTGATGAATTTGATGAAATTGAAGGTGATTAAGTTGTCAAAATTTTAAATATCAAAGCGAGTGATGAAATTAAGATCCCAATAGAAATATATTACGATAATGAATGGAATATTCTAATAGCTAGATATATAGACAATAAGATGAAAGAAAAATTAGTAAATATAAGAATTAATGAAGAATTGAAATAAATTTGAAAATATTAAAATGAATACTTTTAATATTTAATATAAAAATGTGTTTTAAAAAGGATTATGCAAAATCAAATGATGTCAAATTCATTATTTATATTGACTATTTTTATTTTTTCATAAAACATTTTATATACTACCAAAAAATATTTGATTAAATTATAATTATAAAATTATATAACCACATTTAATTATAATTATTATAATTTTATATAATAAAATAATAATATTATTATTTTTTTTTCAAAATATATTTAAAAAATTCATAAGGTGACACAAATGTGGCCCTACTTCACCACAATTGTATCACTTTGATCCTTGAAATTAAAAAATAAAAAGTGGGAGAACCCAAATCCCTCCCACTTCATTATTTTGTTTATCGGTGGGAAATGGAGGAAAAAAATGAAATTGATGGGAGGGAAAAACAATAGTGTAAAGGAGAGGAGAAAGGGACAAACAATGGCATATCAATACACTGATATGCCACTTGAGGAGGAAAAATCATAACTCTATTGCAAATAAGAATTTCAATGCAAGTAAAGGAAGAAGAAAGGAGGAGTATATGCAATCTTTGTAAAGTACCATATCAAAGATATGTCAAACTCTAGTATAAATCATATAAATTACTTAAATATTAAGATATATTGTATTAACTTTAGAATAAATTGTAGGATATAAATTGTAGTTCTTCCCGAAAACCCATTGGCAATCCATAGGATAAATTGTAAAAACTTTAGTTGCAATAAAAAATAAATTCATTAGGTTAGGTTGAACAAAAATTGTAAATTTCCATGAAATCATATATGATTTTTAAATTTCTTTCTAACAAATTATATGCATACCCTAAAATTAATGTATTCAATAAACTAAATTGTATTTTTTAGAGGTTTTTTTTTAAATGGTTGTATTCCATAAAATAATGTAGTTTTCTTGATAGCCCACTAACAAACCCTAATTGTAATAAAAAAATAAAATTTTCAAGCTGGGGTGAATGGAATTTGGAAATTTCCTTGAAAATACATATGATTTTTAATTTTTTTTCCAGCAAATAATATGCATTCCATAAACTGAATTTTATTCTTTAGGTCATTTTGTTATATATTTATTCTCCATAAACTAAAATATTAAGTTTCACATTCAATAACTTAAAATGTTAAAAATGATTGATGTGGTGTAATTTCATATGCATTCAACATTATTTTATAACCTTCACATATTTTTTTTCAAGATATTAGAGATGACATGCTACTGAAAGTAAGGCCTCTTATCTTACAAATATTCTCAGGCGGGTGCTGGATGCATTTGTGTGTAGTGTATCTAGCATTTTTACTTCAACATGACATGACATGGAGAAGGATTTAAACAAGCTTTATAAGCCACCTTAATGTTCTTTTGAAATCATATATATGTTGACCTTTATGAATACACCACAAAGGTATAAGTGTATAATTTATTTTTAATTAAAAAATATTATTTCTCATTAAAAAATATAATTATAAAACTTGATAATGCAAACTATAATAATTATAGGGACATTCAGGAGAAAGATGATACAGATAATATAGTTTGTACAAGTAGATTCCCTTCGACCTCTAAAGAAATGACATAAAGGTATTATTTTGTAGCTTATTTTTTAATAAAAAAATATTTATTTTCATTGAAAAATTTGATACAACATGTGCATGACAAGTCCACTTCCCATTTAGACAAACAAGAGGATGAAGAAGCTAGGAGAAGTGGACATCCTTTATCTATTACTAAGTAGTTTCTTGCACAAAGATGTAATTTTAAAGTTTATTTTTTATCATTAAAAAACTCTAATACAACTTGATTATGATAGGTCTACTTCAAATTTTAGACACCCAAATTTTGTGTAAGCCTTATTTGTATAATTTGTTTCATGTGACTTTACATATATAGACTAATAATGGTGAATATGACATTTATTGGTGCATCTATCATGGTATTGTGTCTTTTGTAGTCCTTTGTTATGTTCTTTTGATATTTCTTAGCTATTTCACAAGGATTCATAGTCCCAATCTCTTGGTTTTGAAATTTTCGTGGCTCCATGACAATTTTGGTAATTATATTCAAGGCTTATTATTATCAATGTTTATATTTACTAGAAGTCCCAACATATATTTTAAGTTTTATTTGGGGCACGCCACCCTTTGGAGTGATTTATTTTACCCATTTGGATATTGTTTAGTCAGCTTCTGCACACCAATGGTTCCTAAGTTAAAAGTTAAGAACCCTATATATAGAAATCCATTAGGAGATTTTTTTAAAAAATCATGCCCAATGATTAACAAAGCACACAAAGATTACATAAGCATTTAGATTTTTATTATTCAAACTCTAAAAATTTTAAAAGATAAATCTAATTGAATGTTTGTACCAAAAAAGAACCTGGGAGCAATTACATTTAGATTTCCATTCACATGATTTTGACACACACAATAGTCGGAGAACTATATACAGTCTGAGCCTCGATTGGAGTATTGGCAATGTAGAAAACACTCGGCTAGTCATTAGAGATTGGTTGAGATTAGTCTAACCAAACTCACAAGACCATTTTCTTAGGTCACATTGGTTTCAAAAGTGCAAGATAGAGTTTTGGATAAAAGAGAAGGGAAAAAACTATTTGTATATCACAAACTAGTTTAATCATCCTGGATGGTTCTAGTTCATAATAGTTAGATCCCATCACCACAAGAAACTAAAGAATTTTGTAGGTGTCTTGAGAAGTTTCAACATTTTGTTTCCTGATTTGAGCCAACATAGAACCCTATAGGGCATATTTGATTATTGTGCCAGAACAAGAACATAGAATCTTGAATAAGCTAAGTACCCTATCTTCTTTGTTATTTATATAAGTAGTAAGTACAATAAATCATAGTTTATTTAATATCTATATGTGGAATGCTATATCTTGTGCAATCTGAATATTCAAAAAGGTTTTAACTTGTTCAAATAACCAAATTCAAAATATGATTTGAAATTGCATATCTTATTACTACTACTTGATAAAGTTCATGTATTGGGTATAATTGATACTTACATTATGTCAGGATTTAAGAATGGAATGGTCTAGGTAGAAGGGTTTGATATCAATCGGTATAAGTTTCTTCTAGTTTATGGATAATAAGGAATGGGTTGGTATCAAAGAATTTATTCAAGGACTTAAAAAAAGGAGGTTCTTTAGGTTGGTGGAGCATGTTGATTTTTTTCAAAATTTCTTCATTTTTGGGAAAATTTTAGATGGAGATGTTCTTCCTTTCTTAATATGAATGTTCTAAGAAGTGATTTAAGATCATTCTCTCTATTTATGAAATTTAACAAAAGAGAGCAAACTCTTAAGGTAGTATAGTTTATATTAAAATGGGTTGGAATCAATTCTAAGATTGTAAAAGATATGCATGATGGGAAAAAGGGGAAGATAATTGCTATAAGAAGTGATTTAAGATCATTTTCTCTATTTATGAAATTTAACAAAAGAGAGCAAACTCTTAAAGTAGTATAGTTTATGTTAAAATGGGTTGGAATCAATTCTAAGATTGTATCATTCGTAAACTGTTGAAATAATAAAAAAAATCTATATAAAAAATAATAAAACTAATAAAAAAATATGATCCTTTAAAGTTATAAGAAATAATTAAGTCAATAATTTATCAGCATACTTAAAACCAAAGAAATAAACACAAAAGACCCTAATATGATGTGCAGATATTCTTTTTCATTAAACAATTCAATTTTTAGAACAACAAATCTTGAAGGAAAAGGGTGAAAAGAAATTGCATGAGGTTAAATATTAATAACAATATCATAAAAAATAACTCTCTTTCTATTTTATTTTTGTAATCCTTCGGAAAGGATTTTTATTTTATTTTACATGTTATGAAGCATTTACATCATGGTAACCATTTTGAGATTTTGAATGGTTGGCGCTTAAAGAGAGGTATTGGTTGAAGAATCAAAGAAAAGTGATATCGGGATATGTGAAAATGGGAATGAATTTAGAGGTAAAGAATTTATAGAATGATTTGTCAAGGATGTTGACATCAAAATAGCAGGTGGAATAATATCATAAGTTACAGTTGATATGGAGGTAATGATATTTGTAATTGAAGTTGAAAATAAATTATTTGAGGTTGGGAAGATAGTTGGGAAATGATAAAATTTGGAGATGGTTAATAAATATAAGGATTAGAATATGGTTCAAAATGGGATGAGTAGGAAATGATTGGAAATGGGTACATCATGGCATGTTCACATGTAAAAACGTTTAAGACATTCAATATTTTTTTAAGAGAAACTTCTTATCTTGAACACTAAAGGGTTCATTTGGATAACAAGTAGGATTTGAAACATTTTGATTGGCTAAACACTTACAAAATTTTCATCATCTTAATCTAACATTCAAATATCCATCTTAATTGAAATACTTATGATTATCATACACATTATCATGCAACACTTATAAAATGAAGCATGTCATCATTTGAAAATATATTATTATCATTCATATTAAAATAAGTAGCTGCAATATATTACAAACGTATATCCACTTTCAAAGAAAGAAACATGTTTCCTTACAAAGGCACATTATCATCTTACAAAGATATATTCATAATTTTAGATTCCATTTTCTTTCGCAAGCCTAACTGAGATTTAACCAAGTGTTTTTCAACCTTTTTATTTATTATGACTCCTAGCACTTCTTATTGTTGAAATCTTATATTTTTTAAATTCTAGTCCAACATAAAATGAAATTAAACAGGAAAACACGTAAGACCAAATAGACTAGGTTTTGAAATTGTATTACATGTTAGAAAAGGACATATGGTTTGGGATCAAGCACAATCAAGCATGCAAACATTCCCAATTTTAGACTTAAAAATACTCACAAAGTGAGTTCAACTAAAGATGAAACCTTATGTTGTGTAAGATAATCGAGGTTCACAAAAAAAGTGAATGCATAAAATACACTTCGTTGTATTCAAGCAACATGTATGATATATAAAATTATATAATGCATAATCAAATACTTAATTAAATATAGAGGGAGATAGAGGGTTATTTGGTTGTTTAGGCATTGTTATTAAATTTCTTGTCTTAATTTGAAGTAGCTCGTGCATTAATGAAAATGTTTGTCATGTCGTTGTAAAATCTTTAATTGATCAGAAGAAGATACCATGACAGTGAGAATGCTCTTGCCTAACTATCAGGGCCATACAAGCACTCCTAGATAGAGACTATCCTTTCATAAACGATATACCAAGCATGTTCACATGTTTATGGTCTTTCACCTCTTGTCCTAATTTCATGTGCTTTTAACTCCAATCCTTTTGAAATGTGTAAAATTGAAATAGATAAAGTTTAGTTTTCAAAGTTTGCATAATAGGATTAATTAAGAAGCTTATATTAACTAGCCCTTCTAATTTGTCAGAGCTCTCAAATTTGTAACAAAGATATTGATAAATGAAAATAACTCCAATAAAATACTCCAACACAATATTTTATAAAGATTAAAAGAAGGTTCAATAATTAAATTTGATATGCATAATTAATTAAATAATCTTAATCACTATTTATTTATAAATAACTTAAATTCAAACTTTTATTTTAAAAAAATGTATAAAAAATCGAATAAAACTATTTTTTTTTAAATGTCACAAGCTAATATACTAATATCATATAAATACTCTCACAAATGTTAAGATTAATCGTACAATAACAAGATATGAAGAATTCAAAATGGCAATGAAAATTAGCATAAAAATACTTGAAGGGAGTTTTAGGTTGGAAAAGTCATCTTAAGAGTTGAATTCGCCAAAAATGAACCAGCCACCCATAAAAAGACAAATGTACCAAACATAAACAGTTTTAGGGATACTTTTTAATGGTTAAATATACCCTCAAGAGGAGCGGGGGCCCTCCGGATTCGAACACGGGACATGTACGTTCATGTAAGTTTTTTCGTGTTTAACTTGACTTCCCAACTTGGAGTAGGGTATAAATTATATTGTTATAAATATTGCCCAACTCCCTTCACTTTTCCGATCTCCTCGGATGACTTTTCATATCTAACTAATTTAGCGACGGTTGCTTTAATCGTCACATGCAAATCTATATGGAAGAAAGGGACCCTTTTAGCGGCTGGGGGTATGTTCCGATGGTCTAGTTCCACGTCCTCTAAGTAGCTTAATCCATTAGGGTTTTGTTGTTCACATTATGGTCATCAATTCGAGTTTTTAAAGATAATTGAAAATTTTGGAGATGATTCGAAATGTTAATTTTAAATTTAGTTATAAAATTTATTTTAGAAGTTATTATCATTTATCAAATGGATTGTGGAAATATTATATCTCTTATTTTATAAATAATTATAATTAAAAGACATTGATAAAATAAGTAAAATCTTAGTGTTGCATATTTGAATGTGGATGTGGCATTCTATCTTGAAATTAGACTTTAGTTGTTAAAACTACAAAAAATCAATGGACATAGCATTTGTATATGTTGGAAGAATTGGTCTTTTTTACAATCCACCTTTTCCAGGAAGTATGTTGATAAAATATGTTAGTAACGGTTAAATGCTCCCCTTTGTTAGAATTAATGTTGTTTACAAAGAATACACAAATTGTTTCTTTTAGTTGTTATTTATTTTATCTTCGTGTTTCTTTTTTCCTTCTCTAAGTTTGATATTCCTCATTTGGAGAAGCAAGGTTTTTCTTTAAACGAATGTGTCTTCTTTGTCAAACCTACAATACATTAAGTTTGTTCCACTTCAAATGTCATTCTCTTATGCCAATTTTATGAATTATCAAGCATCCCTCTCAAGTTAATTTGTTTTTTTTGTTAAAATTTTTGGTGAAAATCTACTCAAAAATGTAATATAATCCCAAGGAAAGGTTCATGCTTTTCTAATCTTGACAATAAAATAGTATAAATAATCTTCCCTTAGATAATAAATTATTGGAAGAAATTATTAATACTTCTTCACATATGATTGTATCAAAATTATTGGGTTAATGTTACAAATGAATGATCTAATCTCAAGGATTGATTAGGGTTAGAAAATTTAAGCCAAGTTTGATGTTAGAATTGGTCCTAAAGAATTCTTTTAGGTTAGCCTTACTAATTTAGAGGATGTACAAAAGGTCCTTGAAGGTGAGCCTTTTTTTTTATAAAGGGATCAATGCAAGACTTTACCTAAGACAATGGATTCCGAGTTTTAATCTTAATATGAAAAATATGGATTGTGTCCCTATATGGATTAGACTATTCTTTATCCTTGGAATTCTATATTGAGGATTATTCTAAAGATGCAACATGACTTCTAGGAGTATATTTCAATTACCAAGGCTACTCGTCAATGAACTCAATGTACTGTATTTTCTAAGATTTGTATAAGGATGTATATGAGCCAACCACTACCAAAATTTAATTCTTTTTAAAAAGATGTTTACCAATGTGATCAATTGATTAATTGAGGAAGTAACATTTAGATGGACCATAATTGTTACATCAACATGGTATTCTTTATTGAAATTGTTCCTCCTTGATGAAATTGACTCCTTCAACAATGACGACTTATAATAATGAATATATGACTGCACAAAGGCAAACAAAAATGGTTTATAATAGGAAAATTTTAATCAACATAAATGATTATTAAAGGTAAGAGTCATTGTAAAAAATTATAATATTTTTGATATATTATTTACACATAAAGTTATAAAGCTAAAAATGCTCAACCAATTATTATTAAATAAGACAATCACTTTGAAATATTTATTTATCAAATAACTTCCTACCAAGATATGATTGATGGTTCAAAACTTCCCTATCATGATATGATTGATCCTTCAAAACTGTGTAAGTTAGTTATCTTATCTAATAAATTTATGTGGGAAATGTATTTTTTATATATAAATGTGATGAAGAAACTAAAGTAGAAAATGATTAAAGTAGTTTTACAATAATTTGTTTAATAGAAAAATATGTATCACATTAAAATAAAGATCATCATCAACATCAACATTAAAAATTAAATCTTATTTAAGATATGATAATTAATGGAAGATAAAAATGTCTTTATTAAATAAATATGATAAATAAAATTTTAATAATTAAATTGCAACTAATAACATGAAAATATATATATCATTTTCAAAACAAATAATTATTATAAAATTATATATATATATATATATATATATATAACAAATTTTATTTAATTGTTACATTTCTTGTTATAAATTATAATACCTATATGCTACTATTCAAATTATCTAAAAACTAATGAATAATTTGAATCTTCGATTTTAAATACAAAATCAATTAAATAAATTTTTTATTATAATTTATTGTTAAATTATAATTTAATAATATATAACTAATTAAATATTTTAAAAATCTTGAAGTATACTTGTAAATGTATCATATTGACATTTATATTGTTAAGTGGAACTATTACAATCTTTTATTAATTTTGAACTTAAATTTTAATGATTCCATTTATGTTGGGTACTCGTTTTCTATGAGTCATCATATCTTTACCTTTTGCAGACGGTTATTATTTATTTATTTTTAATTATGTTATTAAAAAGTATTATAATGATTATATTATAAAAGTGGTTTAAGATAAAGGTATATGAGATTTTAGGTTAGTTTATTTATTTTTAATTATGTTATTGAAGTATTATATTGATTATATTATAAAAGTAGTTTAAGATAAAGGTATATGAGATTTTAGGTTAGTTTGTAGTTATGTAAGTGAGAATATTATGTTATTAATTTATATAATTAAATTTTATTTAATGTATATGGTTTTTATTTTGATTTTTGAGAATTAGATGGAAGGTGGGAATTAAATACATGGTATAAAAATAAAATAAATAAAGTGAGATTTTTTTTTCTAAAAAAAAATTAAATTGATATGAAGAGAAATTGCTTGGCTTACAAAGAGTTTATTAGAGATTAATTTTTATCGCTGGCAATATCCCTTTGTCCTTAGCAATCCCTGCATAAAATACTGATTCATATATATATAAATATTAATAACTCAACAAAAACATTATGAATTTTGACACAAATCAATATATTTTGTTATGTCAATGATTTAACATCAAATTTAATAAAAAATTTAAGATATCCTAAAATTATGTAAAAAAATTATTAAAATTAATGTTAGGTTAAATTATATTATTAAAAAATATGTTAACTTATATTATTAAAAAAATATATTTTTAATTTAAATTAACTTTAGCACCATTCAATTCTAAGACCAATATGATGTTATAATAATTATGTTAGAAATATGTTAATCTAGAGTTTACACGGGAAATTCAAATTTTAAATATTTTATTTTTATAAAATAATGTTTATATTATTTTAAAATATAAATTATAATTATAACTAGTTAAATTTTTATGATAGTTATTATTATTATTTTAAATTTATATAATTAATATATAAATATTATTAGAATAATTATTGACTTAGTAATAGTGTAAAAATTAATTTAATTATTCAAATGTTACAAAATAATAGTGATTATAAAATGTAGTAGTTAATTTAAAGAACACTGTATATGGATTGACATTATTTACATTATTAAATAAGTGATGTAATAAAAATTTATTGAATTAGTAATGATTAATTTTTAGTTATTATTATCATTATCGTCTTTCTTATTATCATCTAATATTCATTTTTATTACAATCATTTTCTTATTATCATTTAATATTCATTTTTATTACAATCATTCTCGTCACAATTTATTATTTAAAAACTAAACACAATTTATTATTTAAAAAATAAACGCAATGTTAAATATTAAGACCAATTTTAAATTAAGAATATAAAATATTAATTAAAATATACAAACTAATAAAAATATGTTTTAAATATTATATTTTTTGACATATAAGAAATTATACAACAAATAACTTACACAAGATCAATAATGAGAGTTGGACATTTTTTATCAAAAAAATACTAAATTAATTTTTACATTAAAAACATGATATATTAACTAGCAATTGCCCTTAAGATGCAAGGGACACTACAAATATATATATATATAGAGAGAGAGTTATTTGGGATGGGATGTATTTTGATGTTATGTAATGGTTAATAATTGATGTACGAATTTATTAGTGGATCAGATGTATGAATAAATGAATGCCATTGTGCAATTAAAAGTTTTATTTAGAAATATAAAATGATAAATAGATTTTATTAATGATATAATACTTATTATATTATCTAATATTTATTAAAATTATATTATATATTGTTAAATAGAATATTTATATAAAATATAATTATAGAATATCTATTTATAATATAATTATAATAATATATTAATTTTTTAAATTTATTATAGTAATATAATATATATTACATAATATAATAGGTAATATATTATTAGTAAAATATATTTATTATAATTTATGTCTAAATACAATTAATGGCTATTATTTAAATCTTGACTTGTTGCATGAACAAAAATTTAAAAAATGGAAGAACCACTAACTTACATATACGGTAAAATGAAGAGCCACATAGCTAATATATCAACAGGTGTCTTTAAATCATACAAAGATTTGTTTTCACGGTCAAGCAAAATTTGGAAGCATATACAAGGCCCGTGAAGTGTTTGACATAATGGCTGAAACAAAAGTGGAATCAAATTTAATGTTTGAAAGTGCTTTAACAAGCTTGATGAAACAACTCGATGCTCAGTCATATTTAACAAAGCTACACAAAGAAGAAACACAGGTTTCAAGTCAACATAGGAATTTCTAGGTAAGGAGACTTACATGATTATGGAATAGATTTAGACTTATGGGCTTTTTTTTTTTCTTAAGTTTTTTTATAAGGTTTTATACATGAGATGAATTAATTCAAGATGTATTTTGCTTAACAGGCCAATGTAGGTTGTCTAGGTCATCAATGACAAATGAGGAGGATGTTTTTGGTTCTTCATTTCCATTAATTGAAGTAAAAGATCAAAAGAAATAGTGTTTTCATAGAATTTAATGTCAGGGCTTGTATAATTTGATACATTCAATGATTCAAGCTCTGATCTCTTTGAATTAGGATTTGTAGACAATATTTATGGATTATATAGTACCTTAACTTGTACACTTGGGAAACTCAGACCTTGGTTGTTCCTCTCAATTTTGAACCTTACCCACTTTTTAAAGTCTCACATCTATTTTATCTTGTGCCCTTTGGCCTATCTCTTGGTCCAACTAGTCTTATGTTGATGACCCAAACCTTCTATTTTACCCATAATGTTTAAAACATGTTTATCTTCTACCTCTACAAGTTCTGAATTTGTACCTACTTTCCTATTCCCTAGACACCAGCGTCCTGGATAGACACCTACATCAATGCAGGTGTCCTACTCTGATGCAAATGTCTAGTGCCCTAAAGTCATCCAAATTATAAATGAAACATATCTTAATGGTCAGCCTAAGTGATTTAATATGAGTTACTCATCCAAAGGGATTGATATAAATACAAGATCAACCCTCATTCATTCCTTACCTACAAGACCTAGCATAGACCAAGGCAAATTATTAAAAGCATTTAATCAAACACTTGATAAAGCAAAACTTTATTATTTTCTCCTATTTTCATATCTATCATAGGAACATAACATACATAGGTCTGAAGTACTAAAGAAGTAGCTCAAGAGCTACATTTTCTAAGTTAAGTCATTATTTTACTTGTTTTGCACATATTGCATGATTCACACACAAGCCAACATGTATGGGAGAACTAGATCAATCTGAGACCCTCTTTGGAGTATTGGATATATATAAAATGCTCATTAATAGAGGGATCTTTAGGGTCAACTCGACACTATATACCCACTAACCCATTTTCTCTTGAGGTCATTATGAAGATGAAGAACTAAAGTTTTGCAATTTCACGAGGAATGACAATCCATTACCCAAATCCAAATACACCAAAGTAAAGGTGAAGATAAACTCAGAAACATTCAGGTGGTTGCATCATTTTTTAGTAGGTATTTTGTACATGATACCTGACCTAGGTTTAGATAGTACTGTTTGTGCAATCATCTCGGGCTGATGCTAGTGTCTATAGCTCCAGAGGCACTCAATCTAGAATCTAAAAATTGTTCCAAAATCATCTTCCAACCTGATTCCCATCTATTCTAGATCCAACATTACATTGGTATTGAAACCAACTAAGTACATTACTTCTTTGTCATTTTCATATCTAGCATAGTTGTACTTACTTTTTTTAGCCTATCTCAATTTAATAAATTTAGTGTATGCTATATCTACGTTTAGCATCTAATTGGCCTACTATAGAGATACTTTATCACCCTTGTACCTTACGTTATCTCTATTATTTTTAACCATAGATAACCTCAATCTATCCAATTTAGAGTTAAACATTTGGTGAACTTGATCCTTGAACTCCACATCCTAGGTCAATTAGGGTTTTATGATTTTTCTATTGTTGATCCTTGATTTCTATATAATATGTGTAACATAGATGCATATAGCACCCATTTTGGGTTCCAAGTTGTCATAGTTGCTATGGTTTGATACATTATTTGCCTTGTAAAATATGTTAAAAAATTCCATGCCAATAATGAGAGGATTTTAAATAAAAAACAACACTTGATCTCTCTTTAAAATTCTATTTACAATGTTATAGAGCTAGTATCTAGATGCCAACATGCATACTCTTAACCATTTGTTATACTTAAATCTTATTTGAATGAAAATGACCATCCCACACCCATTATTTGCCCATGGATTATATTAGATTTCATGGTCCATGTTATTACTACTCGAAGGGGTAAGGTGGCCAACCCTATAGTTTCAAATGAAGGTAATCAATCTCAAATACCTAGGGTTTGCACTTGTGAAGCCCTAAAATATCAAATCACTAGTATTAGCAAATTAATAAAAAAGTTACAAAATTAGATTACATACATGAAGAATCCAACACATGCTAATGTTGATTATGTGTTCACATCCTAATCTACCAATGTAGTACCAAACAAGGTTTTTTATCCAAATGAAAAGCTAAACAAAAATACATGTAAAAATAGTGATTCAAAAATTTACCAAAAGGTTACTAAGAGACCAAGTGAAATCCTAAGAGAAATGATTTGAGACAAAGTGATCAAATCACCTCCTCTCTATCCTATAAGGAGATCTAAGTATTATTGTGCATATAATAGAATCAATAGGCATCATACAGATTGTTGTTTTACATTGAGGAACAAAATACAAAGTCACAAAGGTAGTGGTGATCATATCATTGATACATCAACCAAGAAAACCACTCATATTATGAGTACTTATCCTAAAACACAAATACCAAAATCATAAATGTGGGTACCAAAGAAAAATTTAGAGCAATCACAATTGAAAATATCAAACTTAGAGCAAGAAGAGATTCAAAAGGAAAAATCAAATGAAGAAAAGGATACAGATTTATTTCTCAATAATGATACTCAGTTTTCTAAATAGTATCATTTTAGAAGTGAATATTTACAAAGCTTTGGTTATCATGGTCAAAGATTGGGAAAACATTCCCAAGGCATCACTCATCCTATTTCCATATCTCATCAGAATGACCTTCAAGGCTTGGGCTATATTGGCAATACTAATGCAAATCAGTTAAAGACACATTTTGTCAAAAAACAAGAACCCACAAATGAAAACAATGTACAAAAAGAGTAATGGCCACATCAAATATTAGAAGTGTGAATTTTAAAAAAAGAAGTCAAAAAGAAAGAGACAATGAAAAAATATTATGTTACAAAAGTGGTTACAAAGGAAGAATCACAAGCCATTCCTCATGCCAAGGCCCTTTTACTATCACTGCTCAAGTTGAGGGCAATCAATTTATAGATATCAAAGTTATGGACTTTCAAGATACAATTTTTTGTTATGTCATTTCTTAGCTCTCTTGATAATAAGCTTCAACACATTGATGAAACTAATACAATCTTAACAAGTATGGGATCAATTCAATTAAGAGTTTCATTTGCTTCAAAAGAATGTTCTCTTACTTTTCAGGTTATTAATAATCCAAGGGCTCACAATATTCTGCTTGGAAAGTCATGGTTACACTCAATAGGAGCAGTGATTGATAGAAACAACAATTGCATATCCTTTGATCATCAAGGCAAACTTACATCCTTTTCCAAAGAAGGAAGTATATCTTCAGCTATCATACAAATAAATACAAATAATGGCATACCAAAAAGGTCACAACTACATTATGACACACATGATATAGGGTTTTTATAGAGGTATCTCCTTGTTGAGTACACTAACTCTTGGTAGCACTTTTCTTTGTACATGTCTTATTTGCACAATTTTTTTCAAATATTCTTCCACATTCTAAAAACACAAAAAAAAAAATAATAAATATATAAAAATTCAAAAACATTTTCAGGTATAAAACATGTTTTATTGGCTCCTTGTCATCTATGTGTTAGTTCCATGTTGATGGATGGCATATTAATTACTCCTACATACACATGTGTGTCACACTTCTACTTGAGTACAATACAAGCATACACATATGCATGATCTATTCTTATTTTAGATGTTGGGCCTTCCCTCCATTCATGTCATATGGGCATTGGGTGCATCCACCTCTATGATCATGATATTTCTAGGTTATATCATTCTATGGTCCCTCTACATTATCATGTTTTGATTTCATATATGTACTTACACATGCCTTTATCCATAATTATATCTTATACATGCTACTTGGTATGCTATGCACTTGACATTTTTTGCTAACACATTGGATCCATGGGATACTATGAAATGTTTATGTTTTCTTTTATGCACTTCCTTGAACATGCTCCTTTGTTTGTAGACACCATGTCTATGTTTGATGTCATTGATCATTGTATGGACATTTGAATATGTTATCCTTATTTTTTTGAACATTTGATTAAGTCATGTCCCTTTGATTATGTGGCATTTGAACATGCCCCTTGTTTGTGGTCTCTTAAGACCATTGTATATTGACTTGATTTTGAGTGATCTTATGTGTGTAATTGTTTACTTATCAAGCTTGTACTATTATTATCTATATGTTACCATGATCTTTATCATGCATCTTAGGCCTTAATGTGATCAAATTATTCTATCTGCTTCAATGTTACATTTACCTAGATATGTTGTTCTATATGCTACATGGTTACATTCACAGATTATTCAGTTGTCTTATCCTTTTAAGGTGAGGTAACTACCAATTTTTATTATTCCCTCACCTAAAAAGGGGGCATATCAATGGGTGCATGTCATAGAGACATGTTCTTCACATTTGACACTTATATTAGTTTCCCATATTTAGTGGGGACACGCTTTAGAAGCATGTTCTCCACACATTCACAGTTACAAATTCAGTGAGGGCATACTTTAAAAGCATGTTCTCCACACTTATTCAGTATTCGGTGCTTATATCAAATTTTAGATCTAGTGGGGCCATGCCATATAGGCATGGATTCTACACATTCATAGTTTCATATTCATTGGGGGCATGCTTTGGAAGCATGTTATCCACACTTATTCAATATTCAACATCTCTAGATTTTAGTGGAGGCATGTTTTGGAAGCATGTCCTCCACATTAGTACTTATTTTAGTTTTTAGATTTATCTATATATAGTGGGGGTAGCCTTTAGAAGCATGCTCTCCACATTTACACAATTTTTAGATTAGCCAAAATACACAGCTATATAATTCAGATTCACAGTTGTGGCAAAATTCTATGTATTGGTATCATTATTATACATAGTTTCAACATGAGCCATATCTAAGGTGCATATGCTATGTAATGTGCACCTAATATTACAAAATCCAAATCAGTTTCAAATTTCAAAACACTCTTAGGGACTTTCATCACCCACCAAGATGTACTTTTATGGATTGTATTGAGCCAACCTATTGTAGTAGTTGGTTCACTTTTGGTACGATTGAGGTGATTAAATCACTTAATCTTACCAAGTTTTCAGGTTGGACTTGATTGTATTATCTAGATTTATCAATTTGATAGTATGCATTGACTTTGTTCACTCATGCTCATCAAGTTATAAGTATGATTGGGTTGCACGATTGAGCTAATCTCAACTATCAGTTTTCCAAACCCCTCAAATTTATAACAAAAATATTGATAAATGGAAATAGCTCCAATACAATACTCTATAAGGATTAAAGAGGTGTTCAATTATAAAAGTTGATGTGCATGATTGATTAAATGAACTTAATCACTATCCATTTATAAATGACTTGAATTCAAACTTTTACGAAATTCGTATACATGCCGACTTCGAATATCTCAAATGGAAATGTATAAAAGGTTGGATGAGGCCATCCTATTTAAAAGGTGGCATAAACTGAAGTACTAGAGCCATATAAAAAATCCTAACAAGTGTCGAGATTGTACAACCAATCCTAACAATAAAATATGAAGAATTCAAAATGTCTATAAAAATTAGCATAAAAATCACTTAAAAAAATTTTAAATCATAAAAGTCATCATAATGATCAAATCTCGTCAAATATGAACCAACCACCCATAAAAAGAGAAATGTACCAAACACACACACTGGGAAGGATACTTTTTAATGGTTACCTATACCCTCAAGAGTAGTGAGGGGCTCTCCGTATTCGAACATGGGAGATGTAAGTTCATGCTAGGTTAGGTTGATGGTTTTCAATCAATTCAACACGTAAATCCTTATAAATCTTATTTCGTAAGTTTTATCCACACATAAACTTTAATATCATGGCATTGTTGTTTTTTCATGTTTAACTTGACTTCCCAACTTAGAGGAGGGTATAAATTATAATGTTCTAAATATTTCCCAACTCCTTTCACTTTTTCGATCTCCTTAGATGACTTTTCATATCATAACTAATTTAGCGATGATGGTTGCTTTCATCATGCAAATTTATTTGGAAAAAAGGGATGGGAGTGGGACACTTTTAGCGGCTGGGGGTATGTTTCGATGGTCTATTTTGACATCCTCTAAGTAGCTTAATCCATTAAGGGTTTTGTTATTCACATTAAGGTCATCAATTCGAGTTTCTAAAAGATGATTGAAAACTTAGAGATGATTTAGAATGTTGATTTTAAATTTATTTATAAAATTTATTTTAGAAGTTATTATCACATATCAAATGGATTGTGAAAATACTATAAATCTTATTTATAAATATTATAATTAAAGGATATTGATAAAACAAGTGAAATCTTAGTGTTATATATTTGAATGTTGATGTAGCATTTTATCTTGAAATTGATCAACTTTAGTCACTGAACCGACCAAAATTCAATGCTTATAGCATTTGTACATGTTGGACACATTGTTCTATTTTTCAATCCACACTTTCTAGGAAGTTTGTTGAGAGAATATGGACTAGTAATGACTTCATGCTCCCCTTTATCACAACGGATGTTGTTTACAGAGAATACATAAGTTATTTTTTTTGCATTTGCATTTATTTTTTTCCTTCTCATTCCTCATTTGGAAAAGCAAGGTTTTTCTTTCAACAAAGATGTCTTCTTTGTCAAACCCACAAAGAAATTGGTTTGCTCCACTTCAAACACCATTCTCTTATGTTAATATTATGAATTATCAAGCATCCCTCTCATGTTAATTTGTTTCCTCTATTAAACATTTTGGTGAAAATCTACTCAAGAATGTAATATAATCCTAATAGAATGGGAAAGGTTCAAGCTTTCCAAAACTTGACAAGAAAATAATATTTAATCTTCATCAGATAAAAAATTCTTGGAAGAAATTATTTATCCTTCTTCACATATGGTTATATCAAAATTATCGGGTTAATGTTACAAATGAATTATCCAATCTCAACGATTGGCTAGGGTAGCAAATCCTAAGCTAAGTTTGAGGTTAGACTTGGGCTTAAATAATATACATAATTTAGGCTTGCAAACATTTTAGCTTAGCTTTACTAATTTGGAGAATATACATAAGGTCCTTGAAAATGGGCCTTATTTTTATAAAGGAATCAACATGGGACTTTACCTAAGATAATGGACTCTTGAGATTTAATCCCAATATGGAAAATATGAATTGGGTCCATATATGAATTAGACTATTCTTTGCCCTTAGAATTCCAGACTGATTATTATTTAAAAGGAGCAACATGACTTCTAGGAGAATATATTTTGACGACTGGGTCTACTCACCAATCGACTCAATGTATTGTGTTTTCTAAAAATTTGTATAAGCATGTATATGAGCCAAATACTACCAGAATTTAATTATTTTTAAACATGATGTTTACTTATGGGATTAATTGATTGACTACAAGAAGATACATTTAGATGGGCCATAATTTTCAAATCAACATGGTCATCTTTATTGAAACTATCCCTCCTTAATGGAAATTGACTCCATCAACAATGATTCATGATAATCAATATATGATTACCTACAAGATAAACAAAGATGATTTGCAACAAGTCATAGGAAATTATCAATCAAATTAGGTGATGGATAAAGGTAAGAGCCATTACAAAACTTCTAATGTTTTTGATATATTATTTACACATAAGGCTATAGAGCTATAATTGACCAATCATTTATTATGAAATAAGGGAATAACAATAAAATATTTGTTGATCAAATAACTCCCTATCAAGATATGATTTATCCCTTAAAACATCATAAGTTATTTATCTTATCTAATACATCTATATGGGAAGGGAACTTCACATGTACAAATTTAATGAAGAAGATAAAGTAGAAAATGATTCAAGAAACTCTAGAAGAATTTATCTATTAGATAGACATGCATCACATCAAAACAAGGATTATCATCAAAATCAAGAATCAAATCTTACTTGAGAAATGGTATCTAATGTAAGGTAAGAATGTCTTCATGAGATGAATGATGGAAGAAAACTTAGATGGTGAAAGGAGCAAATTCACGTAAAGGTTGGGAGGCTTTAGTGGTGCTTCAAAAGTGACAAGACAAAACTAAGATAACTTATGGTGAGATTTCTAGGGTTAAGAAGAATGCAAGGGTCTCTGAGTGTTGTGGGGATCAAGATGAAGGAGCCCTTGTTGATGGTATTAGTGAGGCATATTTTTAATTTAAAGTTGCCAGAGAAGTCCAAATTAGGAAATCCTCAAGAGGCTTTGAGTGTGGGGTTGTTTGGTTTAGATTACCATAATGAAGATGGAATTTGTAACTTGAGTGCATCTAATACCAATGCTATTTCATTGGGAAGTCAGGAGTCTGATTCAAAGAAGATTAGGTCTCATGTTACCTGGGACTTTAAGGTTTACCCAAATCTTGAATTGGAGATTGATAGTCCTTCCTTTATTGATATTTTTAAAGATATGGAGGATAAAGGAATAATTTTTAGAGTCATGGGCAAGTGGCATACAATTGGGGAGAGGTTTGTAAAGTCAAATTCATACCAAAAGGGTTTTTTTATATTTGTTTACCCTAGTACAATGAAAAAACAAAATTTATAAAAAAATGGCTCATGGTTGATGAATGAGGCAGGTATCTAGATCCAGGTTTGGTGCCCTAATTTTAATAGTTCTCATACAAATTTGGTAGTTTGACTACCTAGCGCAGATTCTATGCCATCCCCCTTCAATACTAGTCGAAGGATTGTCTTGGTTCCATTGAAGACAAGTTAGGGGGTTTTATCTCTATTGTTCATAGCTCCTCTGAGGGATCTTTGCCTCATGTGCTATACTTTGTGTGTATCGCAATCTTGACTCTAGCATTCCCAAGGCCATTATTCTAAATTTTAATGGAATAAGGTGGGTTCAAAGAATTGATGTGCATAAGCTTCCTTTTATATGTTTTTGATGTCACAATGTTGGTCATACTCATAAATCTTGTCTAGGTAGGATGACTCATCAGTCCTGTCATATATTTAAGAAGGTTTGGAAAGAAAGCCCTGGTCTTCCTTCTACAATGTTAATTAAGAAGAATTAGGGAAAGCCAGTTGTTTATAGACTAGGGAAAATTTTAGAGGCTATTTATAGCCAAAAGGTTACAAGTAGGTTTTTTTAATTTTAAAAATGGCCAATTCTATGAAAATATACATAGGTCAAATAACTTCAATTTTATAAAATTTCATAGTTCAGGACATAGACTCATCTTATAGATTATAATCAATCCTATTTTGGGACATAGATTCACCAAAGCTACTATACATGTATGGGTCTGATTTGTCATGAAATTATACGAGACATGTATAGGTTAGTTTGAAATCACCATTTGTGTGTGTGTGTGTGTGTGTGTGTGTGTGTGTGTGTGAGTGTGTGTGTGTGTGTGAGAGAGAGAGAGAGAGAGAGAGAGAGAGAGAGAGAGAGAGAGAGAGAGAGAGAGAGAGAGAGAGAGAGAGAGAGAGAGAGAGAGAGAGAGAGAGAGAGAGAGAGAGAGGAGGACACCTAGGAACTAATAAGCTTAAGATAATAGTTATATTTTATTATGAAAATATTTTGAATATTATTTGGCACCACATACTCTTCTTTCTATATGGTTTTTAGTAGCTAAAAAACTTAATAATAAATAAGTTTCAAACCTAATGTTTATTTTATTTCTAGCATTGAATGTGGTGTAGGTGGAATTAAAGATACAAGGATTAGATTTAGATTTTTCCCCATTTTTAGTGAATTGGTGCCAACATATTGAGAGTCCCCAAGGAAAAATTTAATGTTGGTCCAACACATCACCCATAGGTTTAATGTAAGTTGCTCAAATACATACATGATGATTTTTTTATTTTTCTTATCATTTATGTAAGCTGTTGGCAGAAGTGAAGCTTTGATAGTCAGAAGATTGGGATGAGAGGTTAGAAACAAAGGTGAAAATAATTTTTAAACTAGTTTCTTTGTGATTAAAAGTATAGACTTGTATTTTTTTAGTTTTAAATACTGAGAGTAGTTGTTTGCATGCACATTCGTATGTCTTGAAATGAATAAATATAATAATAAGTTCCCTAAAAAACATTTATTTAAAGATAATTGATCAAAACACTATGCATGTTGGGTTTCTTGGAGATTTCATGTATATTTACAAATCTTTTCCTTAAACTCAAAATCTGTTAAATAGGTATTTATGAGTTAGTTAGAAATATGGTTGAAATGATCATAAGGCTTTTTGTACTTATTTATTTTGTTTAAAAGAAGTATCTTACATGTCATTATTTCTTAGAAGAAATGATTTTCTTGTTTATTTAAAATAAGTTTGAGTTAAATACCAACCACATAATATAATGTATTTTGTTTTTTATATATTGTTTAAAATAAGTATCTTGCATGCCATTATTTCTTGTATGCCATTATAGTATGTGGTAAAGACCAACTACATAGTATAATTCATTTTGTTCTTTGCACATTGTTTAAAAGCATTATATTGCATGCCGTTATTTATCAGATGAAATCATTTTCTTGTTTGTTTAGGGTTTAGGGTGGTAAAACTAAAGACCAACTAAATAATATATTAAACAAAAAATTGTGACAAAAAATCAGGGTATAAAGTATAACTAATAAACTGATTATGGGACCATAGGAAAAACAACTATGAAAAATAAGGATGACATAACTAAAAATATATAATTATTACCTTAAGTTTATTGTGTCTTAAATGGTCCTTTTACACACACACACACACACACACACACACACACACACACACACACACAGACACACACACAGACACACACACACACACACACACACACACACACACACACAGAGAGAGAGAGAGAGAGAGAGAGAGAGAGAGAGAGAGAGAGAGAGAGAGAGAGAGAGAGAGAGAGTCTTACCCTATGGTCCCATAGTCAGTTTATTATTTATACTCTATATCCTAATTTTTTTGTCAAAATTTTTGTTATACTTAGTTTAATATATTTTTTGGTTGGTCTTTACCATATACTTATTTTAAACAAACAAGTAACTAATTTCCTCTAAGAAATAATGACATGCAAGATACTTCTATGAAAAGCAAGGATGACATAACTAAGAAAATATAATTATTACCTTAAGTTTATTATGTCATATATATATATATATATGAAAATTGAACATTAGATAATGCAAAGTACATAAATGATCAATTTTGATATAGTGGTTTGTCTTCATTAAATATTTTTCTGAAATGTTTGAGGAAATTTTGTTCAAACTGTGTATTTGATTATTTGGCATGGTTAAAATTAGAAATATTAGTTTTAGATTTTTTAGATACAGTTCCATGTATTTTTAAAAATATATATGAAACTTATAGGGCCATGAATATGTATGGATTTAATTATGGCCTATTTACCATTTTATTAAAAGTGACATGAAGATTGTGAAATAACAAATGGGACAAGATCTCAACCTCGATCCTCATAACTTTAATTTCACTTGAATTGTATTCAATATCACAAATAAAATAAACATTAGGTTTGAAAATTATTTATTATTAAGTTTTTTAGTACCATATATAATGAAGAGCATGTGGCACCAAAGAATATTCAAAACATTTTCATAGTTTTAAAATTATAAACTATATAATAAGGACTACCAAAATGTTTGAAGTGTGAGTTGTAGTCTATACTCAATTTATACTAAGTACTAGTCATGATCTTATTGTATTTACTGTACAAAAAGAGTCCTAGAGCTTCATGATCATATTGTATTTTGATTTTAAATGTTTAAGGTAATAATTATACGCTGGTTGGCATGGTTTTTTAATTGAAAAAAAAATAAAAATTGAAAGGCCAATATGAATATGGTTAAGACATTTTGGTAGACCTTTGTTAGTGTAGGTATTTATTTTCTCAGATTTATTTATTTGGGAATATTATATTTTTTCACATAGAGTTTTCTTACATTTAGGGGATATGTTTGCTTAGGTGGAGATAGTGTGTCACATATGTCATAGGTTTGAACAGAAGATGAGGATGTAACTCCCTTGACCTACTATTTTGGGTATGAGAGTTACTCTTCTATTCCAAGCACCTGTATCCACCTTTTGTCAAGGAGTTACATTTCTTTTCTAGGGGCACTTTGACCACCATTTGAGGAGTTAATTGATCTCCTATATGTATGCTCTAATTGAGCCTGATTTTCTTAATGAATATTTTGGCTTTCTTCATTTTGATGTCTCATATAATTCTCTCTTTTATGATTTCAATTTGCTACAACTCTTTAGTGGTGCGCACTCACTTCTTGTCTCGTATGACCAATCAACCTTTGCATTCACCTTATCTGGATTGGGAGAAACCTCTAATATGGTATTAGAGCCACCCGTGATAAATGTTTGTTTAGTTATTCATATTAATCTTTATATGAAATCTTGATATTTGTTACATAAGTAAGATTGTAGATCTATATTGTTTTTTATTAAGATTTGTCCATTCCTTTTTATCATACATTTACATGCTTTGTAAAGTTGGTATATGAAAGCTCTTTGGAGAGCTAATTTTCTTGAAGTTTGATCGACTTCACTATGACTTGAAAGAGGCATTTTTTTTCTTGAGGAAACACATTTTCCATCACACTGCATCTTCTGTGGTTTCATGGTTCATATTTGATTTTTCATTGCTCATGCCTAGGTTTCCATCCACCTGTTCAAGTTGTTATTGCTCTCAAACCATAACAAATAATATCTAATTTTTTCTATATTTAGTGAATCTTGGTCTTATCTTTATAAATCATTTTGAATTTCATTATGAAATGCAAAAGTTATGATGTTTTTAGTAACTCCTACTCAAAAAAATCAAATCTTATAATTTAGAGATTGTTGCTAAAAGTTTTTTATTATTTAAAAAAAACAATATATTTTGGAAGGATCAAATAAAACTTATAATTTGTTTGAGGAGGTATGGCATTTAATTCTAGTTTTGTTGACTGGCTAGAAGGCTATGTTCACTCCGTTTCCACTTGTACATTTAAAATTTTAGTGCAAATTCATTAAATAGGCCATTAATGATGAAAATGTAATTTGCTATAACTTTTGATCAACAACTCAAAATTGAGTGTCATATTTTCCAAAAGTTTATATTTTTTCATCCTCTTTTGATTGGTCTAATTTGTTTTGTAAATGTATTAATATTATAAAGTGATTTTTTTTTTTTTGGGGGGGGGGGGTTCAATACTTATCCCATTTTTTGTACTTGAACACTCTTGCACGCATTACCAATTGATCCTGACATCCATGCCTTATTTATAAAAAATTGTATTTTTTGACACATGCAATAATTGATCTAAATTCACTACCAATTAGTCTAATCTCTTTTGAGCATGCATTTACAACATTCAAGGGAGTTCACCATTTTATAGTTTAGGGGGTATATTTTTTATCTATCACTCTTTTATTTTTGCTTGCACTTTTATTTTTGCAACAACTACAACTTGTGCTTCTACTACAAATTATTTATGCACTAATGGATTCAAGTTCAATCAACCGACTAACTCCCTTTAACTATGATGAATGAAAAATCAAGATGGCAATCATCTTAAGGAGTAATAGTTTGTATAGGATAACCATGGGTGATGAAATTAAACCTAGTATAGATACAGAGATAGTTAAGTGGTATAGCCATAGTGATGAAGCCTATGGGCTATTATGTCTTTCTTTATCACTTAATCTTCTATTTCACTTAGATCCCACCAAATCACCTCATGATGTATAGGCCATTCTAGGTAAACTATTTAGAGAGCAAGATGTGATGAGAGGTCACGAGGTTGAGAATTAATTCATTAGCCTAAGTCCTTGAAACTTTGACATCCTTCAAGATTTCTTCACTAAGTTAAAGTCAGAATGTGGATAAAGAAAGAAGATGACCAATTTTTTCTTCCTATACTCTCTAAACTAGGTCCTGAGTATTCAGTCTTTGTCTCTACTTTTCATGCCACTAAAAATGATTTGGGCACTACATAGAAAATACCCTCTTTAGATGCTTTCACTTTTGATTTAACCAGAGATCAAGACAAATTGATCAAGATGGGCACATTGAAGCTCACAAAACATCAATCCCTAATTATTGGGAATGGGAAAGCAAAGACTTTAAACAATAAGAAGAAGAAGAAGGATTAAGAGAAGAAGAAAAAATCAATCTTTGCCAAATCCAACACTGAAGCCTCCTTTTCCAATGGTAAATACAATAAAGAGAAGGTTAAGTGTGCCTACTATAATAAAAATGGATATGATGAAAGTAAGTGCATGAAGAAGTAAATAGATCACCTAACTCATCTCCTAGAGAAGAATAACATAGGTGTTCCTTAGTATATCAAGTAAAATTCAGCTACCCAAGATTATACTGAGGCAAAGGTTAAGGGGAAAGAGAAAGAAAAGGACAAGGCTCTTGTAGTAGTTGTAGATTCAAGATCTTCATGGTTTATTAACTTAGGTGCTTCTCACCATATGGTATTTTCACTAGTTGAGTTTTCTTTCTTAGATCCTTGTACCATGTCTTCTATCAGTTTTGGTGATGACACTTCTATACTAGTTGCAGGGAGAGGGTCTATTGAAATGGAAGGAGAAAAATTCAATAATGTTCTAAGTGTTCTTTCTCTTTCAACCAATCTCCTTTCTATGTATCAAATCACTTATATTAGTAAAGGCATGAGAATTGAGTTTTTACCAGATTCAGTTATCATCAGGGAGTTGCATAGTGATTCTATAGTAGTGGTGGGTAGGGTAGATTACCAAGATAGGTTATACACCTTCTCACATTTTGAACTTTATTCTTCTCCAATTGTATTTTTGACTCATTCAGATGGAGTTAAAAAATTATGACATGAGCAGTTTGGACACCTTAACTACTGCAAACATGCACAACTTAATAAAAATGACATGGTCATAATCTTGCCTCAAGACCACTTATGTAAGATAATTTATGAAGGTTGCTCTCTTGGAAATCACCCCAAAGTAAAATTTGACAAAGGAAAAGCTTGGAGGGATTAAAAATTATTGGAGTTAGTTCACAGAGATGTATCTAGGCCTTTTCCTAGTCTATCTTTTATAAGGGCTAAGTACATTCTCAATTTCATTGATGATTTCTCAAGATATACATGAGTCTACTTTCTCAAGCAAAAGTCTAAAGTGTTTGAATGTTTTCAAGACTTCAAGGCTCTTTTTGAGAAATAATTTGAGAAATATATCAAGGTTATTCAAACTAAAAATGGATGTGAATATGTCAACAACAAATTTGAGAAATTTTACATCACATAGAGGATTGATTTCAGTGGATAGTTACTTACAATTCCTCATAGAATGGATTTACAGAACACAAGAATAGATATTTGAAAGATATGGCTAGTTATATGATTCATTTTAGGTCCTTGGCACCTTAGTATTGAGCTAAAACCATTAATTGTGCTTGTTATATTCATAATAGGGTTCCTCATAAAGCTTTAAAAAGTGTAACACCCTTTGAATCTTGGAATAGAAGGAAAATTGAAGATGAACACTTTATGGTTTTTAGATCTCCAACTATGACATGTATACCAAAAAATAAACACAAAGCTATGGAACCACAGTCCAAGCCTTACATCTCTATAGGTTATCTAGATGGTGTTTAGGGGTACCACCTTTTACATTTGACCACACATGAGTTTTTAATAGAGAGAAGTGTTCACTTTCAGGAGAATCCCAAAGACTCAATAGTTGACACTTCTTCTCTTTCATTGGATTGATTTAGAATTCATGATTCTTTTTATGACTTAGATCATCTAGAGTAGGTTCCTAAGCCAAGAATTTTTTCTTCTTCCAATTTTGGCAATGAAGACAATGATGAGGAGTCTTCTACATCCACCTCTAGTCATGTTTTAGAGGATGAGGAGTCAACACCTAACTCACCCAATTTTAGGCCTTTTGAGCTAGGCAAACACTTCAGAGTACATGTACTTAGGTAGGGGATCCAGTAAATAACATATGTATTTAGGTAGATTATTAGAGAGGTCCACATACCTTCTTTGCTTCATTTTTAGATCTACAGACATTTCAAGAGGCTTCATGCATGCTTGAGTGAGATAGTGTTATGCAAGAAGAATATTATTCCTTGATAAAAAATATCACTTGGGATTTGAATTCAATTTCTTAGGGAAGGAAGATGGTTCAATGTAGGTGGATATATCAGACCAAGTTTGTAGTAGATGAATCAATCAATAAGTATAAGGTGTGATTGGTCACAAAGGGTTTTTCATAGGTAGTTGGCATTAATGATTCAAAGACCTATATACCTATCACAAAGATGACTTCAATCTAACTCACATTAGCTATAGCCACAACACATGGTTAGGATGTACATTAGATGGATTTGAAGAGTGTCTTTTTTCATAGAGACCTTGAGGAGGAGATATACATGGAGCAACCACCTAGGTTTATTCATGATTCATCCTTAGTCTACATATTTAGAAAATCTATATATGGCCTTAAATAGTCCCCTTGGGCTTGGTACACCAAGATTGATTCCTTCCTTATTACTTTAGGTTTTACCAAGTGTTATTCAAACCCCAATGCATACTTATTGTAGTAGGATGATTCTTTACTAATTTTAGTCCTTTATGTCAATGATATTTTGATCACTAGGAGTTCCTCATCGTCTATTATGGTGATGAAGACAACTCTATAGGATATATTTGACATGATAGACTTGGGTCTTCTACATTACTTCCTTGGAATTGAGATTTCATAGTCTGATTTAGGTATTTCACTTGTATAACCCAAGTATGCTCTTGATCTTTTGGATCTATTTCACACGGTTGATTGTAAGCCATCTTTGAATCCCTTTATATCAGGAGTCAAACTTGAGGTCGACTATTTTACACCTTTGGTTGTTGCCACTTGGTATTGACAACTTGTTGGTAGCCTCATTTATCTGACTCATACCAGGCATGACATTTCATATGTAGTAGGGATTATTTCATTATTCATGTAGGGGCCTCATGAGTAGCCAAATGGATACTCGACTACATTAAAGGCTCTTATAGATTTAGAATTTAGTACAAATTTGGTATAGAGGTTGACTTGGTTATTTTATCAGATTCAGATGAGTTGGTGATACTCATAATCACACTTCTACTTTAGGTTATAGTTTTTATTTGGGTTCTGGTCCTATCAATTGGTCTAACAAGAATCAAAATTTTATTGTTATATCATCCATAGATGTAGAGCATATGGGAGTTGTTAACATAGCCACTAAGGCTATTTGGCTTCATGGGATTCTATTAGAGGTTGGTATTTATTTTAGGCAGCCCACCATCATCTATTATGACAACCAAAGTATTATACAGATATGTATAAATAAAATTTAGTATCATAGACCAAACACATTGAGATTCACATGCACTTTATCTAAGAGCTTATCCATGGTTAGGTCATCAAATTGAGATTTTTTCAATTTTTATATTAGGTTACATATATATTTACCAAACCCTTCACCAAGAGCAAGTTCATTCATCTACAAGATATTTTTGGAGTGTGGTCTACATCAGAAACATCATCATCATCAAGGGGGGCCTTCTATCCTCTTCACTTCTTCTATGTCTCTTCGTTAGTGGGGGAAATTTTTTTTCCTACGGGTTTTCTCCATTTCTCTACTTTATGAGATATTTCTTTGTACATGGGTACCTAATCAGACCTTGTTATCGGGATCCATTTTTATTTCACACTACCTATCTAAGTTATGCTTATGGGGGGCGGGGGTGGGTTAGTGTAAGTATTTATTTTATTAGATTTATTTATTTGAGAATATTATATTTACTCACATAGAGTTTTCTTATAGTCAAGGGATATACTTGATTAGGTGGATATAGTGTGTCACATATGTCATAGGTTTGACTGGAAGACTAGGATGTAACTCCCTTGACCGATTATTCTGAATATGGGAATTACTCTTTTATTCTGGGCACCTATGGCCACCTTTTATGGAGGACTTATATTTATATTCCATGGGTGTTTTGACCACCATTTAAGGAGTTACTTAATCTCCTATATGTATGATCTACTTAAGTCTGATTCTCTTAATGAATATTTTGGCTTTCCCCGTTTTGATTGGTCTTTTGCAATTCTCACTTTTGTTATTTCAATTTATTATAGTTCTTTGGTGGTGTGCACTCACTTCTTATCTTGTGTGACCATTTGAATTTTGCATTCACCTTATCTAGACTGGGGTCAAACTCTGATAACCTTATTATATAGTTTATAATTTTAAAACTATGAATATGTTTTGAATATTTTTTCATTTATGTCATCCTCACTTTTTATAGTTGTTAAAAAGTATAAATATTAAATTCACTATGACAAAGAATATTCAAATTATTTTCACAGTTTTAAAATTACAAACTATATAATAAGGTTTGCTAAAATGTCTTAACCATATCCATATTGGCCATTCGAATATTTTTTTATTTCAATTTCAAAACCCTAAACCCTAAACCAAAATATTATTATTACTTTATATTGATTATGTCCTAAGTGGTCCTTATCACACACACACAAACACACACACACACACACACACACACACACACACACACACACACACACACACACACACACACACACACACACACACAAATTGAACATTAGGAGTTCCATGTATTTGATTATGGCCTATTTACCATTTTCTTGAAAGTGGCATGAGGATTGTGAAAGAATAATGCATGGTTTTCTTAGGCCGGTAGTTGTTATTTTAGTAATGGTTTTAAAGAGGATGAAATGATTAATATTTATATACAATGATGGTTATATAAGTATTATTTATATTTTGTTTCAAATTGAACAATTTGATGCATTTTATTTTGAAGATAATGAAAATTATAAAGTATTTGAGCTCAGTTGTATAAAATAATTATTTTAGCATATTTATTAGATGTCAGGATGGAATCCAGGTATAAATGGTTTAGGTAGAGATGCTTTGGGTCATGATGGTAATGAACATAGTGAGTCTAACCCTTCATGGGTTAGTTCTCGAGGTAGCCAATTATTTCATGGTTGCTAACACATTTGCTAGACCATTTAAGCAAAGAACCTATGTTTCCTTGCATTTTGATGTCAATGACCCTACCTTTTAGAATGTTATCAACTCTTTGCCTGATAACTATTTGAATTTCCATGTAAATAGAGGATGGAGGGGAGCACATTAGAGAAATCATTCTCATAGACGATGTATTCCAAATGAGCCCCCTTAACACATGCACATTTCCATTTAGCCTAATGAGCATACTATTTCATTATTTAAGCCACCTCAACATGAAAATATTTTTGAATTAACTAAAAAATTGCATCCTAATGAAATTATTCCACTTAACACTAATATTCCACCCATTGAGCCTTAAAAACCTACTTCTTCTAGCAGGAAATGTGCTACTAGCCCTGTAACACAACTTATGGAGGTCAGAATGTTAAAAAAAGTTAAGTTGGAGGTAGATGATTTTGAAGAGGCCTCGACCCATTTTATGGAACTTTCTATTGATTCTATGGAGTATACTGAGTATTTGACTGATAAGGGTGCCCTTTTGATAGATTTAGTTTCTGAGATAGACTCTAATTAAAACTTAAATTCTTGTATTGAATTTTATGTTGATACTTGGTACTTATGAAATAATATCATGATATTTTTAAGTATTTTGATATTATTTTTGGTAGTTTTGATATATGCATGGTAGCATTTTATTTATTACAGAATAGTATGTTTGAATGGTTTACTCTTTACTGAACATTTATGGAAACACACATGGATTTTAATGTTTTATAATAATTTTTTAAAGTTGTTTATATATATTGATCATGTTTTATCCTTACAAAAATCAGTAAATAAATGTATGTAACATTATCAAGATTCAATATGATCTCGAGGGAGAGGTTGAAATCAATAAAAAAATTGTTATCTTTCATATCCCAAAATTATGGTTCTCTAGAGCTATTTTTGTGTAGTATAGATGGTAAGATCATGTGCAATACTTAGTATACATTGAGTACTAACCTATATAACTCTTTCAAAAGACTAATCTAAGATATATTTAAGGGATATCAAGAGATTGATATATAAGAGACTAATCTATAAGTATACATTGAGCACATTGAGTCTTTTTCTCTCTTGGTTGCTTTCATTTCATTTTTTTTCCCTCTTTACAACTATAGAGATATAAAAGGGTTATCAAGAGATTGATAAAATGCTTTGATAGAATCAAAAATATTTATTTCAATAGATTGCCTCTTCTATAGTCTTTACTCTATTGAATAGGTTATATTATATTATTTGAAATCTGATCACATAAACATATATTTGATAACTGAGATATAAAATATAAAATAAGGTATGCCAAAATGTCTTAACCATATCCATAATCAATAATGATATTTTAAATATTTTTTTATTTCAATTAACAAACTATGCCAACCAAAATATTATTATTACCTTAAACAAGCTATAGGGCCATAGGGCAAGACAACTATGACAAGTGAAGATGGCAAGCTAATATATTTAAATAAATACTTTTCATGGAACTTATCATTATATTTATTCATTCCAAGATAGATGAATGTGCATGCAAACATGCTCTATCTTTTATTTGATTAAGAGAGCATGTTTATAATAGTTGTAAACTCTATTATAGAGATGCATATGTATTAGAGCATAAATAAGTTGTTTGAATACCTATGTGATGATTTTTTTATTTTTCTAGTCATTAATGCAATTTATTGGAATAAATGAAGAAATGGTAGTTGAAATATTGAGATGAGAGGTTGAAAATGAATGTGCAGATAATTTTTAAGATGGTTTTCTTGTGATTGTAAGATATGGATTTATGTTTATTTTGTTTTGAAGACTGAGAGCAATTATTTGTATGCACAATCATCTGTATTGAAATGAATAAATATAAAGATAATATCTTAATCATATCCATAATCAATAATGATAAGTTCTGCCAAAATATATTAACCATATCCATAATCAATAATGGCCATTCAAATATTTTTTTATTTCAATTAACAAACAATGCCAACCAAAATATAATTATTACCTTAAGTTTATTGTGTCTTAAGTCACAAGTGGTTCTTAACACATTTATAAAACTGAATAAAATAAACAATATGTTTCTTCTATATGGTTTTAATGACTAAGAAACTTAACAATAAAAAAAATTTAATCCCAATATTTATTTTATTTCTAGCATTGATTGCAGTGTAGGTGGAATTAAAGTTATGGGGATTGAGGTTTAGATTTTGCCTCATTTTTTAGTGATTAGTGTTGGCATATTGAGGGGATCCAAGGAAAAATTTAATGTTGGTCCAATACGTCATCTTGTGGGATTAATAGAAGTTGTTCAAATACATATGTGATTGTTTTCTCAAAAAATTTAGTCATTTATGTAAGCTATTGGCAGAAGTGAAGCCATTGGTCCAATATAGACACTTAAAATTCATTACACTATAGATACCTCAAATAATTTTGGTGTAAAACAATAAGAGAACACCACAATATACTTATACATCTCTATAATAAAGTTTGAAAATGTTATAAACATGTTCTCTTAATTAAATAGAACATAAAAATACAACTACTTGGTATGAAATAACAAGGGAACACTAAAATATGCTTATGCATCTCTATAATATAGTTTTCAAATATTAAATACATGTTCTCTTAATCAAACAAAAATAAAAATACACAAATGACCTCTTAATCATTTATATACTCTTCATTATCTTCAACTAGCTTTTTCAAAATCTTGATAAAATAAATCTCAAAGTCGATCACAAAACTTGTTGTCCTTCCTCGATCAACCTCAAATTTTAGATACCTAAATTTCAAATTTAAACATGCCAATTTTATTCTTGATAATTGAAAATTTCATTCTCTTCAAAAGTTGTTGGACTCAGATCTAGTATTACATAAGTGTAGTGTGTTTGAAGAATTATTAGTCAATCTTCTTCTTTCAGATGTTGAATACCAAATCGATAGAGCTTTATCAAATGGAAAATCAAATACATTTTATCTAGTTGTATGTAGCCTCAAGGAAGTCTCCAGTTTTTTTTAAGCTTGTTTCTTAACTTTGCCTTTAATTATGACAATGCACTAAAAATTGTCTCATCTTCCATTGAGCTCAAAATCATTGCTTGACATAAATTAGCAGGATTAAAATATTTTGAGATACCATCACATAGTATTTCACTCAAACTTAAGATATTCTATAGTCTAGTGATCTAGCCATCTTCGAAAGCATGGTCCAAAAATTATTGTGTCAAATCGAATAGATATCTCCCTTAACTTTGGTGAATCTAAAATGCCTTTAGTTTGTTTACCATTAAGTTCTACACTCTTGGAGAAGTGTTGGGCCAAGGTTTGGATTTTATTATTTAAATTTGATGAGTTAATATTTTTTAATATTGAGGGTACATTACATCCATGGATTCTAGTTGTTCATCTTGAGGAAAATTATATTTAATCTCTGAAGATAAACATTTTTCAATTTTCCACAAGGTGTAACTTATAAAGGATACAACTTCAAATAATCAATCCCTTATAACAGTAACTTATTTGAATCTATTAGATCAACCAACTATGTCAAAAGTGTGAGTTGTGGTCTGTACTCAATTTATACTAAGTAATCCACATGATCTTACCATATTTATTGTACAAAAAGAGTCGTGGAGCCTCTTGATCATACTGTATTTTGTTTTTAAATGTTTAATGTAGTAATTATATTCTAGTTGGCATAATTTGTTAATTGAAATAAAAAAATTTGAAAGGCCAATATGGATATAGTTAAGACATTTTGGTAGACCTTATTATAGAGTTTATAATTTTAAAACTATGAAAATGTTTTGAGTATTTTTTTCAGTTATGTCATTCTCACTTTTCATAGTTGTCTTGCCCTATGGTCCCATAGTTGGTTTATACTCTATACTCTAATTTTTTATTACTATTTTTGATATACTTAGTTTATTATATTATTTGGTTGGTCTTTACCACATACTTATTTTAAACAAACAATAAATTGATTTTCTCTGAGATATAATGACATGCATGAAACTTTTTTAAAACAATGCATAAAGAACAAATTGTAAATGTAACAAAGCCTCATGATCATACTATATTTTATTTTTAAATATTTATGATAATAATTATATTTTGATTGGCATGAATTTTTAATTGAAATAAAAAATATTTTAAAGGCCATTGTTGATTATGGATATGGTTAAGACAATTTGGTAGACCTTATCATTATTAGTTAGAGAGTTTCTGAAAAAAACTATGTATTCATTTTTTGATCGACATTTTGGTTCATACTCCATGAACTATCATCAAGGTGTGAGAATGAATGGGTTCATTAATTCTCACACCCTAATGATGGTTCATGGAGTATGAACTAAAATGTTGGTAAAAAAATGAATACATAGTTTTTTCTAGAAACTCTCTAACTAATTCAATGGACTGTGGAAATACTCTCTTATCATTATTGATTATGAATATGGTTAAGACATCTAAAAGATAGTGTTTTGAGCAAATATATTTAAATAAATGTTTTCTAGGGAACTTATTATTATATTTATTCATTATATTTTTGCTATAGTCAGTTTGTTACATTGTTTGGTTGCTCTTTAGCACATATTTATTTTAAACAAATAAGAAATTGATTTTCTCTAAGAAATAATGACAAGAAAGATACTTATTTTAAACAATACACAAAGAAAAAACTAAATAAATGCAACAAATCTTCATGATCATACTATATTTTTTTAAATGTTTAAGGTAATAATTATATTCTGGTTAGTATGGTTTGTTAATTGAAATAAATAGATATTTGAAAGACCAATATGGATATGGTTAAGACATTTTGGTAGACCTTATTATATAGTTTATAATTTTAAAAATTATGAAAATGTTTTGAATATTTTTTTAGTTATGCCATCCTCTCTTTTCCTAGTTATCTTTCCCTATGGCCCCATAGTTGGTTTATACTCTATACTCTTATTTTTTTTCATAATTTTTGCTACACTCAATTTATTATATAATCTAGTTGGTCTTTTAAGAGACTTAAAGATGTTTGTACTTAATTTATACTTAGTCATATGGCCATCAAATTTGGCACTTAAAAAGGAAAAATTTCATCTTTAAAAAGATTGACAAATTTAATCATTATAAATAAGGAATTGTAAATAAGATCTCAACTTTAGACTTCTCATCCTCTAACCTCTTTCTCCATTGGTTTTTAAATTAACACAAATTACCTCCTATAAAATAAATCTACGTAAGTGTTTCAAATTACTTTAAAACCCTAGAACCATAAAAACCTAAAACTTAAATTCATTTAACTTCATTTCTATTAAATTTTTATTCCTTTCTAGTCATGGGAATCATAAAGTGAGTGATAATTGCAAGACCATGCTAAAGAGGAGTTTAAGCAGCCAACAATGAAGTACAATCCAAGTAAGAAATACAAGCCCTGCATGTTGTGGGGATCGTGAAGAAAGTGACAACTACAAGAGGAGGCCAAGGAGGAGCCTAAGTGTCTAATAATGAAGTACAATCCAAGTAAGAAATATAATCCCTACATGTTGTGGGAATCATGAAGTGAGTGAAAATTATAAGAGGAGGCCAAGGAGGAGTCTAAGGAGCCAACAAAGAAGTACAATCCAAGTAAGAAATATAAGTCCTACATATCTGCAAATGTTTTCACACTTTTAATTAATTCTACCTATCTTTTAAGGGATTCAAATTGTTTCCATGTTTTTTTAATTAGATCTTTGCTCGCAGCATGAAAACCCTTTTTTATCTAATATCAAAACCCTTAATATTAAACATAATTTGGTTATCTCATAATATTTTTTGTGTATTAATGAGATCAAGAAGATATTTATATTTGTTTGGGATTGTTTTCTTAGTAATGAGATCAACAAGACCTCAAAAATCTTGTGAATGTGTGTTTGGGCATTGATGTGGTGATAATTTTTTTTCATAATTGCACACATTTGCTTAGAGTTTAGGTTTGGGATGAGTTTGTAGCAATTATTATTCATGTTGTCTCTCATGTATTTTTTTCTTGGATTTATTCATTCAGGCAAGCATTTGAAATGGTTGGACTACCCCAAATTTCATAGGGAAAATCAAAATAGCCATTCTAAAAAACTTAGGGTATCCATTGATCATAATCATTATTCCACCTCAAGCATATTTTCCCCATGAATGTGTTTAGGGAAAGAGGTTTAACTTGGATTTTTTTCCATTATTTATTGATTTGAATATGATGCTTGATTTTCCATCTAATTATAATTTTTTTGAAAGATCTAATATAAATTTCTAATCAATTTATACCAACATGGTAATTTTTCCAAAGATTCACCAATAAAATTATACTTGAAATCTAGGGTTTGCCAGGATTTTAAAGTAAGCTTTTAAGGGTCCCTTATTAAAATTATCCATGTTGAAAGAATATCCTAACTTCCAAGGCTAAGATGAGAGTCCCCTTAGGGCCTCAAGTAAATTATGTTTAGATACATTTTTCCTTATTGCTTCAAAAAAATTGGTTAATGCGTATTCGAACCTAGTCACTCTCATTTGTTCCTAGAAAAAATTGGATAATGTTCTAGATGAATCTAAAGAGAGAGTCCATATTATTTAAAGATTGATAGTGGAAGCTAAGGATTTTAGTTTAAAAGAGGATCTCAATTCCAAGGAAATTATCACCATATCTTAGAGGAAGTGTTGCATCACTCAACCCAATTGTGGTTCAAAAAATGAGCAAGGATAGAAATTGAACATTGATAAGTTGGTTGAAACTAGGGTTGATGGGAAACACATTTCAATCATGAATTTATATATTATGAAGGGTAAGGGGTGTAAATCCCATCTAGGGGAACATAGGTCATATTTTATAATGTTAGGGGCCTCAATTTTTGTAATAATCTAATTTGCTTGATATAGCATCAGTGGATTTCTCTTAAAAAACTTGGTAAAGTAGAAGAAGCCTCCCTCATAAAATGGGGTTGAAATAAGTGGAAATGTTCCTTTATGGCCTTGGATGGAGCATCTGATAGGTTTTAAATTATATGGTCTGTTTCAAGATTCTACTTTGAGCTTTTGGATAAAAGCTTTGGTTGGTAATTATGCAAGGTCTCTACTTTTTACTTAGATATTTATTTCTTTCTCTTTATTATGTATGGACCTTCTCTTCTAGTGGCCAAAAGACAATATTGGGATGAAAAATCCCTTATTCTATCCCAATTTCTTAATGATATATTTGCCTTTTAGATTACCATAATGTATCTATAATTTGTAACTTGAGTGCATCTAACACCAATGTTATTTTTTTGAGAAGTTGGGAATCTGATTTAGAGAAGATTAGGTCTCATATACCCTGGAGGTTTCCCCAAATATTGAATTGGATATTGATGTTCTTTCCTTTGCTGATATTGTTAAAGATCTAGAAGATAAAGGACTTATTTTTAGATTGATGGGCAAGTGACATGTGATTGGGGAGGTTGAGCTATGGGTGAAAAATAACTGGGGAGAGGTTTGAAAAATCAAATTCATATCACAAGGGTTTTTTATAGTTAATTTCCCTATCACAATGAAAAAAACAAAATTTATAAACAATGTCTCATGGTTGATGAATGAGTTAATTATCCAAATCAAGGGTTGGTTCCCTAATTTTGATGTTATCTCATGCAAATTTGGTAGTTTGCCCACCTGGATTAGGCTCTACGCTCTCCCCATTGAATATCGATTGAAGGATTACATTGGTGTTATTGGAGACAAATTAGGGGGTTTTATTTCTATTGATCCTAGCTCCTCTGAGGGGATCTTGGCATCATATGCCAAACTTTGTGTGTATCTTAATCTTGACTCTAGCATTCCAAAAGCCATTGTTTTAAATTTTAATGGAAAAAGGTGGGTTCAAAGAATTAATGTGGATAAGCTTCATTTTATATGTTTTTGGTGTCATAAAGTTGGTCATACTCATAAATATTGTTTAGGTAGGATGCCTCATCAGTCCATCATAAATTCAATAAGCTTTGGAAGGTAAAACCTAGTCCTCCTTCTATGGCATTTATTAAGAGGAATCAGGGTGGAAGAATCTCCTAACTTCCAAGGATAAAATGAGAGTCCCCCTGGACCTTAAGTAAACTGATCTTTAGATAAAATTATCCTTTTTGCTTCATAAAATTTGGCTAATTCTTCTTCAAACTTGGTTACTCTCCTTTGTTCCTCTGGAATTTTGGATAATGTCCTAAATGAAGTTGAATAGAATGTTTTGGTAATAGAAGGATTCATAGTGGAACCTAAGGAATTCGATTTAGAAGATCTCAATTTCAAGGAAATTCTCACCATATCTTAGAGGAAGTTTCACATCACTCAACCCAATTTTGGTTTAAAAATTAAGCAAGAATGGAAATTGAATGGTGATAAGTTGGCAAAATTTGAGGTTGATAGGAAACAAATTTCAATCATGAATTTATACAATTTTGAAGGGTAAGGGGTGAAACTCCCCTCACAGGAGAAATGAATTTTATCCCCTAGAATGTTAGGGGCCTCAATACCCATAATAAGATATGCTTAGTAAAGCATCAATTAATTTCTCTTAAACTAGAAAAATTTTTGTTACAAGAAACAAAACTTGATGAAGTAGTACCAACGTCCCTCATAGAATGAGGCTAAAATTAGTGGAAACACTCATTTGTGGTCTTTGGACAAAGCATTTGGTGGATTTGAAATTATGTGGTATCCTTCAAGATTCTAGTTTAAGCCTTTAGACAAAGGATTTGGCTATTAATTGTGCAAGATCTCTATTTTTTCCTTAGATATTTCTTTCTTTCTCTTTATTATGTATGACCCTTCTCTTCTAGTGGCCAAGAGGAAATTTTGGGTTGAAATATTCCTTATTCGATCCCAATTTCCTAATGATAAGTTCACTTTTGGCAGATATTTTAATGTTATTTTTTCAGGTGGGGATAAAAGAGTAGGGGTCTTTCACCCATTTCAATCTCAAATTGACTTTACAAATTATGTTGTAGTTAATGGCATGATTGATATGGTGCCAAAAAATGGGATATTTTTAAAACCAATTATAGAATTGGCTTTAGAAATATCATTAAGTGCTTGGATTAGTTCTTGGTTGTCCCCTCATCTTTGGATCTGAATAGGGTATGGGAGAGAAATACTCTTCTAGTGGTTGGGTATGAGCATTCACCAGTAGAGTGGATTATAGATAAGAATAGTGCCCCCTTAAAATTAATTTTTAAATTTGAGAATGTGGCATAGAGGTCCATACGTTTTGAATTTCTTACATGATTTATGGGAGTCTAATCCAAAAGTTAAGGGTTGAAAAATTATTAGTTTTTGCCAAGAAACTAATTCATATCAAAGATTGAATCCACAAATGGAACCAAGAGCATTTTTAATTTTTTTTTTGTGAGATTTAAAAAATAGAAGAATAATTAGCTATATTTAGTTCAGTGTTGATGAATGTAGGGATGGACAATTTTGCATATATAAAAGAAAACTAGTTACTGGATGAATTAGAGTAGCATCATGTCAAAGAATAAGTCTACTATAAACAAAAATCTCATGAGTTTTAGCTTAAAGAAGGTGATCATAACATTAAATTTTTCCATATCTCAACTAAAGCTAGGTGTTGTGCTAATAAAATCAATTCAATCAAAAATAGAAATGGTGGTGTTATTGATTAGGGTTATGAGATCAGGAAGGGAGTGATGTCTCTTTTCAAGTCTCTTCTGGCTTGTATAGAGGACTTGGCTACCGAAAATGATATGCTCCAACTCATCCCAAATATTATCTCAAAGGATCAGAACAAGGCACTTCTTTCTCCTTTCTTTGATAATGAAATCAGAAGTGTTGTATTTTTGATGAAAAAGGATAAGTATTCAAGGTTGGATGGTCCCTAATATTTTGTTTTCTAGACAACTTGGCTGATCATCAAACCAAAGGTACTTGGTGTTGTTAAACAGTCTAAGGTGAAAGGTAAAATGTGACATAATCTAAATTGCACATTTATTTCCCTTGTCCCTAAAGGCAAAATTTAGACTTCCTTTGGTGGTTTCAGTCCCCTTTCCCTATGTAACATAATCTATAATATTAGTCTCAACCCATCTCTTTTCACTTAAAATTATTTATTTCTAAGTGTATATATTTTGAGTAGAGTGGCTTTGTTCCAAGAAAGAGCATTTAGTAAGGAAGCATCATGGCCCATGAGATCATTCATTCCCTAAAATTCAATTGACACAAAGGAAAGCTTGTAAAGCTTGACATTAATAAAGTGTATGATAGAGTAAGATGAAGATTTCTAATGAAATTTTTGGAAAAGTTTGGCTTTGATAAAAAGTGGAGTAATTTAATTTTCAGCTACATATCCAGTTCTAAATCTTTTATTTTGGTCAATGGTAGCCCTATAGATTTTTTTGAAGATTTGAGGGGCTTATGGTAAGGAGACCCAATTTTCCATTTCCTTTTCATCTTGATGGCTTAGGTATTAGGAATAAAAATCAGATTTGTGCAAGACATATCCATTAGAGGAATTGGTCTCAAGAATGTATTGGAGAGATTGACACATAAGTAGTTTTTTTATGATACATTTTTATTTGGAGAAGCTTTGGTTAGAGAAGCCAGATGATTTAAAATAATTTTAGATAATTATGCCTTAGCTTCCTAATAGCTAATAAATGAGGTAATGTTAGAGATTTTATTTTTTATAACTCTCCCCAAGCTTAGGATGTCATCCTCTAATGTTTGGGTTTTAATATTGGTTGATTGTTTGATAAATATATTAGAGTCACCATTTATTAGGAAGCCACGAAAGTATTATGGAATGGGCTTCTTGATCTTAGTATTTTGGTAATTAGGATCATAAGGACATTATTATTACTAGGGATCCATCACATGGATCTCATATTTAGAATGTTCTCTTGCACTATAAACACATTATCTACAATAATGTTTCATGGAAGATTAATAATGGGGAGATTGATATAGATAGGACAACTCTTGGAATGTCCGTAAGCCTATGTGTGAGATAAGGTAATTGACATATACTAAAGCTGTTATCTCCATTTTATGGGGAAATAAGGTGAAAGACTATGTAGAATTTGACATTCAAGATGGCGTATGGTTTTGGAAGTGGAAGAAGTTTGATCTTGATCATATTATAGATGAGTAGAAGATGCTTCTTTATAGCATTATCTCTAATCAAAAAGTTTTATTGAGAAATAAGTAAGATAAATTTCAATGGATGGGCTCTAAGTCAGGTAACTATCAAGTCGATTTGGGGAATATAATGGCAAAGGTATCTGATAATTATTTTGAGTGGGAAAGGGATATATATTAGAATAAGGATGGTCTAGAAAAATTTGGGGCTTTTGCATGGTAAACCTCTCAAAACAAGATTCTAAAATAGAACCGCCTCAAAAAGATGAGGTTTATAGGACCCTCCTAGTGTTACCTATCTCAATCATGAAGAAATTCTTGACCTCCTCCTCTTCAAACATGACTTCAGAAAAAAATGTTTGAACTAGTTTTGAAAGAAATTAAGTTGATTGTGGACTCATATATATTCTCACCTTTAGGATTTATCTTCATGGCCCTCCTCTTTAATTGTGACTTCACAAAAAAATGTTGGAATTGGTTATGCAAGAAATTGAGTTGATTGTGGGATTGTCCAAAGTCTCTCCTTTAGGAATTCTCTTCATGGATTATAGAATTTACTTTGGATACTTTCTTTGGGATCTATAAGGTTAGTCAATCTATTTTTGTGTGAACTATTTGGATGGGGTAGAACATACACATTTTTGAAGGTAAAGAAAGATCTCTCCTAGGAGTTTTGCTTAAAGATAATTTTTTTTATTTTTGAGGTAGTTTTTACTCATGCATGAAGGACCTCAGCCCATCTTTCCTTCTGAGACATGAAGTTGAGACCTAATTGGATGTTGATTAAGGTGCTTCTTATTAACAGGTCAATATTAAGTAGAAACTTGACTTGTAGAGGTGATCACTTTGATTGGATGTGAGGATCCTTCTACACAGATTTACAAATTATAGAAAATAAATGAAGAATGAAATGAAATTTGGAAAATAACCCAAAATAACCTTTAGATTTTAGTCCACTTTAAAGGGGAAACCTCCTTTGAGCAATCACAATACAATAATATTCATGGATGCCTTCATTAGGCCTCAACACTTACATACTAAATCTATCCTAACAACTACTTCTTCCCATGTATATGGGATAATTCAAATATGCTAAAGGGATTACTTATAGAGCATATGCATCCATAAAGACTAATACACTAATAATTTAAAGAGAAGGGTAGGATAGGTTCTTAACATCCTCTCCTCTTTAAAAAAATGTCTTAAAAGTTTTAGATGTGGGAATCATTTTTGAAGTTGGAATAGTGGTTCCCATGTGGCATATTCTAGTTTCTTATTGTGCCATTAGATTAATATTTCCATGATTGAGTGAGATCAAAGTTGGTGGGTGTACCTATCTAGGACTACTTCCAATTTGAGAAAGATAGAGCCTTTGTTATCAAGTTCTGGTAAAATTTTTTACACTTTGATGGTAGTTCCAAGAACTTTCTTCAAATAGGAGACATGAAGGACAAGGTGAACTTAGGAGGAAGGTGGAAGGTCCAACATGTAAGAAATAGACCCAATTTGCTAGAGAACCTTATATAGCCCATAAAATTTTGGACTAGGCTTATGACACCCTTTTAGTTTCAAGGATGATTATTTGTTTGGCTATAGATGAACAAAAACCATATCATCAAGTTGAAATGTGCACTCAAAGTGGTGTTGATCAACTTGTTGCTTCATTCAATTCTATGATAGATGGAAATTTCCCTTCATGATGCTAAGAATCTAATCTTGATGTCAAAGCGTGGTGTCCACCTCTTAAATTGGGGAACAATCATGGGTATACAGGAGAAGTTTTGGGGGTGCTTGACCATAAACCATTTTATATGGAGTCATTTTAGTAGAAGTGTGGTACAAGGAATTGTACCACCATTCTACAAGGGGAATCCACTTTGTCCACTATTGTTATTTTTCTAAATTAGAGTAATGAAGGAATGTTTCTAGGCATTTGTTGACAATTTTTGTTTGGCCATCTATTTGGGGTGATTCTTGGATCTCATCTTCAGTTGTGTGATTATGTGTTGAAATGAATCCATTCATAAATGGCTGGTGAAAGTTGCATCATAATCAGAGATAAATGAAGAAGGTATGCCATGAAGATGGAATATTGGATCCAAGAAAAATTATGCAATCGTGGAGGTTGTATAAAGATGGTTGAGGGCACACAAATGAAGATATTTGGAGAGGCGGTCTACCATGACTAAGATCACTATTTTTCCTCTAGATTTATGGATCCCCTCAATGAAATTCATATAAAAATCAGTCCATTTCTTAGTAGGAATGGGAAAGGGATAGAGAAAACTAGGAATCACTATTGTTTCACCTTTGTTGCATTGGTAGGTATCACATTCGAACCCTATATAAATTTCCCCTTTCATCCCCTTCTAAAAGAAGTTTTGACATACCTGCTCATATGTTTTTATAAATAATGAGTTTTCTATTGATGGAGAAGCATGGATTTCATAGAATATGGATTGATGAATGTTTGTGCTATTGAGAAACACTAGATGACCCTTGTAACATAGAGAAGCACAATCCCATGAATAATGTAGTACTTACTGTAAAGGGGTTAGTGGTAAAATATTGAATGAGGTGGTGTAAGGAGGGATCATTTGCATACCCTTGGTGTAAAAACTCTAACCAATTTAGAATGGGCATAGAGATGGAAAAAAGGGAAGTTTGGTTCTTGAATGTGCATGAGAGATCATCTACCATGACATTATCTTTACCCTTCTTGAAATTGATCTCATAATCATATCCCATGAGTTTTTTCACCCAATTATGTTGTGTCAATGATGAGACCCATTGATATAGGAAGTATTTCAAACTCTGGTGATTAGTTTTGATGCAAAAATGATTCCAAAGTAAGTATGGCCACCATTTTTATACTACATGTAGAATTGCCATCATTTCCTTTTCATATGTAGATAAAGCCAAATTTAGTCCAGAAAGGGATTTGCTAGTGAAAGCAATAGGATAACCGTCTTGGAGAAAAATAGGACCTAGGCCATTATCATAGGAATCACTTTTGATGGTGATTTTTTTGGTGAAGTCTAACATGGCCAAAAATGGTGTGCTAGACATAGCCTATTGGAGTGCCATGAATGCCTGGTCAACCATGGCATCCCATGTGAATGCATCCTTATTTGATAAGGAAGTCAAGGGAGCTGAGATATTTCCATAATCCTTGACAAAATTTAGATGGTATCCTATAACACCTAATAATCCATGAAGGCACTTGAGGGGTGTTGGCTAAGGCCAAAGTTTCATGGCACTAATTTTTTCTAAATCCATGCGGACCCTACCAACTAAAATAATGTGGCCTAAATATTCAACTTCCTCTTGACTAAAGGAACACTCGGATGACTTGACACATAATTGGTTATCTTCTAGAATTTGTAATGCCCTATCAATATATTATAGATGTTTAGCCCATGTAAGGCTATAGATCAAAATATTATCAAAGAAAACCAAAGCAAATTGATGGAGGAAAGGCCAAAAGATTTTATTTGTTAGTGCCTAAAATGTTGAAGGGGCATTTCTAAGTCCAAATGGCATGACCAAGAATTCATAGTGACCATCATGAGTGTGGAAGGATGTTTTTATAATTTCATCAACATGCATGCAGATATGATGATAGCCTGAACAAAGATCCAATTTGAATAAAAAAATTTCCATGTGGAGCTCATCAAAAAGATCATGAATGACTAGAATTAGGGATTTATCTTTGATAATGAGTTGGTTAAGGACATAGAAGTCAATGCAATGGAACCACAACCCATACTTTTTGTGGATTAAAAATACTGAGGAGTATGGGCTAGTGTTGGGAAAAATAACTCCAAATTTGAGGAGTTATCATACTAGTTGTTCAATCTCAGTCTTTTACAGATGGGGATAGTGACATGGCTAGATGTTGGGTAGGATAATTACTATAAGGAGTGGGATGGATGATCTTTAGGGTGTGAAGGGGGAAAACCCACTAGCTTTATAAAAATTATTGCATGCTTATCGGGGATGTATTTTAAATCATCAAGGTAGTTAATAGTAGTGGGGAGCTAGAGTTAGATGGAGTGTAGTTGGGTAATGACCCCATGTGAGCCTTTCTTTAGACGATTTCCTATACAATGGGAACTAATGATGTTATAAGATCTAGAAAATAACCCTTTTAAGGTATAATTCTAACCACTATTTATGAACTACATCCAAATCTTAGAGAAGTCCCATAGAATAAGTCCTAATGTGTAGAATCATTGTGTTCTTAAGATCATATCACATCTACCTAAGGGTAGGGAAAACATATTTGAGTGAAGAGTGTAATCACCTATCATGGTATGCACACTATTAAACTTCCCTTTATACATAAATTTTCCCCCATTATAAATCATGACTTTAAATCTAGAATAAGGGTGTACAAAGTAGTCTGCCTACTTAGCAATGTGGGGACTGATGAAATTGTGAGTGTTGCTAGAGACAACAAGGATAGTGAGAGGGATATTTTTAAAAAACCCCTTAACCTTCATGGTTTGAGGGGTGGTAGCACCTTTTAGTTCATGTATAAATATCTTGGTTTGAGTCTTTTGAGCCATTGAGTCATTTGAGGGGCTTTGATCTACTTGAACATCCTGGAATTCCTAGATATCAATTTGTTGTCTTACTCTAGTAATAATTCCACATCTATCAAGTAGAGTTTTTGTGTGATGCACCTTTGACCCTTAACCCATTTTTAATGACAATTATAAGATAATCCTTTCTCTTATGAGCCCAAATCTCTACCTTAGCAAGCCACTTGACTGGTGTGGTTATGGTTAGTCATTGGTTTACTATGTTCTTTAAGAGTGGGAAAATGGAGGTTGACATTGTGCTAAGAATTTATCTTCTGCTAACTTAACCAAACCCAAGGTATCCATCATGTTTTTGGGATAAAAAATTTTCACCTCTAAGTGGATTAACTCTTTGAGGCCACTAATAAAATAACTCTTAAAGAAGTCATCTGATAACCCTTTAATGAGATTAGTCAATTTTTCAAATTCAATCTAATAATCAAGAAAGGTGCTTATTTGGTGGAGTTTGGTGAGAGCTCTTATAAATTACTTGAATGTCAAGGGACCAAACTTGCCTAAACGTAGTGATGTAAAGGTTTTCCAATTGAGTTCATCATTTGACTAGAGATACCAATATTACCATTCGAGTGCTTCTTTTTCCAAGTGTAAAGAAGTAATTAGGACTTTATTGACAAAATACGTATTGTGAAGTTTGAATAATTGCTCAGCTCAATATATCCATACCATTAAACTATGGAAAGTCCAATTTAGACCCACATTATGTGTGGGGATAAAATAAATTATTCTCTAAATAAGGCTCCATTTTTAATTTGTTGAGCAAAAGTCTATTTTACTGATTCAGTCCATGTATCATATCGATTAACTCAATGATTTGGGTTTTCAATGTTGTGATTTCTTCCTCCATGATCTTTGTGCCTACAAGGGTGGCTACCATAACTATTATTTTTCTATGTTTAAAAATTAATTTCCACTTTGTTGCTCCTACCAAATTATTTTTAGCAAGAGTGAGGTTACCAGCTATTCTTAACTATGATTACTCTATTATTGGTCTTCTAAAACTAATATGTTGTATATGGGGCCCAAGTCTATTTAGTTCCCAAAGGGTTTTAAGGAGTCTATTTGGCCACTAATGGTATCTAAATGAGTATCACTCTCCAAAAAAAAATTGGCCATGGATTTACCCCTAAATGATAGCTCTTGGTTTACCCAATGGGTGGAAACTAGTAAATCAGGATGGGGCCATTGCTCTTTTTGCTATTAGGTCATCTCAATGGGCCAACTACTTTGAGTTTCCTATGGTAATCCTCATAATGATTTTGAGAGCTTATGCCCAAGTACTTCCCATAATTATGTGTAGGGGTATTTACCCTTATCTAAACCTGTAATGAAGATGTAGAAAACACAGGCAAGAAAAAATATTTTTGTAAATGACACAACTCCTGGAAAGCCACTGCTAGAAACAAATTCTCCAAAATATACTTTTAGGTTGAGAAAGTGTTCTGATACTAAATGTGAGGATCCTTATACATAGATTTACAAACCATAGAAAAGAAATGAACACTGAAATGAACTTTGGAAAATAACCCAAAACAACCTTTAGATTATAGGCAACTTTGAGGGGGAAACCTCTTTTTTCAAAAAAATAATATTTATGGATGCCTTCATTGGCATCAATACTTAAATACTAAATCTATTTTAAAAAATACTAATTTTCATGTATGTGGGATAATTCAAATATGCTAAAAGGATGACTTACAAAGCATATGCATCCATAGTGACTAATACACTAATAATGCAAAGAGAATGGTAGGACATGGGTTCCTAACAGTGGATTCCCCCTCCTACTAGACTTTTCAAGTTAAACTTTGATGGGGTAGTAAGGGGAAATTTGGGGGCCTTCAAAGCAAGTTGCATAATTTGAGATTATTTTGGCTCACTTATTTGGGAAACATATTTAAAACTCATAGATGACACTAATAATGAAGTGGAAGCCCACGAGATAGTTCTTGGTTTAGAGATCACATCTCAATGTGGAATTGAACATATGGTTATTGAAGGGTATTCCATGGTTGTAATCCTTACTCTTAAAAATTAGATTTCTATTGCAAATTATTATATATCTTGGAAAGAGATTGGAGTATCATGATTTAATTGAGATCTTAGTCTGCTTCTCATTACTGTAGAGAAGTAAATGTTGAGGTGGATTTCTTGGCTAACCATTGTATTTTCAAAGGTTGGGCCTAATTTTTGATAATTTTATCAATACTTGTCCTAGTTTGAGGGAAAGTGGAAATAATGGGTGATCTTAAGATTATGCCTCCTTTCTTTGTTGGTTCTATTTTTTGATTAGGTTATTATTTTCCCTTTCAATGTTTTTTGTCTTATGGTATTTTATTATTCTCCATGGCATTATTTTAATCCTCCTTTGGTGGTGGCTTCTCACAATTGGTGATTAAGCCTTCTTGTGTCATCATTTATTTGCATGGGTAGAGATTTATTTTATTATTTGATTAATCATGGAGGATGGTGGTTTGACATGGATTTCTCTTTTTAATGGCTTTAAGGGTAGTTATGTTGGTGTAGTTTCCATTGTGGAAAGGTTCTTTATTGCACATAGCTTTTGATTTTAGTAGTAAAGTGGTTTGTTTTGTGTTTGAGAATGGATAATGATAGGGATTGTTAATTAGTTATCATGGTGCCTCTTCTCTATGTTAAACCCAGGACTCATGAAATGGATTTACAGGGGGGTCTTTGAGCACAAGCAAAAGGAAATATTTTGGATCCCCTCGGGAATTATTCTCAAATGCATCTGAGAGGTTATTGGAGTAGTTTTCATTCATTCACCCATTCATATCAAGGTGAGTTCTGAGCTAATCTCCATATTTACTTGTAACCTCTTCAAAATTCTAAAAAATAAAGAGATCGCTCTCTTGGTAGTGGAAAATTTTGTATGTAATAACTTTAAGTAGGGTCTGGTGAAGGCTATGAAGCAAATAGATCCTCTCTCCTCCACTCGTCTCTTATTCTTTGGTTGTGGGCAGTGAAGTTTAATTCCCCTTAGTTTTTTAAATATTTGGAAAGTAGGTTTATTGTGTTAATAGACTATAATCATAAATTAAGTCTAGATAGTACCTAAATTAGGGGTTTGGTTGGCTCATCTCCCAATTTGGATCATTTGTGTGATTTGTTTCCTCTTCTCTCAAAGGTTTTTGAGACCTCCTCATCTATAGTTGTGGTGATAGCTAAACATTAGGTTAGGATGTGTGGTATCTCTTCAGTTGGTCTTGTGGTCTTGGTTGGGGTTGCATGTGGTTTGAGCTCTCATCTTAAGTTTAGTTATCCAAGATTAATAAATAATATTTTCTATGCATCTATCTATATGAGTGGGAGAATGGTGGTGGTACGTTTGAAGTTGGGATTGTTGGTTACTTCACCTATTCAAAGGATGTTGGCTCTTGTTCTAGAGGAACAAAGCTAGATTTAGGTTCATTGAATTATAGGAAGGTTGTTAGAGCTTTTGGGATGAGTTTCAAGGTTGGGATATTTGAGGAAAATTTACTTGAGTTTTATTGGTTTGCACCTAACTGGGGGTTCTATGGAAAGTGGTTGTTAATGTTGTTTCGGTCCCTTTAGGTGTTCTTCACCCTTACCTAATGACATTAGTGATTTGGATTCTAGGGTTGTAGTTTTAGTTTTAGGGGTTGACGTCACTCACCCTATTGTCCTAACTAGTGGCATGTCATAACTGGAGGTTTTTCCCTTGGTTGTGGTTAGGATTTTATTGATCTTTTAGTTTTGTTTTTTATTTTTATGTTCTTTAGGGTTTGGCACCCATTTTGTGGGATCCCTCTCTAGCTTTTATTATGGATATTAGAGGTGTATTCATTATGGATCTTGGGTATCCCCCTTGATTTAATTTTTTGTATCTTCATATGTCATTTATGTTCAAAAAGGGTCCCAGGTAAGTGCACAAAGTTGGTGAATAAAAAGTGGCCTACCCATGGACATGATTTTCTTGAAATTTCATAAATTTTAACTTTTGTAGATAATTTAAAATTCTACGCTCCAAATTTGAAGATGGTGTAAAAACATGAAATGTATAATTTTGAGTCTAGTTTCAAAAACACTAATTTTTTTAAAAAAATGGTTAAGTATAACTAGGTCAAACATCTAAAATTTGAAGAGGAACTCTTATTTTTTTAAGAAAATAGAGTAGATAAATGGTCATGTTGTGTACCATTTTTTGAGCAACATTTAATATTGTTTAAAACACTTTAGTGAAAATTAAGATAAAATCTTAAAGTTTTTGACCTATATTTTTTTTATTTTTCAATTAATACTTTATTTTTTATGAATTTTAAAAGTAAATAGATCCTTAAAACTAATAAAAAATTGGATAGTTGTCCATAGAGTGCACTTAACTACCTCAAAAAAATGAAAAATAGTTTTTCTAATGTGTGTATAATTAGGCCTAATTTGTGACCATATAACTTGTTTTGCACTTAGATCAATGAAAGACAAATTACATGAACATGTATAGGCATGTATATTTTGTACATGTAGTGGCCTAAAAAATGTATAGTTAGAAATCAACATAGTTTGGAACCTTAAATTAGTTCAAAAATTATAAAACTCATATTTTTTGAAAGAGAAGAGTGTGATCGTTATGATGGTATTAAGTTTTTGAATTTTACTATTGAAATTTGTAGTGTATTTGGAAATCAAATTTGAATTTTGTTGTTTTTATCATAACTCTCAGACTTGGTTGTTTATTGACATGTCCAAGCCCTGAGCCCAAGCCATTCTTGAGCCAAAAGGTGTGGTATTTGAATTCAAATTTAAATAGTCTGATTGCATTAATATATAATGTGATAATTTTAATAGATAACATGACCACATTATTATAAAATCAATAATGTAATTGCATTTCTATTTTTTTACACTTTAAAGTAGTGAACATATACATAAAATGAACTTGGTTAATAGATAACGTGATCACATTATTATAAAAAAAACAATGTAATTGCACTCCTATTATTTTGAACATAAAAGAATATGGACATGTACATGACGCCAATCTTGGATAGAAGCTTATATTTATTACTCTAAATGTCAAGTATAAGGAAATAAGAAATTAGGTTCATTCTGCATCTGATAGAGTTAGTCTCTTAGCTGCACACCTTATGATGTGAAAAATAGTTTTTCAAAATCTAATTTGGTCATTACTTAGGCATTGTCAAGGTTTAAATATTAAACCTAGGATTTCATTACCTAAATTTTGAAATTGATATCCATTTTTGGTAAAAATATAATCATTTTTAGGTTTTTGTGCCTTCCAAATTGATTCCTTATATTTATAGGATTCCTAGGTTTGTCAAAATTGAAGTTTGAAAACTACTCACTTTAAAATTGATCCAAAGTGGTGTAATTATGGTAGTGTAGGTCATATTGATGACATACACACATCAAACAACCACTTTGTGTTGATTTCACTTGTTCATCATCCCTCCCTCATCCTTACTCACTTTCTACTCATCCCTCATTACCCTTAATCACTCTCTCATCATTCCTCATTGTCCTTAATCACTTCCTCATTAAATCTCACTATCCTTAGTCATCTCTAATCATTCTATTATCATCCATAATCACTCCTCCATTGACCCTCACTATCCCTCATCATCAATAATCACTCCCTCCCCATCCTTTATTGTCCTTAATCACTATGTCTTCAACCCTAATCACTTCTTCATCCCTATTCACTCCCTCCTCATCCCTCCTCATCCCTAATCACTCCCTCATTGAAATTCATTATCCCTCATCATCTCTAATCACTTGGGATGATCATCCATAATCACTCCATTGACTATCACCATCCCTCATCATCTTTAATCACTCCTTCCTCATCCTTCATAATCCATAATCACTCTTTCCTCATCCTTAATCATTGATATTCACTCCCTCGTTAATCCTCACCATCCCTCATCACTCCATCATTGAACCTAACCATCTATCATCATTCCTAATTGATCCCTCATCATTCAATGTAAGTATATGCTCTAAAGATATCTTTGATTCTAATCATATGTTGTTTAATCCATTATAATAGAAATTAACTCTTTTATAGGACTTGTCATGTTGTCAATACCCATTTATGATAGTCAATTTTATTACTGAATGAATTGGATGATCTCCCAAATTTATAGTCAAGTAACATAAGTACTAACACAAAATAGAGTCTAAAATTTAGTTCATCAAATTATATTTGTTGTACAACTGACTAGATTAAACTTTATTCGGTTCTACCTTTGGTAGCTTAGTTCAAAGGATAAAAATTAAACATAAATCTCTTGTATAATTTTATAATTATATGAATATTTGAATTATATGCAAAGTTATTTGGTGTTTCCCATTCCTATATGAGTTGAATCTTGGTTAAGTTCACACATGCACTCCTTGTTTGTGTAATGTATCCCAAATATTTTATCTCTTGCATGAAAAATGAATATTTATTCATGTTATCATAAAAATGTGTTTCTAAAAAATGTGAAACACTAGTTTAACATGGTGTAGATGTTCATCCCATATTTTCTAAAGATTAAAATGTCATCAAGATAGGTTTAAAAAATGACATAGGTAAAGGGCCTGAAGATGTCATTCAACATCTAAATGAATGAATTAGATACATGAGTTAACCTAAAAGGCATAAACAACTCGTCAATAAATCCTTCCTTTATTTTTAAGACTATATTCCAAATTTTTAGAGGTTCAACATGAATATGGCAATACCTAAACTTAAGATGAATTTAAGAAAAGACTTCTACACCATGGATATGGTATAAAAATGCCTTAATATTTAGATGAGGATAATATTTCTTCACTTTAATCTTGTTAAGATTTTTTTAATTGATTCAAAACTTTGGCACACACACAATTGGGCTTCTATAAGGCAATGATTTGGGCATGATGTGTCCATTATCCATGATTTCATGGATCTACCACTTGATCTATTTATTCTTTATAAATGATATGTTGTATAAAGATGTTTGAGGTAGAGATAGTTAAGGGATAAAATCAATAGTATTGTTTAGTGTACAGTATGTAAGAAATTATTTAGGTGGCTGAAGTATATCCTTGTATTCATCTAGTTTATGGTTCAATTATTTGTCTTTGTTAGTTTTGGATAAACCACACTACGATATGTAGACATAATGATGTTATTACATTTACTTCTTGCCATCAAGAGTATACCTATTACTAGAACTGACAAGATTTTTGCACTCCCTATCACTAATGACTAAAATCTTATGAACTAACTATGATATATAGTATTTAAGATCATGATAATCTATCCAACATTTCAAGGATTTACTTCATATACTACATGTAAATGGTAAATATATGGTTTACCACATGTAAAACATCACACACCTATACTAGTGAGATGTCACAAAGGATTGCATCTTTACAAAAATGGATTTTGTACACCAAGTAACACTACTAGGTGTTCCATTTCTTAAGGCCTACACTAGACCATACACTAGAATGTGGTTATGAATGATGTATAAATTTCAAGTTCAATTTTTAAAAATATGCTTTAGGATAAATTACATTCTTCTGACTTTCATTAGAAATGATGAAGTATATTGGCTCACCATTGATCTTCATTTGTTAATGAAATAATATTTTTAATTCATATAATTTCTTGTTAGGGGAAGTAGAGATATTTTTAGTACCAAATATATCATTGGGTTCATAATCTATTCTCTTCTTACCTTTTTATAGTGATAGATAACTTGTACCCACTTATCAAGATGTGAGAGTAGAGAGCTCATAGTGTGACACTCTTCATTGGATTAAATATTGAAGTTATGAATTAAGCACCACTTTCCAATCTTGGGCTACTTGTTCTAATCATTTGAAAATTATTTTCCACTCTCTAATATGATGACTCAATCAATAAACATACAAATAGAAGGCTTTCAATGTAATTATTTGAATAATAAAATGTCCTCAAATGGAAATAAATTGATTGGTTTCAGGAGATCACATAACTTGGTGATTCTCATGTATTTACTACCTATTTTTAGTGCTATGGTGGTTTTACTTTCTTCTCTTTTTCTGGTATATTTTCAATTGTGAATTACATAATTTATAATAGGCCCATATTTTTCATACGTGTTAAATATTTATGTTTTAAAGTTGCCTCCACATCATTTTGATCACTATGTCTTATATATTTTGCTAGCACTAAAATCTCCACTTGTAGTTCCTAGCATTGTTAAACCCCAACAAAATACCACCATCAAGGTATTGGATGGAGTGATTAAGGATGAGGAGGGACAAACAAGAATTGAGTAGAGATGATGAGGGAGTTAATAATAATGATGAGGGAGGGTGAGGGTCAATGAGAGAGTGATTAGGGAGGGTGAAAGAGTGATTAGGGATGATGAGGGATGGTGAGGGTTAATGAGGGAGTGATTAGGGGAAATGAGGGATGAATAAGGAGTGATTATAGATATTGAGGTATGATGAAATAATGATTAGGTATGAAGAGGTATGGTGAGGTTAAATGAGGGAGTGATTAGGGATAATGAGGGAGATATTATAAATGATGAATAATGGTGAGGGTCAATATGCGAGTGATTAGGGATAAGAAGGGAGTGATTATGGATGATGAAGTAGTGATTATGGATGATGTGAGAGTGATTATAGATGATGAGAAATGGTGAGAGCCAATGAGGGAGTGATGAGGGATGAGGAATGAGTGATTAGGAATGATTAGAGATAGTGAGGGTCAATGAGGGAGTAATAAATGATTATGAGGGAGTAACTAGAGATGACTAGGGGCAGTCCTAATTAATGAGGGAGTGATTCAAGATAATGAGCAATGATGAAAGAGTGATTAGGGATGATAAGGAATAATTAGGAAGTGATTAGGGATGAGGGAGGGATGATGAACAAGTAAAATTAATATAAAATGGTCATTTGATGTGTGAAGGTCATCAATGTGACCTATTTTACCCCAATCACACCACTTTGCATCAATTTCAAAGTGAGTGGTTTGAAAACTTTAATTTTAACAAACCTAGGACTCTTAGAAATGCTAAGAATCAATCTAGAAGGCATAAAAACCTAAAACATGACTATATGTTTACCAAAAATGGATATTAATTGAAAAATTTATGACCTTAAATCCCTATGTTCAACACTTAGACCCTAAAAATGCCTAAGTATTGACCTGATAAGATTTTGAAAAACTATTTTCTACATCATAAGGCATGTAATTACGAGTTTAACTCTATCAAATGTAGAGTGACCCTAATTTCTTATATTTATTAAAATAAATTTAAATTATAAGTAAATAGTTATTACATTTATTTCCTTATACTTAATATTCAAAGTAGTAAATATAAGCTTCTAGCCAAAATTAGCTTCTTGTGCATGCCCACATGATTTTTCATGAAAAATAATAGGAACGTGATCATGTTATTACTTTTATAATAACATGATTTCATTATCTATTAACCAATATTCTTTTCATGTACATGTTCACATGATTTAATGTGAAAAACAATAAGAACGTGATCACATTATGTATTAATGCAATTATGTTATGGATTGATAATTGTTGAGCCATAATTTAAATAACGCGGTCATGTTATATCAATAAAATGATTTCATTATGTAAATAATTCAATTTAATTATTTAATAACATAATTTTATTATGTAAAATGTCCATGAAATTATCCCCTAACTCCGTGCACTTACCCTCCCTCAAACCCTTATCATCAATCCGAAACAATTATCCTCATAAAATGGATATGACAAACATAAATATAATAATTAAATTGTAGATAACTACATGAAAATATGTACTTTTTTAATAACCATTACAAAAGTTTTTTTATTATTGGAAAACACTTTTGAGCCAAAATTATGAACTGAAAGAGGATTAGCTTTTGACTAGACCTAAAAAACTAACTTGGGACACAAACAGGAGGTCAAGTCTACCAATAAGACCATCAACCATAACCAGAAACACCAAAAAAGCAAAAAAAATGGAACTCAAGGATAAGGATACACAAAAAGGAGCACTAGAGAATATAAACTAGCAATAAGAAGCCAACAAAGAAGCAACACTTCCATAAGGAAAAACAAGAAACTAACATCTAAAAAATAGCAAAAATGTTACGAACCTATAAAGTCCCTAAGAGAAGGTCTGAAACCTAATAAGAACAAATGACAAGGAGAGAGTCAACTATAGGAAGGGATAAACCTTCCCCTAAAGAGGCTCTCCTCAATTGGTCTCAAAGATTCATCCTTAAACATTTCTTTTATTTTCAATCTCAACCACTCCACTTTATATTTGCATCCTCTATGTTTCATTGAGATTCCAACATATACCTTGAATTTATTTTTTAGAAATTTTGGAGGAGAAGATTGCATGCAAGGTGAACTCAAAGTATCTTTCTTCTAGGTTATCTCATCATGTAGAGAGCCATCAACACATGGCTCCTCCTGATCACCCAAGGCATCCACCTCTAAAATGATCATGTTAGTAAGAACCGGTCTATTTATAGAAACAAGAAGATTGAAACTAGGATGATTAATATAAAAGACTTCATAATTACACTAGTAAAATCTACCCCTAAAATACCCCTCTTTAATCTTCCAAATCCATTAATTAGGAAAATAAAAATCAAGATACATCATTACAAAAGTTATCAAAGAATCAAAATAAAACTAAAAATTAAGAATTAAGAATCAAAAGAAAACCTCTCTCTCTATATATATTGATATAATATTCCTTGCAATTATTCATTTATAAATATTTTATTTAATTGTAATGTTTCTCATTATTAATTATAATAACATTCACATGATCAAAAGATCGAACATGATGACATAATAGATCATGATGGATTTTTTTCTCTACTAGGGTTTCCTCCATGCACGCCATAATGTTGGCCCTTGATTTTATGTCTTTTCATATAATTTGCATATCACGACCCTTGCTAAGTTGAATATGAGACTAGAATTTATTGCCTTTTAGGTTTTCTCATCTTTGGGTGAGGATAGCATATTTAATGAGTTCTCCTCATTCTCTCTCGACTATTTTAGTTATGGAGAAGAATGATAGAACATCAAACAGTGGCCCCATAAAAGCACTCAAGGAAGTTTGTCTCGAAGGTCTATCATGAGGTAACTCTTCAAAACTTGATGTTATTTTACCCATTGTATAATTTAACTCTTCTTGTCAATGGATAAAACAATTATATTTGATAGAATATTTTATGGGTTGAATTCCTTATAAAAGTATCCTTAGGTCCTAGGTTTAAGTCCACTGGGATACTCATGGAATTAAGCTTGAGAGCATCTAGAATATGACCAAGTGATTTTTTTGTTCCATCTTTTTGACCCTTCCCATGTAGGAGGTATATTCCATAAGTTAGCCACATGGTATGTTAGGAAATCACTCATGGTTCTCTCCCCCTGGACATAGGACTTTATTGTCTCTGACCATACTAATCTCAAGTTCCTGTTTTGGGTAGAATTCCCAAATCTCCCACTCACCTATTGGTATTTTGTTCACTAGATAGCTTCCTCCATAGGTTAGGTTGTTTACCATGAGAAAAATAGGTTCTACTCTACTAGACCACAAAAGTGGATTTGTGTAGAAGTAGACCTCTCCTAGAATCTCAAGGAATTTGTGGAAATTCAAGTGGGGATGTGAGACACTCCTAGTGAGTCTTGTATATTAACTTTCTCAACACCTTTTTTTATTGTCAAACCACTAAACATAAAATTTGGGACTATCCCCTTCAGTTAGCCTATAATAATGCACCCAACCACTCATCATATCCTCTTAAGACCTCTCTAGAAGATGGAAAAAATCTAGTGAGGATGATTGGACAATGGTAAGAAATAAGAATAACCATATTAAATTTGTGAGCTCAAGTGAAATAAATCCTAAAGGAGGTAAGCTATCAACAAATAATGGCCCATAGGACTAGGTTCTTATTGAGAAAGAGTCTTCTCAGGGTAAATCCCTAAAATTAATAGAAAAACCTAAGGTCTTTAACACCCCTCTTTCAACCAATGTTATATCTCAGGGTCTCAGGTATTCTTTGCCTAGTGCTTTTGTTTTTTCATAGGAAGGAGAGTATCAAGTTGATCCTGCTATGAGGAAATAATTTGATGATTTTTTAAATGTCAATAGGGGAAATTTTTATAGAGTCATTATGATGACTTAGAAGACCTAGACTATGAGGATATGTCTCTTGGCACTTGTCACCTATGAATTACTTTTCATGGAATGTTCAGGGTCTTATAGACCCAAAACACAAGTTTATTGTGCATGATTTCAAAAGGAAGTTTCCCAAGATGGACATTCTTTATCTACAAGAAGTGAAGGTGGTGACTTTTTTTATTGATGGTGGTCAGTAACTCTATTTGAAATGATAACATTATTTTACATAGTAATCATGAGGTAGGATGTGGAAGGGTGATCATGTTTATCTCTCCTAGATGGCAACTATACTTAGTGCAATCTAGCATGGACCCTACTAACCATTATATTGGACCCTTTTTAGTATTGAAACCCATTCCTTTGGATTTATTAATATTTATGCCTCAAATGATACCATTGAGTGTACTCATTTATGGAAATGAATTACAGATGATCTCCCTGATGCCCATTGGGTCATATGTCATGACTTTAATATGGTGGTATCTCCTGAAGACAAAGTGGGCCATCTACCAATGCATTGGGTAGTTGGATAAATGGAGGCATGGTATTACATGTACACTAAATGGGGATTTTAAGAACCTAATTTGATCCACCAATGTACAAATGGAGTGTGATACACCTGGAACAATCTCAGGGAGAGCCCCAATTAGATTTTGAAGCACCTTGATAAAACAATGATGTCCATCCAACCATATTTTTCCTTTGATAATAGTTTTTCTCCTCTAGTGCAGGTGCTACTAGATTTTGGGATTTTTTATCAATCCCTTATTTGGTTTTGAGTGATAAGGCAATTCATGAAGCCTAAGGTCCATAAAATAAAATTATTTATTGATACCTTTATGCTCAAGCATGGACCCACTATGGCACACATTTGTAAAGTTTGAAATCTAGATCCCCATCCATCCCACGATTCTAGTTGGATTCTTTGGTGCAATGATGCCTTCAAAACTACCTCTCACTTTTTGAGAATCTATGGTTGCCAACTTGCCAAAATTTGATGACACTCTTACTCTGCTACTTCCTTAGAACTTATCCATGCAACTTTAGCAATGGAAAAATATCCCTTCAATGAGATCTTGTAGGTTAGAGTCTCTTCTTTGCAAGATCACATCCAAATTACAAATAGTTATAATGCTTAGGGAGCTCAAATTAAAGCCAGACTTCACTAGCTCAAGATAGGGGACAAAGCCTCTACAAAATTCTTTCAGATAAAAACTCAAATTAGTAAATCCAGGCTATCTCTAATGTTGGAAGGGGGCTATCATAGATACCAAGGATTGTTTAATATTTTTGTATTCCATTATCAATAAGTGTTTATAGCTCAAGCATCTTTTATAGAGCGTGACATAGCCCTAAAGCATGGTATCATAATGGCACCTTACAAAATCACTCTCACTCAGTGGGTGGTTTGTGATAGGATCCTCAATATAGATGATCTACATGAGGCAGTGGCTCATATGGAAAATACCGAAGCTCTATGCATTGATGGTTTCCCTTATGAATTCTACAAAACCATCTGGGATCTTGTGGGTGTTGACTCATACCATGTTTATCAAGATGCCTTTCACACGCATTCTCTAGGGAAGAATATAAATAAAGGAAACATAAAATTCATACCTAAGTAAGTGGATCTTGAATTGATCTATAATTGGTGACCAATCACCTTCTTGAATGTTTTCTACAAGATCATTGCTAAATTTTAGACACTCTAGTTATGTAATCTATTGTTGCACATCATTCAACCTAAGCAAATGGGATTCATCAAAATTAGATATATATTAGATAATATAATTACAATTTGGGAGGTAATGGACTAGGCTAGAAGATCTAAGCAATAAGCTATGTTCATAAAAATTGACTCTGAAAAAGCTTATGACAAGATTGAGTGGCCTTTCATCCTGACCATGATTAAATTGATGGGCTTTGGGACCAATTTCATTCAAACCATTCAAATGATTTTTTAGATGCCTTAGCCATCCTCTCTATTAATGGAGTCATTTATAAAAAAATGGTTTTTTTTTATATATTCATCAGGGGTATCCGTCAACTCCTGACCTATATGTGCTTACAATTGAGGGTTTTGGATATATTCTTATAAATGACCAAGCTAGGGGCCTTATTAAATTGATATATCTCCCTCTAGATAAATAAAACCATTAAGAAGATATGCAACTCCTAAATGGATACTTTGTTTATGATTGTTTCCTTACTATTATTGAAGATGAGGACAATGTGGACAATACCTTGTAGTGTCTCAACACCTTCTACCTTGCCTCTAACTCAAGCATCCAATGGTAAAAAAATCATTGTTAGAGGTAGTCATGCCTCTCGCCACCAACATGGGATACCAATTATGGGTTGGCTTGGATCCAACATGCTGAAATATTCAATTTTTTTGGCATTCATTTATCTTTTTATGCCTCTCCACCCGTGTTATGGCAATATGTTGTTGACAGAGTAGAAAATAAGATAGAATATTGGGTGACTAAGCCCTTATTATTAGCAAGTGAATTCTAAATCTTATCTAAATTTCTTGTGACCACCCATGTTTACTATGAATCATGTTAGGTGCCTTCTAATAATTCTTATCAGAAACTAGAAAAACTTCTTAGGGATTTTCTTTGGGCCAATTCTTCACATGGCCATGGATTCCATAGGGTTGTTTAGGAATATTATTATCTCATGTATTATGCCATAGGTATGGGGCTAATTGACATGGCTCATTAAGGAACTTCCTTATGCTCTAAATATATTGTATAGTCCATTGATGACAAGGAATATTGGAAGGTATTGTTTTGATGCTACATCTCTTCGAGCCTTCCTAAAGACAAAAAAGCCTAGAAAGGGCTTGGCTTCTCCAATTTGCTCATCATCAAAACCCTAATTCAAATTATAGGGTATTTTATGATGAAAAGTATTTAGAAATCATGGGAAAGGATCAAACCATGGCTTTGCTAGAATGGATCAGGGTTCTGAGATGGGTTGTCTATTAACTCACACTCATTATGGTGGTCTCATGTTATCAACTTCAATGAAGCACCTTTGGCCAAAGTTCCTTGGATCAATAATCTCAAATTGTTTTGTAGTAGCATTCATATTGTCCAAGATGTCTTTTTTAAGTAGTCTCACTCTTGGATATCTTGGGAAAAGTTGAAACCAAATTCTGATTAGCCAATACTGATAGATAATCTTATCAAGAAATCCTTAATGTTATTCTACCTTCAATGCTTCAAAAAATTTATGTTTAGTCTGATCATCCTTGGTGGAAGGATTAGAAGTGGTATTTTAAAACTCCATTTCATAATTACACCCCCTAACTTGGCTATGGGTGGCTTACTCTCCACATGCCTATGGTGGACAAACTCAACTATTGATAGGGTATACATTCTTCTATTCACACCTGGTGCTTCCATTTTCATACTATTTGGGAGGCTTATTTGGAGCCTAAGATAGCTCATTTCACTTAGTGTATTTTGTATTAGGGCTTACTAATTAACATAAGGCTTGCACATTTAGGAATTTCCCTTCCCAAATACCCTTTATGTGGCCATATGGAAATGCTTCCGCATATTTTTTGGCACTGCTCTAAAGCTCTAAGGGTTTGGACATGGATTCATGACCTTTTCAATCCTTTCCAACCCAAGTTTTTTCAATGGTAGCATGTCCTTCTTGGAGAAAAACCCACCTTGACCTATAAATATTCCTAATTCTGGCATACTTTCAGAGTGGAGATTTTATTTTGGTTATGGAAAGAAAGAAATAATGTAGTGTTTAACAATGCTTCTTCAAATTTTAATTTTTATACTCTCAGTAAAGCCTCTATTATTTCCAATGTTCTTTTGCAAATGAAAGTGTAGGCAAATAAAGTTTCCATTGAGCTTGGCCATCTCCAAGACCTTATCACTCATTGGGGAGATGTTCCTTATGCTATGGCACAAATTCCCCCTTCTCTGTGGAGGGATAATAGAGTTGAAGAAATAATTTCCATTCCACCTTGAGGTGGGCACTAATGTAACTAATCTCAGTGTTACTCTCATAATGTCACTCTATATCATCACATGTCCCTTCTTGGGCATCAATGAGGGTCACAACCCTCGCCTCCTTCCCCTATTGGGAAAGATGGTTTGGGTGATCCTCCTCCTCTACATCTAGATGCTTGGGGGGTACTACTTGGAGGTTAAACAAACCTACTAGATAAGTTATCTAGACTCTTTCTAGCCATTTATCCTACTCATCCACAAGAAGATGATAAGGACACTGCTCAGGCTTTTGGTTAAGAGCCAATTCTAGATGGTAATTACTTGCCAAGCTTAGGTTGGGGTTAGATGATATGGATCTTCCACCTTCTAGCCTTTCTTTGGTAGCTTAATGTTCTCTTTTATGATATTTTGATGACTTGTTCCTAGGTGAGGCCTAGTGATTTTTTAACTTATGTTGTTTCATGCTCCTAGGCTTAGCCTATTCTGACATTGAGGGGTGCTTCCATACTACCTATTTTTTTGTGAATTATTTATATATTATATAATTTATTAATATATAGATATATATCATAAATTTTTTATTAATTATAATATAATATATTTTAATGTTCAAATCTAAAAATTAATGAATGAGTTGAGTCTTTGACTTTAGATACAAGACAAATTAAATTGACCTCCTTATTATAATCTATTATCAATTTATAATATAAAAATATTTAAGTTATTAACTATTAAAAAATCTTGACGTAAGCTTTCAAACGTGTTATATTAGAATGTAAGGAAAACAACACAACATGTCAACGAGAAACAGGGCTATAAGGGCACGTTGCTAGCCTGCATAGGCATGCAAGATTATTATCTTTTTTTAATGGATTTCAGGGGTTCATCCTGGGGTGATGCCAAGAAATCTAAGCTTATTGTAGATTTAGAAGGCATGCTAACAATACAAGAAATGAAAATCTTTTTATGAAATCTGATTGTATTATTGTCATTAGGAAGACCTATTATTACTTTTTCAAATTATTGCCCTGATTAAATTAGGATTGGTTTTTAATTTAATAGGTAGAGGATCACATGAGAAAGATTTGTATTTATGGGTTAAGATATTTTTTAATTGTTGTCTACATATCTAAGAAAGATCGAGTTTAAGTTTGGGTAAGAGTATTTAACCTTCTCATGTATTTGTAGGTAGACTGCATTCTTAATCAAATCATTAACATTTTTGGATAAATGATGTACATTTCTACCAATAATTGTAGTAAAAAAATATAATGTCTATGCTAAGGTTTTTGTTCAAATAGATATAAGAAAACCCCTTCCTAAAAAGGTATGGTTAAAATCTCTTGAAGGAGACATGTTTGAGAAAGTTATTAACTATTTAAGTCTTCTTCTCGGATGTTTGGTGCATCATGCCTTTGAACATCTCGATCAATATTACACTCTAAAAGTAATTGCTAAAAATAAGATTGAAAAATAAGATTTTTAAGAAGTTGACAAGAAAGGGGAAAAAGGACATGAATTAGAAAAAAATCAAAAAATTAGGAAAAAAAAAAAAAAAATGCCATAAATCTTCCTCAAATGAGAAGGAGAAATTTAAGAATGGGTCGACTTCTAAATATTTTATAGTTTTATGTAAAAAATATGATGATGAAGAGGTAATGGCTTCATTAGAATCTTTGAAATATATAAAAAAAAGATAATGAAGATCATAGGGTAATTGTTGCTTCCATTTCTATAAAAGAGCAAAGTCTAATTCAATAAATGAGTAACATGTAGATGTTATAAAGAGAATTTTTGAATAATAGAGACATTATGAAGAGTTTTAATTTTGATTTTAGATACAAGAAGAGGAAAATCTTGGTAGGAATAAGTCTACCTATATGTTATTTAAAAAATCATTGAGGTTTCTTATCGTTTGTATTCTAATTTTTTATTGTTTCTCTAGCTTATCATATTCCATTGTATATTATTATACCAATGTGTTACAATGATAAATGTTTTATATTAACACTTATGTTAGAAGTGGAACTATTACAACCTTACATAATTTTGTACTTAAATTATAATTCCTTTTTGCATGCATCATCATATCTTTACCAAAAAAGCATTATAATGACTACATCACAAAATTGACCTAGAGATGTTATATTTGACACAAAGAGAAACATTTTTTATTTGATTAGGTAAATGATTTTAGGCTGAAGATATGAATTGGATTAACACTTTTGATCAGATCTATGAATTGGTACTAGGACACAAAAGGGTCCTAGTCCCTAAAAACAAGAGAGTGCTAGACTACTAGTCAATGAAAATCAAAACAACCACCATAAACCAACAATAGGGCACAACAGATCCAAAACAATAAGTTACCTAATGATGCAGGAGCATCTAACCATCAAAGTTAATTCTAGTCTTAAACTTTTATGTGTTAGTCAAAGGATAAAATTTGGTAAACTTTAGAATGGAAATGTATGTGAAGGATATTCAAGGATCCCTATGCTGTATTATAAGTCATTTAGAGTCATCAAGGTGTGTTATAAAGGTATTAGGAGTTTTCCCTCCAAAATTGGGAATTTGAAAATTCAAATGTTTGAAAAGAGCCTAGAAGAGCATAGACATAGATTTAAATGGTTAAGTGAGAGAAGTTGTATTAAATGTCACATAAGTATGTAAAAGTGGGTTGAATACATGTTATGTCCAATTGATAAAGGTGGTGACCCTTAAGAGTCTTGTTTTGTCATGAAACTACTATTTTCACATTGGATGTAAGATAGAAGTTATGTAACCACCCAAACTAACATTGAATTGGTATGGATTGGAAGTTGTATAAGTTTTGTGGTGTATAGGAGGTATGAGAGAGGAGGTTAGATATCTCCAAGAAGGAAAAATAGGGAGAAATGTAGAAAAGATGATAAAACTCCTCAAGAAAGGTGGTGGAGTCTTATGAAGGACAAGATTTGTAATGTTTTGATGATCAACATGAAAAAATAAAGGAAGTACTATGTATATTTATGTCCTTGAATATTATTGGATTCTTATTAATAAAAAAATGTCATATTAAACACACCTAAATCCATCATTATTTAAGGTTTGTGTGTATTTGTAGGTTGGTGATAGACTATATATTATAGTCAAGGAATGCAGGTATGTGTTATGTCTTTAGGTACAGATTGTGTCTATGATGAGGTGATAATTGGTATATATAAGTGTGTATAATTTAATTGATTATTAGTTTCTTTGAATACAAGGTAGTGAAAAAAACTTTCAATGCATAATCCATGAGTGACAAGAACCTTGCACATACAGTGTAAACTTTTATTTATTTAGTCAATAAGTTATGGAGAATGTACACCTTGAGAGGGAAAGTGGATAGTGAATAAATTTGGAGTATTTTTAAGGTATTTTATTGAATTTAAATCTAATTAAAAGGATATTATGATCAATTATTTTAATGTTAAACCCTCTCTACTCAGAAACCCCTATTGCATAGTCAAGAAACCCATGTTTGTATTATCAAATGCCAAGGAGACAAAGTAAGAGTTAAATAATTTAATGGTTATTTGGTTTATTTAATATTGATATGGAATAATGTAAATTAAATTTTTTTAATGTCCTTTGGGAGTTTTTAAACCTTTTGGAAGAGAATCCATTCATTAAACAAGTCACAGTCCCATATAATTATGCCCCTATCTTGCACAGTTAAGGATCAAGAAGAAATGTATACACTCAAAAAAATTAATGGTTATTGTGATAAGTAAGTTTTAGTATGGATAAATTTGGATAAACTTTAAGAATGACCTAGGTGGATTTTAGAATGTATTTGAAGGTAAACAGACTTAAGAAACTCTTGTACAATCAATTAAAAAGGTGTAGAACTCTATCTTTTGCTTAGTTTAGGACAACACTTGATTGATACTTGGTTATAACCAATTTTAAAAGGTAAATAAAGTTAAAAAATACATGGGAGTGGTATTTATGTCCTTTGAAACATCTTATAACTCAATAAAGTGAATTATTTAGCCTCTCGGCCTGTGCAAAAGACTATCTAGGCTTTCTAAGCAAAAACCCTCATATTTGGAGTTCTAACCATATTAATTGCATAAAAACTTAGTGATATTCATTTTTATTGTTTAATTAAGTATTCAAGTGGTTTGGGACTAGTGTAGTATGGAATAGTATGGCTTTGGTGACTATGGGTGT